>CM026261.1:13924984-15124984 GCA_014851425.1 Senna tora | reverse complement strand
GTTTTTTGGGGTTAGGTGGTGGGTCATTAACCTTCTTTCTTTGCTTTTTAGGACGTCCAGCTGGCCTCTTAAATGGTGGTGGGTCTATGGCAGGCAACCCAGTCTTACACCAATATTCTGATGAATTAATTGGTCGCACATATGGCTCATACGTCTTCCTCCATAACTGAACTGAGAATAATTGATGCACAAAGTCTTCAGGCTCCACATTCCTAAAAGCCATGCATGCCACTGCATGCTCACAAGGTATACCCGTCAGACCCCACATGTTGCACGTGCAACTTGATATTCCCAAATCCACAATCATTTTGATTGGTCTGCACTCCACCTCATATTTGTTACCCTCTGGGTCCCCCACCCAAAATGGTGTCCACCTACCACTGTTTATCTTTGATTCCTCTAGTCTTTTTTTGGCTTATGGGGTAATTGGCCCACCATAAGCAGCAGCTTTCTTTCTTTCTTTATTCATCTTGGTCACAATATATAACCTCAATTCCTCAGCATAGTGATGATTGGTTTAGCCCTCATCTTAACCAACTTAGAGTTTAGCTGCTCACAATAGTTGTTGAGTAATGCGTCAGACTTCGAAAAGTGGCTAAATCCAGCCCTTGACCAGAAAGGTGCGGGGTTCCTGTTCAAAAATGCCCATGCATCCTGACTTTTTCTTTTCATTCTATCCATGTTTGCATCATATTCAGCCATAGTAGATGATTTTGCAATAACCCACACCAAGTCATTTAAATCTTTGTTCTTGAACTGCTTGTGAAAATTAACCCACAAATGTCTCACACAGAACCTATGATGCACCCCAGGCATGAGTTCTTGTATGGCTGGAAACAACCCCTACATTGTGTGCCCCAATAAAAATAATCAACAAAAGATTTTTAATACTGCACAAAATAGTCCCTAAAAGATTTTAAATACTACACAAAATAGTCTCCAAAAAATTTGTACAATGTACAATTTAGTCCCTAAAGGTCTTAATCTATATCGCATTTCTACATGTGAATGATAATGAGAATTACCTTTTGCTGGTCTGAGACAAAGTTCCACCCATGCACTCTGTAGTCTCCTAAATCCTCTAGAAGGAGAGTGAGAAACCATCTCCACGTGTCTTTAGTTTCCGCGTCGACAAATGCATACGCTATAAGAAAGTATGCATTGTTGCCATCTTGACCCACTGTTGTCAGCAATTGACCCCCATAATAACCTTTCAGGAAACATCCATCAAGGCCAATTATTGGTCTACACCCATTCTTGAATCCCCTTTTACATGCTTCTAAGCATATGTAAAGTCGATCAAAAGCAGATGGTGCATCTGGTCTCACAAACCTGATCTTCAATAGCACTGTGGACCCAGGATTTCTGTTCCTCAACTCCTCACAGTAATCCCAAAGCATATTATATTGCTCTCTCTCACTTCCTTCAACGATCTTCCTTGCAAGCCTCATGGCTCTGAACACTTGAAATACTCCCACGTGAACTTTTCTTTTCTCCCTTAAAAAATCAAATGCTTCAACCGCAGTCATCCCTGGATGTGATCTTACCTCAGGCACCAAATGTCGTGCTATCCATTTCTTGTAAGCCTTCTTGTTCTTGAATGCTCTTACACAATTATGCTTCTTTACGTAGGTCTTGACTTGGAAACTATTGTTCTCGTTACTCCATGAACAATATATCTCCCATTCGCATTTCTTTTCTATGCACTTAGCTCTAACTCTAACCTTGTCATTTTTCACGAACCTAAACCTTCGCCCTTTAGCAATATTGTAATCTTTCACTGCTTCTTTAAAGACTTCAAGAGATGAAAACTCCATTCCAAGTTGTAGCTTCACTTCACCAAATCCAGAATTTTCATTAAATTGTGGATACTTACTTTTGAAACTGTAGTCTTCATCCTCTTCAGACACAAGGTGTGGATCTAATTTCTCAGATTCATAGCCACCCTCAGAACCTGATCCACTGTCTTCATCCTCTTCTTCTGAAGATGTTGCTAAGATTGATCTCAGTGGCAGCCCTAAACCATCTTCAATTTCAGCTTCAGATTCATCTTCATCAGTGACGTCAAGTAGCTCCAATTTTTTCCTCTTCCTTTGTTCCTTGGCAGACTCAGCAGTCACTTTCTCCTTCCCTTTACCCTTGGAAGAAGACGCAATTTGTTTCATCTTCGAAGAAGAACCACGTTGTTTCTTCTTCATAACCGTTGTAAGTGGTACATCATCGTCATCATCTTGGTCAAATAACTCTGGGCCAGGCCTGTATGCTTCATCATCTCCACTGTCATAATCATCACCATCTTCAGTATCATCAGAATCAGTTTCCTCATCTTCAAAATCTTCACTATCATTACCATCCTTAGTACCATCATCTTCATTATCACGATTATTGCCAGTTTCGTCATTATCTCTTTCTACCTCCCTTCGTAGTTGTTCAATCAATGCATCATCATCATCCACAGACAAATTTACAGAACGCATAGCCCTCAACTTTTTCCCCATTGCTACAAGAGTTAAAGCACTTGTAAGCTGCATAGCAGAGAAATAAGCATATATATATATATATAAACACAAAACCTATACATTAACCACTAAATTTTGGGTCAAAGCAAGCATAAACATATTATATGGTTCCTAATTTCAATAAATTTTCTTCACAATCTTATAATTCTCCTTCTCATGACAAATCTCTTCAAATTAAAGGCAACAAATTAACAAAAATAAAACACCGCCTTGGAACAGTATATAAGCATTTTTTATCCATATGTACCTGTCCTATCAAGCTCAAATTCAAATACACATATCTTAATTCATGCCATAAATATTCAGTATACTCCAAAAATCTTGTGTGTTATACTTTACCACAATTCATTAGGATTCCCGCAAGTAAAAACATATCAATAGGGTCAACGCAAGCATACACAATGGGTCAGTGTTTTGGAGTTCAGAGTACCCTATAAATATCCGTCAACGCAAGCATAAACCATGCAATAAAAAACTATGGAGATTTGAGTCGAATGCAATAAAAAATTTGAGATTTTCAGTTAAAGTATGAAACGTATTCATCGATTTGAATAAACTAATGCCTAGGAATCAAAACCGAAGCTTCAAAGAAAGTGGGGAGTCTTCCATTGACGCATACCTGACGAAAATCAACGATGGAGATTTCAGAAGAATGGAATCGACGGTCGAGATTCAAGAACGCTAGCGTACCAACTCGAACGTCGCAATCTCCTCTACGGTTTGAGCTAGGGTTTGGTCCAGTGGGGTCTGAGCAAAGGTGCAGTTTAAGGTAAGGTGGGGATTCAGTTCAGATCGACTTATATTGTTTGGTCCCCACCCCTTTTTCTTTCCAAAACGGAGCGTTTTAGAGTCTTAATGTAAGTGTGCAAAATGAGCAGCTTCAAAACGCAACGTTTTTGCTGAGTTGGAGGCTAATTTCAACTTGTGCCAAGTAAGCACGTCCAACTGAGCAACTAACAGTCCACATGTGCATTTAACGTGCCACGTCAGCAAGTCCGTTAAGAGAATCCAACTGAAGATAACAGAAGGACCAATTTGTTTAACGGTGCAATCTTTCGGGGACCAAATTGTACACTTATGATCTTTCAGGGACCAAACTGTCAATTGCCGAATCTTTCAGGGACGAAATTGTCTATATACTCTATAAGTTCGGTCTTATAAAAAACGAAAGAAGGTTTAATATTTGATGAAATGAGTGAAAAAAAAATATTAAAGAAGGAAACTCATGACAAAGTGACACGTGTATGTTGTGGTTCTTCTTTGAGAAAAATACTATTTTGGTCCTTTACGTTTGCCTTCTGTCTCAATATGGTCCTTTACGTTTGGTTAGTCTCAATTTGGTCCTTCACGTTTGTAATTAGAGTCAATTTAATCATTTCGTTATCTAAGTGTTAAATAATTAACGGATTGCTGACTTGGACAGTAAATATTTAGTAATATGTACATTTAGACATGCTGAGTTGACATCTTTCCAACTCCATATTTAATTTATTAAAATTATTTTTAAATAAAAATTAATTAAAATTTTTATTTAATAAAAAAATTAATTAAAACTTAGAACCTAAAAACTCTTCATCTTCAACTCCATTATCTATCGGCTTCAAAGCACAATCGATTCAATTGTGAAATCAAGGTTTCAAGTCATCTGCGTCTGTAAATATATTTGCGTCAAGATGAGCGAGAAAGCACACACCCGTCTCTCAGTTTCACATAATTTAGATACAATTTTCCATTCACTTTCGTAATGTAAACAAATTCAATTGGGAAAGGAGGAGGGAACACAAAGGATAAGAAGATTACGCGAATATTAGAAAAACTGTGACCTTAATCCCAATTTCAGAATCAAAGTCATACTTATCCAAAGCAGAGTTGAGGTCTTCGACGGTGAAGGAAACACCTTCCATGGGAGCAATACGACAACGCTCGTAGGCTTCTTCAAAGAACTATTTGAGTTTGAGCCTCTCTTTGGCCTGCACATTGGAGATAGCATGCGCCAGAAACAACAATGGGAAGCACAGTGTGTTGGAACCTTGATTTCCCAATTGAATCCTTGGATTAATTGTTAGAAGATGATCCTTTTGGCCATAGATGATGGAGTTGAAGGTGAAGAGTTTTTAGGGTTCTAAGTTTTAATTAATTTTTTTATTACATAAAAGTTTTAATTAAATTTTATTTAAAAACTAATTTTAATAAATTAAATATGGAGGTGAAAAAATGCCAACTCAGCATGTCTAAGTGTACATATTATTAAATATTTAACTGTCCACGTCAGCAATCCGTTAATTATTTAACACTTAGATAACAGAAGGATTAAATTGACTCTAATTACAAACGTGAAGGACCAAATTGAGACTGACCAAACGTAAAGGACCATATTGAGACAGAAGACAAACGTAAAGGACTAAAATAGTGTTTTTCTCGTTCTTCTTTTATAAAAGTATACTAGATTGTTACCAGTGCTTTGCACGGGATGTTTTTATTCAAATCATTTTAAAGATCTAAAGAATTTATTAATTAATAATTATATTCAATCTTTACTTATATAAAAACAAAAAATATTATACTAATATATAATTAAATTTTTTTAATTATTTATAAGTATCTAATTGAAGATTCACATCAAACACTAATTGCGTTAAATACAATTAGGAAAGTTCTTTTAAGGTAGGCAATTGAATATTTTCTTGAGAACATATATAGAAAACTTCAAAGATTAATAAATTTTTTTGTTTTCTAACTCTTCCATCGTTCTACAATTGCACCACATAGAACACACACATGTAACATCTTCAATATCGTGATTAAGATTAAAAAAATCAATTATTAATATACTTATAATATCATCTACATGAGCATTAATACATTTGAACCTATTCGTACTCGTGCATTGTGTTGGTAACACGAGACAATGCATTTTCATCAAAATATATCAAGAATTTTTTTTTGATAGGATTATATCAAGCATTAATATTTACTTCAAATTCATAATCCTTTTTCTCTTGGTATTTCTTTCTCTGAATGCAAGAGAGAAACAAAAAGGTTCTTACCATATAGATATAACTTAGGATTTGTTTGGGCAAGTTTCTAGGAACTTTAAAAGTGCTTATTTTCTTTGGTTGTGTGCTTCTGCTGGTTTTTGCAATATATTGTTTGTCATAGCAAAAGAAAAGGACTTATTTTCTTAGTTTTAGGTGTTTGATAAATTTTTTAAAAAGCTTTTGAGTTATAGAAATTGGAGCATTTACTTCTAATCAAAAGCAAAAGTTAAAATTTAAATTTTTTAAAATAAAACTACCCTTACTCAAATTTTAAAATTCTCATTTTATCCTTCTTACAACATAATTAAAGTATGAAGTACTTGTAAATATTAATGTGATTATATTGCGATCTTATTTGTATTTTTAATGAAAAATAGTTTATTTAATAAAGATAATAATAATTTATCAAAATAATACATATTTATATCATTTATCTATTTAATAACATTAATAACGCATTAAATTTATATATGTTCTTTTGGGTAATTTTATATTTTTTGAATTAAGTAATTTTACAGTTAAAAATACTTTTCATACACATTTGTTAAACACAATATGTGTTACTAATAAAATTACTTTCTAACTTAGTTTACTAAACACAAATTACTTCTCTTTTATAGTATTTTTTTTCAAACTTCATTTAAAAAAATTATTTGAAAATAAAAAATATTCAAAAAATTGGCCGAAAAAATCTTAGGTAACAAATAAATTAAGCTATAAAAGTTAAAATACTATAAAGAAAATAAGATAAAAAAGGTCAAATATTAATTGTAAATTAAATATTTAAAAATGCAATTTTGAGTTTTGTGTATAAACGGACAAAAAAAATTGTGTTCAAAAAGAGTAATTTTTTTTAATGGATTCAAAAGAGTAATTTTAATAGTATATTATGTAAAAGAAAAAAAATGTTCAAATGTGGTGTACCATTATTAAAAAAAAAGGTTGCTCAGAGTTTGACACGTGGCTAGGAAATGGTTCTTGTTTTATATATATATAACTAGATTGTTAACTGTGCGAGATTTTATTCAAATTATTTTAAAGGCCTAAAAATTTATTAACTAATAATTAATTATATTCAATTTTTAGTTATATAAATATAAAATACCACGCTAATATACAATTAAATTTTTTAAAATCCTTTACAAATATTTAATTGAAGATTTACATAAAACACAAATTGTCTTAAATATATAAGGGATTTGTTTAAGGGAGACAATTGAACATTTCTTTTAGAAGAACTCATAGAAAACTTTGGAGATGAAGAAGAAAAAACTTAGGTCAAGTTCTTTATATCCTTGTTATCAATCTCTCAAATATAAATTTGATACGTAGCAAAAAGTGTTTGAATGACTAGTCACAATGGAGAGATAATATAGAATACCACATTTTATATGATCAATCATGAAAGAAAAAGAGAGTAAATGCAATATATGATTAGTCAAATTTGATAGCAAGAACAAAAGGAATTTGACCTAAGTTTTTTACCATGAAGAATCTCTTTGTTTTTCTCTTCCATCGCACCACAAAAAGTACACACTTGTAACATCTCTAATATCATGATAAAGATAAAAAAGCAATCAATTATAAATATAAATAAGTTTAAAATCATTTAGATGGTTGAAAATACTAATACATTTGTATCTATTTATGCTTGTGTATTGTGTTCGTAACATGAACCAAAGTCATTTTCATCAAAATATATTAAGAATAAAAAGTACTATTTATTTATAATTAATATAACACAATGGCATGTATATTTGTATCTATTTATCCTGTAGAATTGAGTTTTACTTATGAAGGCTATATGCAGGGGCGGAGACAAAATGTTTTTTCAAGGGAGCCGAGATATACAAAAGAAATTATAATATATGATAATCTTTTTTTAAAAAATTATTTATTTATAAAAGGTATATATATATATATATATATATATATATATATATATATATATGTGTGTGTGTGTGTGTGTGTATTAATATATTACATTAAAATTAAATAAATTAATAACGCCCGTATGGCGCACACCATTAATTTTATTTATGTAATTTTATATAAATTCGACGCGCACCATTATTTTTATTCATATAATGTTACATAAATCATTTAATATTTATCATAGTATTATTTTAAAATACAATGCATTGATTCATAAATTAATTACAAATAATAAATTTTAAAAAATAAAATTGATTGACAATTTGATAATAAAGATAAATAAAAATAATTTTTCATACTTAAAAAATTATATATAATTTAAAATAACAATTAAATAAGTTAAAAGTACACTTAAGTACTCTCTATTCATTTATTGTAAAGAGTAAAATTAAAAAATTTATCTCTTAATTTTTTATGTTCCCAATGTAAAATAGCTTCAAACTCTATCACTTCTTTAAAAGTAGTAAAGCATGATTTTTTTTTACTTTTGTATTTCTTTATTTTTCTACAAAGGAGCCATAATTTTTTATCTAAGGGGGTCAATAATTTTTTTTTATCATGTACTTCGCGTATATTAGTATCATCTTATGGGGGCTAGTAAAAAAAGTATAGGTCTACGGGTGTGTTTGGTAGGAAGAATGAGTGAGGAAATGAGAATGAGAATGTTGGAGGGAATGAAAATATCATGTCAATATGATGTGCTGTGATGTGAATGGAATAAAAGTGGGTAAAAAAATAATAGTAAAAACATAATTTATCACATTGCAAAAAATAAAATATATTTAATAGAAAAAATGTTGAATATAAAGTTAGACTTCACTCCACTAACCAAATACACCCTACTTTTGGGTTCCTATTCAGAAAGCTTACGCCTTTTTTTTAAAAAAAAAGTACAGATTCAGTTCAACTTTTTTATTCTGAATGCTATATGTGTGATTAAAAAAGCAAGGAAGGGTTAAAATTTGATGAACTCAGTAAAAAAAAATTAAAGGAACAAAATCATGGCAAGGCGACACGTGTACATGTGTGGTTCTTGTTTTATAAAAGTACTAGTATTGAACCCGTGCATCGCACGGGATATGTATACAAATTATATTATATTAATATAAAATAATTTTAAAAAATATATGAATAAAGACACAATAATAAAGAAATCATAATAAATAATAATAATAATATGCTAATATAATATAAAAATATACATATATATATCTTTTTTTAATTTGAAAGCAATAAAAAATATATATCATATTAAAGTTTAACAAAGTTAAACATGTAATCATAAAAGCATATAACAATGTTCCAAAATAAAAGAATAATTAAAAATCATAGTTTAGTTGTATAATCTTGTGAGTGTTTTCCTAAACCAATGTAATCTATAGTTTATATGTTAAAGAACTTTGTAGTAATATTACTTTTGACTTAAAACATTTTGGGTTCTTTAATCACAAATAATGCAAAAAATATATTTTTCAACAACTGTGACACGTAGAAAAACAATAATTGTTGGATATTATTATAAATTAATAAAATTAAATTAATTAATATTATTAATATAATAATATGTTACAATTTGACTTGTTCAAAGCTTATCAATTAATGGTAGCATTAAAACACATTTAATTTATAATTAAATGGCATCCTAAAATCCACCTATATATATGTGGGTTGGGAGAAGACAAGAGATGCATGGATAGATGAGAACAAGAGCTGGGAGTTTTTGTTCTAAGATAAATAAAATATATATACAAGATGTGTGTTATTTGGGTAGAGAAAGGTGTGGGAGACAGAGTCCTGTCTATCTCCTACGTGCAGAGGTTGTAGACATACAGGCGAGTACTGGGCTGTTGTATCCTGGAGGTAACGCGTCTGAGTACCCCTGCACCGGGTGATATAGCAAAATCAACCCGTAGGAGGCGTGAATTACCTTAAAGATAACGAGATATCCGTGCCTCAGTCCGGTACCACGCGTATTATAATTTCTCTGACAATTTTATATTTCCCAAAGTTTTGTGTTTATTCTTATTTTCAGGCTGCTGCCCCAACAAGTTTAAGGTAATTCATGGCTAATCCCCATAATGCAGCAAAAGAAAAATAAGAATAATGGGAATGAGTATTTGAGTTCTAATTGGTAAAATAACTCAAATAAATATATTCATAATATATATTTATTTTTGTGGGCTTATAAATATTAATATATTTATATTTTATTTGGGGATGGCTTCCAAAAAATTTGTGAAGGGATTATGATATATAGATATACCAAGTATAGAAATTTGGTTTTTATGTCAGAGTTTCATAATATACTCTTGGTCTTGGTGCAAAATGCAATAAATTAATTTTGTGAGAACCTTTCATATTGTATATTATGAATAGTACTCATATATTTTGTGAGACATAATTTTATAGTGATTATGAGTAAAATATTACTCATAAAGACAATATGGGAAAGGTGGATGACACCTTCAAAATTAAGGTATGTATATCACTGACTATTTATTTAAGAATTTTTGTTATTATACAAATTCTTATTAATAGTGGGGGCAAGAAAATATTTTTCTTGAAAAAATATATGCAGTACTAGCACATTTTTTAAATCATATTAATAAACATGAGCTGTTTGGTTTATGCTTAGTGAATTATTGTCGCATAAAAGAAATAAAAATGAGAAGCTTGTTAGCATAATTTTGTGAATTGAAATTAAAAAAATTAATATAATATCCAAATTAATGGATATTAATGTCATGTTATTATGCTTAAAAGTTCATAGCATATGGCTATAGAATAATTTTATGCGGCAGTGTTCATTTGTGATAAATGATTTTTGTATTGTTGATGATCACAAAAATGAGTATACTGTGGACTTAGAAAATTAAGCATATTATTTTATAACAATAAAAGAGAGAGCTATTGGGATATTGTTATAAAAATATTGTTGCATTTTATTTGGTGTTGTGAAAATAATTTTAAAGGTCATTATTTCAAAGCCAAATTGTGAGTTAATGAATATTTTATGGGTTTAATATTTATAGGAGTAATAAAATTTCCCATAAAATTTCATTAAGTGGTAATAGCTTATTAAAGCTTTTACAAGATTAAATGTGATACATTTCCATGAAATGTGAAAAGCTTTTATAAGCTTAATTTTATGTGATAAAGCATAAAAATGCTAGAGATAGATTTATAGAAAATTTATTCTATAATGTATGAGGCTTTTAACAACCATATTTTTGTGAGCTTTAAGCCATATGTGATAGTGAAATTTGTCATGGGATTTGAAAAATGCCTCAATATTAGTTGGTGAAATATTTTAAGGTAAAATGTTTGCAAACATGAAAAATTGAGAATTCACTTTGTTGTGAATAGTTTGACACTTGTATAATTGTGAAAAATCAATGTTCACTTAATTGTGATTTTTGTGAAATTTTCACATATAAAATTTGTGATTTCACATTTGGTGTTTTATAAGTGCCACAAGAATATTATTTTTTGGGTGAACAAAAATTTGTGAAATTCTTGTAAAAGTCACAAAACCCATCAATAGTGGGGGTACATGATTTTGTGGATATCCAAAATAAGTTCACCAAAGTTTTTTGACAGTATATTATTTTTATTAAAAATTGCTATGCAATAATGTGAAATTACATGATTCTTTTATGGAACTATTTTTATTGTGAATATGTGACTGAAAATTGTATTGTGGATAAAGGCATATAGTTTGTGATCAATTTATAAATTGATGATACCATCTCAAAGAGATGAAGATATGTCTAACTAATTTAAATTTGAGTAAGCCCAATTGGTGCTAATTCCTATAGTACAAAGTGGTACATCTAGATGATACTAATTTCTGTCACATATTATTAAGTTTGAAAAGTTCCTTAATGAATTAATGTTTTATTTTATTGGCTAGTATTATTATTTGGTGGAAGAATATATTAAAAATATATTTTGTGAATTTTGGGATACCCGCCAATAATAATTATGAGTTTTTTTTAAGCCAATAAATTGTAATTACTTATTGTGATGAATATCGTCATGACTGGATTCTTTGGATTGTGTGTTTTTCTGAAACTATAGCTATAGTCAAAGAATCTGGTGTGTGTACATCGAGGGGGATAAATATTGAAAGCCCGTATGGATTAAAAGCAACCTATGAGGATACCCTACCTTGTAATTAGAGATCCTAAGAACTTAGTTCAAAGGGACGAACGAATCATAGAGTGGTTGTTGAAATGCACATTTAAAAGAGTTTCGACTCTTAATTTATCCCTATGATGTAAGTGCATTTTCCTGCAATGATATGTGAGGTTGAGTTTTTCAAAAGCTCTTAATGAAATCTGTAGCTCTATAAGAGTGGGGTATCTTAATTGCAGGAATACCCTTGACAGAATTCACCTATTTGAATGTGACGGAGTGGGGCCGCTCCTATGAGAATATAAAAGGGCATGTATTCTTGAAACACATCCAAGAAACAGGGTGCGCACACGGCCGCATAATGTGCGGACTAGGGCTCATATATTGCACCTGGATTATTATGTGCATGATATATGTCTTGTCTCCCTTAAGCAGTTATGGTTCAAGGCGAATACCACCATGGCTCTGGATCAAGATATATATTTTTGCTAAATATAGATTCAAGGCAATTTAGCTATCTATATTATGCATAATAGTCCGTCTCTACCCAAATGTAAAAAAAAAACTAAAGTATAAAAATGTGTGTGTTAATTTATAATAATAAGTGGGGGATTGTTGGATATTATTATAAATTAATAAAATTAAATTAATTAATATTATTAATATAATAATATGTTACAATTTGACTTGTTCAAAGCTTATCAATTAATGGTAGCCTTAAAACACATTTAATTTATAATTAAATGGCATCCTAAAATCCACCTATATATATGTGGGTTGGGAGAAGACAAGAGATGCATGGATAGATGAGAACAAGAGCTGGGAGTTTTTGTTCTAAGATAAATAAAATATATATACAAAATGTGTGTTATTTGGGTAGAGAAAGGTGTGGGAGACAGAGTCCTGTCTACCTCCTACGTGCAGAAGTTGTAGACATACAGGCGAGTACTGGGCTGTTGTATCCTGGAGGTAACGCGTCTGAGTACCCCTGCACCGGGTGATATAGCAAAATCAACCCGTGGGAGGCGTGAATTACCTTAAAGATAACGAGATATCCGTGCCTCAGTCCGATACCACGCGTATTATAATTTCTCTGACAATTTTATATTTCCCAAAGTTTTGTGTTTATTCTTATTTTTAGCCTGCTGCCCCAACAATAATAGTGTATGCAATAAAGTACATAGACTACTTATAAATTAATTTTTATAAATGAAAATAATTTCACAATATTTCTGATAACACATGATACATATAAATTTATTCCTATTATAATTAATAATTTTTAATATAAATTATTAATACATCATATTTTTTTAACATAAATTATTAATAGACCATATTTATATTGGGGCTCGTTTATTTATATTATTTTGTTGTATATTTAGATAATTGTTATTTTTGTTTAAATTAAACTAAAGAGTTATTTAAAATATTTTGTTGTTGACGATGAGTTTTTAAATTTTAAAATTTTTATGAATTTTTAAGAATATGTTTATTATAAATATAATAATTAATTCATTTAAATTTATAAGGATAAATTTGAAAGATATAAAAATACATAATATTTTATTCTTGCATCGTTATATTCTCCTAATTTTTCAACCCGTTATATATATTTTATTTTATTTTTTCATCTTTTTCTCATACATTAAGTTTTTATTCTCTCATTCTGTTTCTATATCTTCTTCCCACACCTTCACCTTCTTTTAAATTTTAATTTTTTTTTGTCAATTTGATGTAAGAATGAAAAACTCCACATTATTATCCCACACCTTCGCCTTCTTTTAAATTTAAATTTTTTTTGTCAATTTGATGTAAGAATGAAAAACTCCACATTATTATTTGATCGGTAAGACTTCAAGATTTGTTCTCAGATATATGTATATATATAGCCATGGACAAATCATTTCCTATATCATTTGTGTAATTGTGTCTCTGTCATATATATTTATTCTAAAACCATGGGCCAACTGCACATACTTAATAGCCTAAAACAAAAACTTTGAAACCCCATAATCGTTGCCATAGCCAACAGAAGCTTGTTGGTGAATCTTCTTTAAGAAGATTAATTAAACTGTTGACCCAAGATTTTGATGGTTAACTCATCAAAATCAAGAATAAATCATCTTTTAACATTTGAAAATTGAAACCTTAAAAAAAAGTGATTCAAAATTCTCCCCTTTCTATGATGGCAACTATATGTTTAAAAGGTTTCAAGAGAGTGTTGTATATATATCACACCAAACAAATTGATTTGAACTTGAAGTTAAGAAATAATTGCTAGGGGTATTCAGAACCGAACAAAACCGTCGCACTTGAACCAAACCAAACCGAACAAAATCGATCAATGTTTGGTTTGGTTCGGTTTGGTATGTCGAAAAACCGAACCAAACCACATACACATACATGTATATATATGTATATATTATGTTAAAATTTTAAATAATAAAGTTGAAAATTTGTTTTCAGAATGTTAGATTAAATTTAGTCAATCTAAAAATTTAATTTTAGAACTAAGTTGATTGTATATTGTAAGTAAATGAAATATTACAATACTTTTTATTATTTATATTGAATAAAGTTATATTTTTTATTAATAAACTTAAATATGTAAGTTTGATGATATAAAAGTCCTAAACCGCCAAACCAAACCGCTCAAAACCACTCGTTTATGGTTTGGTTTGGTTTGACGCTATCAACTTAAACCGATAGGTGCACTAAATTTTCACCAAAAACCGTCCGCCGAACACCCCTAATAACTGCCCTTCAAAGAATTCCTCTACCTTAGTCTAGCTCCCCCTATAATTTTTTTACTCTTACAAGCCATTTTGTACCCAGTTATTTCTTAGACAGACAATAACAATTATAGCACATATTTTCCTTTTTTTTTTTTGTCTTCATGGTTTACATAATTAATCACCCAAGAGAAGCAAGACATTTACATAATATTTAACAACTCATCTGGACTCAGATTTTAAATTAAATGTTTATCCAAACAGTCTAAGAATGGTCATGCAGTGCAATGTCAATGCAGAAGAACTTTATTCAAACAGTCTAAGGATGGTAATGCACTGCTATGCCAATGCAGAAGGACTTTATTCAAACAGTCTAAGGATGGTCATTCAGTGCAATGCCAATGCAAAAGAACTTTATTCAGAAGAGGTATATTTTTAAATTATGGATTCATCATTCTGAAGTCCATTTGTCCTCTTTCTCTAAGCCCCTATCCTATTGATAGGTTATATGAAAACATTAGTACATAGCCCTATGAAGAACTAAAATGATAATGGAATACCTATGCTAGTTTCAGTGAGAAAGTTTGCAGGTTCACTGCCCAAATAATGAAACACCATAGAATTCATCTCCAAGATGGCTACAAAGTAATCAACAGTGAAAGGATAAACAAAGTAAGCAACTAAAATGGAATTAAACTAAGATAAAGTTCTTTAATAGAATTACTTAAAACTTGTTTAAACATATAGAGACCTTAAGAAAGTGAGAGGTCTATGGCCTTTGAGCAGTCATGCTTTTGAACCATCAATAGTGAATCACAGAAGATATTTCATTATATTTTATTATATTTTGTCAATCAAAAGAATCACAGAAGATATTTAAAAGAATCAAAACATAAACATAAAATTTTTAATATAAAAAATTATTTTATTTTTTATGGGTTAAATTTTTTTTGTTATTGATTAATTATTTAATATGTTTTTAAGATTAAAAAAATAGGTTTATCTGATTTTTTTGTTTTACTTTATTTTATTTAATATGTTTTACTTGATTAATTAAAAAATATGTTTTTAATATGTTTATACGTTTTTATTTTCTTGTTATTATTTTTTATTAGAAAATTTTAATATTTTGTTTTAGTTTACTTATAATATATATATTTGAAAATTTTATTTATAAACTTTTATTTTCTTCAATCCACTCATATTTAAAAAAATTTTAATTGTTTGTTATAATTTTTAAAATTATAAAATACGTTTTTCTAAATTTTTATTATATTATGTTTATCTAAATTTTTTATTTTACTTTATTTTCAATTTTTTTATCTACATATAAAAATTAACTGAATATTACAATTTGAACTAATATAAAATCATCCTTAAAGTTTTTAATAGGATATTTATTGGTTTAAATCAATTAGTGATGAGGTCAACCCAATTGAAATAAATGATATAAAAACAATTGATTCATGGATCATGTAAATATTTATGATATGATTAATTACATACAATTTGCATTGATTACAAAAATTATAATCAAGAATTGATCTCAGCCATTGAATCGGAGAGAGGTTAGATTTCGTCGAAGGATGATGTGGCAGAATTGTAAACCATGACACTAAAGCCACATGGCAAGAATAGGCTCCATGTATTCTCCTTTATTATATTATATAGATATAGATAGATAGATAGATTTATCTTCGTCAAATAAGATAGTTATTTTTATTAATCAAATATAATTTCCTTATTCGTCTCAAATATAAGATAGTTATTTGAATGTTATGTTCCTTATTCCTCTCAAATATAATTTCCTTATATATAATAAAATTTTGATCAAATATATATTTTGATCCCTTATATTTCTCACTAATTTCATATTGGTCATTATTTTTCAAAAGTTTTAAATTAGTCATCTATCTTTACAATTTATTCCAAATCAATCCTTTTGTGTAACGTTTATTTTTTTCGTTAAATAATAACTTGATATACTAGAATAGTTTAAAAATTATATTTTCACTCCTTCTTTGACTTCGAAATTTTCATTTAAGTCCATTATCATTCTTAAATTCATATTTGAAAAGTTTATGAAAAAAGAAACTTGAAATTAACTTTATACAAACTTTTTTTTTTTATAAAAATGATAATACTCCATTAAACTCAAAACATTAAATTACATACCATCCTATACTAACTCAATATCATATTTTATAGTAACTAACACTATTAAGCATAACAGAGTTTTGACAAACAACAATATTACAACCATTAGTAATATAAAAGCTAAAAAAAACTTAAACTAAAGTTACTATAACCATCAGCAACTTGACATTCTTTCCTAGCCTGGAAGCCTCGTTGAATCCTACCCATATGATGGTGAATGGAGTTCCATAGCCACCCCCAGAAGTTCTAGCTATCCTATCTTTGTATTCCCCATCTTGTGATTGGATCCAAAAGAGCGTGTTCGCAAAACTAGTAACAAAGGCTTGGATGATTTTGATGTACTCAAGAATAATTCCATCATTAGTAACTTCAACATAGCAAGAGTGAGACAAAAAGTATCCCAAGAGGCAAAATTATGTTGTATGAGGTCTTTAACTGTATGAGACAAAATTTGACCTCAAAGCATCTGCCAACATAAATGATGGTTTGTTTTGATCAACTTAGCATCCCTTACGTGCCACTGCAACTGTCATAACACTATCTCTTCTACCTTTTGAATGCTTTTCCCCCACCAAGATGGAGTTGAGCTTAAAAGGATTTTTGCATCCACCCTATCATCGAAATACCTCAAACTGAGCACCAAAGCATTAGGAGAAGGGCTCTTAGTGACTAATTTCCATACCACCTTTGTTATGAAAAACACTAGGAAATTACAAGTTGCTAAAACTTGCCAAAACATACGACATAACCACAACATTACTGAAATACCTGAACTACGGCCCATTAGAACAATACTACTAAAAAGATAAAATACATACACCAGGTGCTTGAGCCTTCGAATTGTCTTGGTGCAGCCGTAACCATGACAATTCCAAGCTAGTAACCTCATCCTTCCTTGGGAGGCCTTACTGGGTTAGCCTCCCACACGTCCTTCATTCCTGTTGAAATAGACTCCATTTGCTTCTCAACTATTGCATGCGCCAGATGTTTCCTCATGACCAAGTAAGCCATCCTACACTCTTTGCTAAACTAAACGCCACATTTCTCTCCATTCCAATCACCGTTTCTCTTATGTTTCCTTTGCCTTTTTCCCCCATATCCTCTTTCCCTCCTTCAAGATCAAACTTGACTTCCTTCTTTGCCAACTTGGCAATATGTTGCCTAATCTTTAATAGCTCCCACTTGGAAAATGCCAGGCTCTACCTCTTTCACTCCCTTCTTGACTGTTGTTGTTCTACTTGTCTCTTTCTCTTCAACTCCATATTTGGTGGACCATGATGAGACGAAACCATCGAATCAAAAGGTTCTAACAACTGATAAGCTGATGGACCCGTGCATTATGCTACATATGCAAGAAGGAAGAAGAATAATGGGCTAGGTGTTGTTAAGCCCACATCAGGGGCAGAATAGTCAAATCTGCCTGAGGTAACCAACTCTGACACCTTTTAGGTGGCAGAGGGAATGTTGGTGAGGTAGACTGGATTTTAGTGGACAAAGCCTTTAAGGTCTTCCAGAGCACTAGCACGAAATGGACTCCAGCAAGGCCCAATATTCCTAAGTTGCAAGGCCCAAATAATAGCAACTCACAAGGGAACGCGTTTGGTATTGTTTCACGCAACTCAAAAACGAAAGGGGGTGAGAAAACGGGTGCAGCGTCGAGTACAGCGAGCACCAACAAGAGTCGGTATAAGAAGGTCACCGAAGAGGAGGTGTCCAGAAAACGCACAAAAGGGGAATGTTTCACATGTGATGAAAAGTACAGCACCACCCATAAATGTAAAAACAAGCATCTACATGTATTAATTCTGTCGAGCCCAGTGGAAGAAGGAGAAGAAGAGGAGCTGGCCGAGGAGTGTGATGCTAACGAGGAATTGAATGAGTCGACGGGAACTCTGATGGCGCTGTCCGTAAATTCAATAGTGGGCATCACTGGTGGAAGAACCATGAAAATCATGGGAAGGGTCCGAGAAGAAGAGGTATTAGTGATGATTGACAGCGGTACTTCACATGATTTTATTTCTTCTACTCTAGTGGAGAAGCTTCAACTTCCAGTAAGGGGAACAAGCACTTATGAGGTAACCGTTGGTGATGGGCACAGGGTGAAAGGTAAAGGGATGTGTAAAAAGCTGCTGCTAGAAATACACAGAGTCAAGGTGGAGCAAGATTTCTATTTGTTTGAATTAGAGGGAGTTGACATGATTCTTGGCATCGAATGGCTAGAATCGTTGGGGGAGGTGAGAGTGAATTGGCGGCAATTGACGATGAAGTATAAGGAGGGAACTGAATATGTGTATCTTACGGGCGATTCATCGCTGTTCAGAACAGGGGTATCACTCAGTACTATGATGAAAATCGTAAGAAAAGGTGGACAGGGATTTCTAATTGAACTCAACCGAGTAGAAGCCCAACCAGTGGAAGTTGATAGGGTTGTCCCTGTTATTTCTCCAAACATTCAGCAGGTACTTGATAATTTCTATGAAGTGTGCGAACCCTTACAAGGATTACCACCAACCAGATCAAGAGACCATGCAATTTTAGTGAAGGAAGGTGCTGCTCCGCCTAATATCCGACCTTATCGCTAGATTGAGAAACTAGTCAAGGAGATGTTGGAAGCGGGCATTATCCGACCAAGTAGTAGCCCTTTTGCTAGTTTGGTACTGTTAGTGAAGAAGAAAGACAATAGCTGGCGTTTTTGTGTTGACTACCGGGCCTTGAATAAGGTCACAATTCCTGATAAATTTCCAATACCAGCTATAGATGAATTGCTGGACGAGTTAGAGGCTGCCACAGTGTTTTCAAAGCTGGATTTGAAGTCGGGATACCACCAAATACGAATCAAAGCTGGGGATGAAGAGAAAATAGCTTTTCGAACGCATGAGGGGCACTACGAATTTATGGTCATGCCGTTTGGTTTGACTAACACTCCTTCAACATTTCAGTTCTTGATGAATGATATTTTCAAGGAGCATTTGAGGAAGTTTATACTTGTCTTCTTCGATGACATTTTAATATACAGCACTGACATGGAAAGTCACTTAAAAAATTTGGAGGTAGTCTTGGGAATCTTGAAAGAAAACAAGCTTGTTATAAATGTCAAGAAGTATGAATTCGGGAAAAGCAAGTTGGAGTATCTCGGTCATATTATTTCAACAAATGGGGTCCAAGCTGATCCGAGTAAGATTGATAGTATGGTGAATTGGCCGGTCCCAACAAGTCTGAAAGCATTAAGAGGATTCCTAGGCCTCACAGGTTACTACAGGCGATTCGTGAAGAATTACAGCAAAATAGCGGCACCACTTACTGCTTTGTTGAAAAAAGATACTTTTAAGTGGAACGAAGAGGCTCAAAAGGCCTTTGAGCAGTTAAAAACAGCCAATGCCTAATTTTTCTCAACCGTTCAATCTTGAGACAGATGCTTCGGGAATCGGTCTTGGGGCAGTGTTGATGTAAGGGAAATGCCCCATTGCTTATTTCAGCCAGTTTTTATCTAACCGAGCCCGCAAATGTTCCGTGTATGAGAGGGAATTGATGGCGATTGTCTTTGCAGTAAAGAAATGGAGACATTATCTTCTTGGACACAAGTTCGTGATAAGAACTTATCAAAAGGCCCTTAAGTACTTATTGGAGCAACGCATCATGGACCCGGACTAGCAAAAATGGGCTTCAAAACTCATGGGGTATAGCTTCGAAATTCAGTATAAACCCGGTGTGGAAAACAAGGCAGCGGATGCACTTTCAAGGCGAGGTGAAACCCTTGAACTCAAAGCTTTTTCAGTATGGAAATTTGATGAGTGGGAGAAGGAAATGCAGGGGGATTCTCAGCTTACAGCCATCAAACAACAAATAATTACCGGACAGAAAGCACCCACCGGTTATGATTTGCATAATGGTTTTCTAGTGTACAAGGGTCGGCTCGTCATTCCTAAGGGGTCTCCGAGGACTGCAAAACTGATTAAAGAGTACCATTCCTGTCCATTGTGAGGACATTCAAGGTATTTGAGAACCTACAAGCGATTGTTGGAGAATTTTCATTGTGACAGCATGAAACGTGATGTGCAGGAATATGTAGCCAGGTGTGAGGTTTGTCATAAGAACAAGTACCAAGTGATGAGTCCCGCTAGTTTAATTCAACCATTACCAATTCCCAAGCAGGTGTGGGAGGATATTAGTATGGATTTCATCACCAAATTGCCGAAATCGTAAGCTCTAGATAGTGTGATGATGGTAGTGGACAGGTTGACCAAGTACGCTCACTTCATACCTTTTTCCCATCCCTTTACTGCCAAGGAAGTGGCTGAGAAATTTACCAACCGAGACCGGGTGTTTGTCAGCCATTTTTGGAAAGAACTCTTCAAGATGTCGGGAACCACACTCAAGTACAGTTCAGGTATCATCCGGAGCTCGATGGGCAGATGGAAGTTGTTAATCGTACATTGGAGACCTACCTATGGTGTTTTGCTGGTGACAAACCGAAACAATGGAGTAAGTGGATTAACTAGGCTAAATTCTGGTTTAATACTAATTTTAATGCCTCAACTGGAATGTCTCTGTTTAAGGCATTTTATGGGAGAGACCCACCCACATTGTTCAGGTTGGAGGATTGTACGTCGCCAGTGGAGCAGGTGAATGAACAGATTAAGGATAGAAACATGGTGCTGAATGATTTGAAAGAGCACTTGTTAGTGGCTCAAGAGAGGATGAAGAACTTTGCCAACCGCCACAGGAGGGAACTACAATTTGAAGTGGGAGAATCGGTCTACTTGAAGCTCAAACCTTATAAACTGAGATCTCTTGCTAAAAAAGCCAGTGAAAAACTCAGCCCAAGATTTTACGGTCCATACAAGATCAAGGCAAACTATGGTGAGGTTGCATACCGGTTGGAATTACCCACTACTGCTAGGATTCATCCAGTTTTTCATGTTTCGCAGCTAAAACGTGCAGTTCAGTCGACTACACCAACCCAAGACATCCCACCCTTCCTTATTGAAGATATGGAGTTACAGTGCAACCCAAGGAAGTAAAAAGGGGAAGAAGACTCACCAATGGAGAGGTGGAAATACTGCTGAAATGGGAGGGATTACCTGAGTGTGACTGTACTTGGGAGAATTATGACACAATCAAGGAGCAATTCCCACATTTCCACCTTGAGGACAAGGTGCAGCTTGTTGGGGAGGGTAATGATGGACCCGTGCATTATGCTACATATGCAAGAAGGAAGAAGAAGAATAATGGGCCAGTTGTTGTCAAGCCCACATCAGGGGCAAAATAGTCAATTCTGCCTGAGGTAACCAACTCTAACACCTTTTAGGTGGCAGAGGGAATGTTGGTGAGGTAGACCGGATTTTAGTAGACAATTTGGGAGAGCCCTAACCTCTCGAACGTTAGGAACCTTGTTTTCTATTTCTGCCATTGTTGCTTATTTTCTATTGCTGCTCATCTATCATTTCTGTACTGGGAGGCACCATTTTAGTGACCTCTATTTCCTTTTATCTCAATATAACAGTATAATTCAACTTATTCTACTGCATTTGCTGCCGTATTACTGTTCTGGGTATTATTTCTGAGTTTTCAAGTACAAAAGCTATCATAAGCTGTTGTACTTTAAGTTTCTTATTATGATAAGGAGTATCATTATTAAACTTCCTTTTTTGTAGACTTCTTTTCCTATTTTCCACATTGTTTCCTTTTAAGTCTTTTCATTTCTCTACCTTCTTTGTTCCCCCAAATCATCTCTTCATTCTCAGTTCTAATTCCATTTCCCAACTTCCTTTTTCTCAATAACTTCGGTGTACTAATTACTATTGACCCTTTCTTAGGTCTTTTGACCGCCTCCATTTGTACTTCTTCTATTGAATTGAACGTTCTCTTTTGAGCAAAAGAACTATGTCTAGCATCAATCTTTGACAAAACGGGCATCTGCATCCTAATATTTGTTTGTCTCGATCTGTTCATTGATGTCGTGTAGCTCCTATTTCCTATTACTCTTTTGCCATAATGGCATGCCTTCACCCAAGGTCCTAAATGAAGTGATTTGTTCCTTCCCAATTGATTGTCTTCCTTTGTCCAGTCACAATCCTTTACACTATGCCCAAGTCTCCCACAACAAAAACAAAATTGACACAACCTTTCATATTTAAGTTCAACCCATAAGGACTCATCATGAAATTTTTTTTATAGTAATACCATTTAGTATCATAAAATTGATGTCTATTTCCACAAGAGCTTTCAAAAAATAACCATTGCCCTTAAACTCTTGGAATATCCCTATGCCCTCTAACTTTCCCAATTTCAAAACCAATTTTCCTTGCCATTGTAAAGGTCATATAATGCAAAGGTAAACCCCTCATTTGTATCCATATAAGGACCTTAATAAATCCTTCCTCTAAGGAACCAAGTCTCCTTGCCCTCTTTGTAAAACAATCCAACTATTACAAAATAACCATAATCTTCTTTTAAGAATACGATCAACATCACCCTTTGAATTAAAGAAAAATTGAAATATACGAGGTTCAGTCTTCTTTATCATAAATCCTCTAGGTCTTCCCCATATATTCCTTAAGGCCGCTTCTAAAGCTGATCTATGAATTGGTTTCTTAGTGAGGATTTTACCAAATAGACTTGTACCACCCTGAACCCAGTTATTATTATCTTCCCCAAGTAGAGCCATAAATCAAACAAGTTGTTACCAAGGACAATAACAAAATAGAATGAAGAAACCAGCAGCAGATTATCTCTCTTCTTTACCAAATGACACAAAAGGGAATATAGAACAATGATCAATGATGAAAAAGGAAATATATTACCAAGATGACTTAATGCCACTACCAGGGATCACGAAGAGGATATTGTAAGAACACAGAAGCAACAAGACAGGAGACACCACAAAAGGGAGATTTTGCTATTGAATCGCTTATTTGCTGTGACGCAAAGATGAACCCGGAGGCCTAAACTAGAACACCGCGACGGGGAAATGTGCTCTTCTCTCTAGAAGCATTTCTCTTGAGTCACAAATCTGAATTGAATGGAGGCAAGTGGTTACTCTGTTCCAACGTTGTGTGAAACAAGAGGGAGATTCAATGGAGAATATGGCAAGCTGAAAGAGCAGCAGAAGGGATCCTGCACCACAGCAACTGATTTGGTGAACAAAGGAGATTTTTGGTAGAGATTGGAGTCACGGCACCGACACCAGCGTTGGACAGAGATGACGCTACTCCGAAGGAACCCTAGGTTCTGTGACAGAGAGGAACTCTCTCAAACTGCTCATAATATTTAAGAATTTGTTCTTGTACAAACATTTTCATCTTCCGAAAACGATTGAAACAATTCAAATTAGCTTTGTACAATCAATTTCATTCTTAAATTTATATTTAAATCTCTTACACTCTTGAACGGTTTTTGCTCTTCACAGAAAAACAACCTAACTAAGAAGGCATCTATACAAACAATTGCATAACCCTTTTTCAGCACCACAAAGGACTCAGTATGCCTCCAATCATATAATTCCCAATTCCCATCCAACAATAGCCTCTCAAACGCAAACACATCATCCGAAAATACTGTCTTCAATGCATATTGTACAAAGCTAATTTCAAGTATTTCATTTCATAAACTCTTTAAATATGAATTTAAGAATGAAAAGGGACTGAAATAAAAATTTTAGGGTTGAAAAAGGGTAAAAATATAATTGGCCAAATTACTCTTTTGGCCCTCAACGTTTGCACGAAGTTTAATATTGGTCTTCAACGTTTCAAAAAGTTATTTTAGGTCCTCAACGTTTTTTTTATTGTCGAAATTGGTCCTCCAACGTAACTCCGTTAGTTTTTGCCGTTAAATGCTGACGCGGATGGCTTATGTGGCACACCCTCTCTCCTACGTATCTTATTTTAATGACTTGGCATGCCACATCATGCCATATCAACGCCACATCACTCCACATTGCCACGTCATCTTTTTTCCTTCATCATCTTCATCCCCTCTCTCTCTTTACATCATCT
Source organism: Senna tora (assembly GCA_014851425.1). Lineage (NCBI taxonomy): Eukaryota > Viridiplantae > Streptophyta > Magnoliopsida > Fabales > Fabaceae > Senna > Senna tora. The sequence goes on along the minus strand of CM026261.1, from coordinate 15,100,469 downwards.
TCAACATCATCATCATCATCATCATCATCATCATCTTTCCCACTACCACCACCGCCAGCGCCACCACCACTACCGCTGCTGCTCCCACCGGCGACTCCACAAGAGGGAGGTGTGAGCGGCGGATCACGCAGGGATTTGCATGAAGCGACGTCGTTTCGAGAGATATTGGCTGGTTTGGTGGACATTAAAGGGTTTGATTTTCCTTCACAGAGTATACACTCGAAGGGAGCACAAGGGAACCAAACAAGGTCACTTCCTTTGTCCATGTCGAGAGTTATAAGGGCAATAGAATCATTTCTGAGGATGAAGAAATGGGAGAATATGAAATACAGAGAATGAACAAGAGTAGTAAAAAAGGAGAAGCAGAAGTCATTGATGAATGCTTGTATAGAAGGGGCAGGAAAAATAGAGTAATAACTTTAGAACAGAGAAGAGAGAGAGAGAGAAGATGAGACTCCACCGTCGTCGGCGCCGGCGGTGATGGTGGCGGGAAAGATGAAGATGATGATGATGAAAAAGACGATGTAAAGAGAGAGAGGGAATGAAGATGAAGATGATGATGTAATGTGAAGTGATGTGGCGTTGACGTGACATGATGTGGCGTGCCACGTTATTAAAATAAGACGCATAAGAGATAGAGTGTGTCACATAAGTCATCAACGTCAGCATTTAACAGCACAAACTAACGGAGTTATGTTGGAGGACCAATTTCGACCAAAAAAAACGTTGAGGACCTAAAATAACTTTTTGAAACGTTGAGGACCAATATTAAACTTCGTACAACCGTTGAGGACCAAAAAAATAATTTGGCCAAATATAATTTTTAAAAAGTTTTAACATGTCACGTCATCATTCAATGAAAAAATATACAGTATTAAATAAACAACGATTTGAAACAAATTACAAAAATGAAAGACCAATTTAAAACTTTTAAAAAATAAGATTAATATAAAACTAGTAAAAAAAACTAAAATGAATAGAAATTATATTGCAAAAGAGGTAAGATTATCGTCGAAGAAAATGTTAGAAGGAAAACTTCATAAAATTACAGACGACCATCTATTTCTATCAATGACCCACCTAAACGAGGAAAAAGTGAGTGCAGATTTTTTCAATGACATTAAGGGTACGTTTTTTACGCAAAAACGTAAAGGGAAAGAGAATGAGAAAGGAAATGCATTTACTGTATTTGTTAATAAAATTTGAGAATGAAAATGTATTAAAAATACCACTTTACCCCTTATATTAAAATAATAAAAAAGAAAGAAAATTATGATTGTGTCAAATCAAAATGTATAATAAACATTTTATTTTTTATTTTTTTAAAGAAAATAAAAAAGTAAAAAGTGAGTGGGCCCAATGGACCCCACCCACTTTTTACTATCCTTTCCATTTACTTTTTTTTTCCTTCACCTAACCTAAGTATTTCAATCAAGAACAATAATATATATACAATTCATCTTTGTCATAATTGTTATTTTAAAAAAAAACATTTACACGGTTTTATTTTAATTAAAGAACCTTGTAACAAAATGAAATTGTAAATAAATCTAGCAAGAAGCATATCAGATATTAATAACATTTTCAAAAAGGAAATTGTGAGGTCTACCCGATTCAGCCTGTGTCATTCAGTCAAATCAAAATACTCAAATATTAACATCTACCTATTATTAATTTGGTTAGACAGGCCGACCAGACCCATATTGAGATTGACACGAGGATACGAAGAATCAAATCACCTGCATGAAGCACAAGTAACATGATATCTCTGCTTTAGTGGTTGCTAACTTACTATATAATTACTAATTAGCGTCTCGGCAATACCCAGCTGATTACATTTCCTTTTTCCGAGACTGCACTGCACTGAGAGATTCATGAGTAATTTGCCATCAAACAAGAATCTCCCCATAAAAATCACAGCGCGAGCAAAAGTAATTCCCCAACCCCCAAGTGACAAAATACTCTATGATGGGCACTCTTGCTGGCCAGAAGGCAAGAAAGATTCTAATTTAGCCTCCGTCCCAAACATAAACCACCAAAGCAATTTATCCCTGGAAACAAGCGGCGATATCTTTCATACCAAATGCACTTACTCTTTCAAACTAAGTCTTGCATTTTGGACCTTCACAGATAACTTCAACTTCTGTTCTTCCATATCCCTCAGAACAGCCAGCAGGTTTGCACGATAAACTTCACATCGTTGATTAGTACTCTCCAACTCGGCGGTCAACTCTCGGATTCTGTTTTGCTTCTCCTCCTGAAGAAAACAGATCCAAATGAGGAGGTTTCGTATTATACCACATGTATATGAAAACACATACACAAAACACGTATAAAATGTGGTTCTCATTCTAGTTCCAAATGGGGAAGTTTTGGTAATATGTTAGATTTATAGCACAAGGCTAAAAAGTTAACAACATAAAGGAAGCGCAAGGTGACATTGAGATCATTTCACTCATTCAGCTATTATGGAAGAACGACCTCAAATTTTCCAAGTTCATGACTAACAAGCTAAGCTTAATTCACATTTACAGGCTAAGTGCTTTCTGTGTACTAGTGGCACTTTATATTTAACAAGGGAAAAAGTGAGAGGACGAGAGAAGATCGTAACAGGAAAAAGAATAAGTTACAAAACCCGTTATAATTGAAACAAATGGAATATGTAAATAAAATAAGGGAAAATTACAGTTTACTCTCTTATAGTTTGGCCTGCAATTGGTTTGTTCCCTTGTGCTTTAGATTGTCTCATTTAAATCCCCATGGTTTGTTTCGTCATTACCTAACCACCTTATGCTATTTTCTTTCTCAATATTAACTGAAATAATCATGTTAAAGTTACAATAATGAACAATTTCACTGCTGGAAGTATGTTTTACTTATTCCTTAAACAGTTTCAAGTCTTTTAAGATAATTGTTGAGATTAAGATGAAATTGTCCACTCAATCCCAGCAATATCCTTGGAAGTTAGAACATCATGAAAATATTCAAAATTTAAGTGAAAAAGACATAAAACAATGAAACAATTCATCGTTTTAATATTCATGTGATTATTTGTTATCAAATTTGGATGCAAAATACCATCAGATGATTGATTGATAGTTGAACCTTGAACCCACATAGGTGATAAATGAAACGCTTCAAATCAAAATAATTTTGGGCCAAACCATGAGGGGAAAACTGTAATCTATCCACAAATGCCAGACTTCCCACCTTAACAAATTGCCAAGAAAAATTAATTGCTCCTATGCAGATCACAATTGAAACCAGACCAGAGTTACCTTGAACAAATCTATCCGTTTAGTTGGACAACCAAGCCAGATTGTAACTCAAGCATACACAAGAATTCACAATTCATTGTGAGGAACATAAATTTCAAGATTGCCAGAGTTAAAATAATATTTGCATTTTTTATATTATTATATAATATACAACATAACCAACTCTGAATCTTTTAAAAGCCTGATTAGATAATAGGATAACAAGATGTGGAGAAATTTTCAATGATAAACTTCATAGCTTTGAGTATATTGATTAAATTCTATACTATATCATGGCATGCGAAGCTTAGAAAAGATATTTTATATATCATTTTCCATAAATTATAACCAAGCTTTGGTCCCATCAAGAATGACTTGGTGCGCACGATTGTTCTGAGAGAACTTCGACTTCATGCTAAGCTTGTGAGTTTTGAAATAAAGAATAAGATCAAAAGGTATGAGAAACTAACCACAGATGTATAGGTTGGCCGTACATTTTCATCAGCAGCAAGCAATCCACCACTGCTTCCGTCAGCTAGTGTAGAACCTTCTGTAATTCCAGCACCTTTATTTTTTACAGAAGAAACCTTCCTAGCAGCTTCTTGCAAACCTTTCATTGCAATGTGATAAATATGGATAGACTTTGCACCTTCTTCCACATATTTTATTGCTTCTTGACGCAAATTGTTATAGCGAACTGTTAAAGACTCACGAGAATTACTGGTGTACTCAGATGCATGCTCATCCAACAAAGCTCCAGTTTTTGAGTTCCTTGTCCAGCGTTTCAATACATAGTGGGGAGGAAGTGTAAGAACATTTTTTGTTCTGAAGACTGCTAGTATATGCCTACAAATAATTCCTGAATACTCAAACATTTGACAGCTGCAACTAGCTTTCATCTCAAAAGAATTAAAAGTAACAATATGTGCTTTATGGCTTTCCCCAAATTTGGCAACTCTATAAGTAATCAAAGCACCTGAATCATCAGTTTTTGTAGCAGTATTGGCAAGAGTCTCTACTAACTCCTCTTGGAATTTCATAAATATCTTCCTTGTATAAAGATTTGCAGCTTGCTTTTCCATAGGAGATGGTGTTTTTAAAACAGGGCTACTATTTGTAGTATCATAGTCTGCTTTTAATTCTCTTTCATGCCAAGTTGACACAGCTTTCTCATATTGTTTGACCAACATCTGCATAGTGGTTGATGCATTCACATGTCCATCAAAGAAAAGATTCAAACACTCATTTCCTTCATTTAAAGATATCTCCGCAAAGAAAGTGTCCCGCAAGTAAACTGGGACCCAACATTGCCGCCCATTGTACATTGACTGAAGCCATTCATTATCCATGATGTAGTATCTGTCCATAAGTGATTGCCAACAAGACTCAAATTCATCAATGGTCTCACTCTCGTTAACACATCTCTTGAATTCAGTTTCAAAAGCAGGATGTGATTGACATAGATGAGCCAGCTTCTCTCGAGTTTCTCTGAATATGCTCCATTTACAGAGCCGATGACGGGTTTTAGGAAGAACTTGGGCAACAGCAACTCGTATGAAGGGGTCCGAATCAGATGTAATTGAGACAGGGTGGCGTCCGGACATGGCTTGGAGCCAAGTCCTGAACAACCATATGAATGAGGACTCTGATTCATTGGAAATCAATGCACAACCAAACAAAACTGGTTGTCCATGGTGATTAAAACCCGTGAAACAGGCCAATGGTACCCGGTACCGATTAATCCTATAGGTTGTGTCCAATATAACAGCATCCCCAAAATAAGAGTAGTTCATTCTAGATGTTGCATCAACCCAAAATATATTTCCACCAGTGTGATCACTATCACCTTGAACTGCATAAAAGAAAGCAGGGTTCTCTGCCTGCATGCGCTTCAGGTAGTCCAGTACATGATGCGCCCCGCCAGCGAGGGTACGCTGTCTAGTGCCACTCATAGTCTCAACAACTAACTGAATAGTGAATAGCAATGGTTTTCCTGTTCGCTAAGCAAGGACAAAATATATCGAAGAAAAATAATAGTAAAGGGCATCAGAAAGAAGAAAAGAGTTCTCGAGTCCACCTCAACAAATTACGAGTAAGACAAGCTACGATTTAGGTACACTGCAGGATGAAACTCAGAAAATCGATGCTTTTCCGCATCACGGCCTCGTGCCCTAACATAGGCTTCGGAGATTCTTCTCTGATTTCGCAATCTCGCGAGCTAGGGCTGAAACAATTTGCCGGAAACGGAGTGAGCAAGCATGTGAATTAAGAGGGTGTTTGTGTTTCTCATGTTCTCAGGGAGCTAAGACTAAAAAGTCTCGTTAGCCCAAAACTGAAACCAGACTTTACTGACCTGAACGCGGTCGTTTTATATAAGTTGCGGTTACTCCCATTTTTTCTAATTTTCTAAAAGAAAAACAAATTAAGGGCAAGTTTGGTTACGGTTCTGTTTGGTGTGGAGTAAAATCGGTTTTGTAAAGTTTCCAAGAAACCCACATGTTTGATAGCAATTTTTACACTCTCCAATTTACTTTACATGTAGGGTACGTTCTTTAGTCAGAAAGGAAAAGGGAATCCGTTTGTTGTGTTTGGTATAAAATATTTAGAAATGGAAATAAAAAGGAAAAAAATATATAATGTGGTCAATTGACCATTATGCCCCTAAAAGAAAAATATAATTTTTTTTCACATTTCCCTTTCCCAATTCAGTAGCGGATAGAAGCAGCGGGCATAAGTGAAGACGATAGAAGCAGAAGCAGCGGGCAGAAGTGTGGAGGTCTTCGTCCAAACCCAGCAACGTTTCTTCTGTTGTTCCCCTTCCGTGGTCGCGATCCAATCCTCCACTGGCAGCGGTTGTAACTAAGAGGAGTGGAGTTGTGCATGGTATTTGAGGTGTGGTACCGGAGCTGTGCTAACCCTAACCCCTTCAACTACGATTCTCACTTGCAAGTAAGATCTTTCATATCTGTTGTGGTTTTCTCCCTTTCTTTCCCGTTTTGACATTTTGGGACCATTGCTACCGGCAGGTATGCATGCATTTCAAACAAGTGATGTTCAGTTGCAGTTTGTGCTTGGAAGGAAAAGGTATTTAATTATATGGTGGTTTGGCCACTTTAGAAATTCAATAACTAAAATTTCTGCTACACTTTATAGTTCCTGTTGCTTTTTTTAAAACAAAAATCTAATTCGTTCTTTTCTCTGTTTCTCTGTGACTCTATAGGCATCCTTGGACATTTTTGTGGACATTTTAACGTTAAACTAACCATTTCTTAATCCTTTAGTAAGTAGTAAGTAATTTGTCATCTAGTAGAATTATGGAATTGAGATGTGTAAAATTAAAATCACTACTGCAGAAAGGGTCTATGTGACTATAGCTAAACCGTCCAAGCATGTGGATGCAACAGGTTTATTAGGCTTCTCAAGTAGTTCTTCTGCCAACCCATTAGTCAAAAGGAAAAAGAAACTTGGCAATTCCAAGGTTGTCTTTTGGTACGATATGGGAATAATGTCTGGCAGGTTAATTAATCACTATAGTATGTATTATATATTTTACAAAGGAACAATGACAGATTAATGCAAAACCCATTTTTCATTTAGAGAAGTAGGATAGAAAAGAATGGAGAGAGACCGAGGATCGAAGACAGTGAGAGCATATAGGGCAGTGGATGGGGTTAAGAGAGTGAAAATGAGGTGTCTAAGAATGCTTTTTTCTTTAAGTTAAGTAACTATCTTCACTTAGGGATTATGAGGGCAGAAGCTGTTCTGTTTTGTTCCTACTATCAGCAATGTTTTACTTGCCTGGTAATTTTTTGTGGTTTATTAGTTCCTTAATTTTATTTGACTAAAGCCATCAGTTCAAAACAAATTTTAACATTATTTCATTGCTATACTGGGAAATTTGTTTTCGGACAACATGATAGAATTTTATTCCAATGCAAGTGTTTCTGCAATCTTGACTCTTCCTTTGTTTTTACTATTACTATAAAGTATAAAGTTTATAAGATTTTATGTAGGATGTCCAACTATAAAACATTTCATTTTAATGAGTTATTGATTCATTATAGGCAGAATATACAAGGTTCAATTGGTTGTCACATGTTCTGTGCTGTGTTGTGGCATATTATGCAACTATGTCTATGGGTATTTGTCCTGATTATATAAATCCATTTGATGTGCTGCATTTGGCCAGACCATCCATGGAAGATTTTTATTTATTTCATGTGTGTTGTGAAGGATACACTAGACATGTGAACCCAGAGCAGAGCAACACATCCAAGGAGCAAGAACGTTCTGATCTTGTCCACCGGTGACGAAGCCTTGTATTTCACTGTCAACGGCGTGTGAGAAACTTGGTACGGATCTTCTATTTCAGTTATATTCAATATCTGTTTTTGTTTTTCGATTTGGGTTATTCGATTTCATATTTTTAAGTATTATTTGTTGTCGATGGGGATTTCATCATTATGTTTGTTCTAGTGTTTGCATAATGGCATCTTCAAGCATTGGGGAAAGCAGAGGAATCCCCGTTGTTGGTATCCGAACACATATTGTGAGTGCAATATAAGGGCGCGTATCATGATATCTGAGTCGGAGAGAAACCCAAACCGTTTATATGCAACATGTGCTAAATATCCCAAGTGCAACTATTATGTCTGGCTTACACCCCGAAGAGTTGGAGATCGTGAACAGGGTAACCAAGAGACCAACAACTCGGAGCAAGCCCCAATTGACAATTTGGTTTTTCTATGTTTGAGGCGAGGGTTGCTAAAATTGAGTCCATGTTGGGATGGATTAAGATGTGTGTTGCATTTGTGATGTTCGTAGTCTTTATTTTGCTATTGAAGATGTAGTTGTGTATTGCTTTTGTGGTAGAGTGTATTGCAAGTAGTTAATGTAAACACTGCTATGTAGTTGATGAAGAACAATTTGAAGTTAGTATGAAATCTATTGGTGTAACCTTTGCAACTGTGCTTATGAGCAGTGCTATGTTGTTATTGTTAGATATATTATTTCATAATGCTTTAAGGCGACTACCACCAAAATGACCAAACATGACAACCAAAAATAAATGGAAAGACATTTGAATTCCAAACTGAATTTTAAAAGTTTCCATTTTCATATAAAATGAACAGAGGTAATTCCAAAAAGTTAATCCAAGTGAAAGGAAGAAAAGTAAAACTTGAAAACTTGTAATACAACTAAAAGCAATAAAGGTCAATACAAAATGCTAGAGTTCTTGCCGTAGAGCTAATATAAGAGAATATAAGATAAAATCATCAAGGCAGATTCCCAAAGCGACGCTGAATGTCCATAAGCAGTTGAGATTGTCCTGTGGAGGCACCTTCCATAGCTTTAACCCTGATGCCAACCCATCCATGATAGTGTCTATTGCTTCAATATGGCTATTTATACCTTGCACGGTGGTATCAATTCCAGCCAAGTGAGATGAGAATCCATCTATCCGTGCATTTAGGGCAGCAAAATCGATATCCATTCTTGTATTGACAGCTACAAACCCACTTTCTGTGGTGACTTGCAATGCTTGAATTGCCCTTAATAGTTCAGAATGGTTCTGAATAGGAGGATCCACCTTCTCAACCATCTAACTCTGTCTCTTCTTCTCTGGCTTTCTGAGCACCTGCAGCCTTTTCTTTTTGAGTACGTGCCTTCTTTTGAGCCTTTGTCATCTGTTTTGCATACCAATGGCCCTGATAAGGTTCAAATCTCATATTGTATAGAGTGGTTTCATCAATTACATCAGGTTTTTCATCATTTCCATCTCTTAGTAGAGGATCAACTCCTTGTTTCTCTAGAATCAGTGAGATGAGGGAAGCGTAACTTAGAGCTAGTCCGGTATTTCTGGCAATTCTTTGCATTTTCTCTAGAATGAAGTGGGGAAGGTTAAAGGGATCTTGGGTGTTGATGCAGTACATGACAAATTGCTCAGACGCACTAGCATATGAGTGATTTCCTTGCTTGTTTGTGATGCAGCCTTGAACAATGTAATGCAATACTCTATTTGAGAAACCAAAGTTGGACGCAGCAAAATTCGTTGTGTCTAGAATATGTTCCTGAGGTTCAGGCAATAGAAAATTGCAAACAGTGTGGCTATTATAGTGACCCAGCTTATTCAGAGAATGTATTAAATCATCGAACTTATAGCCCATTGTATCTACTCCTAATAATTTAGCTACTTCAGCTTCTGAGACAACAATGGGTTTTCCTCTAACTTCAGACATGACACATTTACTATCCTTGTACCACTTCAAGTTGGAGTAAAATAGTCGAATGACATTAGGATTGTATTTCTTATTCAACTTCAGCAGCTTGTATAATCCAAAGGAATTGAGCAATTGAATAAAGTCAAATTGAGGGTTGTTTTGTTGTTGTTCTTCAAAGAAGGTTATATTTAGTACCTACTTTGAGCCACAGATCGTTGAGCAAAATTAGCGAGATAGTTGTTCTTTTGATCTATGTTGGAGAACAACCCATCAATTACCTCTGAAGAACTTGAGGAACCCATCTTGTTCTTGCGTTTCTCAACAGTAGTTCTCGGCCTCTTCAACCTAGACATTGTAGGATTTCGAAGGTTCAATTTGAGAGTGAAATAAAAGAGATGGATTTGAGGAAAAAATTAGTAGGTTTTGCTCGAAAATCACTTTGGAACACGTTAATCGCTTGGGATTTGATGTTTTGGAGAATGAATTTTTAAGAGAATGAGAGAGTTTGAGAGAATAAGGTTTATGTTTTTGAAAAATGAGAAAGAGGGAACGATTTTCCCCCTTTTATTTTGACATCAGAAACGTAACAGTCGACTGCCTTCCTAAAGCAGTCGACTGTCGTGCCAGAAATCAGTTAAACAGTCGACTGGAATCGCCAGTCAGTTGACTGGTTCGTTCTTCAGGAGCCTAGAATTGGGGAAGAACAACTCAGTTGGCTGGAATCTCCAGTCAGTCGACTGATTTGTCACTGGAAAAAAGGGAAGACTTCCAAGGGAAGATCATTCGACTGAAATAAAGATTCAAGTCGACTGCTTTGCCTATAGAAGTCTTGTGATTCTTCCAGAGGCAAAGCAATCGATTGCTAAGTGTGTAGCAGTCAACTATCGTGTTTTATGGAAATCACAAGACTTCCAGAGGCAAAGCAGTCGACTGCTAAGTGTGTAGCAGTCGATTGTCGTGTTTCATGGAAATCACAAGACTTCCCGAGGCACAGCAGTCGACTGGAATAAATAGTCCATTCGACTGCTTTGCCTCTGGAAGACTTGTGAGACTTTCAGGGGTAAACTTTGCCTCTGGAGAAGTTTCCCCCATTTCACCTGATACTTAACACACAATTGATAGGGAAATCATTTTACTAGTGTTAATATCTTGAGTCTTCACAAATTTTTAGTACGATTACCCATAGGCAAGTGTTTCAGTCATACATGAAAGGCGATACACGTACATAGCGGTGCGATACATGAAATGAAAGTGTCCTATATATTCATTAATTTAGAACATTAAAACATAATTAAAAAACTACATAGCAACAATTTCATAATGCTTCAAGCTCTGAATCTTCCAGTACTGAAACCATCAACGTTTCGAAATCTACAAGCATCCAATGACAATGCTTCAAGCTCTAAACCAAAATTCATGAAACATATAAATAGAGGGGTTGGATCGTTACCTTCATCCAAGATGGCACAAGCGTTGAAGTCACAGCCACATAACTTGGGTATGTCTATCTCCAAAAGATCCTGAGAAAAGAAAACATATCAAGATATGTAAATATAATCACAGATTGTGAGGGACGTAAACACAAAAATGGAAAAAATAAACCTTCAGAGGGCTGTCATTTGGTCAACTGTAGACACTGGCCTAATCCCTTGTAGCACACAAGTCATGCCCAAAACACAAAATATATATATATTGAGGGTACACATATATAGGTCCCAACAAAAAGTTCCAAAATATGTTCCCCTTCTAGGGTATTTACCCAATGATCTGTTAAAGCCAGCGCAGCTTGAGGCGCTCCTCAAGCCCGAAGAAGCACACCATCAACACTGGATCACTTGCAAGCCTCAGATGCACATGGATCAACTCATCATTCGTGAGCCCATCCACATGAGAAAGTGCTTCAAATTGAGCCTCCCTTTTTTCATCGAGGGCTTTCTCGCGAGCAATCCTGTTCATTTCCTTGAAACCATCGATGACATCATTACTAGGGCTAGTTCGCTTCCTCTTGCGGTAAGTCGAGGCTACTTCTCACTCGGTCTGTGTCATTTCATCCGACGTATGCTGATCTCCATCTGCGGGGGGAGTATTATTCTGTCCTTCTAAACCAATGACATCTTCATCAGGCTGGTTGATCTCCTCGGCATCCCAGGAATCACCCCTGGTTGCTCTGACTTTCTCCCATACTTTCGTCAGATCGATTAAGTGAGGAAACGACTTGTACCTAAACTGAGAAGCACCCGAATGGGACTGTTCCAAAGAAAGAAAAAGTAGGAACACATCAGTGGGACAAACTCTCATTCTCAACCCTTACTAATGACATAATAAAGGACTTCATTGACATCGTAAAGAAAGATTTATCACCTTTATGTATGCATCCCAAACATCTCTCTCTGCCACCACCATCTGTCGGTCCTCGTCCCAACCGAAGCCACTGGTATTTGTGTCGTACACCATATCGTGAACGGTTGTCCAGTTGCTCTTCAGTGTCTTGATCCTTGACTGGATGTAGGGTTTCCCTTCAACCCACAACCTGGTAGCTTGTTCTGCATCATTTACTCAAGCTCACCCATATGACCACTAGTGAAATTTGAACCCTGCATGTGATTTTGGTCCTCTTTCATCGAAACAAGGCAAGCCACCAGTGCCGCGTCTACTTTGACGCACCATTTGTGTTTCGAGGACCTGTTGTCAATGTTATCAGCTTCTGGATCCATTCCTCACTTTGCCCTACAAATTGACAAGATTCACTTACCCAACAAGTCAAGAAATGTACAAATTAAAAAGTTTCAGTCAACAAAGTGCATGAAGGGACAAAGAGTAATTAATTCACAAATGATTCTAAACACAAGAAGTCATTTCATATAACACGTTCCAATTCACTATAATAAAATTAAACAAATCAAGTTTTCATCTTCCATGCCTAAACTCATTAAACATTTGAGCGGCTAGATTTTCTCTAAAGAGAGTCCATGATTCATTAGTTTCAACTGTGCTTATTGGGCCGTCACTTCTGCGGGTTCTTCCACAGGTTCTTCCGCGGGTTCGAGGACCAAATTTTCAGCCTCATCGTTCAGGGGATCGCCGGCATTGTCACGACGTATCATGTTGTTGCAACAAGCGATAATAATCATGTTGTGGGTTTTCACGGGGTAAAATGAGGGGCTCCTCAGAATAGCCCACCAGTTCTTCAACATTCTGAAACATCTCTCAATCACATTCCGGGCAGCCGAGTGCCTCATGTTGAAGCACTCTCTCGGGGTTGTTGGATGACGACCTTCTCTCCACTCATTCAAGTGGTATCTTTCACCTCTGTACGGTGCAAGAAACCCTTCTGCATTGTTGTAACCTGCGTCAACCAGGTAATATCGATCTGCAACATCAAAGGATGTTCAATGCCAGACCCATAACTTTGAAAAGTATAAATGATATTAAAATTAGATTTTCACCCGCAGGGACTTTGAAGCCACGTGGCCTATTCAAGGCACTCTTTAACACTCTTCCATCAGCTGCAGATCCCTCCCAGCCAGACAGTACATAAATGAACTGTTCATCTTGCGAGCAGACACCGAGTATGTTAACAGTCACATCGCCCTTTCGATTTCGAAATCGTGTCTGATCATTCTTATGCACTCTTATCTTTATATGTATTCCATCCAGTGCACCCAGGCAATTCTGCACCAAACATTGGAGTGATTGTCAATTCTTATTACAGAAATGGAAAATCAAACCAACCATGGGGAAAAAAAACAAATTAATATTACCTTGAACAATTTCCACCTCGGGTCAGTGGAATCCTCTGGCACTGGGTTTGGAGTTTTATATAAAACCCGATGCAACTGTATTATTGCTTTCAAAACAGCATTGAAATACTTGCTAATGGTTGACCCCGATCGACCAAAATTCCATTGGATGACCCTATTCTTGGCGTGATGAGCAAGTACGTTCAAACACATCGCCACTTGCTCATCCACAAGCATATGCTTCGTCGATTTCAACCCACCTATTTCGTCAAGCATGGAACATAGGCGATCGAATGTCGCCCTATACATGCGAAGTACATTGTAGCAGTTGTTGTCATTACTATAAACTAGGTTCCTAAGGTGGGCTCGTTTGTTGTGAAAATCTAAGTTATAAGACCTACTAGGCAAACGATTACGACGTAGACCAATGCTAAGTGCCTCACGCATTAAACAGTTGTGTATTGCAACCATTAAAGTCACCATGCAGACGATTATCTCACCAATATTTTGTGTTGTCACTTCATCCATGACTGTACAGAGTAATGCACTTCAAGCACAATCACATACAATCACTATAGTCCACTCATATGACATATTTTTTTTCTCATATATCAACTAATCAAGACAGCCATAATTGCTTTTCAACAATTAAGACAGCCATCAAACACAAAGCCACAATAAATCGAAATTAATCAACCACGAATTCAAATCATGATCAATGGCAATGAAAATGGTTTGATTTACCCCCTTTTTATCTTACTAACCTAAATCTGTTGTTTTACTTATGAAAATGGTTTGATTTACCCACTTTTATCTTACAAAGGCACAATGTGTGTTTGTTAAAGCTTCAAAGTCATCAGTAGTACATGTCATGTATGTATGATAGATAAAAAGGTTAAATAAACAAGTTTCAAGTCAAACAAGTTTTATATAGGCCAAATTACTCTTTTGGTCCTCAACGTTTGTACGAAGTTTAATATTAGTCCTCAACGTTTCAAAAAGTTAATTTAGGTCCTCAACGTTTTTTTTTTTGGTCAAAATTAGTCCTCTAGCATAACATCTATCTGGTTTTGCCATTAAATACTGACGTAGAAGACTTATGTGGCACACACTCTCTCCTACATGTCGTATTTAAATGACATGGCACCCTCTCTCACTAAAACTCAGCAAAACGACATCGTTTTGATTCATTTAAATGTATTGTTTTGGTCATTTAAATGAATTTTGGAGTGAGAGAGGGTGCCATGTCATTTAAATATGACACATAGGAGAGAGGGTGTACCACATAAGCCTTTCACGTCAGCATTTAATGGCAAAATCAGATGGATGTTACGCCAGAGGACCAATTTTGACAAAAACAACGTTGAGGACCTAAAATAACTTTTTGAAACGTTAAGGACCAATATTAAACTTCGTGCAAACGTTGAGGGCCAAAAGAGTAATTTGGCCCTTTATATAATACCTTCTCTTCAAAGCACTAAAATTTTAAAATCTTGAACCAAAATTCCAGCATTCAACTTCCCAACCTCAAATTTTGTTCAACCAATTACCTTACATGATAGTCAATATATCTCACAAATTTCAAAGTTTAAATTCCTAAAATTCAAGGGAATAATTACAAAGGGGATTCATGTATGGCACCCAAAAGCTCAGAAATGAATGAATGCTAAGGATTGATGAAAAGCATGAAATTCATCTAAGTGTCCAATAATACTAATGGTGAAGGAAAGGAAAGGTTTATAAAAACAGGGAAATAAAAAGGGTTCAATATGCAAAAAGCTGCTTTTGTTGGTGTTTTTTTGAAGCATGGTCAGTTCAGTAGTAGTCACCTTACTTGCTGGCCAACCCCACTATGCCTTGTTCTCTCAAACTCTCTCTCACTATTCTTTCTATGTGTGTACCTAAAGCTCCCACTTCAGTATTAGGTGGTTCAAGAAATGTCTAACTAAAAAATAACCTTTTCCACAAGAAGAAACAAGAGTCTTGACATAACCAATAGCAAATTTTTGGCATTAACTAGAGATCTTTTCTTTAAGTTCATTTTTCCCTTTTCCAAATTTCTACATCTATCTATGCTTTTTCTCTTCAAATTTGGGCATAAATAATTCCATTGGGGTTTGTTAAGTAAATGATGGTTTAGTCCAGCTAATGATCCCCCAGATCCGAACAAGAAGAAGACTAAGCAGAGAATCCCTGAAAATCAACCAGAGAAACTGTGCAAAAGCCACAATATGAAGCAGAGATTTCTTATCGTACAGTGAAGAAGACGAAGCAGAGCCTACAACACCACCTACGACCACCGCCCTTCCTGCCACGACCGTCGTGCTCTGGTTGTCGAAGTCACCATGATTCAGAGAACACACTCGCGTTAGGTCACGACTGACTGAAGCTGTCATCGAACATCTTTTCTTCTCTTTCGCGCGTGCGGCTAAGGGTATTCTTGACATTTCAGGTTGCTTTTTCCATTTCCCGCCACACCTTGGTCGCACGTGAAGGGAGATGGCCATTCCTTTCCACCGTCTTTTTTGCCTAAAGAACAGGGGAGAGAAGCTTTCCACCGTGTTTTCCAGCGCCAAATCCAGCTACCGAACGTGACCGTAATCTTCTTTTACAATGAATGACTGCAATCCTTTTCCTTCAAAATAGCTCTGCAATCCTTCTTTACTTCTGCAAACCAAATGAAAAAGACACATTTATCCCTTTACACTCTCAACCCTCATCTGCTCTCTTCTCTCATGTCCTTCCATTCCCACCCTCATCTTCTCTCTTCTCTCGCGACGCCACCACCGTCCGACAAGACAGGAATCGGCGTCGGCAATTTCTGCGTTGTCGACGATTTCTGAGAGACAACGTTTATGGTTACCGTCCTTCTCTCTTTTCTCTTCTCTATTTTCTTTCCGCCGCATCACTCACAGCCCTCTGCCGCATCGCGTCTCACTCACATACCTCTTTCTTTTCTCTCCACCTCACTCACCATCAGAGAACACATCTATGGTGGTGAGTTTGGTGGAGGCAGATCTATGAGCTGCGTGAAGACAGATCTAAGAGCTTGGTGGAGGCGGCGGAGGGCTGTGAGTGAGGCGTAGAGAAAAGAGAGAAGAGAAATCCATTGGTGGGAAGACAGATCCAAGCTTGGTGGAATTTGCAAAAATCCATTGGTGGAGGCGACAGCGGTGGTGGCCATGGACGATGGCAGCAAGATGTGTGTAGCACTATCAAATGGGTCAATCTGCACCGCCCATCACAGGCTCGCTCTTAAACAAGCCGGTCCGTTTTAAGCCCAAGCCCACCCATATTGGTCCGCGAGAATGGGCCAACACTTTATTTTTTTAAGAAAAAATTATTTTTTATACAAAATAATATATATTATAAAAAAATAAAGATAAAAAATAAATTTTATAAATTATGGTAATATTATAATTTTTATATGTATAATTATGATAATTATGTTATTATTTTATATTATATCATAAAAGATGTTCAATTTTTTTTAATTCTAAAAATTATTTTTTTTACAAAATTGTACTTTAAAATAAATATAATATAAGAAAATAATATAGTAATAACAAATATATACAAAACATATACTAATAATCTTTAAAATAATTAAGCAAATAATTTTAAACGGGCCAACCCACGAGCTAAAGGGCTCCAACCCATTTAGCATGCGGGCTAAACGAGCTGGCCCATTTTTAAACGGGCCTATTTTAGCCTTCCCAAGCCCACCTAATTAACGGGCCGACCCACAGGCCATGACCCATTTTGACAGTGCTAGATGTGAGGTTTGGGTGAAGGAAGAATCCAAATTTTTATGTGGGAATTTTGTCATTCAAATAAAGTGATAAGGGTATTTTAGTATTTTGACATACTTTACTTACTCTACTTTCCCTCAATTTTTTTTCACACCAAAAAATTTTAACTCTCTTTGCATTGTAATCTCTTCTGCTTTCCCTCCTACTCTTTTCATGTAATCTACTTTACATTACAAATCCATTTTCACACCAAACAGGCCCTACGTAAATGTTAGATGTAATGGGAATAGTAATGTGAAAATGATGTGATATGATGTAAATGGAATAAAAGTAAGTAAAATGACCATTTTACCCTTATATTAAAAGTTTTAAGGGCAAAAACATAATTTCATCACATTACAAAAAGTAAGGTATTTTTGATATAGGAAGAAGAACATTGGAGAAATGTTAGATTACAAGATGAATTATTTCAATTATAATAAGCAACCACACGTGCCCTAAATACTTTTCACAAATATTCAATATGTATTTTAGTAATGTTTGCATTTAAATTTGAGAGTGAATTATTTATCATTATCTTTCTATGCATTTAGCAAATTCCTTTTATTAATAGATTTCGCAATAAACTTTATTTAAAATGTTCCTAAAAAATGTATTTAAGAAGTATAAATTTTTTTTCTTTTAAATTAATTATATCACTGAAAAAGGGTTTTAGCAGCAGCTTAAACAGTCGCTAGAAGTACTAAAAACTGTTACTAACATTTATACCAACAATTGTAAAACTACTGCTATTTCCCTATCACTATGGAGTTATACCAACAGTTACATCAATTGTTGGTATAAATTTATTTTATAGCAGCAAATGGCAAAACTGCTTCTATAGATTCATTATAACTGTTAGTATAAAAGAAATATGTAGTAACAAATAAAAGACTGCTGGTATAAATTTTAAGAAAAACTGCTGGTATAAATCCAAATAAAACTGCTGCTATAAACCCGAAAAATTTTGCTATATGGCCAAATAAAATTGCTTCTATAAACCCAAAAAAATGCTGCTATCTTATAAATATAATGAGATACAAATATTCTAATAATTATAATAAATACAAATATAAATATAAATACAATGAATTGTAAGGAAGCAAAAATAAAAAAGTAAGATGGATCAACATTTATATTGCAAACTTCCAAATCTAATAAATCCAAGTTTTGTAATTACAATTATCTATTCCACATTATTTCCAATATATACACAAAACCAAATACACATGAAATAGAAATATTAGGTAAAATCTCTATTGAGATTGAGCTTTTCTACAAATCTCAAAGTCTCCAATTCTTGTGCCTCTTGAAAATTTCAGTTTTGCACCTATTAAGATTTAAGAAGGCCAAAAAAATATAAATACATTATAATAAATCACTTGGAAATAAATTTGATATATCTAATATAGAGACTCAAAATCAAGACACATCAAACCAAAATCAGAACGTAAATCACAATAATCTGAAATCAGAACATAAATCACAGTAATTTGAAATCACCTTTTACGAGCAATGAAAGGAAAATGCGAGTAAGCTTTTGATCTAATCTCTACTCTTGCTCATGGCATCACGTCATATTAACTATGATTACCAATGTGTCCATGATATGTGCATAAGTACATAGTGCATAATCTCAGAGTCACACATAATGATAAGAGCCTGTGCTATGAGCGAGGAAATTTAATGCACTTTTTGATGTAGATGAGTGAAATGAAGAATACCTGCTTCCATTGGCGCCCTGCATATAACAACCTAAGAAACTACAATTATCTTTAGTTAACATCTACAATTATCTTTAGTTAACATGTACAGACAACACTTGGTAGCATTGGAAATTAAAAATGGAGGGGAAGAAAAATAAGATGTTTCTAGTTCTATTTGATTTTTCTTATAGGTTCATAGGAAATAATCTCCACCATACTTCTAATAGTGTTTAACATTTGAACTAGAAGAGTCAATCTCTAATATGTAAAAAAGTGTAGAGTATACCACTCACAATTCACCAATAATGTTTACAAATAAAATTAATTAATCTATTTAATTAAAATAATAAAATTCTGGCACAATAGAGGAGTACTTACCACATATTATTTATAACGTGTTCCTTGAGACCACTGTGTCATCTTTCTCAAACTGCTTACTCTGCCTTATCCATATTTCTAATAGAGTTTAACATTTGAACTAGAAGAGTCAATTTCTAATGGAAAAAAGTGTAGAGTATACCACTTTTTTTCCCTATAATTGAGGCATAATAGTCACGAGTTTATATGTTTGTGCAAGATCAAATCATAAAGTAGAATTGCAGTCTATAATTGTGGTGCAATTTTTGTTTAGGGCTTGTTGCCTTTGTAATTGCATGATCCAAAGCCTGTGATTCATGAAGTAGACTTATAGTTTGTTTAGAGTATAGTAGTGTTGAACAAGAAGAAAACTTAACAAATAAAAATAGGTAAAGACACCTTATACTCGCTATTTCCTTTTGTGCTTTTAGAAGTTCCTTTAACTACCGATTTCCTCTTGCCACCTGCCATTCTCCTGATATCAAATCATTCACCAAAACCATCACTTAGAATCATATTAAACAACCAAAAATGACATACATTAAAAAAATTAAGTTTAATATAAAAGTTTGAGTAAATTATACACTTCTTTTCTTAGAGATGTAAAATTATCCTCTCTTCATCAAAGATGCAAAAATATCATTAATAGCATATTTAATTTTAAAAATTATAATTTATTATAAAAAATATTTTAAAAAAATTAATTATTTATTTCTTCTAGAAATAATAATTTTATTCAATTTCAAATTTTAAAAAATAATTTTATATATTAATTAAATATATTCTTAATTATATAAATAATAAATATAAAGAGATGATTAAAATAAATGAAACGTCAATTTTTTTTTCTCTTTGAAAAAAAGAGTATGATTTAAGAATATTGACAACATTTTTCTCTAAAATTAGGTGGCACTCTTGGCAGGTTGGTTTGATTTAGGTTTAGGGTGACTTGGTTTGAGCTAATTAAAAATGATAATGGTTTGGGTTCATTGAAAATAAATCAATCGACCCAAATTAATTCACATATGGTTTGGATTGGCGGGCGAACTAACTTTTTTCACTGATTAATAAAAAATTTTATAGTTATTTATGACCCAGAAACTTGAGAAAAAAAATATTAACTTTGTTTTAACTTGAATGAAAATCAATACATATATTGCTTGAACTCTGTCATGACGTTGCTCAGGCAAATACGATGGCCGATGCTCACCTCATAGAGTCATGGCCTCTTACTCTATTCTTGCCTTGGGATGTTGCATAGCATTGTGTTATTGAGGACCTATTGGATTCAAAATTTTAATTAGTGCAACTAACTTATCTCTTGTGAGCATGGTTGTCAAAGTATAGATTTTAAGTAAAATCGTAGAGGGGGTGTAAAATCGTATCGTAGAATCGTAAGATTTTACCTATGATAAAATCGTAAGAATTTTTTATGTTTTATATATATATATATAACATAAGTACCTAATTAATATAGTAAGTCACATACAAAATTAAACATGAAATATAGTGATACCATCATGCAATACTCTTTGTTCATTTGCAACATATATATGAATGTTAGTTAAAAATTAAAACAATTCATTTATAGAAGAATGAATAAATTAAATTAGTAGTATAATGTAAGTAATTAATATACTTGAGCAACAATAGTAACGTCTAGAGTGGAATTTTCAAAGGGCAAAAAGCTGCTACTTTGACGTAATGACATCTAATTGTTACGGTAAGGACATCAAAAAATGGGTAGGGTTTGTGATTGGGTTGGGACATGGGCTGTAGATTATTTTTTTTAACATCAAATAGGCTTTTTTTTGGGCTGACATAAAATCGTAAAATCGGAGGTAAAATCGCTGATTCCATCGATTTTACCCGATTCCACCGCGATTTTACTCCACCACGATTTTACCTACGATTCAACTCGATTTTAGTAGGTAGAATCATAAAATCGTACGATTTTACGATTTAAATCGCGATTTTGACAACCTTGCTTGTGAGTGATATCATGGCAGACTGTAGGAGTATGGGAGCAAAATTGGAAAGCTTTAGGGCACGCTCATTAGACAGAAATAGAAATGGAAATGGAAACGGAATGCATATTTCGGTCATGTTCTTTTACTAGAAAGAACAATGGAAATGAGGATGGAATGGGTGGGGCCCACTGGGCCCCACCTATTTTTTACTTTTTCATTTCCATCAACTTAAAAAAAAAATACAAAATATCTATTATACCCCTCTGATTTGACATGATTTGACACAATTATAACCTTTTTTTTCTTTTTATTATTTTAATATAAGGGGTAAAATGGTCATTTTAATACATTCCATTTTCATTTCCATTACCAAACTTTTACTACTAAACACAGGAAACGCATTCCGTTTCCATTTCCGTTTCTATTTCCATTTCCATTTCTGCGTAAAGAACATGCCCGATGTGTTTAGTAGTAAAAGTTTGGTAATGGAAATGGAAAGGGAATGTATTAAAATGACCATTTTACCCCTTATATTAAAATAATAAAAAGAAAAGAGGGTTATAATTGTGTCAAATCATATGAAATCAGAGGGGTATAATAGATATTTTGTATTTTTTTTAAAGTTGATGGAAATAAAAAAGTGAAAAAGTAAGTGGGGCCCAATAAATCCTACCATTTCCATTGGTATTTCTATTGTTGTTTCTTGTAAGTGAACATGCCCTTAATCTCAGACTCATTTATCGAGAGAGTAACAATGTGGCTCATTTTGTTGCAAAGCAACTGTATCACTTTGCACCTTGTATTTGGTTTGATGCTTTTCCTATTTCAGTTCTTAATTTGGTGAACTCTGATGTAATGACTTAATTATTACAATTCCAACTATTATTCAAAAAAAATTTAATTAGGACAAAACAAGTGTAATTAGAATTTAAGAAAGTCAATTAAAATTTAAAATGTGAAAACATGAATATATATTTTTTAAAAACATAAAAATTGGCTTGGTCCAAACGAGTTTGAAACACAAACTTGTTAACCAAACTAATCCAGTTTGAGTTGAATATTTTTAGCCCGAATCAACCCAATCCAAATCAACCAAATTGGCAGGCTGGTGTGGGTTTGGTGGGTTAACCCAAACCGTTGTTGAGCCTTACTGACAACACCTTCATGGGATAAAAGTATCTATAGTACTGGAGTGCTCAAAATCCTATTTTGATCCCCTATTTTTTTCATTTGTTCCATATTTATCTTTTATTTATTTTTCAAAAATTCTAAATCATTCTTTTATCTTTGCAATTTATTTTAAATTGACCATTTATATATATAACATTACATGCCTATAAATGAAATAACTCAACATCTCTATAACTAATATATTGACAGACATAATTTAATTTATTTTTAATAAAATATATAATTTAATTTTTAATTATGCATGATTGAATTAAATTTTAAATCTTAGACAAAAATAATAATTATTAAAATATAAATGGCAAGAAATTTTCAATATTAAAAAGTACAGTAAATAACTCCGTCCAAAACATATAATTTAATTTAGTTAAATTTTAAATCTCAGACAAAAAATAATTATTATTAAAATATAAATGGCAAGAAATTTTCAATATTAAAAAGTACAGTAAATGTTATCAAAAAAAAAAAGTACAGTAAATAATTCCGTCCAAAACATGGTAATGGTATCAATTGTCAAATGCAAAATCCCGTCAATCGTAAATCCTTAATATATTTACGCAAGTTATGAGTGCGACGTGTGTATTACTCGACATTGGATCACATTGACAATTTGACTTATTGGGAATTTGTGACATTAACTCTTATCTGCTGTGGGAGGAAGAACTTCAGTTAATTAAACCCTTTAAAGCTGCAATATAATGTGCAGGTGTGCAAATCTTTAGTTTATTGAGAAAACCTACAGGAATTCGGCCAAAAACAAAAAAAAAGAAAGAAAACCTACAGGAAAGAAGGTAGATACAATACAATGTCATATATATATATATATATATATGCAGAAGCAGAACTGCTCTATTTTTACTATAAAAAATCAGACTATATTTACTTCAATCTACAATTACTAATTTGAAGCTCCCCTCGAATGTAAGGATGTGAGATTAATAAGTAAATGTTTATTTTCATATCATAGGCGGACATGAATTCACTGTAACAAATTATTTACACACTTCAAAACTTGATGCATCATTTTATAATCAGAATATTCCATCTCAACTTTTGTGAACACTGACAAGTAATTAATTAATTAAACACCTACTAGGCTTGTCCTTTCAAGCAGCTATAATTCAACAACATACCAAATGAACCTGTATCTTCATTGAATTGCCAAAAGCAGGCTAATTTCCACAATAACCATTCCAAACAAGGTGCCATTTTTAATATCATTGGTGCCCTTTATGAATGTATTCCCTAACAACTTTCCTCAAATACATTACATAAGAAAGGGGAGCTTGGACCAAGTATATACACACACACACACATATATATATATATATAGCAATTAAGATCAGCAAATTAACACTGTAACTTTGTAATTAAGTAATTAATGACAAATATAATGGTTTCTTCAATGTCTAAGGACCATGTATATATGTGTCCCAATTAAACAGCATACGCGTTTCCCTAAAGAAAGAATGTGGATTTATACGTACAGAACAGGATTAGGAGCAACTAATTGGGAATGGCTTCAGGTAATTAAGGTAAGGTAAAGTAAGGGATTTGGGAGGTTAAAGTCCCAACCTCAAATCCAAAGTGAGGGGTGAATGGTGTTGAAGAGGAGGAAGAGGAGGAGGCAAATTTAAGTCGACACCAACACCACATCCACATGCTTGCTTTGGTTGAGTAGTGATGGTGATGGATGATGATGAAGGGTCACTACTACTAACAATGGCAGCACTATTGTCCCCTTTCTCCCAGTGACACCTCTTGTGCCCACCCAGTGCTTGACCACTCGAGAACACCTTCTGGCATATGCTGCACTTGTGCCCTCCTAATAATACCATCTCCATCTTACTCTCTTGATCTCCATCCCCTCCCTCACCACTACCGTCGCCGTCGCCGCCGCCGCCGTCGTCGATCTTGTGACTGGCCCTATGCCCTCCCAGAGCCTGCCCGGGCACGAATACCCTACTGCAACCAGAGGGACCTGCAGGAGAATTAGGAGCCTCGAGTGGAACACAAGTTTCCGATACCTGATGATCGTGAGTACAACTTCCATTGGCAAGCAAGAGCAGACTTTGAGCGACCTCGTGGTCCTCCTCCGTCGTCGTCCACACCGATCGTTTGTTGTCATTCTGTCGCCGGAAGTTAGGGGGTGGGTTAATCCCACGCCATTCGCGTTCAGGATGGCACCGCATGTGACCGAACAGGGCCTTCCAAGACCAGAACTTCTTCCCGCACTCGCTACACGGCCGGGAAATCTTGGACGCGCCGCCGGATTCTGGATCTTCGGCGGCGGCGGCGGTTTTCTTCCCATGCTTGGGCTTCAAGTCAATGTTATCGTCCATGACTGTGATCAATTTCGCCTTCCGCTTCTTTCGACAATGCTTCGGCTTCTGACTCTGATGAGCGCTACTCCAAGGACAATCGGAATCGGAGTTTGCCATTACCTACGACGGAAAAGAGAAAAAAAAAACAAAGTACAATGCTTCTTTCTTCGGCTTCGAGTAAGGGAAGCAGCAGCGCAAGCGGTTACTGCAACTATCTCTATCTGTCTCACTTTGAATCGGGCGGTTTCTGATTGTTCCTTTATTTACAGCTTAAATTGCAAATTACTCCTTAACTTTTAAATATTAATAAAAATCCCTCTTAAACCTTCTATTTTGTACAATATACTCCTATATTTATATTTTATATTAATACTTAACACGTAATAACTACTTGTTCACACGTAAATAAAACTTAAGGGTTTTTATTTATTAAAATGCAATTTTAAAGACTATTTTATACAAAATTTAATGCTTGAGAGGTTTATTTATCATATTTTTAAAATTGAAAGGAATAAATGGTACAACTTCAATAACTTTTTTTTTTGACAAATATATTAAAAATAAAGATCGTATGTAACTTTTAAAAATGATAAAATTTAATATTAAAAAGGATGAATTGCACGATTCTTTAAACACATAAATTGCTTACAATTTATCTTTATTTATATAATTATTATATAACTAAATTACACTCTCTTCCTTAAAAGATTAATGAATTTGCAATTTTCACATATTTTGACTAAAATACCTTTAATATCATTTTTAATTTTCTTAAATAATGTTAATGTATTACAAAAAAGATATTTTAAAATTATTATTTACCATTATTTATTTTGATTAAAAAAATAATCATTTTATGTTATTTTAAATGTAAAAAATAATTTTTGTATATTTAATTTTATAAATATAAATAATAAATATAAGGATATTTTAATTAAAATGCATCAAAATATATATCTCTCAAAAAAAGAAAATATAATTTTACAAAATTGAGGGGAAAAGAGTGTAATATACTCTTTATTGTATGGAGTGATCCTTGATAGAAGCAAAGGGAGAGGGAAATAATGCCGATTGGGGAGAGACTGGGAGAAGCACGGTTAGTTATTGAGTTATTGGGTCACAAGGTGGGCTCACGTGGTAGTTATTAGACCCTTCATATGTCCCTTATTTTGCTCTCCACTCTCCAATCCAATCTCTCAAATCCCAATCGAATCAATCAATTAACTCAAATTTATTTATCACAATCATGATGATTCTTCAACGGTTGACTTGGGTCAACAATATAACCTCCACCTTCGAATCCACTCAAATTTATTTATCACAAACTTGATTTCTTATCATAGTAATTTCTTATTTCCCAAGGAGCCGTACACCAAGGTTCAATTTTATCTTCCCTCCCTCTCCGTTATTCTCGATTATATTATAATTCGAAATAAAGCAGACTGGGTAGTTTGTCTAATGCTCTCTGTACCTTCTTTCGTCTACATCCATGTTATCGCCATTAATCTACATGCCCTACTTTGACTTGAACTTCGTACTTATGTTCGTAACTTATACTTCACCTGTTGAGACCCGAAAATAAGATTAAAACAAACCCAGTTCTTTAAGGCCGTTTGAGGAAAAAGCAAGGGAGACCACCTCTTCCACACATATTCTTTCTATCAAATTAATTTTACTTTTTGTAATGTGATGAAATTATGTTTTTTTCCTTACTTTTTTTTACTCACTTTTATTCTATTATCACTTTTAATGTAAGGGTAAAATAGTTATTTTACGCACTTTTATTTCATTCACATCATATTGACATAATATTTCTATTCCCTCTAACATTTTCATTTTCATTCTCATTCTCATTCTCATTCTCATTCTCATTTCACCTACCAAATACTCATTTCACCTATCAAACACACCCTTAGGGCACGTTTGGTTACGTGAATATTGGATGTAATTAGAATGCAGGAGGAAATGAGAATAGTAATATGGAAGTGATATGGTATAAATGTAATAATATTAAAAGTGAGAATGAAATAAAAATAGATAAAAAAGTAAGGATAAAAAAATAATTTCATCTATTCGCGGGGGAAAGATAATAATTGGAGCGAGGCGTCTAAGAATTTTGTTGAGGATGTTAAGGCGTGGAACATGAGGATTTTTGGGAACATATTTAGGAAGAAGAGAAGGATTTTGGCGAGGCTTGAAGGAATTGAGAAAGCGAATACTAAGAAGAGATGCACTAATCTTGATGTGTTGAGGAAGGAGTTGTGGATGGAGTATGAGAAAATTCTTATTCAAGAGGAGGTCCTTTCAATGCAGAAATCAAGGTGTAAGTGGATTAAAAACGGGGATAGGAACACCAAGTACTTTCATGGTGTTACTATGATTAGAAGGAGGAGAAATAAGGTGAGAATGCTGAAGAATGATAGGGATGAGTGGATTGATGATGATAAGGTTTTGAAGAAGATGGCGGTGGAATTTTTTGAAAAATTGTATACCAAAGAGGAGGTTATTGAGGATTTTCCTATAACAGGGGCTTTTCCTAGCATTGATGTTGATGTGCTAAAGAAGTTGGATGAAGAGGTTAGTGAGGAAGAAATAAAGGAGGCGATGTTTAATATTGGAGCTTTTAAAGCTCCCGGGCCGGATGGGTTAAGTGCTGTCTTTTTCATAATTTCTAGGAGGAGGTGAAAGATTCTAGTATAAAGCTGGTTAAAGACATGTTTAGAAATTCGGAGTGTATGAGAGACGTCAATCAAACCTTTATAGTTCTTGTGCCTAAAGTTGATGTGCCTGATAAGATTAATCCGTTTAGACCGATTAATCTATGTAATGTGGTGTTCAAGGTGGTGTCTAAGATATTGGTTAATAGACTGAAGTCGTCGATGAGTTCCCTTGTTGCTCCTAATCAGAGCAACTTCATTCAGGGTAGGCATAGTTCGGATAATATTGTGATAGCTCAAGAGATGATTCACATGATGAAGAGTATGAAGGGGAAGAAGGGTTGTATGGCAGCCAAGGTGGATTTGGAGAAGGCTTATGATAGGTTGGATTGGAGTTTTGTGGAAAGTACTCTTATTGATATTGGGTGCCCTGATAGATTCAGGAAGCTTGTTCTTGCGTGCATGAATACTTGTTCTATGAAGGTGTTATGGAATGGGGAACCTACGAAGGAGTTTTGGCCGAGTAGAGGGATTAAGAAAGGGGACCCTCTTTCCCCTTATCTTTTCGTCCTTTGCATTGAAAGATTGGGTCATTGTATAAATTGGGCTGTTGATAACAAGCTGTGGAAGCCGGGGTTTGTTAATAAAGGAGGACCTCCTATATCTCATCTATTTTTTGCCGATGACTTGTTGCTTTTTGCTGAGGCTAGTAAAGATCAGACTGAAGTGATAAGGAAATGTATCCAAATGTTCTGTGATAGTGCGGGACAGAGGATGAGTAGTGAGAAGACGAAGCTGTTCTGTTCTAAAAATATTGGGCATCACAAGGCTAAGGAGTTAAGTGAGGAGTTGGGTGTCTCCCTGACGGCTGGTTTAGGGAAATACCTTGGAATTAAGTTGAACCATGAAAAGGTGAGTGTGGGGACCTATAAGAGTGTGGTGGAAAAGGTGAGGAAGAGAATGAGTTTGTGGAAGGCTAGTACTCTTACTTTGGCTCGAAGAGTCACTTTGGCTAAGTCTGTGTTGGAAGCTATGCCTACCTATTGCATGCAGACAAGTCTTTTGCCTAAAAAGACCTATGAAGATCTGGAAAAGGTTAGTAGAGATTTTGTTTGGGGTTCTAATGCGGAAAAGAGGAAGCCTCACTTGGTGAAATGGGAGAATGTTTGTAAGCATAAGGAGTGTGGAGGATTGGGTATGAGGAAGCTGAGAGACGCTAATACTGTCCTTCTGATGAAACTGGGATGGGGTCTGGTGAAGAATAGGGAGGATTTATGGGTTAGAGTGATCAGAAGCAAGTATATATGTGGTGAAGATGTTATTCCTATTATTAAGAAAAGGAAGGATGCTTCTAATACTTGGCAGGGCATTCAGAAAACGTGGAAGTATGTTGAGAAAGGTCTGGTTTGGCAAGTGGGGCATGGCAAGAGAATCAGATTCTGGGAGGATAGATGGTTGAAGAATGGGGAGAGAATTAGTGATTTGATGACGATTGATCCTAATGTTAATATGAATCAGGATCTTCTGTGTGACTTTGTTGCACAGAATGGTGATTGGGATTGGGGAAAGTTGGAGGAGGTGATTAATGCTGATATTTTGGAGGAGTTAAGGAGTATGTGGCCTCCTAACAGTGTTTTGGGTGAAGATAAGATCAAGTGGAGGTAATCTGCCGATGGTTTGTTTAGTGTGAAGTCTGTGTTTCAGGCTATCTCGGATGAAAGGGAACAGAGTAAGGATCCTAGATGGAAGAAGATCTGGGGTTGGAAGGGTCCTCAAAGAGTCAAAGGGTTAAAAGAAAACTTACAGATGATGATAAATGTTTGTTGTGTCCTTTGGAGTCGGAGGATGGGCTGCATGTGGTGAGGGATTGCTGTGAAGCCCGGAAACTCTGGTTCATGCTTGTTCCTGGCAATGAATGGGATCAATTTTTCTCTCTTGAGCTGGAGGAGTGGATTGATAAAAATTTGAATAATAGTTTTGGAGAAGGGTGTAGGGGTGATTGGAGTATTACCTTTGGTGTTGCGTGTTGGATTCTCTGGAAGAGGAGGAATACTCGTGTCTTTGGAGGGAAATATGCTTTCCAGGGAAACGTGGCCATTCAGGTGTTGGCAGTGGCTGAAACATTTTCTTTGGGTTTCAGGGGGATTGAGAACTTGCAGGGTTCCTGTAGAATCAAGGAGGTGTTGGTTTCTTGGAAAGCTCCTGCTTTGGGGTGGTGGAAGCTGAATGTTGATGGCGCGTTTGTTAGGGAGATTAACTCGGGTGGTTGTGGGGGTGTCTTGAGGGATGATATTGGCGGGTGGATTTGGGGTTTCTACAGATTTTTGGGGCAGGTTGATGTGCTCACGGCAGAGCTTTGGGGTTGTTTCCATGGTCTTTCCCTTGCGTGGGAGAAGGGTGTGAAGGTCTGGTTGGAATCTGACTCGTTGAATGCTGTCAAGCTCATCTCGATGGGTTGCAGGGATGAACACAGGTGTGCTGGTTTGGTGAAGCTTATCAGGAATTTGCTGGATCGTGATTGGGAGACGGTGGTGTCCCACTCTTTTCGTGAATCTAATTTCGTGGCAGACTGGTGCGCTGGTCAGGCTGTGAAGACGAGGTCTCCTTGGTATTTTTGGGAGAGGATGCCTGCGGGAGTGGAGCTTCTTGTGTTGGCTGATAGGAGAGGGATTATGAACCCTAGACGAGTGGTTGATGCTGATTAGGTTTTTGTGTTGTGGTTTGCTGTGTTTTTTATGTGTTTTGTCTGTCTTTTGACTTTCTTGTTTACCTAAAAAAAAATTTCATCACATTACAAAAAGTAAGATATGTTTAATAGAAAGCATATTTAGGATTACAATTTAGGTTACGTAGACAAAACAACAAACTAAACCTACTCTAAAAAATTCTTCAACGTTTCCCTCTTTTCTTGTTTGCTTTATGGTGTGCTTTCTGTTGTGTTTTGTTTTGGATTTTTGGTCCACCTCTGTACTGTGGTTTGTTTGGCGTTAATAATACATTAATACCTATCTTGTTTTGGGGAAAAAAAACTAAAGATTGCTTGTTGACCGAAAATAAATAAATAAATAAAAACTACAGATTGCTTGGTCATAACTCATAAGAGTAACATTCTCATCTCTATAAAACAAGACATTAAACTTAAAAATACAGAGAACTGAAACTTGAAGGGCGGCAATGAAGGGTAGCCAATTGTATAAATAAATAAACAAACACTACGTGGCAGTCAATCCCCATATTTCCTCTTTTCACAACCAACAGACTTTCAAAGTCATTCGGACAAACCCATATTGCAACTCCAATTCGTCAGAAAAAAAAAATAATAATAATAAGAGAAGAGAACATGAATCAGCAAGTTTCCAGGGGCAGGTCAGATCAGAAGATGTGTTCAAGGCCAATGAAATATACAATCAGGCAATCCTTATGTTGTTGATGCCTTCTACTTCTCCGAACAGCCGTGATGATCAGCTGGTGCTTTGAAGCTCTTCAATGGTTTTCCCAAGACATTTAAAACTGCGACACGCTGCAATTCTTTAGCTGTCATCAGTGTTTGGATATGTCAGAAAAAAAAAAATTCGTTGCCTCGCTGGTGTCTCAATATATATACTGCTGCTAAACATTAAAACTTAAAAGGAAATTGGAAGTTGATTTTTATTCTTTGCATAAGAATGCAAACAAGCTATACTTTGGCGTCCAGGTCAGTCAGTATATGCTGTTGTGAACATTAAAAAGAAAATAGGAGTTGATTTTCTATTTTCTTTGGATAAGAATGTATGCAACCTGAAGTTTGGGTATGCTGACACAGCTGCAACATTGACGAGATGAAAATATATTACATCAATCAAGAACAATGATGATGAATATGATATGCAAATGCTGGTTGGTTGTTCATTTTTCAAGGTAAAGACATTTAAAAAAAAAGGGGGTCAATCTGTCAAAGATAGAACATCCTAAAGCTCTTATAGTTCTCTCAGCCATTGAGTAGAGGGTAAAAAGAGAGAGAGAAATGTCACATCAATCAAGAACAATTATGATGAGTATGATATGCAAATGCTGGTAGGGGGGGGGGGTGAGGGTCAATCTGTCAAAGATAGAACATCCTAAAGCTCCTATAGATCTCTCAGCCATTGAGTAGAGGGTAAAAACAGAGAAAGAAAGGCATGGAGCATAAAGGTTCAGTGAATGAAGAAGAAAGCTATAACATACATTAAGACGAATGGCACAAAATAATAACTGTCATAATGTTAGGCATACCACATCAATCAATGACTGAAAGTGTCTCTCAATACAGTTCATGAGAAAAATAAGTTCTGGAAAATTTATCTCAAGTGTATTGCTAATTGCGTAATGCCTGAGTGAACTACTGAACTACAGTCAGACTTTCTGAAAATGAATGTATGGAATAAAGCTATTAACATAATAATTTTCATCATTGATATATTGCCACAGGTGGCTCTCGATATTGATCGTTTTCAGGGGAAGTTGATAGATAACTTATTCAACTATAGAATTCTAGACGTGAACTTTTTTAAATGCATCAAAATCTGACAAATTCATAGGCATAACATAACAAAGATAAAATGACATCAAAGCTAGAAGTGAATAACCAAAGGAATAGGACTTGAGCTAACGCCTAAATTCCCAGTCTAAAGCATTTACACATTGCCTTTTTCAGTTGAGGAAGGATCATTTTTGGGCCCATGAATATATAATTAAACAAATGAAGCAGTAAGTTCCATTACCTTCTTCCAGTGAAAGCTGAATAGATCTCTTTTCCAACTCAACAGCATGTCTGCTTAGTTCAATTGAGGAGAGTGAATGAAGCACTATCAAATTTCCAAAGGACAATGTCAGATACACAGAATTAATAAATATAATAGGAAAGCATTTTAAGGGAATAAATCCAGTCAATGGGCATACTTTGGATATATTCCTCTTGGTCAGTTTGGTCCAATTTCCTCAAAAACATCTGCAATCGATGGTATCGCTCCTCCCAGTGCACATTTTTTGATCCAGTTGTATTACCAATAGTAGGGATGGCAGAAGCTGTCACAAAATTGGACTCAACTGGCGATAACCTCATAGCAGATTTCCCAATAGAAATAGGAACTGAAGGTTTTCCAGATGAGCTAATTGAAGAAGCCATTGGAAAAGGTGAAAATGCCGGAAAACAAGAAACCTTTGGCTCCTTTATCTGGGGTTTTTGTTGTGCAGTCTCCTCTTCGCAAAGATGCCTTGAACTCGAAAGTGAACAATACACACTAACACTCGGATTTTCACAAGCAGTGCTCTTGCCCAACTCTGCTTCTGATTTTCTACGGACATACACAAGATGTCCATTTGCAGCATTGTTGCCTGGAGATTGCTGGAGATGCAGATTCACTGGGGATTCAGACGAGGGTCTCTTGGTGCCAGAAATCCTATTACTATCAGTACAGCGACCCTTGTCCTTTAAAAATGAAGAGCTTCCCATGGAGGCTGGCACTGTGAGTTTATTATCATTCTGAAGATCTCTCAGTGCTGTCTTCTTCACTGGAGCAGTAAGTTGCTTATCACAATTAGGCAAGTCCATTTTGGAATTGCCTGGATCATGCTCTGAAAGTTTAGAATCTACACTTGGTTGAACCATCTTGAGGTTCCCTGATAGAAATCCAAGATATTAAATTGCATTCCATTAACCAAACAAAAGTCATATCTTAAATAATTAAATCACAATTGCATAATCTAAAGCAAAAGAGGCTGTCAAGATACTTGCGGGTTTATTTGTTCTTTATTATTTGAATTTAAATATTAGGGATTTAGATGTTATTCGAATTTAATTATTATCTTAAGTTTATCTTATTTTATTTAGTTAGCTAATAAATAGGATAGCTATAGCTTAAAATCTAAATTTAAACTATATCCTTATCCTATTCTTGAGGGATTCTAGTGGTAGTTTGTTACCATGGTCCCATTTATGTAAACTTTTGTTTCCCATTCTGATTTATGGAAAAAACCTAAGCCCCGTTTTTCATCATGGTATCAGAGGAATCTAGATCCTAGAAGCCCTAAAAATGCCGAGAACTAACCTACCACCCACAATAGTGTTTTGAACAATGTCTTCTGCCGAAGACATTACTAGATCCTCAGCCAAAAAAACATCACCACTGTGACCAGCGACGTCACAGTACCTCACAGAAATGGCTGGATTGATGCTGCACCAGTCTTAATTTCTGGTCACAAGCTCAACAGCCACAACTTCCTTCAATGGCGTCAGTCAGTATATGTTCATCTGCTGCAAGGGGAAGGATGACTACCTTACTGGTGTAGCCAAAGCTCCTGGCCAGCAAATTGAACTTCTCAAGGCTGCTTTAGCCAATGAATTTGAGACAAAGGACCTTGGTAAACTCAAATACTTTCTAGGAATGGAAGTAGCAAGGTCCAAAAAGGGAATAGTCGTCTCACAAGTCACAACATAAATATTGATTGGATTTACTCCAAGAGACTGGTATGCTTGGTTGTAAACCTGCAGATTCTCCTATGGAGGCCAAGTACAAGTCTAAATTTGCACAAGAAAATCCCTTGGTTGACACCAGGAGCTACCAACGACTAGTGGGTAAGTTAATCTACCTTTCTCAAACAAGACCTGACATCAGATTATTAGTAACTGTGATTAGTCAGTTCATGAATTGTCCTAATGAAGCACATTTACAAGCTGCCTAACGCATTCTTAGGTACTTGAAATAAGCACCTAGGAAGGGAATCTTCTTTGTGAAAAATGATGAAAGGGGAGTAGAAATCTACACAGATGCAGATTGGGCTGGTAGTATTACTGACAAAAGATCCACTTCTGGATATTGCACTTTTGTATGGGGGAATTTGGTGACATGGAGGAGTAAGAAACATGCAGTAGTAGCAAGAAGTAGTGTTGAAGTGAGTTTAGAGCACTTTCTCAAGGTATTTGCGAAGGTATATGGCTTAAAAGGCTGCTCAATGAACTCCAAATTCAATTGGAGAGCCCCATGGAGGTAAAATGTGATAACTTGGCAGCCATCAGTATTGCCAAGCATCCCGTGCACCATGACCGGACTAAACATGTAGAGATAGACTGCCATTTCATTAAGGAAAACTTGGATTCCAGGGTTATAAATTTGAGTCATATTCCCACTAATCTACAAACAGTTGATATCCTAACCAAAGGCTTATGTGGAAGCAAGTTTGAAGAATTAGGTGACAAGCTAGGAATGATCAATATCCATTCCAAATCTTGAGGGGGAGTGTCGAGATACTTGCCGGTTTATTTGTTCTTTATTATTTGAATTTAAATATTAGGGATTTAGTTGTTATTCGAATTTAATTATTATCTGAAGTTTATCTTATTTTGTTTAGTTAGCTAATAAATATGATAGCTTACTTATAGTTTAAATTTAAATTTAAACTATATCCTTATCCTATTCTTGAGGGATTCTAGTGGTAGTTTGTTACCATGGTCCCTATTTATGTAAACTTTTGTTTCCCATTCTGATTTATTGAAAAAACCTAGAGCTAAGCTCCGTTTTTCATTAGAAGCCAAGATAAACAGGATATTTCTTAGAATAACATTGATCTTCTTTTTTTTGAGAATGAAGGTAACCATAAGGTCACATGCAAATCTCTATTAGAGAGGGGGCAAATATGAAGGCTTTATATGGTCACATTTTTTTTTTTTTTGGATAGAAAAAGAAATATTATTAAGGAAGAAAGAAGGTACAAAAGTGGAGGACAAGGAGTCCTCAAAGAAAGAACAAAAACACCAACAAAAAGACATGCAAAAGAAAACAAAAACTTTAACTCAAGAACCTTCCAATCCCTTTGGAGGTCCATAATGGAAATCTCCTTAACCAACTTTGAAAATCTCCTTAAAATGTGAATCTAATAAGGCTTGGAATTTGCCTAACTGAAACCAGTTTCATTGCTGGAACTTTCAGGTTTATGATACGAAGAAACTGCAGAATGACTCCTCTGGGATTATATGGTAAAGTTGCTGAATGCCTGATTCATTGATTGGTCTACTAGCACCAGATAAAAACTTTCCCAATATTGTCTTTTACTCTAAGAACCAGGGACGCACCACCTCCTTAAAGTGTTAAAGAAATTTCAGATGCAAGTCTGATCAGCCATAATAATGTCAAAGTTGATGGCACTGTGAAAATTTTTCTTTGGCTTGCAAAAGAGGAAATTGAATTCAGATATTGGAGAAGGAGTTTTAATATAACTGGAACCCTACAGTTTGATGTTGAAGACATGTAAGAGTCTGTTTTTCTGTGTAACTCTATCCAAACTCGAGTGGTAATAATGTTTCTTTAACCACGTATTTACTATTAGACCAGGACTGACAATTTCGCCTTGGTTGCTTTCATTAAATGATCAGGAGGACAAGATTGCTCTATGATAGACTCCAGGTCACAAAAATAAACAAATAAATAAAATCAAAGTGGGCTGAAAGGAAAGGAGGGAGAGAATATCCAAATAGGTGGGGGACAACAGTATCAAATTCAAATATAATGGTGGGCAGAGCAAATGAGAAAGGGGAGGAAAAAGGATTAAGGGAATTGGGAGAGTGCTAGCCTCTTGAATGCTAGCTTGGTCATTGTTAATTTGCTTTGTTGAGCGTGTGTGTGCTGTTCAGAGTCTGTGTTGTTTATTTTCTGTTATTCTGGTGTTATTTCCATGTATCTGTGGATGTGGAATACTGTTACTGGTTTTCTAAGTAGATGTTCTGGTCTTACAGCTATTTTGGAGTGTGATTTTGCCAATAAAATCAGTGTTATTCAGTAATTTTTTGTGGGTTCCTACCACTCTAATTAACATAAAAATAGCTTTGAAGAACAAGCTAGAAGACCAAAAGAACAGATACATCTAAGCCAAAGAAGAAATTAACAGTAATGATGAGATTTTCAGCATTAAAAAAAAAAAGGGGGGGGGGGGAAGAACATGCTGAATTTATTTACTGAACTATAGTAGATTTGAGCCTCTTAAAAAGCCACCCACAAAGTCCTTTTGTAATTTCTAAAAACTAATTGGAAAAAATCTAAACTGGTAGAAATAAATACAGGTGCAACATGAAAATCTACGTATGGAAACATAACTTCTTTAAATAGAAGTGCAATGAATGATACCAATCTCAGAAATCCTTTTACAAATTTCAATTAAAGGAAACACAAATACATAGTAGGCATTGCAGGCGCAGCCAAAACATAAACTCAAGTTTAATCATGAAACCAAAATGCAATAAATAATATTGAATTTGTCATATCAATATCCTCGAGAAAATCCAAATAAATACAGTTTTATCACACTTAACCCCCAACCTACAGACCAATATATGAACCTATTAATCATCTCATATAGTTCCCCATTTCAGATACAACATAAATATTGAATAGGCAAATCTATCCACAATTTTTCAAAACGCTCCAAACAAATACTATCTTAATAAGCAACCAGCACAATGTTTGATGTAATTAGAAATGAAATAATACAGTTAAATAATGTGCGCAAATATATCATTCTTTATCATGAGAATTATTGACCTAAGAATTCTTATATGGAACGCAAAAAGAAAAAAAAAAAAAAAAAAAACAGATTCTGGCTGATTTCTTTTGATACGTATAAAAGAAAAATCCTCATATATATGATACATCTATGATCTATCAGCCTTCATGTTAAAGATGCTCCCTTTCTCTCCTCCAAACCATCTTTGGGGACATGGGGTGTCTAACGATTGCTTGCCCCTCTATTCTTGCTCTACAGTACTTTTTTTTTTTAACTTCTCAATCTATTCGGCCATAAGAAAACCATGCCATGTATATTCTTTCTTCTATCTCTTTCTAGATACAATGATTTATAGAATGGAATTTAACTATTCCAAGGTGCATTATGGAGTATTAATTGCCGGAAAACGCCCTATCCTTTGAAAGTCGCCTTCCAATTTCTATAACAAAATAGTGCTAAATCGTGTACATTGAGCCAAAAGTCACAGGAAATTTTCCAAAATGCTAACGGTTAACAACAATAAATAATCGAAAGAAGGGATAGAATTAAAATCAATTGAAAGAAAATAAAGAGCTGTAGGGTATCTCAGCCGAAGAGAGAACCTGAGGGAAGCCAGAGCCCTAGGACCGCATGCTATCTTGGTGGTACATGATGGGAGCGTTCCGGTGGGAAGACTGCGGAAGATTAGGCGATGCGTACTGAGGTGGCGGTTAATATAAAAAGGAAGAAGAAGAGTCGTGGCCGCTGAGCTGAGGCCAGATACAGCGTGCGACGGTGGTGGGCGATGTCTGTTTCGTGAGCAGTGTGCACTCCGAAATAGGCCGGACAAGAGCATTTTGTTCTTTAATATAAGTTAACTGATAACTTCTACAGAAACAGAACGGCAAATTACTGTGTTTTTTTAGAAGATGTACAAATTTAATTTTGTATTTTCCTTTTTATAAAAAAAAATAAAATACTGTTTAGTTCTTGAACTGTTGGGTCAAATTATTTTTTAATCTCTAAATTTGTCAGAAATACTATCTAGTCCCCAAATTTGAAGTCAACTATTTAGTCACTGAATTTGT
Organism: Senna tora; assembly: GCA_014851425.1. NCBI lineage: Eukaryota > Viridiplantae > Streptophyta > Magnoliopsida > Fabales > Fabaceae > Senna > Senna tora. The sequence continues at coordinate 15,062,681 of CM026261.1, read as the reverse complement.
CAAAAATACTATTTAGTCTCCAAATTTGTAATTTTATCAACTATTTAGTCCTTGAACTTGGCAAAAATATTATTTAGTCCCCAAATTTGTAACTCTATCAACTATTTAGTCCCTTGACTGTAATAGTGTCAAAATGAGTCGGGTCGGCCCGGCCCCGACGGGTCGGGTCGGTTCAGGCCGTTTACTTGCCGGCCGTATTAGCCCGTGGGTTAAATGGGCTAGCCCACGGGTCACTTTTTATTTTTTTTAAAAAATTAATTATAAAATTAGGCCGCGAGCTTAAATGGATCAACCCGTTTAGGCCCGTTTTTAAACGGGCCTATTTTTTAACACCCAAGCTCGCCCATTTAGCGGGTTCGAGCCAGTTTTGACAGTACTACCTGACTGTTACTTGTTAGATAACCAGCTGACGTTACCATTAAATGTTGATTGGCAGTGAGGTAGCATGTGCCCAAGCACTTAACAGTGTCACATCAGCATTTATTGGCCACATCAGTTGGTGCTTGATTATTTAACTGGTATTGTTCAGGAGACTAAATAGTTGACAGAGTTACAAATTCGGGGACTAAAGAGTTGACAGAGTTGCAAATTTGGGGACTAAATAGTATTTTTGCCAAATTCAAAAACTAAATAGTAGTTTGACCAAAAATTCAGGGACTAAATAGTATTTTGCCTCTAAATAAAAATATAAGAAAATCATATTATAAAAGATAAATGGCTAAATTATTTTTTTATCCTCAACGTTTGCACGAAATTTAATATTGGTCCTTAACGTTTCAAAAAGTTATTTTAAGTCCTCAACGTTTTTTTTTGTCAAAATTGGTCCTTTAGCGTAACATCCGTATGATTTTACCATTAAATGCTGACTTGAAAGGCTTATGTGGCACACCCTCTCTCCTATGTGTCATATTTAAATGACATGGCACCCTCTCTCACTTCTCGGCAAAACGACGCCGTTTTGATTCAAAACAAAACATTTAAATGAATTAAAACGGCGTCGTTTTACTGAGTTGGAATAAGAGAGGGTGCCATGTCATTTAAATATGACATGTAGGAGACAGAGTGTGCCACATAAGCCTTCCACATCAGCATTTAATGGCAAAATCAGATATCTGTTACGCTAGAGGACCAATTTTGACCCCAAAAAAACGTTGAGGATCTAAAATAACATTTTCAAACGTTGAGGACCAATATTAAACTTCGTGCAAACGCTGAGGACCAAAAGAGTAATTTGGCCAAGATAAATTATATTTATTATTTATATAATGAATAAATATTAAGGATATGTTTGGTATGAAGAATGTTGGAGGAAATGAGAATGAGAATGGGAATGGAAATGGAAATGGAATGTGAATGTGTCGTGATGTGAATGGAATAAAAGTTGGTAAAATATTTTACCCTTATGTTAAAAGTGGGTAAAAAAGTAAGGGTAAACATAATTTTATTAGATTGCAAAAAGTAAGATTTGTTTGATACGCAGAATATTTGAGAGAATGTTAGATTACCTATAATATCACCTCACAAATTCCGCGTACCAAACCGGCCCTAAATAGGAGTCTAGAGCCCCAGCAAGAAACTCTTTAAGGGCTCGTTTGATCAAGCTTGTGAAAACTGGTGATTTTCAAATGACTTCTTTTCAAATGGAGTTTAAGAAAAAGTGTTGTGAAAGAGAAGCAGTTTATGTTTGGCAAACTAAATTGAGAAGTACTTTTCGAAAATGATTTATGTTTGACAAATTTGTATTGAAAAGTGCTTTTGAGTGAAAAATTACCCAAAAGTGTATATGTATATTTAAATGTTATTAATATTATTATATAGATAAATTATATAAATATTTATTATTATTAAATTTTATTACCTAAATAAATATAAAATGATAATTAGTTTATTAATTTAATAAAGTATTAATGAAAAATTATTGATTTTACTTTATATAATTTTTTATTTGTGATTATTATTTTTAAATATCTATTAATTATTTTAAATAAAAATTAATTATTTTTTTTATAGAAAAAGAAATTATATTAAAGAAAGAAGAATATTGCAAATATGAGGACAAGCAGTCCTCAATAAAAGAAAATAAAAAGAAGACAATTAAAAGAAAATTAAAACATTATCTCAATAAGGCCTTCCAGTCCCTTTGAATATCCATAATGGACATTCCTCTAAACAGACCATTCGACGAAAAATAAAATTAATTGTAAATATTTATTATTATTTTGATAAATTATTATTATTATTGTTGTTGTTGTTGTTGTTGTTGTTGTTGTTGTTGTTGCTGATGTTGTTGTCTTCACTGTTTAAAATGGAAATGGAGGATGGGGTTAAGGTGAAAGAAGGAGTAAAATTGAAATATTAAAATGTTAGTAAGGGTATTTTTGTCCTAAAATAATTAAATTTTAGCTTTTGCTTTTGGTTAGTAGCAGAAGCTCCAATTTCTAGCTTCTGCTTAAAGTTGAAAAGTTGCTTCTGCTACAACTCAGAAGCACTTTTGGATAATTTGTCAAACAACTCATTTTAAGAAAATAAGCTCTTCTGAAGAAAATAAGCGCTTCTGAACCAAGAATAAACTTGGCCAAACAAGCTTTAAGGCTCCATGCATGCTTGTTTCATGGAGGGCAATTAATGTAAGGACCCGTTTGGCCAAGCTTATGAAAAATGCTAATTTTCAAATGGAGTTTGAGAAAAAGTATTATGAGAGGAAAGCAGTTTGTGTTTGGCAAACTGAATTGAGTTTCAAAAACAATTTGTGTTTGACAAATTTGTATTGAAAAGTGCTTTTGAGTGTAAACTTACCAAGAAAGATATATGTAGATTTAAATGTTATTAATAGTATTAAATAAATAAATTATATAAATGTGTATTATTATTAAGTTTTATTACCCAAATAAACTAAAATAATAATTAATTTATTAATTTAATAAACTATTAATGAAAAAATTATTAATTTTAGTTTATATAATTTTTTACTTTAATTATTATTTATTTGTGAAGGTATGAAGGAGTGATGTGTGAGGAGATGTGAAGGGAGGATGGGTGTAGGGTGTAAGAAAGAAGGGGTAAAATGAGAATTTTAAAATGTTAGTAAGGGTATTTTTGTCCTAAAATAATTAAATTTTAGCTTCTGTTTAAAACTGAAGAACTGCTTCTGCTACAACTCAGAAGTACTCTGGGTAATTTGCCAAACACCTCATTTTAAGAAAATAAGTGCTTTTGAAAAAAATAAGCGCTTCCTGAACAAAATTAAGTTTGGCCAAACAGGTTATAAATATCCTTTAACTTGTCATGCATAAACAACATAATCTGCCAATGCCATAATCGAAATGGTAGATAAAAAATAGTCATCACTAGCTCAAACTTTTCTGTAGTCAATCTGCTAATGCCATAATCGAAATGTTATATAAAATATTCATTCACTAGCTCAAGCTTTAATATAGTCAATTTGTCAATGCCATAATTGGAATGGTATTTGCAATCTTTTCCAGGTTACGTTTAAGACATGTGGTTTTACACTTTCGGGTGGACACGGTCTACAATCCAAAGCGATTGAATCACTTGATCATCAATCGTTGATAACGAATCGATCTACTATCCCTAGAGATCATTACCCATTTCTCGTCCCAATGACGGACTCTTGAAACTTGGCTTTCCACATTAGTTGTGTAACCAAGAGACTGTGCTTCATCACCATGGTGAAGCTAAAGACTCCAAATATCAATATATCCTCCTTACATCACCATGGTGTAAGGGTAAAGTTGCGTCTCAATGATTTTTTACTTTCCACCCTAGAGATGGGTTTAGTACATTTGCCAAGAGATTGTGCCTCATCACCATGGTAAAGCTACAATCTCCAAGTATCAATATCTTCAACCCTTACATCACCATGGCGTAAGAGTGAAGCTATGTCTCAATGATTATTTTACTTTCCACCTCAGTGGTGGGTTAAGTGAATTTGCCAAGAGGTTGTGCCTCATTGCTATGGTGAGGCTACAATCTCCAAGTATCACCATCTAACTCTTACATCACCATGGTGTATAAGGGTGAAGCTATGTCTCATTGATTATTTCACTTTTCCACCCTAGTGGTAGGTTTAGTGCATTTACCTAAAGGTTGTGCTTCATCACCATGGTGAGGCTACAATCTCCAAGTATCAATATCTCCAACCCTTACACCATGGTGTAGTGGGGGAAATTGTGTTTCTAATGCAAGATCATGCACTCCACTGTGTCATATTGTAATGGCAAGTTTGTGACTAATTAATTTTCTGCATTTCACTTTCATAGTGAATTGACAAGTTTTTATTTATCAATTCTTGTGCTACACTACCATAGTGTAGTAAGGTGTGTGTATATGTAATTTTCAAAAAAAATTTATTTGTTTGCTGGAAATCTCAAGTGGCCCCATTAGATGGGTGACTCGGAATTAGAACGAGCTTTTAATTTCAATGATGCTTCGTTCCCCAGTCTACTTCAATATTTGTTGGGAGGGGATATTCCACAACCTCCACAAGTTCAGGATATACCACCCTGACGTAGTTGTCAATCCTGATTTCCAAGTTATAGCTATATTGTCTTGGCACGAACTTTAGAAAATGACTTGGTTACGATTGTCAAAACTCAAGCCAGGAAATTCAATTTAATTTTATTTGATAATGACTTGGCTTTAACCATTAAAAGCCAAGTAACAATTAAGGAAATTAAATCTAATTTGAAAGTCACTCAACCTAATCAAAAGTGAGGTAAATAGATTGAAATCTATTGAAAATGACTTGGCTTTGATCATTGATATATGGAGATCGGCCAACAAGGTTGGCACCATCATAATAGAAGGAAGAAATGCGCCAAACGCAAGATTTATAAACATTCTATTTGCTGGAAGCCTACATATATAAGTGCTTAACCCCTCACTTAAGGACACATCTTAGCAACCTTATTCTCTCATACTTCTCTCTCTGAGCTCCACATCTAGTTTCGTGCATCCAGTCCCTTCTTCGGCAATCCACCAGCTTACGTTGCTCATCGTCATCCTCTGGTCACCAAACTTGGATGCAATCCAAACCCAGTGAAATATGTGGACTATGATCTCCTTGTGAGTATGTAGGTGTTGGAATCATCTCCGGCTTGAGTCCTTCCTTCACCAACATCCATCCTCTTCCTTATTCTGACTATCTCATGGCTATCGAAATATTAGTGGTGCCCATTGCGGTCTTCCCATACCATAACGTGACAATTACCATCGACATGAGCTACAACGTTGCCTCTAAAAACCCAAATTACTCATCAGATGTTCAAAAAGCAGGTTCTTTCCACCCGAAAGAGCAAAATCCATCAGGGGTCGCCCAAGAATCACTAGAAGAACACACCATCAATGTTATTGCAAGTGGACAACAACCTAATCTGTCACAAAAAATCAAGAAAGAATGCAATCGGTGTTACACAACTTCCCGGAGTGGCAAGGAGAAATTTCCTTCGATTGCTATGCCGCCTACAACACTGATCTTGATAGTGTAGACCCGATGGTAATAGCAACAAACATTAACGACTACAAGGTAACGACTAAAGAGAGTCTTAATAGATTAAGGCTCCTCCTCGGATATCTTGTATTATGACACTTTCAAGAAACTAGGGCACGACAATAAAGAGTGTTGGTTTAAAAATTAGCCCAATTACTTTTGAGTTTTAACATGTCAATTAATTTTGTTTATGTGGGCTTCATATATGGTGGGGCAAAAGAAGTTAAGTATATAAGCCCAATAAACTGCTGGCCCATAAGAAAGTCCTCAGAAGATGTTCACTCTCTAGCATTTATTATCTTATATGTATCATGACTAATCTATGAGCTAGGTGTAGGAGACTGTTCCTTCTGCAGACTGAATCATCCAGCAAGTCACATCTCCTGGAATTGGGGGAGCGTCCTGTTGCAACCATGAATCAAGGAAAAGGGAAGCATTGTGGTTCAAAATTCACAACGGCTACCTTGGACTGTTATTCTCTATTTATTACCAAAGAAGTGGTTGCTGAAACGTTAACTAAGTGTTCAGAGAAAATTTATAATACAATCCAAGAGAGAAAAAGATCAGGAAGCTATCTGTGTGATTGCTGCTTGTGCTTTAACTGCTGCCATAAATTCAGTTTGAGTCCTGACTGTAATAAGTTTACATTCCTTGCTTAATCTTCTTCTTTTTCTTTGGGTGAAGTATTTAAGCATTGAACACTCTCTAAAGGTGTAAAAATTCTGATCCTTGTTAGTGGTACAAGGTTGCAGAGGAGTGTTCAATTCTTAAATACTCTGAGAGTCCTGATTTGACTCTGAAAGAAGCAGAAACTTAATATGCTGAGGAAGTGTCTTGTAAAAGCTTTTGAGAGCTGAACCTCTACGAGGTTGCTGTAACTTCTCAGTATATTAAGGTTGTGCAGAAGTTGTTCTGTTGAGGAAGTGTTGTGGTGAAGCTTAAAAGTGTATGTGCTTTCCCAAAAGGTGTTTTGGGTTGCTTGTTTGTAAAGAATTATTGAAGTAATTGAATCCTTCTAACTAGTTGGTTAGAAGGGGAGAGGACATAGCTGAATTGAGCATACTCAATTAGTGAACCTCTCCAGAAAAAGATCTTGGTGCAAAAACTCTACTTTACACTTGCTTTCATTTAACCTACATCGTAAGAGTCCTACTTGCATAGAGAGTCCTAATCTTGACATAAGATAATTAACAGTCAAATTTTAAAGAAAACCAATTCAACCACCCTCTTGGTTTATTTTTTGGCTAACAAAGAGTTACAGCACGCCTAAGACTTCTTAATCAGCTTCTCCAATAAGAAAATCCAAATCAAAGGTATGATCACCTTACCCAACCGGACAGTCCAAAAACAAGCAATCTTTGATGTAGTTTTCACTCCCTTGACATACAATGCCATCGTGGGACGACCTACACTAAATAATATCGGTGCCATAATTTCAACATCACACTTACTAATGAAATTCCCAATGCCCTCCGAGGTCGGACAAGTGGTCACAGACCGTAATGAGAAAAAGCCTGGTGTGAACCCACTAGTGATTAATCCCACGAAGCCATAACCAATCTGAAATATTCTTACACTAAGAAAGCTAAACAAAGGTCAGATGATCCACTTGAATCCTTGAACTCGAACGAACAAGTACCCAAAGTGTTAGAAGACGTCACAAGGATGATCAAACCTTGATAAGTCTGTTAGTTCAATCAAGAACCCTAGAGAGAATCCACTCTCAAGATGAATAATCAAATTCTCATAAAATTCAAAATTTAACTTATTTTCCAAATACAAGATAGAAAAGGAATATTTATACTCATAAAAAGAAAACTCTAGAATCCTAAAACAATTAAAACTGTAAATAACTAATGGGCTCTCCTAACATAACTTAAACTAAGGTCCAAAAAAAGACAATGTTTAAAATAAAACTATTGGGTCTTTCTAACAATCATACTTAAACCCAATATAATTAAAACACTAAATCTTAAATAATTGTCTTAAAAACTAATGAACTTTAAATAATAAATCATAAATATAATGATTTCCACATAAAAATTCAACCCAAATTAAAATAAGCATTTTAAGCCCAAAATAAGAAGATCTAGGCTCAAACAAGTCTCCACATGTATAGTACATGGTCCAAGCTTTCCGAATTAATGTTTTCAAGCCCAAAACATGTTGTGCAGCTCCACGTTTTTACTATTATCTGACGACTTTAATGTGATTTTCTTAACTCTTCTTGCTTTTAATAATGCAGTTGCTTTGGAAGGTAAATTTTGGCTACCATTCGTGCTTTCCCTGTTTGCATCATTTTAAAATAAGCATTTTAAACCCAAAATAAGAATATCTAGGCTCAAACAAGTCTCCACATGTATAGTACATGGTCCAAGCTCTCCAAATTAATGTTTTCAAGCCCAAAACATGTAGTGCAGCTCCACTTTCAGCCCAAAATGTGTAATTCACGTTTTTACTATTATCTGACGGCTTTAATTTTATTTTCTTGACTCTTCTTGCTTTTAATAATGCAATTGCTTCGGAAGGTAAATTTTGGCCACCATTTGTGCTTTCCCTGCTCATATCAAAGTCTTGCTACATTGATAGCGTGTCACAGGTAATTAAGCTAGAAGCCCAAATTGACCCAAGCGAAATAATGGAAATCGTGGATCTACGCGATGGAATCTCGGGGATAAGACCCGAGCCATTCAAGGATTTAAGTCCCATAAAGGTTTACGAAGAAAATGCCAAATGAGAGATACAAGTAGGCTCATTACTCTCTCCTGAGGTTTAAGAACCTCTTATAACCTTACTTAAGGAATATAAAGATGTGATTGCATGGACTCCTGCGGACATGCCGGGCATAGACCCCACGTTAATCTGGCACTCCCTAAATACAATGACTGACCCCAATTATTCAAAAGAAGAGAATGTGGTGATGAATTTCAAAATGCAATCTATGAGGAGGTGCAGAAACTGCTTGAAGCAAGTTTTATATGGGAAAGTATCCTCAGTGGCTTTCAAATGTGGTCATGGTAAAGAAAGCCAATGGTAAGTGGCGTATGTGTGTTGATTTTAAACAAAGCATGCTCTAAGGATGCCACCCACTCCCTAACGTCGACAAAGTAGTGGACAGAACCTCAGGACATAAGTTATTGAGCTTCCTAGATGCTTTTTATGGATGTAACCGGATCAAGATAAATCCAAAAGACACGGAGAAAAACTCCTTCATCACTGACAAGGGAGTATTCTGTTACAATGTAATGCCTTTCAGCCTTAAAAATGTAGGAGCCACCTATCAAATAATGATGGATATTTTGTTCAAAAAATAGGTTGGCATAAACCTAGAAGTGTACGTGGATGACATGGTCATCAAATACACGGAAAGCAACCAACATCTCCAAGATCTAAAGGCGGTGTTCAATGAACTAAGACATTACAACATGAAGCTGAACCCAACGAAATGCACCTTTGGAGTCTCAGCAGACAAGTTCTTGGGATTCATGATAACTCAGCAAGGGATAGAAGAAAATCCTGAGAAATGTTAGGTTGTGTTGAACATGGAGTCACCCAAGACATTGAATGAAGTCTAGAGGTTGGTTGAATGACTTGTGGCACTATCCAGGTTTTTGCCTCATTCAGACTACCGTTGTTTACCTTTCTTTATAACATTGAGAACGGCTAACCTCTTTCAATGGACGGATGAGTGTGAGCGAACCTTTTCTCAACTCAAGCAATACCTGGCCAACCTGCCTATATTAGTGATGAGGCGTGTGAATCAAGAAGATTTAACACCCTTAATTTGTCGCAAGTTATGATCAAATAATTATCTAAGTAATGCAATATAGTGCACTATCCAGGGTCAAATCTCTCGCAGAACCTTCAATAGTTCCAGAGCAACTATGCCTATATGTAATCAAATCGAGACAAAGTATTTTTAGAAAAAGCAAGCAAATATTTAGGTTGTGAAAATATGATTAAGATAGAGTAAATAAGAGAAATAGTTTATCCTTTCGGGGTCTATGTAATTTGACATCCCTGCTAATTCTAAATATAAATTGGGTAAATTATTTTAGAAAATACCTTATCGAATCTTTTCTTCCGAATGTAATCCCGACGAACACCTCATAGGACTTAGGTACACATCAAAACAAGGATGTTGCACCCACATTAAAATGGTGTATGCAAACTAGAGAAACACTTTTAATTTATAAAAACCAAATTATATTTAAATATAAATACAAAAAGGAGGTTTGTAGTTTGATTCGATCAACTCAGACTTGCGACCACCAGGTCTATTTAATCCAATCGTGAATCTTAAATTTGTCGACCAATGGGATCTAAAACCACAACTAGAGGTTTATAAACTGTAAACTTTCTAAAATAAATTCCCGAAACTAAGAGCACATAGCTCAAGCAAATTACATAAACGACTGATCGCACTCAAAATCAACCTAACTTTAAGGTGTAAAATAGAGTTAATTATATAAATACATATGATTTTACATCAAATAAGTTGAATATCCCAACATAAGGAATTGAATAGAAATATATCTAAATCTCCAATTAATTGTATTAATTCTTAATATTTCTGATATATCGTAATATATGTTGAATATGGGAGTAGGTATAATGTTTGTTAAGTGCTGCAGCTTTAACAGGGAATCAATAGTTGAAGACATTCCAAGTTAGGGACTAGAACAGGAGTTGAAGATAGTAGCAGAGCAGAATTAGAAATGCTGAAATGCATAGGAGCAGAGCAGCTTGCCACAACAAGCAAAATAAGTTCGCCACAACGAAGGAGATAGGAATTCACCACAGAGAGTACTGGCCAGTTAGCCACAACGAATACTCCTCCATTCGTCGCGGCGATCAACAAATCATTTGTCGCAGCGAGAATATTCTGAAGTGGCAGTGACCCAAGCACACAACTTAAAATGGAAGATTTAAGCGAGGACTCAGTCATCCAAGGATTCAAATAACAATTAAATGTATTCAAATTCAAAGTTCAAATTGGAATTAGTTTGAATAATATTATTTTAGAACATCTTATTAGAATCCTAGTCCCATTAGGATTTTTAGAACAACTATAAATAGAGGCTCCATTCAATTGTAAACACATCTTAGTCTTCACAATCATACCTTGAAAAAAAGGAGATCTTTTGAGTCATGAGTAGTGGCTAGTTCCCCTTAGGTTCTCTCCAAGGAGGAATGATCTAGGCATGAGCCTATGGGTTGGAATTTAGGGATTGCTTTATTTACTTTTTGTATTTATCCTATGTAGCTATAATTGTATTTGCTAGAGTCTTCATGGAAGACCTATTAGGCTTACCCATGTTGAACGTGTACATAGATGCTAGATTCGTCATGAAAGACCTAATTAGGCTTACCTATGTTGAACATGTATTAGGGAATCTAGGATCACAGCCGTGATCTAGGTTTACCATTATCATTTATGATTAGCATGCATCTCTTATTGCGGTAATATTTATTTGAATTGATATTTTTCGGTTGGGGATTAATTTATAATACCATAAAATCTAAGTAATATATTATGATGCTCCTGTTTAGGAGATAATGTTACTATCTAGATAGGCCTTCGCAATGTTTGACTATTATAAATAGGATAAAAACCAGAATGAAAACAATTAATCTTTAATATCTTTATATTGGCTAGGATTGCCGAAATCATCCTTCTTGAGACCTATTACTTAATATTTAGTTACATTCTACTACAACCTGCTTTCCTGCTTTCATTCTGCAACTGCCTACTTGTTTTATGGGTTATTTCTAATCAATTGCAGGGCTTTGACTAGAGGCTCTGCGAGAGACTTGACCCTCGGGTTGACAATATATTGCTCAATCTGAGGCATTTTATTTGATTCTAACTGTGATGACCAGTTAGAGCCACGATCAATGTAACATCCTAGTTTCCTTAGTATAATTTACTGGTTTTAATCGTGGAATTAAGACGTGATTAAGTTTCTTAAGCTTAATTTTTTAGAAAAATAGCGGGTCCATTTTTTTTTCTTTTTAAAGCGTGAATGACTAATTATGTCTCAAGGATCACTCGGCTCTCGATTTATTTTAAAGGAAACTAGTAATTACATTCGTCACTCCCGTATCATCATACAAATCATTCATACATAGATAATAGAATAGACATTTGTTATAGACTAGCAATATAGATACTTATATATACAAGAGTTTAGCCCTATGGACTGTGTCTAGACTCTAGAGTAAAGTCCCTAGGGGATATCATACATACATACATACATACAAAAGATAGGTCATAGTTAAAGTTTGGCACGCAGGCCATGATAACTAGTTAGTGGTGACACGCAAGTCACTACAAAAAATACATCGGCTCATAGGCCGAAATACTATAAGTGCTAGTCAAACCAAAAAGTGAGAATCCCTAGTCTAACTAAAGGGCAGGGTAGGTGGAGGAGGTATGTCGTCCACCGGATCACAAAACAACACCTTCGGCCTCATCATGACTGTGAAGCTGCCAAACAACGATAGGTTGACCACCACCAATTCAATCTCGAGTAGTAGGTGAAACCTAGTCATCTGAACATAATGAGATATGACATCTCAGTAACGATGCTTACCAAGTTTAGAATATAAAATCATTAGTAGTCTAGCTGCATTACTAAGAATAAAAAAAAAATGCTCCCCTATCATACCTTTTCCATAAATGCAAGTCAAACAATCAGATGCACATTTAGGCTATTCAACATGGTATCACACAGTATGATGTACAACCAAACTCAAAATAAAAGATCACAGTTTATTATAATGCCACAAATTAAAATGCACATGCAGGCATTCAAACTCCATCAAGAGTGTATAATCTTTTTATTTGTACCTCATGGGTTATCACATATTGAACTAAGATCCTTACCAGAAAGATTTCACCAATATCAATAATCAATATCATACATGAAACAGGACAAGCATTTTCCATTATGGAAATAATTATGTATTAAGGAATTACCTAATTGCCAAGGCATCCCTCGGTGTGCGCTCAAGTTAGAACTAATGGATCACTAGCACCCGTTACTAGATCATCTCTCACTATCTGTTAGGCACTACATCCCGGATGCATTCCTAGCCAACATAGTGTGTCATTTCCATCCTACGATGCTTTTATAATATAGCTCTAGTAATACTTCTTCAATCATGTGAACCCCAGAGAGTTTACCCTCCATTTCCACAGTTTGATCATCCACAAACAAGGCAAGTTATCAAGAAATGCATCATAGCAAATCACAAAGTATGCATTCTTTTAAACATGGATGATATTACACTTAACATATTTTTAAAACTTACTAGGATTTCAAGTCTTAAACTTTACTTGTTTCTCAATCAACAACATTGACTTTTATGCAAACCACATCAATCACATGATTTCATATCACCATAATTATTTCAAGAGTGTTACTAATAGATCATAACAGTTTCAGATATAAATCCCCATATTAACCCCTTTAAAAAAATAAATTTTGCAAAACAATCCCTAGCATGACATTTATCATATGTAAGTTCCATTTTTTAAGTCATTTTTCATAGAAAAGTATCATTTTGAGTTCAAAATAGTGACCATATGAAATTTAGCAGTAAATATGATAGAAAAACAGCTTTACAAACTTTTTTCTAAATTTGACAAAATTTTTCTATAATTCATTCATTTAGTCCCTGTCAACAATAGAGCAGTAATCAAGGCTCTAGAATATTTAGTCATACTATCTGTAACTGTCGTTTTTGGTTCAGACAATTTTATTTTGTAAATAAGGACCGCAAGGGGTCGTAACCATGGGAGACTTGTCCTTAGGTGAGGACCTAAGTGCCTACGTATCCTTAGGAAGGGATCAAAGTCCACGTAGTTCGTCATGGTGACGTCTATAGGAGCCGTTGGGCTAGGTGGTTACCTGTATTGGGCCGTGTGTGACTAAGACGTGCGTAAGGTACTCCGAGCGAGTGAGCCACTTGTAGGAGGTTGCCTTAGGTTGTGAGAGAGCAGTGGTCTCTTAGAGCGGTCGTGCGCTCTACTTGTGGGGATCTCCGGGACGGAGATATTCTGAGTGTTGGCCAAAAAGTCACCGAAGCTTGGTGGTGCCGTGGACCAAGCTTCAGGGTCGCGAGGTGTAAGTTTGGGCAAGAATATGCCTGGATGTGTTCAGAGTGTTTGCCTCTGGCTCAAATGCTTGTATGTGTTCTCTTGATCTTCCGATCTCTAAGTTCCCCGGGTGAGGGCCTTTTTATACTGAGTGTGGGGAGGACGTGCTCGACCCACATTCTCGTAGGATGTGGGTCGTCCCACGATGTTTGGGGGCTCCCCACGTCTCTTGGGTGGGAGCCCTCGAGGAGAGACGTGGGTACCAGCCACGTAAGGGGAGGACGAGTGGTGCCACATATCGTTGGTGTAAGTTGTCGTGGAGCTTCTGGAAGCTTAGTGCAACGTGTCCTTAGGCAGAATAATCCGTAGTTACACTATCCTTCATCATAAGAAAGTAAGTTTACATAGTACACATTATTTTAATAAGTCCAAAATAGTCAGAATTCATTTTTTCAGTAATAACAGTAAAGTTGAACAGTTCATTTAGGTCCCTGTATTTAGTGCTTTGCTAGTTAGAGACCTAGTTTGGAAAACTACCATGTATTCTCATTTAAGACTTAAAAAAACAATTTTAACATTCACAATAAACCAATCAACAAAATACAAATAATTTAATACTTAAATTTGGTAAAAGAAACCAAAGTTACTTCCTTTCATCTAAAGTTCCATATAATTGATTGAAAGTCTCCAACCAACAGTTCCCTAACCTTGAGTATAATTAAATAATAAATTTCCAGCTTTAATAATAATTTTTTAGATTTTCCATCAAAACAGAGAAGAGCTACAACCTCAAAAATCAACCAAATTTTCAAAACACTCTAAACAAAAAGAGAATGGAAAAACCAACAACTTAAAAATTAAGAAAATTCCATAAAAATCTCCTCCTAAAATTTCTGGGAACTCCTAAGAATGTATACTAAATCATATCAAAATTTCAGGATGCATAGAAAATCGAAATAAAAAGAAGAAAAAGCAAGAACAACATGAACTCAGAACAGAGTTCTGCGTTCTATAGTCAACTTTCGTAGGGCCTTTCTCCCTACCCAATTGTTGGATGTTTCTGCAAAAGGGCCCATTGGAAAGCTACAGATGTAATCTTTCTTTAGGCTTTGGAATCACCTCAATCGGACTACTAACGAACGAGATAAATAGTTTTAAAGGGACAAAGGTCTAGATGAACGATAACAGAGAACATAAATTAAAAGAACAACCTTCTTGAGTCTCATACCTTTACGAAGAAAGATGCTCAAGCTGGTATGAATTCCCAAATCATAGAGGGGAGGGTAGGCTACGTTACCTTGGTTCCAAGCTTTTAGAAATCGAAGATGGTGATGATAGTTTCAAGTCAAGAACTCTTCTCATCGGTTCTTTCTCTCGGTTCTCTTCTCTTTGTGCTCTCAAGCTTCTCTCTTACTATTCTCACTTATGATTTCACTTTGTTTTGGTGCTTTCAGTTTGCCTCTAACTTCAGCCATTTATCCTACGATTATCTCTCTCATATAACTTGGTCTCTAAGGAAATAATCTTCACCTAGATGATGTAATAGTGATGATATGGCCAAGTGTTGGGAGCTAATTGGTGGCTAGCTACCACATCAGTTGGTAACTTACCAAATTTAATTGTTTGTTGCTCCTGTACGTGCCATGTGGCCTGAAGTTGGATAAGATTAAGGAAAAATTTTTATTCCTTTCAATTCAGTCCCCAAATGTTTTTTATTTTCCTCTTTAAAGAAATTGGGGATATGGGGTTCTAATATAATTTCTCATTTTGTTGGGTCCTAAAGCATTTCCTGGAATTTATTTTACACTCTAATTCCTTAATTATAAATTTTCTCCAACTAATCTATTTAATTTCACTTTTAGCCCTAAATTGACAATAAGTGACACAAATACATATAATTTCACAAACAATTTTATTCCTAATTAAAATATGAAAATTAATTTCAATTTATTTAATTCTTTAATATAGGTGGTTGTTACAATCAACGACCCTAAGGATAACGTAGTAGGCTTAACTACTCATGTTCTAAGAACACAAGGCTAAGTCTAGAATGGAACCTAGAATACATAACTGTGAATTTTTTCCTCCTATTTATAGGCATTCCTGAAGAATCCTAGTCTAATTACAACAAGAAAAGATAATATTATTTTCTTATTTTATTCTATATTACGAATTCAAACTTGAATCCGGACTCTATTTGGACTCTCCGGGTTAATGCTGACTCAGACTTTGAAATTCGAATTCCTTGCCTACGCCAGCCTTAGCTCGTCGCAACGAGTTGCCAGTGATTTGGTTGACTCTGCCTCTTTTCATCTTTTCAATTCTGCCTTGTTCATATCCTTTTACATTAATCCCTCTTCGAATTCCAAGTGGCTAAACATTCCTGGTTTGACCTGAAATCAATTCGAAGTATTCGTGACAATACATGATTTAACCCAAATAATAATATCTATCTAGATTACACAGCTTTATCACAAAATCGGCATTAAATGCATGTTTTTACCACTTATTGTATGTTGACCCTCATGTACACAAAATAGCATTAAATATTGTAATATTACTAATTATTATTAACAATATTATGTAAATTGACACATGTTAAAGTGTTACATTTTGGTGTCATCAATTAGCAAAACCCCTTGTAGGAGAAACACTATATCTATACCTGGCAGCTATGGAGCAATCAGTAAGTTCTGCTCTTCTAAGAGAAGACTAGGTCGAGCAAAGACCAATATATTTTACTAGCTAAGTACTGCAAGTTGCAGAAGTACGATATCAAAACATCGAAAGGCTAGTGTACCCATTAGTGACATCGGCCAGAAAATTGAGACCTTACTTCCAATAGCATACAATGGTGGTGTGATCGGACCAACCTCTTAAGCAGCTCCTCCACAAACCAAACCTTGCAAGATAATTAACTACCTAGGTGATAGAGCTGTCAAAACTTGAAACATATCATATGAAAACCACGAGTTATCAAGGGCTCGACACTAGCTAACTTCGTAGCAGAGATGACATTTCCTGCCAAAGAAAGTAGCGAACCCACTTGAGCTCCTCACTGGACGGTGTATGTAGATGGGTCACCAGGAGTTACCTACAGCGCGGGAATCATAGTGAAAAGTCCTTCCGACATCACTGGAACAAGCTATTCGGTTTACGTTCAAAACCTCGAACAATTAAGCCAAGTACGAAGCAGTGCTGGCCGGGCTCGAATTAGCACTCAATCTCAGAGCTTATCGGGTGATGGTACTTAGTGACTCGCAACTGGTGGTCAACCAACTAAACAAAGAATACAACATCAAAGAATCGACCATAAAAAGTACGCTTAATTAATACAATCTATAAGTAAAAGTTTCTAGGATGTTAAAATTGGACGCATCCCTCGCAAGAAAAAAGAGAGAGCAAACACACTCTCGAAATTGGCAAGTGCAAAAATCGGGGGAAGCTACAGATCGGTCATCAGGAAACAGCTAGAAAAGCCTAGCATCGATCAACAAAAAATCCTGCCGATCTCAATCGAGACTCATGGATGACACCCATCATAACCTACTAAGGAACAACGAACTTTCACAAGACAAAAAGTAGTTAAGAAAAATTTAATACATATCGTCAAGATACTTCATAAGGGAAGTGACCTATACAGGAAAGGCATCTCTACCCCAACCTAAAATGCATTACACCTCGACAGGGTGAAGCTATCCTCTGAGACGCCCATGAGGGATGGTGTGGAATTCACCAAGTAGCAATGGCAATTCAACACAAGACTCTAGACGCAGGATACTACTGGCCAACGATCACGACCGATGTCGAGTGAGTGGTGAAACACTACGATGCTTGTCAAAGGCACAATAACTATCCACATGTACCAGCTAATGAGCAGCAAATTATCTTTTCCCCTTGACCTTTTGACACTTAGGCTGTGTTTGGTTGGGCAAGGAATTGGAATCCAAGTAGGAATTGCACAATTACCAATGAATTCTACAGTTTGGTTGGCACATTAAGAATTGGAATTGAATTATACAAAATTGATGCAATTCCATGGATGTTGATTAAAATGTTGGAATCTGATTCATTGCTTTTTTTGTGGAATTGAGATACTTTTTGTGGAATTGGAAGGAAATGACCATTTTACCCTTCTCTTCTCTCACTCTTCTCTGGCGTTTTCTCTCGCTCGTCGTCTTCTCGCTGAAATTCCAGCAGCCACATCTTTTATAGCTGTTGAAAGGTTAAGCCCCACAACGGTTCAACAAGCTGTAAATGCTCTTCTCAAATGGAGGAATTCCAAGTCACAGATCGAAAAAACCAAACTTTTCAATCAAGACGACGAATTCATCTACCTCATCCTCACCATCAGGAAAATCCCTTCGAAGGCTCGCGTCAAACCTCACAAGGTTCTGCTTCCGAACTCTTTTGCGTATGAATTCTCGGAGAACTTATTGATCATCGATGACGGACCCAAGTCAAATCTTACCAAAGAGGACGTTCAGAAGAAGATCAAAGCGAATGTGATTGTTGTGAATGTGGTTGCTGCCATCAATGGGATTGTCGAGGTTGTGCCGAAAAAGTGGGGGAATGCAAGGTCAAGTGGGGGGAATGTAAGGTCCTTTCATCTGAAGCTATTTGATTCACCTGCTTTGCCTCTTTATTAGACTGTTCCAGATTTGAAATTGAAGATTGAGGGGCTAAGGTAAAGGAAGATGCTGAGAAGGAGGGTAAAGATATTTACTAAAAATGAGGCTAAAGAACCCAGTCAAGATGAGTTTGGTGATGAAGATGATGGGGTTATAGAGGAAGAAGATAATGGAAATAATAAAAGAAAATTAATTATTTAATATTTAATGAAGGGCAAATTTGTCTTTTTACCTCACACTCTTTTACAAACTTTCAATTCCATATTTTCATACCAAACACACTCTTTAATTCACATAATTCAATTCCAATTCTATCTCACCAATTCCAATTCCAATTCCAACTCCAACTCCAATTCCAATTCCCAATTTTTTTCCAACCAAATGTAGCCTTAGGGAATTTATATCTTGGGACCTTTCCCCCAGCGGTCGAACAAGTGCGATACCTCATCGTAGTAGTAGACTACTTCGCCAAATGGATAGAAGCTGAACTAGTGGCATCTATTTCCTCTCACAAATGCCAAAAATTCCTATGGCAAAACCTCATAAGCAGATTTGGCCCACCCCATATATTGATCTCAAATAGTTGCAGACAATTCATAAGCAAAACATTCAAAAGCTGCATCCATAGGACTTCAGTGGAACACCCAGCAACAAATGGGTAGATCGAGCTGGCAAACATATTAATGCTCTTAGGCTTGAAGAAAAGCCTGGACACAGCTAAAGAAAATTGGGAAGAGGAAGTCCCTTCAGTATTGTGGTCATATCGAACCGCACCTTAGACATCCAAAAGAGAAACTCCCTATGCAATGACATACGAGTATGAAGCCATGATCCTGATAGAGATAGAGGTACCCACCCTAAGGTTTAAAGCTACGCAATCACAACAAATCGCGAAGCTATGGCGACCGACCTAGACATAATAGAAGAGCGTATGGAACAAGCGCAAGTAAGAGTAGCAGCATACCAGCAAAGAGCCGCTCGTTATCACGATGCAAGGATCCGACCTAGGAGTTTCAAAGAAGGTGATTTGGTCCTCTGAACGGCAATTAACGACCGAAATGATCCCAAACAAGGGAAGTTAGTGTAGGATCTTACATGGTCATTAAAATACTACCATACGGAGCATACAGACTTGCCACCCTCGAAGGCGAACCTCTCCCAAGCTCATGGAACTTAGCCAACCTCAGAAAATAATTGTGAGTGGGGTTGTCCCAACTCGAATAGGGAGGGTTGAGTGTTTTGTGTTTTGTTGTTTGTAATCATTTTGTTCTTCTGTGAGCTGAAGGAATATATATTTTCAATTTAATAATATCGGACGCATTTCAGGTTTTGATTCTTTGCTTATCAGTAATTAGGTGGCCATCCATTCCCTTGTGCTAAGAAAATATTATGGATTGAAACATCATAATGATTTATTCAATTTGGTCTCTCATTAATTTTCTTTCTTAACCATTCATAATTTATTTAGTTATCAATTTTGTCCATCCGTGTTGTCTAAATAAATAGTAGTTTTAATAATTTAAATTTGATTGGGCATTATTTTAATTTTTGAAGGAAGACATTTCTCATTACATTAAAAACTCAATGAAGTTTCAAATTTTCTTCTCTTTCATAAATATTGAACGTTCTTTGGTCAATATCAAACATAGTTCAATAGAAAAAAAAGAGGAAAATTAAAACTTCGATGGTTTTTAACGTGATCAACTCAAAATGTCCAAATCATCATAATAATTATTTATTTATTTAGACAATATCCACATCGATGAACCAAATTAATTACATATCAAATTATGAACAACCAAATTAAAAAGAAGAATTTATGAAAACTAAAGTAAAATTTGGTTGTCTATGAAAAAGTAAAAGGATTTTGTTAACAAGTGCACAAACATTATTTAAGAATTCATTCTAACTAATGAGAAAACTTAAAAATTATTCTTATTGACTTTTCATCAAATTTAAGTATATTATCTCTCGATCATTGAGAGAAAACCTTCACAAATACCCTAAGACACTTGTTAGATAAAATTAGATAACCCAAACTAAAATAAAATTTTAGTCAAATATTATTATTTTAATTTGAAACAAAAATAAATAAACAATTGTGTCTCATTCTATTCATGTTTTATTCTAGGGAATATTTCGTAGGTAGGCATGAGTGTAAAGGGAGAGGATGTAAAGTGAAGTGATGTAAAATAAAAAATGTAAAGTAATTTTAAAAATGAAAAGTATGTTGAGAATGTGAAAAATTTGATGAAAAATATGTTTGATATATATATGGCTTTGGAGTTTTTGGTGTCATACAAGCAAAGTGTGATACCAAAAAAATAACTTTCCCACTAAAAACAACTAATCAATGAATAACTTCTCAATAGATAACTTTTCATTATTTAATATATTATTTAAAATATAAGTATTATATTATATTTTGAAAGTTAAAAAAGTATCAAATATTTAATATTTTATTATTTTAAATCATAATAATAATTTTATCTTAAATATTTTAAAAAAATAAAAACAAATTACATGCACGGTACGTGCATGCAAAGCCTCTAATGTTTGATATGTAAAAAAATATAATGTAAATTGTAAAGTTTATTAGGATACACAATTTTACATTACATTCTGTAACTGTCATTTTTGGCTCAGACAATTGTAATGTGAATTTAGGACCGCAAGGGGTCTTAACCTTGGGGGACTTGTCCTTAGGTGATGCACCTAGGTGTCTATGTACCCTTTTGGAGGGATCAAAGTCCATGTAGTTCGTCAGGGTAACGTCTCTCGGAGCCGTTAGGCAAGGTTGTTACCTGTATTGGGCCGTGTGCGGCTAAGACGTGTCTAAGGTACTCCGGGCGGGCGAGCCGCTCTGTGGGAGGTTGCCTTAGTGGGAGAGAGCTATGGTCTCTGAGGACTGCTGGAAGCCATGTAAGAAATGTGCTCCAAGGAGGAGGTGAGCCGATCGGAGGTTGACCTGAACGGAGGGCCAACGGCGGGGCTCGAGGGGGTGAAAGTACTTGTGAGGTGTATCTGAGAGCGATGGGTGATAATCCTTCAGGTGGTCTGTAATTCTGTCCTGGGTTGAATGTGTCTCTGAGAGTCCCCCGAGTGAGGGTCTATTTATACTTGTGTGTGGGGAGATCGTGCTCGATCCACGACCTCGTGGGACGTGGGTCGTCCCACGAGACTTTGTGGAGATCCCACGTCTAGTTGAGGGGAAGCTCCGTGTGGTGACGTGGGTAAGGACTACGTAATGGAGGGTTGAGTGGTGCCACGTGTCTCCAGCGGGTGCTGAGGCCATGCTTCTAGAACGTCAGTGCCACGTGTCAAGGTGAAATATTCTGAAATTAAACATTCCTTCAATGTAAAAGCTACCAAACATGCCAATTGTCCTCTTTGCAAAACTTACATGAAGAAACTAGGGTATCAAATAAGATGGTACTTTAATTTTTTTTTTTTTTTGTTTATTTGATATCAGAAGTATGGTGAGATAGTCTACATATTTTATAATTGAAGTTTCTACACCAGAAGAAATAATTAATAACTGAGTTCTGTTAAGATTTAATAGTTAAACTTAAAACTGTATTAGAGGGGTTTTAATAAAAATAACCTATATTAGAGGGAGACTCCGACTTTATATAATTTTATTGTTCTTTTTCATATTTATTGGTTGGGATTCCAGATATTTAATTATATTTTGTTAGTGGTATAATTCTAATTCCGTAGACAGATACGTCGTTCCAAGGTAAAGAAAGAGAGAATCCCTGGACGAGGAGAGGAGAGAATTGCCGAACTTGGCCATCGGACCCAAAGTGTTGCGGAAAAGGAAAACCCTTTCTTCAATTGTTTCCTTCCTTGTCGACGAAGACGATCCAAGCTTGACTGTGGAATTTATCTGTAAACTCCACTTTTTCTCAACCTCACTCGAATTTAATATTTATTTTCTGTTAGATTGTAGCAATACTCGGTCTACCCCTCACCACATTCTATTGCCTCCTTCTTCCGTCTAAGGCCTGAACGATTTTGGATGTCGATAATATTCAGATTTCCATTTGTTTAATCTGTTCAATAGCTTTTAAATTATGTCCTTTTTTATTTTTGGCTATTTATTATTCGGGTTCACTATGCTCAAGTTGATCAAATTTCATACTTACTTTAAACCAAGCTCTAGTTCAGGTGGTCGGTTGCCCCGTGGATAGAGTTTTATGATATGATATGTTCTTTCTTTATATTCATTGTTCTGAAGCTTTGATTGCTTTGTTTATTTTTACCCGATGAAGTTCAGATAAGTTTTATAGTAAGTTCTTGATGAATCTATCACGGATTGGTATGCTTTTGAACAAATTAGCGTCGTACAAAAGGAAATAGGGGGCGATGGTGTGTACACATTTTCAGTAAATTCTCAATGATATTTGCATTTATCTTTTTGATGTTCTCATTCAACATAAATCAGGGGATGCTCATTCTTATTGGTAGTCATTTTCCCTTTTACATATCACGGGCATTGAATTCTCTCTCTCTTTTTAAGTTAATCATATTCCATATTTATATTTTGCAGGACTATTATCATTATCATTAGATGAACACTTATATTCTAATCTTTCGTGTCAACAGGCAATACCTTTGGCAGTCTTTATCAGTGAACAAATGCAAATTTAGGAAGTTATAATTTAATTATGCTCATTGCATATGAAGTCTTCTCAGCTTATGAAGATATTAGGTTATCTCAACCTATTAATCCATTTAACCTACTCACCTCCTATATGGGCAACTGTAATCGCCACTGTCTTTGTCCTCACTTCTCTTACTCTGTCGGTCTATCTCCTTTTTGAGCACCTTTCTGCTTACAAGAATCCTGAGGTTCTCCTCCTTCAATGTTTAAATTTTCTAATGTTTGCCAAGCATGCATCCTTTTTATTTGCATAATTAACAGTTCTTTTCCCTTGTTCTTTTGTCTCAGGAGCAAAAGTTTTTGATTGGAGTTATCCTAATGGTTCCATGCTATGCAATAGAATCAGTAAGTTATGTGAATTAACAGTTGAGCATGTCTTGGATGCTGAATTTATATAGTATTTTCCTAAAATACTAGCGTTGACAAGTTGATAGAAATATCATTAGTATAATCATATATTACTGGGTTCAAGTCTTTTTTCAAATATTAACCCTTTTTTAATCCCTTTTTTTTGGGAATAAGCTACTTTGTATTGATGGCTACTGACTCAAATTGATGTTAGCAGTTTGTATCATTGTTGAATCCATCAATCAGTGTTGACTGTGAGATACTGCGGGATTGCTATGAATCCTTTGCCATGTATTGCTTTGGAAGATACCTTGTTGCATGTCTGGGTACGTTGCTACAGAAGCTTGCAGTAATCACATAGAATTTGATTAAAGAATATTAATAATGCTTTCACTGGAGTTTTATAACTAATTGATTGATCAGTTCCATTTGTCATGTAATGTTTTTATTTTAATTACTACAGCTTTTATTTCCTTTTCTCTCTTAATGATTGATTTTCTTAATCAAAACAAGATATCTTATTCCATGTGTATGATTTTAATTGAGATATTTAATTTTAATATTTCTTTTGTAGTTATTAGTAATTTGATAATTTTAACATTTTATTACTTTGCTTGTTGGTTTATGTTGTGAAATTTCCCCAGATATACTGTCTTGGAAATCTCTAGTTGTTTGGTTCCTTCTTTTAGTATTTGTGATAGATGACTTGTATGTTGGCCCCAAAAATGTGGAACTTGGGAGGAAGTGGTGCTGATGTTTCTTTTGGGGTAGGGGCTTAGGAGGAAGGCTGAGTGGGAGGTTTTCCTTGTTGTTTGAACCATATGCTATATTGTGTTTTATGTAACATTTTTCAGTTTGGAAGGATGACCAGGCAACAGTGTGTTTTCTGTCACGATTTCTGTTCTTTTTTTTATTAATTCGGAAAAAAATGATTTCTATTCTTGTGACTCTGATATTTGTGTAGGCGTTGTAAATTTGATTGGATTCATGACTCTTTTTAATAACTTGTGACATTTATATTGCTTATTTTGTAAACTGATATTCTTGAGGTAGACATGTAACTGCTCCTGGATTTCAACTTTACACGTCTATTACTTTAACTCCACTGAACATTAAGTTCAGTTCTTGTATTAACATCTTTATTGCTTCCTCACTCTCTATCTCTCTCTTCTAGGCGGGGAGGAGAGGACCATTGAATTTATGGAAAGAGAAGGCCGTGCCAGTTATAAAGCACCTCTATTAGAGCACAGTTCTGAAAAGGGAACTATAAAGCATCCGTTTCCCATGAACTACATCCTTAAACCCTGGAAACTTGGTCGGTGGTTTTACCAAATTGTCAAATTTGGAATTGTTCAATATGTATGCTTCTGTCACTTAGATGGTTTTCTCTTTGGTTGTTTTTCCTGTAAATATTTGGCTTCATATTAAATGTATCCAAAATATTTGCTTTACCTTACAGATGATAATAAAGTCTTTGAGTGCCATAACAGCAGTAATCCTTGAAGCTTTTGGAGTCTACTGTGAAGGAGAATTTAAATGGGGATGTGGGTAAGAAAATTTGTTCTAGTATATATTAGTTTGGTTAATTAAATCACTCAAACATTTTAAATCAACTCTTGGTCCATGCTGTTTTCTTTATTCCTCTTTGTTTTATGCATCACAAAGAACTTGTTCATGTACCCCTGTGATAATTGATGACAGCTTCATATGTTTTATAGCTCCCTCTGGTTCCATTTTTATTAATTGTCTTTATCTATACTAATATAACTAGCCCTGGATGGTCATGGTCTCTTGCGTTTAGAAATTTTAATTTGTTTAGATATAGCATGTATAATTGTATATAGGATCTCGAATCTCAATCTTAAAGTCCTTCAGAGTCCATTAATTTCACTTTCAAGGACTGGAAGAAGTTATTAAAACTACATCAATTTTACATATACATAGACAACAGAAAATCGAATTTTAGAAAGGACAAATAGAAATAAATTAAGACAAAATAGTTTAAACTTTGGAAGGTTATATTGGTTTTTGAGGTAACTGATTGGAACTTTAGCTGAAAATTCTAGGCATGGCATGTCAAACTAATCCTTGCAGACAGAAAGGACAGAAGTATTTAGCTCCTTTACTAGAAATTGCCATCATATGTATTATTTTATAAATTTAACATTTAGAAGTAATACTTTTTTCAGCTCTTGGATATTTCAAACTACACCTTTTGCATGAGATGCTGTTGATTGTGTCGGTACCTGATTGTAATTGATTCTGGGCTGTTTTAGTAAAACTTTGATGTTTTCTATCTTCATAATAAAGTTTGTGCTAGAATGCTATTATAATGTTAGGTAAAGTAAACCTGTTGTTATATTGAACTGCATGAGCTTTTTGCTACTTTTGTAGGTACCCTTATTTGGCTGTGGTTCTGAATTTCAGTCAGTCTTGGGCATTGTACTGTCTTGTTCAGTTTTATACAGCTACAAAGGATGAATTGGCACATATAAAGCCATTGGCTAAATTCTTGACGTTTAAGTCGATTGTGTTCCTTACTTGGTGGCAAGGAGTGGCAATTGCTCTTCTATTTGCCCTGGGTTTGTTCAAAAGTCCTATAGCACAAGGCTTTCAGCTGAAGTCTAGTGTCCAAGATTTCATCATTTGCATCGAGGTAGATATCCTTCATTGGAGTTAGCTTGTTTGTTGCATGGGCAATTAAGTTGGGAGCTGTAACAGCATAATTATTTGAACTATTCTGTTGTTGATCTGTTAAGTTTCAAGTGGTTTGTCATAACTCAGAAGGAACCTGACTTAAAATTTGCTCAAACATCCTTCCCCCTGGCCAAGGGATGATGGGTTTAGTACAGTTGAATATAGTCTGCAAAATAAGGGTGTGTTTGTTTTGTGAAAAACACTTCTCTGTTTTAGTTCTCTATTTTCTAAAAGGAAAAAGTTTTTATATTAGTGCTATCAGGTTCTCTCAGTGTAGTCAAAGGTGAGGCGCTATTTGAGGCCAATGCCTCCCACACCATGAGAGGTGTTGGCTTCACAGAGGTGCTGCCTAGGTGAGCGCCTCTGTTGCCTTTGCTGTCAAAAAGTTGAGTGCGGGTTTGCTGTTCTTTTTTTTTTTTTGTGATAATTCACTTTTTTGGTTGCCCGCCTGGTGTTCGAGGCATTGCCTCAACTAATCTGGACTCGACCCGCGTTGTGCACCTGGCTATGGTGGGAGAGTCTCCCAACGGGGATAGCTGTATTCACAAGGTCTCGAATCCAAGACCTTTCTTCAACGATACCAAGCTGCTTACCACTTGGACCAACCCCACGTTGGTAAAAAGTCAATATTTTAATATATATAAACTAGGAGAATAAAACAAAGCCCTGTCCAATATTTTAATAGATTTAAACTAGGTCAGTTTTTTAGGTTAAATTTAAATAGACAATATTAGAAAACAAAAAGACACAATAAGAACTTCAACCAACGTAGGGCAACCTCTTCAACTAAACTTAATTTAGGGCTATTTCTTCAGTTCTATTCTGTTTTTGTATTGAATATGTGGGAATATTTTTGTCCTCTATCATTTATTGTATATCTGTTTTCTGTATAGCATAGCTGAAGTTAAGTGTATAGGGTAGCTAGCATTTATTTTTATAGGCTAAGTAGTTGGCTCGTTTTGTATTTAATCTAGCTTCTGACTCTCTTTGTGAATAAGATTCATTTTATCACTTCTATATGCTCATATGGTATCAGAGCAGGTCCTTTAGCTTCTGCCTCTGTTAGCTTCAAATCTGGGCATTATCTCTTCTCTCAAAACGCTTCCAGTGGCGTTTTTTCTCTCTTGGGCTTCTGGTACGGTGACCATTAATTCTCACCGCCACCACAGCCATAGTCTTCGGCAAATTTCCGGCAAAACCCGACTTTTAGCACCGCCGTCCGCCGTCGCACGCGCCACCGTCAGCTTCGCCGGAAATCTCACGCGCCGGCGCGTGACGTCATCTCCGGCAGCTTCTTCCGACGTGCTTTAGATCGCCGTGCTCGTCTGGGTGTTCTCTCTTTGTTTCCGGTGTTTTTCCGGTCGTTTTTTGGCATCTCAAGTGGTCACCTTGTATTTCTCCCTCTTTTTCTTCACTGTTCTGTTTCTGGGTGCTGTTTTTTTCCCTTCTGTCAGTGGAGGCTCTTTCTGTCTAAAGCAAACCTTCCATAAACTTCCTCTAGCAGGCTTGTCTCTCTCCCTTCTTCATCATGGCCTCATCAAAATCATCTTCTCAGGAAGCTTCAAGCAGTAATGCCAATGAATTCTTTGGCAATGCTGAAAACTCTGTTCTTCTTTTGACAAGGCACAAGCTTACTGGGCAACATTATCTTCATTGGTCTAGATCCATGATTATGTTCATCACAGGGAAAGGAAAAGAAGACTATTTGACAAACTCTACCAAGCCTCAACCAGATGATCCCAAGTTTAAGACATGGAATGCTGAAAATCAAATGGTCATGTCTTGGCTCATTAACTCCATGGACCTTGAAATTGGTCAGGATTTCATGTTCTTTGCTACTGCAGCTGAAATATGGAAGGCTGCTAAGGAATCCTACTCTGATGTGGAGAACACTGCTGAGTTATTTGAGATCAAAGGGGCATTGCATGATCTTAAACAAGGTGAACTCAGTGTCCCTCAATACTTTAATACCCTTAATCGGTATTGGCTGCAATTGGATATGTTTGAATGTCCAGAATGGAAATGTTCTGAAGATGCTGCAACATATCAAAAACTTGTAGAAAAAGAGAGGATCTACAAGTTCTTACTGGGGTAAAATAAGTCTCTTGATAATATAAGAGGAAGGATATTGAGTGTCAAGCCTCTTAGAATAGTTAATTTATATTTCAAATGTTGTTACAAACTCTCATCTTTTTATATTTGTTCATATAGCATATTCTAGAAAATTGTTTCTTATCATAGTGCCTTAGTTTGCTTAGGCATGCATCTTTCTATCGCCTCTCACCTAAGGCGTTTTAGGGGCTCCTTTTGCCTTTGACTACCTTGGTCAGACCTCAACATGGGTATGATTTATATAATTCATCTCTCCCATGATTGGTTCTTTTTTAAAAGTTTTTTTACACATGCTTTATTCTGATTGGAAAACCTTATAACAAAGATATAAATATAAGGAATATAAATATAGTCCTTAAAATTAGTTATTATTTGCAAGTTTTCCATATTTAAAAAATACATTCCATTTAGTTAAAAAATGTGTTTTTCTTTGTTTTAAAATCAAATTGACTTAAAAGATTATAAATTTTATGTGATTTTTAAGTTTGATTAATATTAAATCATGATATTAATATGTTTGAAGGGTTTACTTTTTATAAAAATTACAAAACTACCACCAATCATTTTGTCAAATGCGGAAAACGTCTTTTAGATGTTTTTTTGTTTTTGACCTATTTCAAAATTATTTCTAGGTAACACTTTTTCTTAAACTTTACCAAACATACTTTTAGTCTTATTTGTTTATTTCCTTTGACAAAATCAAATGCATCATAATTTACTTGTAAATTTCTCTACATTGTTGATGTCGATTTTTTTCCTAGTTGTCCGGTGTCATGACTGTCGGATGGTTGACCCTTTGATTGATCTTGTATTTATCAGACAACCTTTGGCTATGGATGACTATTCTAGAAAGTTCAGAAGTTCGTATTTTCTAATTTTTAATGCTCTGATGCTGTATTTTTCATGTGCTTGACAAATTCTAAGTTCTCAGGTTTCTGCAACTTTATTGAATTTGTAGTAGAATGTTTTTGGATTGTGAAACAACTTCATCATTCTTATCTTCAAGATATTTGTATTTCTATGACTGCCCCAGATAAGGGGAAGAATAAAGTTTAACAGCTCTTTGTGTTCATCCAGCACAGATGGGCATTGCTTCCATAGTTCACCTGTATGTGTTTCCATCAAAGCCTTACAAGCTAATGGGAGATCGCTTTCCTGGAAGTGTTTCAGTTCTTGGGGATTACTCTGCTGACTGTCCTCTTGATCCTGATGAGATTAGGGACAGTGAGCGCCCCACAAAGTTGCGTCTTCCTAATCCCGATGCTAATGCCAGGAGTGGGATGACAATCAGAGAGAGTGTTCGTGATGTTGTTATTGGTGGCGGTGGATATGTAAGTTTCCTTGATCTTAGTAATACTGAACTCTGTAATTCTGAGCATGTGATGCTAATCAAGACTTGTTGAGTCTCCTTTATTCCTAAGGCCAAGAATCAAATTATTTTCGTACATCTGAATCGTTTAAAAAACATTGAGATTGTCTTAATGATGATAATTGGTAAATAATTTGCTCATTAGTGAAACAAACAATCCTGTTAATTTTATAGTATTTGAAAGGAATTTGGTCAAACCATTTTGATGTAGAACAGGAACAACAAAAGAAAAATTCTTGGTAACACTCAATATTTTCTTATTTAAATTCATTGATAAAGTTCAGTCCCTAAGGTTAAATGTCTTTATGTGGGCAAAACAAACAACACTAATTCAGTACTGAAGATTGGAAATAAACTTTTAACATAAATTTATGACAACAATTATGTTATAAAATCCTAATTTACTAATAAAAAAGACCTAAAGGCCCTACTAGAAAGCCTAATTACCACATTATAACTATATCATACATCAATGAGTTATTCATTATAATCATCTTCTCACAGTTACCCTGTTCACATCATTTGGGAGGTTCTAACACCATGTAGAAGAAGCGGATCTTATATTTCGTGTTTTCAAATAGTGAACATGCAGTGCACATTTTGCTGAAAATACTAGATGGTTAGAACAAAAAAATGTGATAGAAGATGATCTGGTACGACATTTATATGCAACTACCTATTGGGGCATTTTCTAATTAATCAACCAATTGATGGCTTTAGATTTAGACCATTACCATGTATGTTTGGTGTAGTTGTCCTCTTAGTTGGAAACTAAATAGTGGAGCACACACTAAATGCGTGTGCTCGAAGGAATGTCAGAGAAAGATGGGGAGGGGACAGTGTATAATTATTACTATGTTATGTTAATTGTTACTTTTATGTTTGAAACTAATGCCTTTTTGTAAACTTTTGTCCAATGTTTTCTGTGTTGTAATATAGATTCGTAGTATAGATAATGCCTTCAGTGCATTTCTTATTAATCTGGAGTTTCTTCATCTATTGTATCTGCTTTATTGTTTCTCCTACATTCAGATTGTTGAGGACGTGAAGTTCACCGTCAACCAAGCTGTGGAGCCTGTGGAAAAGGGGATCACTAGATTCAATGAGAAACTGCACAAAATTTCCCTAAACATTAAGAATGACAAAGATAGAAAAAGAATAAAGGATGATAGCTGCATTGCTTCATCATCATCATCACCTGCAAAGAGGGTGATTCGGGGAATAGATGACCCCCTTTTGACCGGGAGTGTTAGCGACAGTGGAGTATCGAGGACAAAGAAGCACCGCCGAAAATCCGGATACATGAGTGCGGAGAGCGGAGGAGAGAGCAGCAGTGATCAAAGCTATGGGGGATACCTGGTTAGAGGCCATAGGTGGGTTACCAAAGAATAACCAATAATTTAGAGGACAGCTTTTAAGTTAAGTTTGAGAAAATTGCTAGATTTTGCTGGTGAAGGACCACGCCCAGAGCTCTGATGTATTTGCAGCATTTAGTGGGAGGAATGATTTCTTTTATACGTTCAGGCTAGTTTTATAGCATGTTTGGTGCTTGAGTTTTAAATTTTCTGATGTAAAGTGATGTCAGGATGCTGTTCCTGTACCATACTATAATCGATGGGCATTCAGTATTTGTATAGATGTCTATTAGGGCAGTTCCTTTTAACAGTTGCTTTTTGCCAAAGAAAAATTAATCGATTGCTAAGATGAGTTATATACGAGTAGTCCAATGCAATATTTTCATAACATATTTTTGCTGGTTGATATTGGGATGTTAATGATGACCATGGTCTCAATATTTAGGGGAATAATTTTAGTTCAGTTGAGGGGGCCTTCCCGGTTAATGATCGTATGTTTTATTTCATGTACACCTAAGAGTTTACATTTGGTCCATTGCCAGTGTAAAACTCTATTGTGAGAGTTTTCTAGATTTTTAACTCATGAGAACTATAGTTTACTATGAAACTCGAGCACATTAGGAATTCCAAGGTTATTTCCAGACAGATTTTAGGAAATTCTTTTTATGAGTTCCCTAATGTGGGAGAGGTTTGGGCAGTAGGAAGATGTGTAGTATAAGATTAACATCTACAATCTGTAGTTTTGTCCTGCAAATAAGATGTCTCTCAAGCATATAATTAAACTACAGATTGTAGATGTTAATCTTATACTACACATCTTCCTACTATATATTATATAATTAATTTATATATAATTAAATATATAATAAAAAATTAATAATATGCTTAATTATATATGTTTTTAATATTTTGAGTTATGACGAAGATGGGCTAGAGTCGAAAAAATTAGTCATTGCTCACTTAACTCAAGTTGGGAGAATTTAGGCTTATTTATAAATGAGTCAAAAGTAACCTGACTCACTTAACCTGCAAGTTATGTGAGCCAACTCGTAGGTTAAGTGGGTTAAACGAGCCAACCCAATATGTGAGTTAAACAGGCCAACCTATCGGATTTGATGCGTTTTGATGGCTCTACTTAAAAGTAATTTTGCGTAAATTATTTTGGGGCACTATTTAATTTTTCAAATAATAATTATTAAATTTTAAAATATTAAATTAAATAACCATGTTTGATCCTTATTATTTTGAATTAAGGTGAAAATGGGTTAGAGCCAAGGGAATTAGTCACTGTTGTCAGCGGTAAGTATCATGGCTTAACCATTATTATTTTAATTAAGGTGAAAATGAATTAACTGTCAAAACAAACTAGCCTAACTCGACTCTTAGCTCATTTTCATCTTAATTTAAAATAATAAGAGCCAAATTGGGTTATTTAATTTAATATTTTAAAATTTAATAATTATTGTTTGAAAAATTAAATAATTACATTTAGTATCCCAAAATACTTCTGAGTAGAGTTGTCAAAACGAGTTAAATTCTATAGGTTAACTTGTTTAATCCATCTAACCAACTCACCTGACTTGCATGTTAAGTAAGCCGGGTTATTTTGACTTATTTATAAATGAGTTTAAATTATCTCAACCTGAGTTAAATGAGCAATAACTAATTTTCTCAACTCTAGTTCATCTTCATCATAATTCAAAATATTAAAAATATATATTAAATTTTTATTACATATAAATTAATTATATATTGTAACTATTATTTTTGGTTCAGACAATTCTAAATCAGAAATTAGGACCGCAAGGGGTCGTAACTTTGGGGGACTTCTCCTTAGGTGATGACCTAGGTGCCTACGTACCTTTGTGTAGGGATCAAAGTCCACGTAGTTCGAAGAGTATACGTTCATAGGAGCCGTTAGGTAGGAGCGTTACCTGTAAAAGCCGTGTGCGGCTAGGGCGTATGTAAAGTACTCCAGGCAGGCGGGCGGGCCGCCGGTTGGAGGTTTCCTTAGAGGAAGGAGAGAGCAAGGGTCTCTATCTAAGCTACTCATAGCTAGTAGATGGAGATATCCAGAGGGGTAGGTGTCCTTTGATTGCTTAACAGTGAGATGTGATTGATCAGGCTTGGATGTGGAGGTGATAGTGTGTTGCACTTAGAGTATTCTGTCTTACTTGCCTTAGTCAAGTCCCTCGGGTGAGGGTATTTATACTAAGTGTAAAGGGGAACGTGGTCGACCCACGTTATTGTTCGTAGTGGGTCGACCCACGATGGTTGAGCGTATCCCATGTCTCTAATACGAGAGCGTGTGTGGGAAGATGTTGGCATAATCCATTTACAAGGCCGGTGAATGGTGCCACGTGTCACTTATTCGTGTTCCTACTAACACTCTAGAAGGCTAGTTCCACGTGTCCCAAGGAGGTATATTCTGTAGTTACATAAGTCTCCCAAGTCTATGGGTGCTGAGCGCCCGTGGACTTAAGTTTCTTTCACAAGCTATTCGGGGAAAGGTCTCTTGCCAAGGGTTTTGGCCAAACGAGCTCGACCGTTAGTTAGATATATTACGTTTGTTAGACGTTCGGATGAAAGAATTGGCATGCTTTTTCCTGAGGATTGCTCTCGAAGGAATAGGCTGTCAGGGGTGCCACACGTCCTAATCTGGATGATTGACTGCTTGGCTTCCTTAGCAAGTTTCTCGAGCCGTTTCTACAGAAAGGTACGCGCTTTTTCGAGGAGGCGTCATCATTGCGAAGAAGGGAAATTCCAAAGATACCCTCTGGGGGTATGTGGAGGAATTTTAAAGGTCAAGGGTTTTACTGACCATTCGTAGTGTCTTTATCAAGTTTCTTGGGGGCAAGTTCTTCCGTCGTGCCCAAATGAGGTCGTCCAAGTTGGTCGAGCTTACGAGCAAAGATGATTCCGCATTCTCTGAGTTGCTTTTTGGAGAGGTAGGCTGTCACTGATGCCACGTGTCATGATCTGACCAGTTGCTGCTGCTTCGGGTAACTCGCAACTTCTGCTTAGCCTTTTTTTTTTCTATTTAATGCTTGTGCGTTTCCGAGGGGTGCCATTATTGATAAGTCCATAAAATGGAGTTATTTGGGCATGCATTACAGGCAAATTTATAGTTGTAACGGTTATTAAGTTGCATTTTGGTTTAGTTTTAGAGGAAATTGCGATACTTAGTTGTTTAGTGATGCTTTTACATAGTTTTGTTGAGTTTTGGATGATGTCTAAGTGTTTTAGATAATTTTTTAAGGTTATCCAAGTATTTATTTATGGTTGTCTTATTTGCAGGCTTACAATGTGAAGGAAAGCGAAGTTCTGAGCATTCAGGAGACTCGGGAATCAAGTTAAAAGCAAGGAAAGGGGCAAAAAGGACTAAACTGAAAGAAACAGGAATTTCTGGCGCTCCAGCGCCCAACTATTGTCCAAAAAGAGGATTGGGGTCATTTTTTACAGAGAGTGGGCGCTGCAGCGCCGGGTCATAGGGACACTTACGAAAATTTGCGATTTTCACTGATTTAATAAGGTTTAGCTACGCGAATTTATGGATTCTAAGGAGTAGTTCAAGTCTGAAGGTGGAGCTCTGCTAGGGTTGAAGGAAAGCAAATTCGTGGAGCGATTTTGGTGGTTCGGGATCGAGAACGGAGCCGAGTTTAGCTTGGAAACAAAGTTTTTACTCTTCTTCTTCTCTATTCTTCTGAATTTTACTGATGTTTACCTCTAGAATTGTGATTTCCAATATGTCAATGATAGGCTAGACTCTTCTATCCTAGGGTTATGGTTTTTTAGCATAGATACTATGTTTGTTTAATGATTTTCATGGTTGAATTTGATGTATTCGGTATTTATTCAATTTATGCTTAAACTCTGATTGCCTGGCCAACTCTAGGTTAATTAATCGGATAATTACTTAGATTCGCCCAAAGGATAGACATATACCTGAGGGCCTAACGGAGTTGAATTTAGCTTGATCGAATAATGCAACTCTGTATTTGATTTTCTACATAGAAATATGAGAATGTTAGTATTGAGGTAGGGCTTGTATAGGATCGACAGACCATACAACAATATTCGGGACTAAAAGTATATTGAATTTGACTTTGAAAAGAACCAAACAACATAGTTGAAGTGTTAGGATTGACCATAACCTTAGGAACTCTTAAGATTTGATTTCATTCGTTTTCATTTGCTCTCCCTTTAATTCTCATTTTAATTATGCTTGACCAAATTCAAAACCCCCTGATTACATTAACTTGTTTTCACTACGTTTTGGTTATTAAAAAGTATTAGAAATCTTCCAATCCTTGTGGGTTCGACCCTACTTACTCTATATACAAATTGTGTTAAGTGAAAGTAGGAAATTAACTTATTATATTAATTTGATTGCGCTCGACACGCAGCAGTCATTTTGCCCTGGTTGTGGATTTTCTGTAAAGGCCCTTTGACCCATTTGAGAGGCTCTTGGGTTTCCAGGGGCTTCCAAATCTTTCCTCCACTAGTTTTGGGATTTTGAATCTGAGCCGTTCCTTCCTCCACGTCTTAGGTTGAAATTAGACGGTTGCAACTTCGGGTGAGCACATGGGATGATTTTTTCCGTTGGGAGATTCGAGGGAGGCTGGGACTTTTGAATCGTCGCGCCTTTTGGGACCCTTATAAATACCCTACACTTGAAAACTTTTTTAGTTTACCTTCGATTTCTCTAAATGCATCCTCTATATCTTTCATATCTCAAAGCTTTCCTTTGCCTTTCTATCTTCGTACCTCCATCATCTTTAAGATTCCACCATGGTCGACGATGATGATAGGTTGTACCTTTTCGAATTTACTGACTTGGAGGATACTTCTCCTTCTCCTCCTCCTCCACTAATCCGTACTCGGGATAACAGCCAGAGTAAGGGGAAGAAACTAAGGCAGGACCTTTCTCCGGGTCAAGAAAAGGTTATTGGGGCCTATATCGGAGCAACTGAAGGCGGCAAAAAGGTTTTCTGAAAGCATACTTCATCTACTTCTGATAGGGTTTGGAGAAAAGAGGATCTCCAAGGGCAAGAGAGGAGGAAGGATGGTAAGAAAGATGGCGAAAACCCTAAGGAGAGAGAAACAAGAAAGAGGAAGGAAGCCCTAAGGGTAAGGAAGAGGGGTCCAAGAAGTTAACTAGGGTGGACTCGCAACCTTCGTTTTAGGTTTCTCACCAGAAGTCGACTACGGTGGAGGCTCGAGTGGTTACTTCAGTGGAGGGTACTTTTCTTCCTTTGGGGCCTGCTCGTCAACCTCCTATGAAGGTGGTTATGTGTCCCGCTCTCATTCTGCGATCTCGGGTTCTGCTGGGAATGCCGAGGGACCTGCGAGCAAGAGAGCTCGAACAGAGTAGGTGGTCGATCTAACTGCTATTGCTATTTCAGCTAGGTAGAGGGCTATTGCAAATGAGACAATGGTTGAGGCTCCGACTGAAGGAGCTAGAGCGGATGAGACAATGGCTGAGGCTCCAGCTGGGGGAGCCGTAGTGGATGAGACTATAGCTGAGGAAGACAGATCCTTCACCGTTGGAGGGAATGTAGTGGTGAGTCAAATGGCTTCCACTGCTTCTAAAGATATGGCTTCGGAAGGAGGTTTTGCTTTGGAGGAACCCTCGCAAGCCGTGGAAGGGTTGTCGGAGGAGGAGTTGCCCTCCTTGCTCTAGTAGCCCTTGGGATGCAATTCCCTGTGGATTTAGAGGAGAGGGCTGCTAGGGCAATCGACTCGAGTCCTTTGGCGGTTGCTCGGCGGGGCTTTCGAGGGTGCGGCCAACTCTTTGGCTGACTTCCATCAAGCCAGCAACATGTGGGAGAAGCAAGCGGTAAGTCTTTGACCTTTGAAGGTCCCCTTATTGTGAATATTTCATTTTTTGTTATAACGTTCTTCCTTTCTTTTCTTTCACGCAGATCAAGATTCGCAAGGATTTGGATCAGTCGATCACTCTCTTTGATGTGAGAAACAAATCCTTGATGCATTCGCAGCAGCTGCTCGAGGAGGTGCGAGCGAACTTGCGGGGGAAGGAGAGGAGTGCGAGGACATGGATCGTGAGATATGGTCCTTGACTCGCGAGGTTGCTCACCTTTGTGTTGAAGGCGATCAACTCACAGAGGTCAATCTCCTGCGGTCAGACTTAGAGAGGGCTCGTGCGGATCTAAGTGTTCGGCAGGAAGATGCGGAGAAGCATCTGTAGGAGCTACGTGCTCTTCGCAAAGCTTTGAGTAATGCCGAAGCTCGAGCCCAAGAGAATTTGATGGGCTGGCTAGATGCTGAGAGTAGGATTGGAGACGTTGCTGATCGTCAAGCAGAGATGCTGGCAGAAAGGATGTATGGGATGCTGCGAGCGGTCGAGCAGCTCACGCGTCTTCGTGGGGAGAGGTTTCCCGCTGAGTGGGTGAGCTCCTTACATCCTGCACTGGAGCTTTTTGATGGTGAGCTTAGGGGTCATCTTCCGAATGATCTGCCTACGTACTTTGCTTGTTTCGCGAGTTGGCTAGTCATCCATTAAGCCATCACCTTCTATATGTTACCGCCGGGCGAGTTCTTGAGATTGGAGCTACCTCTTATGGAACAGCTGAGGTCGCGACAAAGGAGACGTCGGAAATGCTGGTGGGCCCAAACTTAGGAAATCCCTTACTGATGCTAATTTGGGGATGCCCAAGAGTAGATTGTATTTGTAGGACTTTTTCTTCTTTTTGCATTTTTCAAGTGTAATGGATGACCAATATTCAATTGTACATTAATGAGATGATTCGATTAATGCAGCAACTTTTGTCTTTGAGTTTTTCGCTTTCTTTTTACTTCTGAGTAAAAATGCATTTCACTTCTGGGTGAGAAAGGCTTTTCTTTTCACTTCTGGGTGAAAGGGTCTTTCTGCATAAGTACTGTGTGATCAAGATGGCTTTGCATGATGACTGCTAGCATGATTTATGTATGAACGTTCTTTTTAGGACTCCATGCGGAGTCATTAGATTCCAAGAGGTTTACTCGGTCGAGTGGTACCGTCTTTGTGGGGGAACCTTTCGCATGATTTTGATGTTTTCAAGTATCTGCGCAGGCGATCGGGGCCCATATTGCCTTAAGAAGGCTTTGTCGCGAGTTCTAACTTTGCAAATTTTGCTTTGTTTTTTGGTAGTGCTCATGTCTTTTTCAAAGGAAAGGGATGTTTCGATTAATAGTAAACAAAACGATTACATTTGAAATCCTAGCCGCCTTAGACAGGCTGGAAAGAGTAATTCCTAACTTGTGAAAAAAGAAGACATGTATGATATCTAGCCAAAAAGTGATTCGAGTGTGGAACGCAAAGTTTGTCATAGAGTTTAAGTGGAGGCTTTTTCTGGGCGGGCAGACTCTCTGAGTTCTGCACCTGACTCTTTGCCCTTTGAGGGTTCCTCGCGTGGCTTTTTTGGACCAGGGCGAGTGAACTTGGTGGTCTTAGTTAGGCTTGCTGCATAGGATGCTCGCGCCAGTTTCTAGTCCGCGGTGATTTCGCTAATCCCATGAGGTGTCGGGAATTTTATTGTGAGTTGTGCCGTTGACACGATAGCTCTAAGCTTGTTTAGGGACAGTTGTCCTAGGATAACATTATATGCTGAAGGTGTCGAAACGACGATGAAGTCTACATCGAGGCTTGCCACCTTTGGTGAGGTGCCTACAAATACGAGGGCAGCTATGATTCCCTTTGCGGGCACTTGGGCGCCGGAGAACCCAATGAGCATGCCGGGGAAGGGCTTTAAGTTTGTCTCATTCAACCCGAGCTTCTTGAAGGTGTCAAAGTAAAGGACGTCCGCTAAGGATCCTTGGTCTATAAGGACAAACTTTACTTCATAATTTGCTATTATCGCGGTTATGACCATGGGGTCATCATAATTCGGCTCCTGGAGGTTGGTGAGGCCAAAGGTGATTGGGTCATCCTTGGGTCCTTCTTCCTTCATCGTTTGTTTTGGGACGTAATCGAGGGCGAGTATGGAGCGCTCCACCCTCTTCTTATTTCGCGGTTCAGAGTTGGTTCCCTTTTGCAGTCCCCTTGTGATGACATTGATGACCCCACGGGGAGGTGTCTGGTCGTTGTTTTCTCTTGATCGATCTATGCTGGTTCTACCTTCGTCCTTGATCCATCTGCCCAATTGTCCCTTTTGGATCAAGTCCTCGATTTGATCTTTTATATGTATGCAATCGTTGGTTTCGTGCCCATAATCCTTGTGGAATTGGCAGTACTTGGACTTATCCACGGGTTTTCCTGATTTTTGTCTTTTGATTTGTGGAGGGAAGTTGAGTATATATGAGTGGTAGATTTCTTCCAGAACCCCGACATGTGACTTGTTTAGGGGAGTATAGCTGGTGAACCGTCCTCTGGGGGGCGAGCGAGGCCGCGACGGTGAGCGCTTCCTACTATTCTTTTCTTTGGGAATCTAATTCTTTGTGGCTGGCTTTTCTTTGTTTTTCTCTGATCGTTCTAAGTCGGTCATGTTCACCAAGAATTTCCTCATCTTATCTTTGGCTATTTGGACGTTCTCATCTTGGATGAACCACTCCGCTCTGTCTATTAGTTCTTGCAGGGTTGATACCGGACATCTATTCAATTACCTGTAAAACTATGAGCATCGAAGGCCTTGTTTTATGACGAAGATGGCGACAACGTCATGGAGACCTCGAACCTGAAGCGAGAGTTTTGTAAATCGTACCAAGAAGTCCTGCAGTGTTTCTCCTTCTTCTTGGTGAAAAGCAATGAAGGAGTCTTCGTTTTTCTGGTATTCCTTACTACTAGCGAACTCGTTAAGGAATTTTTGGACCAATTGTTCGAAACTATGAATTGAGTTTGTGGGGAATAGTGAGAACCATCTCAGGGCCGCTTCCTTTAGAGTAGAGGAGAAGACCCGGCACAGCTGACTTTCCGACATACCGAGTATAGACATGGCTGAGTTAAAAGTGTTGAGGTGATCTCGCGGGTTTGTTTCTCCTCCGTAAGGTTCTATAAGGAAGGGCATTTTAAAGCCTATGGGAACATGCTCGTTCATGGCTTGTTGGGTGAAGGGGTGTCTCCCTTTCCTTTGGAAGTCGAAACCGGGCCAGTGGTATAGTCCTGAGTAAGTCGAGCCTATACCGTAGGGAGCATACGGGTTGTATGTTCTTGCCCATGGCATGTGCAGATAGGATCCCAGTGGCTAATTCGAAATTGGTGGTTGCGGATACTCTGCGGGTACTGCTTGTCGAGCCTATACTCGGTAGGATTCTGAATTGTATTGGAGGCCCGAACGTTTTTGGGGCTAATGGATCTGCCAAAGATGGCTTGTCCTATACTGGTATCTGAGCGTCTGTGCTTGTTCGGGGAGGCCCCCCTATGTTTGGCGCAACAATGCTATCTTAGCTTTCAACTGAGCTATTTCGCTTTTATGTTACGTCCTTGTGGAGTCGGTTTGTCCTTGGCTACTACCAGGAGGGCACTGATTGTGCGGCATGCCATAGGGGTGTTGAGAGCATATCTCTTCCCTAATTTCTGAGGGTTGTGTGATGTTATGTGCCATGGCTACCTGGGCCGCCGTGACGTCCTGTGACTGGTTGGTGTTTGAAGCCCCTGGTTCTACCGCGACGAGGTCAGCTACTCCTTGTTTGTTCCGTGTGTTGTGCCTCGAAGCGCTTGTGTCGATCATGGCAGTGGGTGTACTTGAGTCAGCCATCTGTGAACTTTTCCTGTAAAAAGAATTTAAAACATGGGTTTCTAAGTGTTAAGTATATACTCCTACTCCCCGAAAAAACAAATGTCGTTCAGCGGCTGAATGCGCAAGGCATTGGGGTCTGAGAAGGACCGCGGTGGGCGCCAATGTAACTGTCATTTTTGGCTCAGACAATTCTAAATCAGAAATTAGGACCGCAAGGGGTCATAACCTTGGGGGAGTTGTCCTAGGTGATGACCTAGGTGCCTACGTACCCTTGTGTAGGGATCAAAGTCCACGTAGTTCGAAGAGTATACGCCTATAGTAGCTGTTAGGCAGGAGCGTTACCTGTAAAAGCCGTGTGCGGCTAGCACGTGTGTGGATTACTCCAAGCAGGCAGGCCACTAGTTGGAGGTTTCCTTATAGGAAGGAGAGAGCAAGGGTCTCTCTGAGCAGCTCGGAGCTAGTGGATGGAGATATCCAGAGGGGTAAATGAGCTCTGATTGCTTAACAGTGAGATGTGATTGATTAGGCTTGGATGTGGAGGTGATAGTGTGTTTCACTTAGAGTATTCTGTCTTACTTGCCTTAGTCAAGTCCCATGGGTGAGGGTATTTATACTAAGTGTAAAGGGGAACGTGGTCGACACGCACATTCTTGTTCGTAGTGGGTCGACACATGATGGTTGAGCGTATCCCATGTCTCTAATACGAGAGCGTGTGTGGGAACTGGGAAGACGTGGGCATATATAAGCCACGTACAAGGCCGGTAAAATGGTGCCACTTGTCACTGATTCGCGTTACCACTAACGTTCTAGAAGGCTAGTTCTACGTGTCCCAAGGAAGAAAATTCTGTAGTTACATATATTATATTATTAAAATATATAATTTAATATATAAATATATTTATTTACACACGCACGCAAAATCAATACACACACATGACATATGTGTGTATTGTTTTTAGAAAAATTTTGGTAGAAGTCCGTCGTTTGACGAACTTCTGTTAAATTTAAAAAAAATTAAGAATGAAGTAATCTGTTTAACCCAATAACGGATTTGAATATTAATACGTCTCCGATTTGTTATAATGAAAAAAAAGAGATGTTTTGAGAATAATTTTTTTAGATAAGTTTTTTAAATTTGATATTTTTTTCGTTATGACCCTAAACTTGAAGTCTTGAACGACTATTTTTAGAAATCCCTCTCTTTACACTTTAGTTGACACTTGACAGGATGTTTACCATACCAAAAATGGAATGACTAAACATACTATACTTCACCCATTTTATGGGGTAAGCATTTTAGTGGATTAACGGGTAAAATGATTCATAATTTTACATGTTAATATACTGTTAAATTAATGTACAAAACAGTGCACTTCAATAAAATTTTCTCTCTAGTCTACTATAAATGGTGTGAGTGTGTG
Organism: Senna tora; assembly: GCA_014851425.1. Taxonomy (NCBI): domain Eukaryota; kingdom Viridiplantae; phylum Streptophyta; class Magnoliopsida; order Fabales; family Fabaceae; genus Senna; species Senna tora. The sequence continues at coordinate 15,020,792 of CM026261.1, read as the reverse complement.
ACTAATAGGAGGGGAGGTAAAACAATGAAGGAGGGGATGTAAAACAATGAAAGGTCAAATGCTCATTTTGGTCCTCTATGTTTTATCCAAGTTTAAAATTAGTCTTTTGTTTTAAAAGTTTTAAATTGGTCCTTTATGTTTCTCAGAAGTTCCAAATTGATCCTTCCGTCCAAGTCCATCCATTTTTTCCGTTAAGTGCTGACATGGGGTGCTGAGGTGGACATATAATCTCTCCTACGTGTCCATTTAAGCTGACGTGTCATGCCACGGCATCGCCACATCATCTTCTATTCATCGTATGGGATGATGTGGCATGACACGTCAGCTGAAATGGACATGTCAGCACGCCACTTTAGCAAATAACTTAAAAAATTGATGGAAGTGGACGGAAGGACCAATTTGGAACTTCTGTGTATAAAGGACCAATTTAAAACTTCTCAAACATAAAGGACTAATTTGGAACTTCGATGAAACATAGAGGACCAAAATAAACCTTTGACCACAATGAAATGGTCTATTAAATTAATGTGCAAAACAGTGCACTTCATATATATAATTTTTCATCTAACAAAATGATAAGAAATCATGGTATTTATCACAGAAAAAAAAATTATGGTATTAAAAATTATTTTAAGATACTACATTTGATTTTCAAGATTTTCTATGCAACTAATTTGGAAACGAATGTTTTCATAATGTAATGTTTATATATTTATAATGATTAATTGCATATACTTTGTTAAAAATTAAAAGATAAACAAAACAAAGACTAAAACACTGTTTTGGTCCTTCACAGATGCATCTTTTGTCAATTTGGTCCCTCACAGATGACCATTATCAATTTGATCCCTCACATATCAAACTGTTAGCAATGTGATCCTTCAATTAATTTACTTGATGAGTCATGTTAAGTTGTGACTAAGCAATTTTTTATTTGAGTAGACATAAATTATTTTTGCCTTTCTGACTAGAGATAAATTAATTTATTTTTATTTAAAAAGATCTTTGAAATTAATTTTTTATCTAACACAAGGCTCTTTTGAAATCCTAACTTGAGAACAACTCGCATCGAAGACATCAAGCATCGAAGGAGAAGAGAAAGCTTTGTGTTCGTGACAACAACCCCATCAATGTCTGCTGCTTCCCTTCACTTGTTGCCGCCGAGAGTCGCCGTTCATCACTACTCCATGTCAAGTGTTGCCATCACAATTCGGTGAGTTCAGTTGTGTTTTCTTATTTCTACCGGTTTGTTTTTTTGTGTTTTGCTATTTCTTTGAGTTCTGGTTTTGCGTTTTCCTATTTCGGTGAGTTTTGGTTTTTGCCATTTCTACTGTGTTCTGTTGTTGCGTTTTGTGTGTTCTGCTGTTATGCTTTCTTATTCTTCTTCAACAACCATTTTTTTCTTAGAAGATAAACAATTTTTCAACAACAACCCAGGTTTTATATTAGTCAATATTTGATTATTTAATTTTTACTTGCCAAAAACATGTTTGAAGATTCACAAGTGGCCAATAATTTTGGTTCAGAAACTTCAAACTTGATTATATAATTTGTATAACTCCATAATATTCCCTCCTATAGACACGTGGCACTGGCCTTCTAGAAGGTTAACCAGACCACGGATCAGTGACACGTGGCATCGCTCGATGGCCTCATACGTGACTTCCATCCATGCTCCCCCGTATACTCTCCCGCAATAGAGACGTGTGGGAAGTTCCATGGTCGTGGGTCGAGCACCATGCACAAGAACGTGGGTTGACCACGTTCTCCTCTACCTTGAGTATAAATATCCCTCACCTGGGGGACTTAAACAGAACGGAATCATCACCACCTGAAGTCTAACTAACAAACATCAGTACACACTCACTCTCTCGCAGAATACACTAATTCTCTTGCTCTAAGCATCATCCAGAGACTTGTTCTCTCGTTCCTCCGTAGGAAACCTCCAACAGGTGGATTGCTTGCCCGGAGCAACAGAGACGTCCTAGCCGCACACGACGACCACAAGTAACATTGCTGCCTAACGGCTCCTATGGACTTTCCCTCTTCGAACTACGTGGACTTTGATCCATCGACAAAGGTACGTAGGCACCTAGGTCATCACCTAAGGACAAGTCCCCCAAGGTTACGACCCCTTGCGGTCCTTATTTGCAATTAAGAATTGTCTGAACCAAAAATGACAATTACAATTTGTAAGATTAAAATATTAATATATATTACTAAGACTAAAAAGTTCATTTTCTCCATATTCCCAATTGTAGGATTTTTATTCAAGAAAACTAGTTCTAAAACCTTTTTAGTGAGCATAGAAGAACAAAAATGGCATGCAAATCATAGATTGTCACTGTCTCAATAGTCATCATTTTGTTCATTTAATGAGAAGGCTTCTTATCTTGTGTTTCAATCATTGACTCATTCACCCCATGGCATTAATATCTTTTTGTATTTGTCTACACTAGATGGGGTTTTCTATCACGTGCCAGTCTGTAGGATAAAAGCCATTTGATGAGACAAATTGAGAAGTATGTTCTTTCGCCTCAATGTGATTTTGCAAGGTCGTCATTGTTGAAAAATTAAACATGGCAAATTGAAATAGCATATTAAACACACATTAGTTCCAAAATATCATTAAACACACATTAGTTCCATTAATTTGCAATTGATTCTTGGGTCTCCACTATATGAGATTGCAACATTACACTTGATCTCTCTTGGGTCTCCAAACCCGATTCATTTGTTACTTCTGAGCCACCATGCGTCTGATCAAAGATGAAAAATATTAAACATGGCAAATTGAAATAGCATATTAAATAAAATACTAGTAAATGAAATAAATTAAAATTAACATATTACATGACAACTCCAATTATTGTGGCCAGTGCCACCACAATTCCTACATGTTGGAATAAGCCTCTTCTTTAGTTTGATAGTTTTTGTAGTCTTTTCCTTCTCAGAAGCATCCTTCTTCCTCTGTGTCTTGGGCTTGCCTAGGGATGGCAATCTTACCCGGACCCAATGGGTACTCGGAAAATTTACCCGTTGGGTCCGGGTCTGGGTATTGAAAAAATGGGTCTGGGGATTTTAATGGGTAAAAGTCCGGGTCTGGGTCTGGGTCCGAGGACGGGTAAGGGTGTATTCACCCCGAACCCGGTGATATAATATATATAAAAATATATTATATATCATATCAAATTGTGTGTTTGAAGTTTGTTTTTCTTAAATTTGGAAATAATTAAATTTATGAATGTGTGTTGAATACTTGTGATTAAAGTACTTGTGATGAAAGTAGTAAATTTTGTAAAAAAAAATAGTAAATTTTTTGGGTCCAGGGCCGGGTTTGGGGGTCTAAGTATTCGATGGGTCCGGGGACGGGTATCAAATTTCATACCCGGCCGGGGATGGGTCCGGGGATGGGGAAAATATTAGAGTAAATTACACTGCCCTCCCCTGAGAGATGCTGAAATTACACTGCCCTCCCCTCTCGTTTGCAAAATTACACTGCCCTCCCTTGAGAGATTAAAAGTCATTACACTTTCATCCAAAACACCATTCTCCAATAAAAAAAAAGTCCAAAAGGTCAAATTTTTTCAACCTCCAATACAATAAATATTCATGACTAAATTACCCCTCACAAAAGTCTAAAAGGTCAAATTATAATAACATTGTTTCATTTTTTTATTGTCTTTTATTAGTTTATTATAATAAAATTCTAAAAAAAAAAGTCTGTAACTTAAAATAGTTTATAGATTTTTATATTAATAATGTAATGTAATATAAAACATCTATTATTTTACTTAATTTTTGATAATTAAGTTTAATATATATATATATATATATATATATATATATATATATATTAATATATAATAATAAAATATATCAAAAAATTTTTGTTAGGTGTACTAGAATTCAGTTTTATAAATTTTTTTTGTAAAGATTCAGTTTTATAAATTTCGATGAAGCATAACGTTAAATATTTTTTATCTTGTGTGAGGGTCAATTTAGTCATGAATATTATTAGTCATTAATATTTATTATATTGACTTTTTAGACCTTTTTTTAGTGGGAGAATAGTATTTTGGATCAAAGTGTAATGACTTTTGATCTCTCAAGGGAGGGCAGTGTAATTTTGGAAACCAGAGGGGAGGGCAGTGTAATTTCAGCATCTCTCAGGGGAGGGCAGTGTAATTTACTCAAAATATTAACTACCGAGTTCGGGGACGGGGAATGCAGTATCCTACCCAGACCCTACCCATTGTCATCCCTAGGCTTGCCTCTCTTTTTCTTTATTGAAGGGGGTTGTATTTCTTCACTAGTATTATGTTGCCAAAGGTTTTGGCCATTAACAAGTTGGATATAAGATTCATATATCTTTTCATATGTTTCTTTTGTCAAGCTAGAATGAACATAGTCCTCGGGTTTCAGGTTTCTCCACCCAAGTGCAACTATTGCATGTGCACAAGGAATTCCACAAAGGTCCCAGACCCTACAAGAACAAGTCCTTTCACCCAAGTCAACAACATATTTGTCCATCCTACAGCAAACTTCAAACTTTTCACCTTTTGCATCCCCAACCCACTGAGGAACCCAAAATCTACTGTTCCGCTTATGATCCTCTAATTTATCTCTAACACCTGGACAAAGAGGTCCTATAAACCTTTGCAAGTGGTTCCTTTGACTAATCATCTTTTTCATAATATATAGTCTAATTTCTTCCATCATTTTAATTATTGGCTTACCCCTTGCCTGCATGATCTTACTGTTGAATTGCTCACACATATGATTAGTGTATACTTGACTCTTGCTATATGTGTCAAATGCAACCCTAGTTCACTGCTTGGGTGGAATTCTTGATAGAAACTCCCCAGCCTTCTTGTTAAACTCCTTTAAATTGCTCATGTTGCATTTGAATTCTTGCATTGTGGTCGACCTTGCACAACTCCACAAATAATCTTTTAGCGCTAAACCCATGAAACTTTTTGCTTAGTGTCAAATAGTGCATGAATTATGTTAAAAGTAAAGCACATTGGTATCCTAAATATGGTATAGAAATAATACCTTTTGTCGATCAATTATGAAACTCCATCCACGGCCATTTGGACCATCTCCTATGTCGTCCAACAATCTTTACATAAACCATGACCATGTGTCCTTGCTCTCAGTCTCAACAACTGCCACGACAATTGGATAAAATCCATTATCTCCATCTTGAGCTACTGCAGACAACAATTGTCCTCCATAATAACCTTTTAGAAAGCATCCATCTAGCCCAATCATGGGCCTACAACTAGCTAAGAATCCAGTCTTACATGTAGAAAGACACATATACAACCTGTTCAAAGTCGGGGGCAAAGTTGGAGATATTCTATGAACTCCTATTTTACACGTAGAACCAGGGTTGCTTCGTAATATCTCCCAAGCATAATCTCGAAGCCTTTTGTATTTGTCTTTTTCACTACCCTCCATAATTATCTTACCTCTTCTACATGCTCTATAAGCTTTGGTCGGTGTCACAATCAAGGAAAAAGTTTCTTGGATGTAGGTGATAATATCGTTGCCATCAAGTTTTGAATTACTCCTTAGAAATGGTAGCATCTTCACCGCAAGCCACTTGGAGCTGGCTTGTTGAGCTGTCATTCTCATGCTACATGTATGCTTATCATTGAAAGTTTTCACTTGGAAAGTTTGAGTGTCATTCGCCCAAGAACACATGATCATCCATGGACAAGGTTTCTCACATTTGGCTCAAAACCTTTTGGCATCATTTTTCACAAACTTCACCTGCACTCCCTTATTGACTGTGTAGTCCCTAACAGCTTGCTCAAATACAGCCAAATTTTTAAATTCCATCCCTAACTCAAAAGATACATTACCGTACTGAACAGGTTCATTGAATTGAGGCCATCTAATCATTTTCTTCATCTTCAGATTCTATGGAACTATGAATCTCTTCAGAATAGTTCTTGTCGTCTCCTTCATATTGCAGTATGGCACTATTGTTTTCGTTTACACCTTGCTTTGCTATTGGATCTGTGTATCTGCCATTAAAGAAAAACATACTAGTTTGTCTCACAAGTCAATTGTACGCTTAGAAATTAGTTTTAATTTTTTTTAAATGCATACCTATAATACAGGTCATTGTCTTCTTCATAAGATGAATCATTATTGCCTTCTCCATATTCATCATCCCCCTCTAAGCCACTTGAATGCTCTTCACTTCCACCTTCCTCATTTGGTTGTAGAGACTGCATTTCAATCTCAAACAACACATTTTCTTGACCAGCCTCTGACATCCTGCCATTATATGGAAATCACTTTAGGGGGCCACTACTTTTTTTTGGAGATCACTTTAGGGGACCACCGCCTTTCACAAACACCAAAAACCATTAAGATAGATAGGGTAGAACTACTTTAATATAAGCCAAAGCTTTCTGTATAATCACTTTAGGGACCACAATTTTTTTTCTTCAAAGATTTAATATTATAAAAACAACATAGTCTTGCAAAAATTCAGTATAAGAAAACCAGAACAAATTTAAAATATCAGGGACTTCACCAATAAAAGAAACACAGTAAATAGATAAACCAGAAAACAAAGTCTACACTAGCCAATTCTTAGCATGTCACGCAAGAACAAGCATGAAGGATAAAGAATGCACTGACTGGCACTTTTAAGAAAACGGTGTCCATTAAATTTTCATTGTTAAATTTAGCAAGAACAAGCATTGAGGATAAAGAAGAAGAAGAACACGCAATGAAGCACGAGTATGAAGGATGAAGAAGAAGAGAGGCAAGGGATTGAATAATGGATGAAGAAAAAGGGAAACAAAAATCACATAACAAAAAACTCTCACCGTGAACGGAATGGAATGGAATGGAAAGTGATACTCTCACCGTCACGCACGCGAGTTACTGTCACGAACCGATGCTTCTTCTTCTCGATCAGATTTTGTCGTCTTTGATGGAGTTGGAGAATGCTGTGTTCACCTAGGGCACAAATATGTGTTTTTGTCCAAAAATAAAACTTTCCAAGTTCTTATTATTTTTATTATTATTATTATTATTATTATCACTTTTGAAATCCTATTTTTTAATCTATGCCAAACGCACTGTTCACGCTCCAATTCGCCCTTAGGGACGGTGAGTTGGGCAATTTTTTTTATCCTAATTCGCCCTCCCTAAGGGCGAGTTGGGAGTCAACGCCAACTTCTCCCAATTGGCAATTAAGGAATGCGAATTGGCTACATTGGGCAGCCAAGCCTACGTGGCAAGCTGACGTGCCTAATTTGCCCTCCCTAACGGCGAATTGGAAGCCAGAGGGAATCTCTACTGTTTGACTTGACACCTCACTGGACCCCACAAGTTACGGAAGACCTGACAAGATTCTTCACCCCCAATTCGCTGTTGCTAACAACGAATTGGGGTTCAAAAATTGCTGCATTAAATCTGCACCTCTCCCTCACTCACTCACTCACACTCCCATCTTCGACTTCCCTCTCCTTCACTCACACTCCCATCTTCCTCTTCCTCATACACACTCTCATCTCCCACTCTTTCATTTTCATTCACGCAAACCACTCTCTCCCTTACTCACACTCTCGTATTCCTCTTCCTCATAAACACTCACGTCTCCCTCCCTCACCCACACTCATCTCATCCTCTCCTCATCTCATCATCTCCTTTCTTCTCATCATCATGCATGCGTGGTGGAGTTACAACATCCATTATCCGGCATCGATCACCGTCTCCGGCTGTGTCATCATATCTAGCATGCTTAGGTAATGATATCCTTATCTTTTTTGCTTAGTTATACATAGAAATAATTATGTTGATTAGTAAATAACAATTATGAAACTAATATTATTTGTTATTAAATTCTTTTAGTTAAAAATAATAGTAAATATTCGTAAATAATACTAGATATTAATTTTGATATAGTAAAAACTTTGTTATTAGTAAATATTATTAGTAAACAATTATTTATTTTTTAAATCAAGAAATTTTATATTAGTAAATGTAACTATCATTTTTGGCTCAGACAATTGTAATTAGAAATTAGGACCACAAGGAAACTTAACCTTGGGGGACTTGTCCTTAGGTGATGCATCTAGATGCCTACGTAGCCTTTGGGAGGGATCAAAGTCCACGTAGTTCTTTATGGTGACGTCTATCGGAGCTGTTAGGCAAGGTTGTTACTTGTATTGGGCCGTGTGCGGCTAAGACGTGCCTAAGGTACTCCAGGTGGGCGAGCCACTCTTAGGAGGTTTCCTTAGAGGGAGAGAGCTATGGTCTCTAAGGACTGCGGGAAACCCTATCAACGGTGCACTCCGAGGAGGAGACGAGCTGACCGGAGGTAGACCGAAATGGGGGTCGGTGACGGAGCTCGAGGTGCGGAACGGACTTGCGTGGGGTATCTGAGGATGCTCAGGTACCGAGAGAGTATGGAATATCAGAGATGGCGTATGATAATCCTTCAGGTTGTGTATAGTTCTGTGTATGCTGGGTTGCTTACGTAGTCCCCCGAGTGAGGGTCTATTTATACTTGTGTGTAGGGAGATCGTGCTCGACCCACGACCTCGTAGGACGTGGTTCGTCCCACGAGGCTTGTGGAGATCCCACGCCTGGTTGAGGGGAAGCTCCGTGTGGTGACGTGGGTGATGGCCACGTACCAGATAAGTGAGTGGTGCCACGTGTCTCCAGCGAGTGCTGGGGCCGTGCTTCTAGAACGTTCGGTGCCACGTGTCCCTAGGTGGAATATTCCGCAATTACAAAAGTCCCCCAAGTCTACGGGTGTCGGGCGCCTGTGGACTTAAGTTCCTTTGCTTGTAAGACACTTAGGAATTTCACTGCCATTGCTCGCGGGATAGCTCGTCCGCTTAGGGTTGTGGTTACGGGAGCTGGTCGCTCGACTCATGAAGTTGGCCTTCTTGCATCGTTCTGCAGAAAAGGTGATGTCTCAGAGAGGACACGTGTCTCGTACCGGATGGCTAGACGCTTGGCTTCCTCAGCAAGTTTTTGAGCCGTCTCTGCAGGAAGTACGCGACTTACCGAGGGAAGTCATCATTGCTCAGAGGGACATTTCCCGAAATACCCTTCGAGAGCTAGTGGGGGAATTTCAAAGGTCAGGGGCCATTTGGTCATTCATTTCAGCTTCAGAGTCGCTTCGTTTTCGCGCCTCTTTGGTTGGGCTATGAAGTGCCTGCTGGGCCTCCTTTTATTTGCTAAAGGTGGGAAACTTCCCATTGTTTTGCAAATCTTTTCTCCAAACTTTCGACCTTACGATTTTTTGGTTCTCCGTCGTTTGACGAATGGCTTTTGCTAGCGCCGTCGTTTCCATGTGTTCGTCCCTCCTGCTGGTGGCCACTGCGAGAGTCAGGGAGAGAGTGGATGCTCTCATCATGTTGCGAGACTCCGGTGATCTCCGGGAAGTTCTTTCTGGGAAGGATGGAACGTTGGCGACACCTCCTCTGGACGCTTCCGCAGGCTGGTACTCTGCGGAGCCAGAGGTGGGTTCGACAGTAAACATGTCGGCGACGGATGCCGGTATGGTTTCGCGGGTGTTTTCGGGGGCCGGTATTCAGAAGGTGTGGGAGGAACGCTTCGCTCCTTCGTTCACAGAGGGCTACGAGATAAGGCCGATGGGGGAGGAGGAGACAATTCTCTGGAGTGGTGGTGTCGGTTTCGTTCTTCCCCTCTGCGTCCCCTACAATGCTGCCTTTATTCCTCCATTTTCTGGTTTTGTGGAGGCCATGCTCAACCTGCTGAACGTTTGTCACGTGCAACTGACCCAGAATGCTTGGTCGATACTCAGTGTTTTCAATAGGTTCTGTCGGTCGCACAAGTTGGAGGTTCTTCCAAATATGTTTCTCTCTCTCTACCACGTCCGCGAGGTGCACAGATGGGTGTGTTTCCAGTCGCGCGCCAAAGGCTTTACCATCACCGACCTACCGGGTAACAATCACGCCTGGAGGTTGTATTTTTTCAAGGTGGTTCCCAAGAAGGGCTTTTGTCCGCCTTGGATCCGTCCGAACGATTAGCGTCCGCGCTTCCCTGTTCTTTAGTTTCGGTATGACCGGGAGGAGTATGAGGAGACAGTCTTTGAATATTTGAAGGGGGTCACGGTTTCGGGCGCAGCTCTGGGTAAGTTTGGTATTGGCGAGTTTGTACCTTCTTCGTGCCTTCTTACCCATCCTTGGATGTCTCCTTTTTGCAGGGCTAACTCTAGGCAGAATTCAGGGGAGGCTGAATCCTCCGTCGGGTTCTCAGAGCTGGAAGCGCGAGCGGTCGGATGCTGCTATTCCGCCCTTGGGGATGGACGAGGACGCCGAGGCGGGCAGAGATTTTACGGGTAAAGGTTTCGTGGCTCCGAGTAAGGTGGGTGAGACCGGCTTGACTCGTCTCAATCATAGGAATGTTCCTTACACCCTTGTACCCCCCGAAGAGATGCCCATCCAACTTCTGGGTGATGGCGTCTCTTTTAGAGGAAAATTGATCCCGTTTGAGGTGGAGCGGCTCATCCTAGCTCGTCAACATTATCCTCTTGATTACGGGGATGATTATGCTTTAGAGCGTATGACCAGGGAGACCATGCTTTTGTTAAGCCGTCTGGCGGGCTTCGCATATCAGCGGGAGCTTGAGGGGGTAGGACGCCTTTCCTTTTAATGTTGATGTGTTCCGTTGACGGCGACTGATCCTCTTGTAACCTTGTGCAGGGAGTTATTGAGGAGTTGTTGGAGGAGAACACCCGACTGACTGCGCGAGTGAAGGAGCTAGAGGGCGAGCTTCAAAGGGGCAAGGCCAGCGCCCTGCGAGTCTGTCGTCAGGACTTTCTGCGTTTCGCGAATTACGGGATGCAGAATGGCATAGCTCAGCTGGAGAATTTGATGGGTATCTCTGTTCCTCCAGAAGTTAAGGCTAGGATGCACCCTTCTTGGGAGAAGATTGGCGGAGAGTTCCGCGTTCGCGCTCAAGGTGATTCTCCTTTGAGGATCGAGGACTACAAAGTGCCCCCGAATCCTCGAAGGGATCCGCTGCGGTCGGGGGAGCCTCCACATTCGCCAGGGATGCTTAATTTTAGGCCGCTATTTTGCTGTTTTTGTAAATTTTGGGGCGGTACACCCCTTGTAATTTTGGGGCGATAGACCCCTTATGTGAATATAAAGAAATTTTTTTGCACGAGAGTTGGTCAATCATATTGCATTTTATATTCTTTTAAACACATAGCGTAACTGTCTCGGGACTGAGACGAGTTCGTTGTACATTTGTCTTGGGACTAAGACAAGGCAAGAGGCATTCGTCTTGGGACTAAGACGTAGTGAAGTGCCTACGAGCTTGGCCTTTGGACTAAGGCGCAAAGAAACATTGTCGACTAAGACATAGCAAAATATTTCTTGAGGCTGCTGGCGTTCCAAGTATTTGGGACGTGTTCGCCCGTTAGGTGCGCTAGCTTGTATGTGTTGTGCGAGGCGATGCCGATAACCCTGTATGGGCCTTCCCAATTAGGGGTGAGCTTGCCGTGTAGGCAGTCGCGCCTGTTGTTTATCGTTGTACGCATTACTAAGTCGCCTCTTTGGAATTTTCGGGGTCTTACTCCTCGACTGTACTTTTGTGCCAGCAACTGTATGTATGCGATGTTTCTCAGGGCCGCCGCTTCCCTTCGTTCTTCGACCGCGTTGAGGCTGACCAATAGGCTTTCCGGATTTGAATCTGAGTAATTGAGTACCCGATCTGAGGGAACCCTAATGTCGGCTGGGACAATTGCTTCCTGCCGTATGTCAGAGCAAAAGGGATTTCTCCTGTGGCCGTGTGTACTATGGTTCTATAAGACCACAAGACCGATGGGAGCTCGTCCACCCATCCCTCTTTAGCGTCCGTCAACCACTTTCGTAGTCCTTCAAGGATGATACGGTTCGCTCTTTTTGTTTGCCCGTTGGTCGCCGGGTATTCGACTGAAGTGGTTCTGTGGTCGATGCTCCATTCTCTGCAGAAATCTTCGAACTTCTCGCTAACGAATTGTCGTCCATTGTCGGTGATCAGTGCATGTGGGGGACTGAAACGGGTGATGATATTTCGTCAAAGGAAGTTTTGAACATTCTAAGATCCAATGGTGGCCAAGGGTTCGGCTTCGATCCACTTGGTGAAGTAGTCGACAGCCATGATGAGGAATTTTCTCTGGAGCGTGCCCTGAGGGAGGGGGCCCAGGATATCCATACCCCACGTGCCGAAGGGCCATGGGGAGTCGATGGGCTTTAGTTCACCTGGTGGCTGGTGTAGAAACGCGGCGTGGCGCTGACATTGGTCGCAATGGGCGACTAGAGCTTCTGAGTCGGCTCTCTTTGTTGGCCAATAAAATCCAGAGCACAGAGCTCGTTTTCGGAGTGCTCTTGCGGACTGGTGTGTGCCGCATATGCCTTCATGGATTTCTCGTAGCACGTAGCTTACTTCTTCGGTTGAGATACACCGAAGGTGTGGGGATGAAAATCCCTTTTTGTATAGGTCGTTCCCCCAGACAAAGTATCGAGCTGCTTGCCTCCTGACTTTTCGAGTGAGTTCTTTGTCTGTAGGCAGGGTGCCCGCCGTAATATATGCCCTGATGGGGGCCATTCAGGAATCATCGACTGTAATCGGCAATACGTCTGGGTTTATACTCGAGGTGCGAAGCGTGGTTCGCAAGACCGTCTTAAGTCCCGATTGGCTCGGTGTGGTGGCTAATTTGGAGAGGGCATCAGCCTGGGTGTTCTGGTTTCGGGGGATCCAAGTTATCAGGACGGATTTGAACCTGTTGATTTCTTGTTTGGCAAGCTCCACATATTTGACGATAGTGGGGTCCTTTGCCTCAAAATCTCCATTTAGTTGTCCGACCACTAGTTGTGAGTCGCTGAACAGCTTGACCCTTGAGGCGGCTAGGTCGTAAGCTAGCGTTAGTACGGCTATGAGTGCTTCATATTCAACTTGATTGTTGGAGGCTGGGAACGTGAAGCGCAGGGCTTGTTCCACTTTGATTCCGTCGGGGCTTTCCGCGATGATGCCGGCGCCCGCGGATTTCCCGGTTGAGGAGCCGTCTACGTAGACTAGCCATGGGGTTTTTTTCTGGATGTGGCTCAGTAGACTTGTTGTGATCTGATGCCGGGGCGTCCCCTGAAGGCGTTCTGATGGAGTCATTTCGGCGATGAAGTCTGCCAAAGCCTGGGCTTGGATTGCCCGACGGGGCTCGTATTGAATGTTGAACTCTGATAGCTCGACCGCCCAGTTTGTCATTCGCCCTGCTAAGTCTGATTTTTGTAGTATTTTCCGCAGGGGCTGGTCAGTTCAGACCATAATCGTGTGTTGCTGGAAGTAGGGCCGAAGCCTTCTCGCCGAGTGGACAAGAGCGAGTATGAGCTTCTCTACTCGTTGGTACCGAAGTTGGGCTCCCTGCAAGGCGTGGCTTGTGTAGTAGACCGGGAACTGTTCGAATCCTTCCTCCCTTATGGGTGCTGAGCTTACAGCATGGTCGGTGGTGGCTAGGTAAATTATGAGGGTGATAATACCAATATTTACCCTTGTATCTTTTGGCATTTGACAAGCTTTTGTTGAGTTTAAAGAGTCATTATGCATGATTTAATGTTATTCAAGGGCACTTAAGGACTTAAATCACAATCTTGCTAATTCCATGTTTTTATTGAATAACTTGTGATAATTGTCTAGTTTTATTAACTTGAGAGCCTCACAATTGTTTTGGTTGATTTGTAGGTCAACTAGCTTGAGGAATAGCAAGGATTCAAGTGCTAGAGGTCGAGAAAGAAGCTGGAAAGCGAAGCTGGTACAAGATTTGAAGCTTAGAGGCATTTTTGGGCCTGTTCTACTGTTCCACCCCCTGCCAGCGGGTGGACTTCAGTTTCAGAGGCAAAACGCGTGTTTTAAGTAATCCACCCGCTGCCAGCGGGTACACCAGTTCTGCACGATTTTCTCGCAATTTTAAGAGCTGAAACGGATTGTGGGCCCACTTTCTCAGTGTTTTACCACAACGGGAGCATACTAGGTCGGATTAGAGGGAATATTTTGATGTTTTAGAGGCCCTTAACCTAATTTGGGAGGAACCCACGAATTTACACACATTCATTCACACAAGCTCTCACTCTCTCAAGTTCCTCTCACATTTCCAGCCACACTCTCTTCATCTTCTCGACTCTCCAGACCCATTCAGACCAAATTACAGCAACCTCCATCATCATCCATGGCTAAGCAAGGGTTGGAGGAGCTTGGTGAAGCATTTCTCCCATCCATGAGTGGCTAAACCTCTTGTGCTTTGGAGGAGGATGATTAGGGCTTGAGCTATGGCATCCAATAGGGAGTTTTTCTTGTTTTCCTTCTACTTCTCTTTATGGATTCATGCTTATCTTGTTGATATTGATGAGTTTGTATTGATTGTGGTTCCATGGTTGTGGAACTCAACTAGGTTGTAGTTGGACATTAGGAATTTATATAGACTTGTTATTTGTATTTTGATTCTCCCATTGTGGGTTTAGATTACATTGGATTTGGTTGAATCTTATTGTAATTTTTAATTCATTGTGGAAGTCACTCTAATGACAATGGTAATTGCTGAGTTGAATTCTAGTCTATGTTAAATTCCTCATTTGCTTCATTGATGGTATTTGATTAGGCTTGTTAATTGTCCGGTTGGTTAATTGCATCCTCTAATTAATTTACCTAGGTTTAGTGGTTACTAAACTACCTTAGGAAATTGCTTTTCATTGATTAACTCCATACTTTTTGATAGCAAGGATAGCCCAAAGCATTCTCCAACAAAGCATATTCATCTCATTTCATTCACCTCAATTTACTTTAGCTTTTAAAATATTGAAAATCCCAAAAAGTGTTAGTTCAAGTTTCATTTAGTTGCATTTAATTCCATTTAGTTTCATTGCACACCAAGTGTTTGTTAAATTGCCTCAAAGACATCCCTTTTTGTGTTAATTATGCATATTTGTCCATAGAATCCATAGGCTCCACGAGAGAGAATCGACCTAGGTTGTGCCACTAGCTGCACTTTCTAGTATTAATTTGATTGGTGCCGGCCTCGCGACAAGGCCGCGTCCATCAGAGGGTTTCCCCTTTGACTGCCTTCGCTAACACCAGAGGTTTGGCTAAGTAAGCCTTGAGGTCCGGGAAGGACTTTTCGCATTGCTCAGTCCATTGGAATGCCGGTGCTGTCTTTAGAATTTTGTAGAAAGGAAGACATCGGTCGGCCATTCTTGATAAGAATCTGTTGAGGGCCGCTAACCTACCGTTCAACCTCTGTACTTCTTTCACCGTTCGCGGTGGTTCCATGTTAACAATGGCTGCGCATTTCTCGGGGTTGGCTTCGATTCCTCGCTGTGTGATCATGAATCCCAGGAATTTTCCCGCCGATACACCGAAAGCGCATTTTGTTGGGTTTAGCTTCATTTGGTGCGTCCGCAAAACCAAGAAGAGTTCTTCAAGATACGCCAGGTGCTATTTGAGCTCCATGGATTTGACTACCATGTCGTCGACGTAGACATCGAGGTTCTGACCTATTTGTTCTCGAAAGATGATGTCCATCATCCTCTAATAGGTGGCCCCTGCATTCTTCAGTCCGAAAGACATGACTCGGTAGCAATAGACGCCTTTGTCTGTAATGAAGGAGGTTTTTTCCTGGTCCTTTGGGTTAATCTGGACCAGGTTGTACCCTGAGAAGGTGTCCAGGAAGCTCAGCATCCGGTGTCCGGTCGTCCCATCTACTAATATGTCTATGTTCGAGAGCGGGTAAGCGTCCTTTGGGTAGGCTTTGTTCAGGTTGGTAAAGTCCACGCACATTCGCCATTTCCCATTTGCCTTTTTTACCATCACCACGTTTGACAGCCAGTCGGGGTACTACGAATCGCGTATGAAGCCGGCGTCAAGGAGCTTCTGCACTTCTTCGTTGATTGCTTGCTGCCTTTCTTCGCCAAAACGACATTTTTTCTTGATCACGCCGGGTCCGTCCCTGATGTTGAGGGAATGACATATGAGCGCAGGGTCTATCCCGGGCATGTCAGCGGCACTCCAGGCGAATACGTCCCTGTACTGGGTGAGCAATTCTTGGAACTTCTTTCGGGCTACCGAGTCGAGGAGAGCTCATACGCGGACTTCCCGGCCATTCGCTTGGTCTATGCAGATGATTTCGAGGTCCTCTGTAGGCTGCGACCTAGCTCCGGGGATCTCATCTCGCAAGTCCGCTATCTCCGGGGGGCTCGCAGCAAGACTTTCGGCTTTGTTAGCAGCGGGTCGGTTGGTCGCATAATAAATGCGGGCTTCTGGATCTACCCGTATTTCTGTGATGCCGCCTGGCATAGGAAATTTCATCATCATATGTGCCGTGGACACGATGACTTGAAGCTTGATTAAGGTCAGTCGACCTATAATCGCATTATATACCGACGGTGTTGTTGATATGGCGAATCTCACTTGAGTGTGGACGACCTTGGGTTGGGCGCCTAGGGTGAGCCATGTCGTGAGGGTTCCTCGTGTCTTGACGACCTGTCTGGAGAAGTCGACAAAAGCTTCTTCGTTCGATGCTAGCTGCCCCTCCTGGTGGGCCATTTCTTCCAAAGTTTTGGTGAAGAGTATGTCGGCGACAGCCCCGGGGTCTATCAGCACGCGTCTGACGTCGAATCCTGAGATATTGGCCGTGATGACCAGCGACTCATTTATCTCAGTCGTGTCGCTAGCATCGTTGAAGATTATGAGCAACGTCTTGTGTCGCTTGCAGCGGTCGCTCGGAACGCCATCTGGTCGGTCGTGCAGGGGTTTTGAGGAATCACCCGCGCTTGCCATGCAAGTGTTGTGTCCTGTATCTGTATTGACCAAAACAAAGACAAAAACAAATGCGGGTTTCTGAGCGTTAGGCATTTACTCCTACTCCCCAAAAAAGAAATGTCGTTTAGCGGCAGAGTGCGCAAGGCATTGTGGTCTGAGAAGACCGCGGTGGGCGCCACTGTAACTGTCATTTTTGGCTCAAACAATTGTAATTAGAAATTAGGACCACAAGGGGTCTTAACCTTGGGGGACTTGTCCTTAGGTGATGCACCTAGGTGCTTACGTACCCTTCGGAAGGGATCAAAGTCCACGTAGTTCGTTATGGTGACGTCTATCGGAGCCGTTAGGCAAGGTTGCTACCTATATTGGGCCGTGTGAGGCTAAGACGTGCATAAGGTACTCTGGACGGGCGAGCCGCTCTTAGGAGGTTTCCTTAGAGGGAGAGAGCTATGGTCTCTAAGGGCTGCTGGAAACCCTGTTAACGGTGCGCTCCGAGGAGGAGACGAGCTGATCGAAGGTAGACCGGAATGGGGGTCAGTGACGGAGCTCGAGGTGCGGAACGGACCTGCGTGGGGTATCTGAGGATGCTCAGGTACCGAGAGAGTATGGAATATCAGAGATGGCGTATGATAATCCTTCTGGTTGTGTATAGTTCTGTGTATGCTGGGTTGCTTACGTAGTCCCCCGAGTGATGGTTTATTTATACTTGTGTGTAGGGAGATCGTGCTCGACCCACGACCTCGTGGGACGTGGGTCGTCCCACGAGGCTTGTGGAAATCCCACGTCTGGTTGAGGGGAAGCTCCGTGTGGTGACGTGGGTGATGGCCACGTACCAGATAGGTGAGTGGTGCCACGTGTCTCCAGCGGGTGCTGGGGCCGTGCTTCTAGAACTTTCGGTGCCACGTGTCCCTAGGTGGAATATTCCGCAATTACAGTAAATAATAAAATTAAAATTAATAATTAATTGTAACATAGGAAAATTTTTTATTACTAAATAATATTGCTAAATAAATTTTAGATAAGTAAATAATGATAGAAAATATTCGTAAATAATATTAATAATTAATTTTGACATAGTACAAATTTTGTTGTTAGTAAATAATATTAGTAAACAATTATTTATTTTTTAAATGAAGAAATTTTATATTAGTAAATAATAAAAGTAAAATTAGTAATTAATTGTGACATAGGAAAAATTACTTTTTACTAAATAATATTACTAAATAAATATTAGATGAGTAGATAACGATATGAAATATTTATAAATAATATTAATAATTAATTTTGGCATAGTAAAAATTTTGTTGTTAGTAAATATTATTAGTAAAAAACTATTTAATTTTTAAATGAAGAAATTTTATATTGGTAAATAATAATATTAAAATTAGTAATTAATTGTGACATCGAAAAATTTACCTTTTACTAAATAATATTACTAAAGAAACATTAGTGAGCAATAATTTATATTTGGTACTAAATAATAGTGAATTTTTTTATATGCGCAGCGGCCTTTAGCCTCCAATTTCCACCCGCGTCCGGATTCGAATGTTTTGAACATGTGAGGTAAGACTGTTAATAACTATAGTCAGTTTACCGTAACTACTTTAATTAGTGTTGTGTGTCTTGTCGTTCTCATGCCCTTTCGTACAGGGTTGGTGATTTGGCCATATGATTTACATAGTATACCTGACGTTCAACCAAATACGTTCAAGGAGACGTGGTCGTAGGTCATGATGCTTGGAGCATTGCACTGAACAACAAGGAAAGCAGCGCACTTGCCTCTCTGTTTGTCGGCAAGATTGGATGTTTAAGAGGGTTGAACCTGCCACTGTTTGCGCAAGCCTACAAGTTAAGTGTTGCGCTTACAGTCGCAGGTTCGACTTCCTTGAACAGCCAATCCTACCAACACATGAAAAGTCAAGTATAGCGGCCTTCCTTCTTGTCCTTTGCAAAGTCATTTGCACCATGATATATGACCACGTATCCCTTGTTCGTATTTGGTTGATCGGTCGATGCATTTTGTAGATTAGACGCGCTATCTTGAAGGACACATTGAATTAATGTAGTTAAAGTTATCGGATTGCGTTATTAACAGTTTTAAATATTATTTTAGGTCCGGATGTAACGATCAACCAAATATATACAAGGATGAGAAGGAAAAACACTAGAGATTCCCTCCCGGCCAAGTTAGTCAAAAGGTCCGGGAAAAGAAGGATTTTCAGTCTCATTCTCTACAACAAAGAGGGGTGGCTCATCAAGAGGGTGAGGAGTTGGTGGGAAGAATCACCTCTCCTGCCCGATGGCGGTGCGAGAAAGTGGCACCAAGAGCCCACTCGTGTCCAAATGCAGGCTGCTATTACTTTGCTTGCATTTGGATAATTGTGTCTTTGTAAACTTTTGATTGCGCATTTAGCTGTTAAGTTATTTGCGCATTTGTATCTTCATAAAATTTTAATTGTATCTTTGTAAACATTATTTGATTAATATAATATATTTTATGTGTCATATTAATTG
Source organism: Senna tora (assembly GCA_014851425.1). Lineage (NCBI taxonomy): Eukaryota > Viridiplantae > Streptophyta > Magnoliopsida > Fabales > Fabaceae > Senna > Senna tora. The sequence goes on along the minus strand of CM026261.1, from coordinate 15,001,478 downwards.
TTGCAAAATTATTTGGTGTTTAATCATTTGTCACAAAAATCAATCTCGCCATATCCACGAATTTATTTGACACTAAATTAAATTAGGCTAAAGTACTGTTTTGGTCCTCAATGTTTGCATGAAGTTTAATGTTGGTCCTCAATGTTTCAAAAGTTTAATGTTGGCCCTCAATGTTTTTTTTTGTTGATTTTGGTCCTCCAGGCTAACACCGTTAACTTTTGCTGTTAACTCATGACGTGGCAGGCTAACGTGGCGTGACCTCTCTCCTACATGTCTCACTTAGATGACATGGCTCCAGGCAGTCCTAGTCAGCTAAAACGACGTCGTTTTGGACCTTCACTAAAAAAAAGGGCAGAAAACGACGTCGTAGACGCCATCGTTTCCCACCCCTACTAAAATCGTTGTCTCTCTTCTCTATTAGGGTTGCAGAAGCAGCCATCGAAGGTGCAGAAAGAAGAGTAGCAGAGGAAGGTGAAAGGTTAGCCAAAAAATGTCTGAGTCCCATTCATCTTTGGGTTCAGTTTGAAGAGGAAGATTTTGTTTTTGCTGCGAGATGGCAATAATTTTGACATCAAGAACTGATGAGAACCCTAGGAGACGATTCTGGAGGTGCAGGAAGTACCAGGTAACATGTTTTCTCAGACTTTCCCATTTTATCATAGTTCTCCATTTTGTCAAACTTCCCCAATTTCTCAAACATATTCTGCAATGACTTTTAGTGACATTTTTTTCCATGTTTAGACTGCAAATGACTGTGACTTCTTCGATTGGTTTGAGCAAGATGGTAAAGACATTGTCATTGGAGGGTTGAGGATGAAGATAGCCACACTGAATGGGACTGTTACAAGGTTGAAAAAGCTGAACAAACTGCTACATGTGTTCACTGTGTTCCTTGTTGTAGCATTTACCACTATAATGCTTTTCATTTGTACGAGGGATATGGCTTAGTTACACATCTTCATTTGTATTCGCTAGAATGTTCTCTCGTTTTGGGTAGATTATTTTTTATTTTCATTGTGTTCCATTGTAATGTGAGAGAAATTAATGTTATTGTTGTTGGTTCCTTATTTGGTTCATATATAAAGCTCCTATCTTCCTCAGTTCTTCATTTTAAGACTGAAATAAGAGTGAAAGAAACCTGTGACAGAGAGGACAATCAGTAATCAGAGGACCAATGTCAAACAATTTAAAACACATAGAGGACCAATATCGAACCTTTCTAAAAAGTAGAGGACTAATATCGTACAAATTAAAAAACATAGAGAACAAATATCGAACAATTTAAAAAACATAGAGAACCAATATCGAACCTTTGTAAAAACGTAGAGGACCAATGTCGAACCTTTCTAAAAACGTAGAGGACTAATATCGTACAAGTTAAAAAACATAGAGGACCAAAAGTTTGGGTGCATTTTGGCAAAATTTTGGCAGCATCTGCCTTGTAAATAAGACATTCCCCTGTCCAGTTATGACATTCCCTGTCCATACAAATTGCATATGTACATTGAACATTCAAATTGCATATGTAAATTAAATTTGAGACATTCAAATTGCATATGTAAATTAAACATTCAAATTGCATCCAAAATGCGTCCAACATTCACACTAAACTAATACATCATAGCCTAATACATCAAAGCCTAGTTATTTGTGGGAGGGGCTTTGTCTTCTTCCTTGGAGTTGTTTTGGGCCTCAAAACAGTAGGTGCTGCAGGTCCTTCCTTGGAAGCAAATGATCTCACTACAGGTGGCTGCAAAAATAGGCTAAAGTTAGAAGACAAATACAAAATAAAAAAATTAAACTTGTTGATAATAAGCATTACCGTAGCTTTCTTCCTTGCAGTGGTCTTGGTCCTCATTGGGGACCGGAGTAGAGTTGGTTGGGATGAAGCTCCTGCATGGTGTGTTGATGGTGGTGCAGTTGAAGTTCCTGCAGGCTGGGTTGAAGCTAGCATAGGCTGTGGTGTAGACGAACCACCTGTAGGCTGGGTTGAAGTTGGCATAGGCTGTGGTGTAGACGAACCACCTGCAGGCTGGGTTGAAGATGGCACAGGTTGTGGTGTAGACGAACCACCTGCAGGCTGAGTTGAAGCTGGCATAGGCTGTGGTGTAGACGAACCACCTGCAGGTTGGGTTGAAGGAGATGGTTCTGGTCCAGATGATGTTCCTGTGGGGCACTTCCTTCGATTGTGGCCAAGCTGTCCACAACAACCACATTTGTTCTTATTGATGATCCTCTGTGAAGATGAAGATGAAGCTGTTGTTTCTGCATTTGGAGCTGAATCGTTTGGTTCTGTATTTGGTTCTGTACCAGCATCTGATGCTAATAATTTGGGGCACTTACGACGGTTGTGGCCATTCTTCCCACAAAGTGTACATTTCTGTGGCTGGCCGGTTTTAGTAACCTCATCAGGTAAGTGTTCATCTGGAATGTCTTTATTCTGCCTCCTCGCTTGTTTCCTTTTATTTGCATCGTCATCCTTCTCAAAAGTGTCCTTTCTCCTCCTCTTCTTAGGCCTCCCAGTCAATCTTCTGTAGTCAGGAGGTAAGACATCAGCATACTCAGTTGAAGGCCACATATTTTTGCCATTTGTAGGGTGGATAATATGGCGGTAGCATTCCACATACTGCTCTTTCCTGAAGCAGTCAGGGATCAAATCTTCTGGATTCCTTCTCATGAAGTATATAGCTGACACTCCATGACAACATGGGATCCCTGTTAGCATCCACAACCTACAAGAGCATTCCTCCTTTTGTAGGTCCACCACGTACTTTTCATCATGTCGGTCCACCACATACTTTCCACCTAGGGACCCATTTCCCTGCCTGAGCTATTTGGATTTTCAGTCTTTTCTTGATTCTTGGTAGTATTGATCCCCTATGCCTCTCTATCTTGGTTATGTTAACATTCCACTTCTCCATCAAGTACATCCTTATGTCTTCAATCATGCTCACAATGGGCTTCTCCCTCACGTCCACAATGACACTGTTGAACGTCTCAGACATATTATTCAACAGCGCGTCGCAACGTTGGGTTGTCTTGAACTGACTCATACTCCAATGCCTTGGAGGAACTTGCATAAGGTGTTTAAAAGCATCTTCATTCACAGCCCTGATTTCTAGCATTTTCCTCTCCCATTCAGCAGGGTACGTGGCTTTTGCAGCCTTCCACAACAACTCCTTCAAGGTCTGGCCTGGATACTTCTTCCTGAAGTTGTTGTACAAATGGCGAACGCAGAACCTCTGCTCAACATTAGGAAGGAGCTCATTGATTGCAGGTAGAAGACCCTGCCAGATAGACCATAATAGTATCATCAACAAAACTAGAAGTACCAAACAGTAACGTAAATAAAACTTAAAGGACCAAAACAGTAACAGGAGTAAAACTTCAAGGACTAAAACAACAACATAAATAAAACTTAAAGGACCAAAACAGTAAAAACAATAAAACTTCAAGGACTAAAACAACAACATAAATAAAACTTAAAGGACCAAAACAGTAAAAACAATTAAACTTCAAGGACTAAAACAGTAACTTAAATAAAACTGGAAGGACCAAAACAGTAACACCAATAAAACTTCAAGGACTAAAACAGTATTATAAATAAAACTTGAAGGACCAAAACAGTAACAAATTAATTACCTTTTGTTGATCGGAGATGACACACAGGTCTGCTATTCCCTCTGGGCCCAAGTCAGCTATGAGCAGTTCCATGTGTCTTTGGTCTCACTCTCAACAACAGCAAATGCAAGAGGAAGCATTTGATCATTGGGATCTCTCCCAACACAGAAAGTAACTGACAACCATATCCTCCCTTTAGGAAGCAACCATCGAGTCCAATGATCTTTCTGCAGGTCAGGAAGCTCTTTTTGCACGCATCAAGGCAGAGGTAGAGCCTTTGGAACTTCACTACTGGGCCACCACTTTCCACATCCTGAACAGTTGGAGCATCAACTGTCGCTAATTTGACTGTGGAGCCAGGATTGCTTCTTATAAGTTCGTGGCAATAGTCATGAAGCCTCTTGAATTGCTCAGCATTTGATCCATTTATTTTCTCTAATGCTCGCAGCTTTGCTTGTCGGGCTTTTCCCTTTGTCAGAATCATGTTCCACTTCTCTTGTGCCAGCTCCACAATGGAGTTTATGCGGTACTTTGGATTGCGCCTGATTTTCTTCTCTATCATTGCGGCAATCCACTGAGATGACATAACTCCCAATTTCATGGCACGGGAGCACAAATGTCGATTTTGCACCACTCTAAGTTGCCAAGTCTCCTCGCCCGTTGTCTTAATTGTACTTAAGCTCCAAGGGCACGGTTCTTTGTCGTTTGGGCCTCAAATACAAACTGCCCTAACCCTTTTCTTGTCATTCTTGGCAAACTTCACTCCTCTACCATTAAATACACCAAAAGTCTTAACTGCATTGATAATTTCTTGCTTGGTACCGAAGATGGTTCCAAGCTCAAACTTGTAATCTTCCCAATCCCTTGGCTCTCTCCATCTTGGGAAGTTTCTCTTCACAACTTCTTCATCAGAACTATCAGACCTTACTTCACAACTTCCAAGCTCCTCAGATTGGTACTCTTCATCACTTAGACCCCTAACTTTGCTTGAGCTCGGGCCCGTTGGTACTACAACATTGTCCTCATCACTGTCTTGGGCCCCAAAAGCAAGGTCTTCAGCCCCAAAAGCACTGTTAGGCTCAGGTTGTACAACTGGATTATCCATTCTGTCAAAACACCATAAACATGAAACTGTTAGAGTAACAATTAAAGCAAATAAAAAAACTATAAAGACCAAAACAGCACCATAAATAAAACCTTAAGGACCAAAACAATACCTTCTCTTACTTCTCCTCTCTTGGGTCTCTACAGCACTGTCAGGTTCAGGCTGCACTGAAGCTTTGTCCATTCTGTCAAAACAAAAAGGACCAAAACATAACACTTAAACAAACTTGAAGGACCAAACCAGTAAAGTGAATAAAACAAAAAGGACCAAAACATAACACTTAAACAAACTTGAAGGACCAAAACAGTAAAGTAAATAAAACAAAAAGGACAAAAAAAACACTTAAACAAACTTGAAGGACCAAAACAGTTAAGTTAGAAAAACTTGAGGAACAACAACTTTACCTTTTCTTAGTTCTTTGCTCTTGGGCCCCATCAACACTGTCAAAAAAATCTTTCTCAATGTCCTCTTCCTCTGAGTCATTAAATCTGATGTCAGCAGCACTGTCTGCATCAGTATCATCATCTGAGTCATAATTCGAGCCACTTTCATCACCTTCATGACCTTCATGACCTTCATCTTCAGTGGCTTCTCCTTCATTAACCATATACTCATCATCACTTAACCTCACAGTATGAGGTTCTGGTGGTGGAGGAGGCTCATTTCCATCATCACTGTCTTCAACTCCATTATCAGTGTCATCGTTGTCATCTCCACCATCATTGTCTTCATCTCCATCATCATTGTCTCCTTCTCCTCTTGAGCTCAGTGGTGGAGGAGGCTCATTTGAGGGCAGCTGTAATATCTCTGTCAACTCAAATGGGGTATGCAGCAGATATAACTCCACTATACCAAAAGCCAAACCAATTTTACCCAACTCCATTGCTCCTCTATCATCAATAATGGGTTTGAGTGTGTCCTCTAAACGCGCATTTGGTTGAGCAAACCACATATCATAATTCCCAGTGTGCCCCATCTCAGCAAGTCCATCTTTCATCTCGAAGAAACTCCACCGATCAATATCGCAGTTGTCCCAAACAGTAGTTTGACCATCTCTATAGTCAATGTCTCCATGTATATTCTCAAATGTCCCTCCGTGATGGACTCTAACACTAAAATAACCATTCATTTCTCAACTGCATTTAAATAACAGAGTCAACCAAGTCAGTTTGTGATCCCCTGTTTTTTAAAAAATAACCCCTGTTTCTAAAAACACAAATAGAGCATGCACGGTTTTCATTCAATTTTGCTATCAAAGTCATAAATAAAATCCTAAACAAATATATAACCCTAAACTGTACTAGGCTAAAACACAAACAAATCGGACTAGAAGAATCAAGCCCTAAAAAACCCAAAATATAAACCCTACATTCAATGCCCCAAATCTGTTAAACCCTCACATTTTATTAACAAGTACCATGAAAAAACCCACAAAACCATCCCCACAAAACCATAAAGACCTACACAAAATATTTCGAACATACCTTTCAGATTAGGGCGAAATGTTCGGATGGAAGAAACTTCGACGAAGGAAACCGCTGTCGTTGATGGAAGAAACCTCGATGGCCTCCGTTGCCGTCGTCTACTTCGTCGGCGTCTTTGTACTTCGTTGCTGTCGTATTCTTCTGCTATCGAGTCACTTGTTGTGGATGAGAGGTAAGAGTGGTTCAGAAGTTGAGTTGTGGTTTCTGGGTGATTGCTCACTTGCTGTAGAAGATGAATGGAGTGGGAGTAGGAAGAATGGTGGGATAAATGTACAAAGGTCCAAAGCGACGTCGTTTTCTGCCCTTTTTTTTAGTGAAGGTCCAAAACGACGTCGTTTTAGCTGACTAGGACTGCCTGGAGCCATGTCATCTATGTGAGACACGTAGGAGAGAGGTCACGCCACGTCAGCCTGCCACGTCATGAGTTAACAGCAAAAGTTAACGGTGTTAGCCTGGAGGACCAAAATCAACCAAAAAAAAAACATTGAGGACCAACATTAAACTTTTTGAAACATTGAGGACCATCATTAAACTTCATCCAAACATTGAGGACCAAAACAGTACTTTAGCCATTAAATTAATACTAAAAAATATCTAATGCCCTTTACAATTTTAAATTATTATAAAAAAAGTGAAATAATTAAGTTTGGGTATTTTTGTTTAGCTTTAATGTTGAATAGCACAAAAACTACTACTATAATTAATTAACTCATTTTAGCAAAAAAAGTATAAATTAAACAATCAACAATTTTTTTAACAAGAAGTATAATATCCTTTGAAATCCTATAAAATGAACTCATACTACATTATACAATCAACAACAACATACATCTATGGTTGCATGGGCTTCTTGTTGGAGCATTTTTTTTCTTGGTGTGTCCCTTGACTCTGCACAGGCTGCACTTTGGCTTGTTTCCAAGCTCCTTCCAGTCCATCTCATTGCGTATCCTTGATGATCGTGGTCGTCCTAGCGGATGCAACGCTTAAGAATTGGGCATCGCTGGTCTGCCCGAGACATGGGGCAAGTACTCCTCTTCCCCGATGGGATGGAACGGTTGGCTATATGCCATGAGTATGTTTTCCAGCTTATAACTAGGTCGACATAAAGCTCGAACTCATGCGTAACATTCGCACATGCAGCCAGTACATGGATTCAAGAAAGATGGAGTTGTTGGAACTCCCCGCGATCGCACAACCTCCAACCCAGGTAAACCCTACAGCGCCTGCCGGGCCTCCATTCCTGCTGGTTGTTGGGTTCCTCCACCTCAAATTCGCCCAAGTCTTTGTTCATCAGCGTTACTCTACAAATCCTCACGATCTCAAGGTTCGTGAAAATTGTATCTCGTAGATTCTTACAGAACACGTGTCTCGCATTGATTTGCGCCTAAACCTGTTGTCACCGGTCATTGAAGAATTTTGCAACCTTGTACAATGTCACCTGCACCAGCGCCGTGACTGGAAGACAACGAACCCCCTTCAAGACGCCGTTCATGCATTCGGCGAGGTATGTCGTCATGTGGCCATAACGCCGACCCCCGTCGTATGCACGAGCCTACTTTTCTCGTGGAATATTTTCAATCCAACGGGCAACGTCTTTGTTCAATGTACGGATGGCCGCCAACCTCCTTTCGCAACCACGGTGTGTGTACTCATGGCCTGCCTTTATCAACAGTGACCTGATTGCCCTATTCCTGACTTGGAGTTCAGGTTGCTTACCACGTGACTGATGCAGAAGACATTGTGGCCTAGTGGTGGCTGCCAACCAGTTCTTGGATTGTCTAGAGCCGCAAGCAATCCGGTTCCCCGGTCAAATATCAAGCACACCTTGCGATCCTTCGCGATGTGCTCTCGGAGCCTCCACAAAAACCACGACCATGCAGATTCGGTCTCGCCCTGCACGAGTGCGAACGCATCGGGAACGATGTTCCTGTTCCTGTTCTCGTTCTGCCCCATCGCGATCAATAGCGAGTGCTTGTACTTGTCGTACAAGAACGTCTCGTTCACCTGCAACATAGGCTTCAGTTGCCACCACGCATCAATACAGGGTTTCAAAGTCCAAAACATCCGTTTGAATTGGACTACATTGTCGTCCCCTAGGATGTCCATGGTCTGGAACGAAACCGCTGTCCCCGGCATGGCTTGTTGAATAGTCGCCATCCAACCCATCAGCTTGTCATACGAAGCTACCCAGCTTTCGTACACCCGGGCTACAGTCTTCTGCTTCCCCCGCCATGCTTTCTTGTATGAGACGGTGAAGCCTCGTGCCTTCTTCACAGTCTCGACCACTAGTGAGATGGGGATGTCTACCTTTTTTGCAACCAAGTATGCTATTATCCCAACTATCATGTCAAAATCGAGCTTGGGATGGTCCTTCACGATTGCAGTGGATGAATAGTTGTGGGGGCCGTCGTATCTCGAAATCATTCACAACTGAAGGTCGATCATGTAACTTGCTCGAACCCTCCATTTGCAACCCGTCGCGTGGTGCAGACACTTGCACTCGATGAATTTCGCGTGTGACTCTGTAGTCAACATGGCGTTTAAGGGAGAAAACTTTCAAAGTATCCTGAACGGGCTCCTTGTCCTTGAAGACTAACCCGCTTCTAAGATCTTCATCGTCCGTCCAAGTGCTAATGTTTGTGATATCTTCGTCGTACGACGTCCGTCGCACTCCAGAAAGATTTATTTGCAATTGGTGTAGTGTGGGCCAGAATTTGGTCATGCTAGAGCTGCCAACATGGCCCACGTCGACTTCCTCATTATGGTAGGGATCCTCTCGCTCATAGTTGTTGGGATCCTCTCGCTCATAGTCGCCGTCCTCAATGTCATTACCCATTAATTGATCTTCATATTCTTCGTCCCTTATGTCGTCGTCCAGGGCTGTTGTCGGTATGCTGAGCAACCGCTCCACTTCCGTGATTGCCCCTTCGTATTCGTTGTCATCTGTAGCAAGTTGACTTCCACAAAATTCTTGAGACATAATGGTCTGCAGAGGCACCTCAAGAATGTAGTCTCTGCCGACAGATTCTTGTTGTACTGCAGTTATCTATGAACAAATCTCGATGACCGACATAGGTAAATATGGAAGACAATTAGCGTGACAGGCAAACATGCAATCCACCCCGCCGTCGTCCATCAATTCGCAAGGGAAAAATCTCACACAATCGCTCATAAAAGGCATCCTGTATATTAGGTGGGACACTTGCTGGTAGGGTTGTGTAATCTTAATGTTTGATGCATCAGCTACATCAACACTTCAAATCTGATGCCTCTATTGATGCTCGTCATTTTTGGATAGTTGTTGCCACGGAACACCACTCTGTTGGGCTCCTTTCAAACGTTTGCATTCTCATAAATACACACGGTGAATCCATCGTTCATCATTGTCGCTAAGTAGGATGATCACTGTAAGAAGAGAGTTTGATTTTCTGGTAATGGAGGGGTAGAAAGCTTGAGATTGGTGGAGGTGGTGGGGTAAGGTGAATGTCTATATATAATGGTGGAGGAAGTGGAGGAAATGGAAGAAGATGGAGAAGCATTTCTCACACCGTCCCCAACGGAAAGGTCATGCAGGCCAGCAGGTCACCAACTACTATGCCATCTTTCAAACCAAGACCCAATTTGCCGTTGCTAACGGCGAGTTGAGGAAAGTGAAAATTTCACCCAATTCGCCGTTGCCAACGGAAAATTGGGTAGGGTTGTTTCTAGGGTTTTTCGTAGGGTTTCTTAGGGTTTAGTAGGGGTTATGCGTGGGTTTCATGAAACGTAAGCCCAACTTACCATTAGCAACCGCGAATTGGGGGTGAAGAATTTTGCCCAGCTTTTTCGTAATCTGTAACGTTCAGTGAGGTGTCAAGTCAAATAGTAGAGATTCCCTCTGGCTCCCAATTCGTCGTTAGGGAGGGCAAATTGGGCACGTAGGCTTGGTTGTCCAATGCAGCCAATTCGCCTTCCCTAACGGTGAATTGGGAGTAGTTGGCGTTGACTAGCAAAGGTTTTTTTACTTCTTTTTCATTTAAAAGGTTTTTTAAATAAAAAATTAATTAACTAATGCTTAGTCAAATAAAAAAATTGTTGAGTCACAAATTTATCTGACCTGTCAGCAAGTTAATTAACGGAAGGACCTCATTGCTAACAATTTGATCTGTGGGGGATCAAATTGATAACACCGATCTGGGACCAAATTGATAAAGAAGACATATGTGGAGGACCAAAATAGTGTTTTACTCTATAAACAAAATATTACTTCTCAATAAAAGACTTAAATTAAAAAACTAACAAAATGAATTAATTAAGAATAAAATAATGTTAATCGGACGAGATTTATTCATTTCTCTCGTTTTCCACTATTACATGTATAACACATGGAAAATAAAAGGGAAAAAGAGAAGGGAGAAGTCATCACCGTCACTTCACCTCCAAGGACAAAGTGAAACACTACCTGGCTCGTTTCCGTTTTCTTCCACGTTCTACCTCTCCACCAGCGCATAGAAGGAGAACGAAAGCTTCGAAAACTCATCCTCGGAGAATTCCGATTCAGAGCCATGACTCTCAATCTTCGTCAGAAGCAAACGGGTAAGTTATCTTCTTGCTCTGGATATCTGCTTTTTTTGTGAAAAAAATTGCGAGATAAAGAGCGTCAATCTCTTGCTGCAATTGAGAAACAATGCCACCAAATTAATTGTTCACTGTCATCATAATTGATTTTGTTTCTACTTTTCCATCACATGACTATTTCTTCTGGAATTGATTTTGATAATTAAAAAGATCAAAGATTTAGAGCTTGTGCAAATTTATAACCTTATCATTCTTCCTTGAATATATATTCTGAACTCTGATCTGTTTATTGGGGGATTCAGAATGCATCGCCCGTATGTTGAATCTGAACCAACCCGTTAACGCGTCGGGCACTGCAAACGAAGAGGTGTACAAGATCTTGATCTACGACAAGTTTTGCCAAAACATTCTTTCTCCGTTGATCCATGTTAAGGACCTCCGCAAACATGGCGTAACCCTTTACTTTCTCATTGACAAGGATCGAAAACCTGTGCACGATGTGCCTGCCGTCTATTTCGTCCAACCTAATCAATCTAATATCCAGCGGATCATTGCTGATGCCTCCCGCTCTCTCTATGATAGTTTTCACCTCAATTTTTCAACCTCCATTCCTCGTCCGCTCCTCGAGGATCTGGCATCTGGGACTTTGAATTCAGATTCAATTCATCGGATTTCCAAGGTGCATGACCAGTACTTGGAATTTGTAACGTTAGAAGATAACTTGTTTTCCTTGGCACAGAAGTCCAGCTATGTTCAATTGAATGATCCATCAGCTGGGGATCGTGAAATTGAGGAGATTGTGGAGAAGATTGTTAGCGGTTTATTTTGTGTCTTAGCTACGCTTGCTGTTGTACCGATCATAAGGTGTCCACGTGGTGGTCCTGCGGAGATGGTTGCATCAGCATTGGATCAGAGATTGCGAGACCATATGTTGGCAAAGAACAATTTGTTTACTGAGGGCGGTAATTTTGTTAGCTCCTTTCAGCGCCCAGTTTTGTGTATATTTGACAGGAATTTTGAGTTATCAGTTGCTATACAGCATGATTTTCGGTATCGTCCCCTTGTTCATGATGTTCTTGGGTTGAAGCTGAATAGGTTGAGTGTGCAAGGAGAAAAAGGCGGGATGAGATCTTATGAATTGGACAGTTCAGACTCATTTTGGGTTGCAAATGGATCATTAGAATTTCCTGAAGTTGCAGTGGAGATTGAGACCCAGCTGAATAAGTATAAGAAAGACGTAGATGAGGTAAATAAGAGGACTGGTGGAACTAATGGCGCAGAGTTTGATGGAACTGACTTGATAGGCAACACAAAGCATTTGATGAATGCTGTGAACTCACTGCCCGAGCTGACTGAAAGAAAACAGGTCATTGATAAGCACACAAACATTGCTACTGTGTTGTTGGGTGAGATCAAGGAGAGATCACTGGATTCTTATGCAAAAAAGGAAAATGACATGATGGTTAGAGGGGGAATTGAACGAAATGAACTACTTGCTGCGCTCAGGGGGAAGGGAACAAAGACGGACAAGCTTCGTTTTGCCATCATGTATCTTATTTCTTCTGAAAGCATTAATCAATCAGAAGTGGAAGCTGTGGAATTGGCACTGAGAGAGTCTGAGGTTGATACTGCTGCTTTTCAGTATGTGAAAAAGATTAAATCATTGAATGTCTCATTGGCATCTGCAAATTCTGCTAGCAGAAGCAATATCGTTGACTGGGCCGAAAAACTCTACGGGCAATCAATTAGTGCAGTGACTGCTGGTGTCAAGAATCTCTTATCTAGTGACAGGCAACTCGCATTGACAAGGACAGTTGAAGCATTGACTGAAGGGAGGCCTAATCCAGAAATAGATTCTTACCTTGCTTTTGATCCTCGAGCTCCTAAGTCTGGTTCAGGAGCAGGCAGCAGCCATTTGAAAGGGCCATTTAAGGAAGCAATTGTATTCATGATTGGTGGTGGCAATTATGTTGAATATGGCAGCCTGCAAGAGCTTGCACAACGACAGCAGCCTGTCAAGCACGTTATATATGGAACAACAGAAATTCTCACCGGTGTGGACTTTGTAGAGCAGCTTACGCTGTTGGGGAAGAAGATGGGTTTGGGTAATACTGTTTCTACTCCAACTCAATAGTTCTGACGTGTTTGTATACCCATTTCAGCATTCCAAATTGTTCTTGTCTACACTGAAACGTAGGGGGTAAGTAATACACGGCCCATGTCAATATGCCTTTAATGTCCATTGTCTGAAAGGGATGCAGGATCTTGCGCAATACAAGGCTTCCTTGACCTTGCTTGTAGAGAAATGAGATTTCTGCTTGCATCCCTTGTAGTTTCCTGTAGCCGCGGTTTATGCTTCATTTTCATTGCAGTGAAAAGTTTCAGTGGTTACGAAGCATTTTGTCTTAATTAAAGTAAGTCTCTGTGGATTTTGATTGGATATATTGTATTCCTTTTCTTCCCCTTTAAGAAACATTCTAATTTAAGTAGACCTTCTGAAAAGATGAATGAATTTTACCCTACTCATGGGTCATGAAGTTATGTGTACAAGGCTGATTTTAGTCTGTTACTTTTTTTCGCCCACTTTTTCAAGTCTCACTGAATCTTATCCAATAACAATAACAACAAAGTCTTTTCCTACTAAGTGAGTCGGTTCTATGGATCAAGCCATGCCAACATATTATTTTTGTTTATTTCTTTGATTAGGTTATTAATAGCTAAATCTAACCGAATCTAATGAATGTAAAAATAAATTCCATCCCTCTATCGTACAATCTTATAAGCCTGTCATCATCCTTAACAGACAACTAGGTCTGATCTCTGGTATACATCAAGAATAAGATGCTGCTCAGAGGAACAAAGTTTTGATTTGAGTCTTTTTTATGTTTGTTTTTGAAGCTGTTGCATTTGTACTGGACTCAGTAGTCAATGTATTATTTTGGATAAGATGAACTCGTCATCATAAATCAGAATCTTTTCTTTAAAAAAATCACGATTTTTCTGATTGAGGTAAATATGTATACTCTATTATGTTGTAGACAACAATCTTCTGACTTGAGATGCAAGGTGGCTTCAGGGGCTATTTAGTGTGGTATGGAAAAATGTGGAATTTGGAGACTGTGACCAAAATGATTATTATAGACTCATGGGAAATCTCTTGTTCAGTTGGTTATTCCAGTAGAAGTAGAAAAAGATGTCTTTATATCTTGAAGAATAGTACTTTGTTACTTGTTAGTGTGCTCTACTGAGTTGTCTCAATAGCTTGAATCGTTGGCGATACTCAGCACTCTCCTCGACCTTGAGCTTGATTTCTACTCTGCGGTAAAAGAAGAAATTAAACAATACAAGGGATTCCTATGTCGGATACATGTTTGCAGCTGGGTGTAAATGAAACGAGCTATTCGTTAACGGTTCGGACTTGATTTGCATAAGAGTTTAAATGAAACGAGCTATTCGTTAACGGTTCGGACTTGATTTGCATAAGAGTTTGATTGGGCTCGTTCGTTTATTAAACGAGCAGAGTCTAAACATAAAAATAAGTTCGTTTAGTTAAATGAGTCAAGCTTGAACAATTAAGGCTCGGCTCGTTTAGTTTATGAACGGCTCGTTTAAGAATAAAATATTATAAAAATATTTTTTTTTCTTTATCTTACATGTATTATATTGAACATTCATTCTACACACACATATATATATTGAATTTGTTATGTTATTGTGTTCAAATATCTTATAATCAATAGAACATATATAATAACAACATATAAAATGATAAAGCCTTTTTTCTACTAGGTAGAGTCGGCTATAATCAATAAAATATATAAAATGATAAAATCTATAAATTAATATAGGCCAAATTATTATTTTGGTCATCAACGTTTGTACGAAGTTTAATATTGGTCCTCAACGTTTCAAAAGTTATTTTAGGTCCTCAAAGTTTTTTTTTTGTCAAAATTGGTCCTTTAGCATAACTCACGTCTGGTTTTGCCGTTAAATGTTGACGTTGAAGGTTTATGTGGCACACCCTCTTTCTTACATATCATATTTAAATGACATGACACCCTCTACTACTCCAACTCAGCAAAATGATGTCGTTTTTATTTATCTTCTATTCCTTCACATATGACAACGGTTTCGTTTTGTTGAGTTAGAGTGGTAGAGGATGCAATGTCATTTAAATATGACACGTAGGAGAGAGGGTGTGACACATAAGCCTTCTATGTTAGCATTTAACGGCAAAACCATACGTGAGTTATGCCAGAGGACCAATTTTGACCAAAAAAAAATATTGAGGACCTAAAATAACTTTTTGAAACGTTGAGGACCAATATTAAACTTCATGCAAACATTGAGGACCAAAATAGTAATTTGACCATTAATATAAAATATAAGTTAATTTTCTTATGTGCATGTATATTTTATAAAAGTTAATAATTATTTAATTTGGCTCGTTAAGCTCGTGAACAACTCGGTTAATTAAACGAGCTGAACTTGATCACAATTTTTTGTTCGTTTAAAAGCTCGAGCTCGATTTCACCTTATTTTAAATGAGCTGAGTTTAAACATCTAAAGCTCAGCTCGTTTACAGCTATTTGCAACACGAAGTTGAAGTTAAACTCTCTTTTGATTATAGATAGCAAAATGGTGTTTCCTACGTCCAACATTTGGTATCCTTGTCAATTCTGCCGCCAACTTTTTTTTTCTGTCAATTGTGTCCCCAATATTTTATTTATTTACCAATGTTACCCTTTTCACTAACGCCGTTAAATAATTAACAATTTTTGTTGATGTGACATCACACGTGGCAAAATAAGTTGACTGGGCAAAAGTAATTGTCATTTTGAACTCTAAATTTTTTCTTCTCAAACAAGTTGAAGCATCACGTCATTGTGCTCTCACTTTTACTAATCATCTCGTTTTGCCACGTGTGTTGCCACATCAACAAAAATTATTAATTATTTAACGGCATTAATAAAAAGAGTAACATTGGTAAAAAAAATAAAATATTGAGGATACAATTAACAAAAAAAAAAAGCATTAGGAGCTTATTGACAATGACGACATATAATATTGGGGGGTAAGAAATCAATATTGTAAGAACCGAACCGGATAAAGACTCGGATAAGTATTCGGTTCATGGTCTGATCGGTTTAACCGGTTCGGTCGAACCGAATGACGCAATAAATAATAAATATTTATTCTTAATATATAAAATGACATTTCTCAAATTTTAGGTTTCAATATACATAATTTTTAAGTTTTAAATTACATGACTTCTCAAAGTTTTAATTTTCAAGACTTGTCAAACTCTAAAAAAAATTAATCAAACCAAACATGAAATTCTTGATAATCATGACTTTTAAATTTTAATTTTCAAGACTTTTTTAATTTTAATTTTTAAGATTTCTCTAACTTTATTTTTCATTTTTTTTAAATAAAATTGAACCCATTGGACCACCGGTTGGACCTCGATTAAATCCAGTCCAACTAGAAAAATGACTTTTTTGATCCAACGGACTCTCATTTGTATTCAATTGACGGTTGAACCGGTCAGACCGTTCGGTCCGGTTCTTACAACATTGTAAGAAACACCCTCTCACCATTATAGATCCTTTGTAGTCCAAATTTTCTGTTCTATAGTGAAAAATAATTAACATTACCCTGGTTATGCATTAACTCACAATTAGGTTAAATATATTTTTTTCGATATAACACAATATAATATCATTTATAACAAACAAATAATCAATTGCAATTTGCAAATTAATGTTTAATCAAACTCGTTGCTTGATTATTGTCCGCAGAAAATTTGAACTATAGAAAACCCGAACACTTTGGGGGTTGCAATTGAATCTTAAATCGTGGCTCTAATATACCGTTGCTGTCCATTCAATCGTCCTTGAATACCAAAATTCATTTTCTTATGTCCAAGAAGAATTCCAAATTAGTGGTTCAAGTTCTGCTAAGAACAATTTACGAGATTACCTAATAGAAGAGGTCTTAATTAAAAATCTAGTAGGTGAATTTTAGAAATAAATGAAAAAGTTGTGTACAGAGTTATAACTGGTAAAAAAAACAGCCACAACAAGTAGGTGCTTTCAAGAGACTTGCGTGTGTTGGGTAATTAAAATTAATAGGATATAATAGTCAATTTAGGAAAAGTTCTCCCAATCTCCTCCAAATTGGGGTAATTAGAATTAATGAAGGAGGACGGTTAGCACAAAATCCTTCAATCCCTTCCCTTCCAAAATTAGAGGTTATCTACTAACCTTCTTCACTTCCCTTCCCCTCCATTTTTTTTGGTCTCCCAAACACACCCTTAGTAAATAACTGCTAACCAAATGTTCCAGCATTATAAAATTTAGCACTCGTCAGTTTAAGGGTTTGTTTGGGAATTAAGAGGGGAAGGGAAGGGGAGAGATTAGAGGAGAAGGGAGGGGAAGGGAAGGTTAACCTTCCATGTCCACCCCTTGTTTGGGTGTCAATACCTCCTCCAAAATACCTCAATTTGGGGTATCTTGAATTTGTGAATGGAAAGGATAATGGAGGATTAATGATTGATCTTCCATTATCTTCCCCTCCAATTCTTAACTTTCCAAACAAAGGGGAGGCATGCTACTTCTCTTCCCTCCCCTCCCCTTCCCCTCCTTAATCCCTAATCCAAACATACCCTAAGTGTTTAACTAAGACAAAATGACAAAAGGTACACTACGCTGTACACATCATTTTTCCTCCAGGCGCCGCAGCACTGACTCAGCAAAGTTCTGTTGCCTACACAATAAGTAACATGACTTAATCACCCAAGAATCAGAAATGTGTTTAAAAAAATCAATCACAGCATTAACTTGAACATGCAAAATCTAGTGCTTAAAAATACTCTAGTCATATACACTTATATCACCTAATAAATTATTAATGATGGGCAAAATCATGCAAAATATGGAGAAATTTTCTAACAAAATCTAGTGCTTAAAAATACTCTAATCAACAGATAATGCTTACACTGACATAAGATGACCAAAACAACTAAAAGAAATGCATGAAGAAATAAAATCCAAACTAACTTACATGCATGATCCCAGTTAAACACTAAGGCTTTGTTTGGGAATTAAGAGGGGAGGGGAAGGGAAGGGGAGAGATTAGAGGAGAAGGGAAGGGAGGGGAAGGGAAGGTTAATCTTCCATATGTCCTCCCCTTGTTTGGGTGTTGATACCTCCTCCAAAATACTCCAATTTGGAGCATCTTGAATTTGTGAAGGGAAAGGATAATGGAGGGTTAAGGATTGATCTTCCATTATCTTCCCCTCCAATTTTCATCTTCCCAAACAAGGGGAAGATATCTTATTAGTCTCCCCTTCCCTCCCCTTCTCCTTAATCCCCAATCCAAACATACCCTAAGTCAATTTGTAACTTTTCATTGTCAATACTGTTATTTTATTTGTCATTTATGGGGCATCTTTCTAACCTTGGTTTTGCTTTAACTCTAAATAAACAGTATGATGCAATTAAAATGGCAGTGTTATGTGATATAGTAGACTTGAAGGGAAATGAGGAAGTTGAACTTACTTTCTTTCTCTATGCTTTGGGCTAGGGCGAGAATACTTCAGATATCCATCCCAAGGAACCATTTTAAGGCCAGCACGATGTGATATTATGTCTCTCACCCTGCATCATTGAAATAAGGTACAGAATTTTCAACACCTTAGAGAAGCCAAACATAAGACACTTATGTACAGTGTACACTATCACTTACTACTTAAAATCTAGGAGATGATTAATTACCTCTCAGCAAACTCAATCGGTGTCTCTCCTGGCTTCAGACTTTGTGGCTCCAGGTACCAAACATCACAAACAACAGCCCAAGATGTCATTAACTGCAGCAGATGCATTGTGAAAGATTGCCTGCAAATCATAAAATCCAGCCATTGCATTACAGCAATATGGACAAAGAATATATTGAAATAATTAACACATGACAAGCATCTTCTTACTTTCGACTATTCCAAAAAGCATCCACAAAAATTTTATTGTACTTGATAGCTACTGGGCAAACGGTGCAGCCAAGTTCAAATGCCCCCTATACATCAGTTAAGATAGAGAAGGCTTTAATTAGAAGCTTTAAAGAAAATGAAAGTCTATTGCATTAGTAAGATTAAGAGGATATCATTGCATTTTATATTTACGGCAATTACGAATGATTCACATTACCTTCTTAAACATCACAGTATAATGATTATTTACACAAGTTCCTTCAGGAAATATGAGAAGAGGGTTATTGTCAGCTCCCTGGACATGATCCCTCAATCTGAAGTACGAAAAATTTAGGCAAGTAAAAACGAACAAAATCAGAGATATATATTTTCCTCCATTTTTTTATACTCACTTCTTTGCAACAATTTCTCGATCCTTTGCCTCTGTGCGATTGAACCATATACATCCTACACTCTCCAAAATGGTGCTCTGCAATAATCCTAAACAACATCCAATAAATTCATGAATCACATATTGTGAAGATAAATTATAAAATCCACTCAACAGTGCCCGACTTATTCACTTAATCTAATTAGAGAAACAAACTTTTATTGTGATCTTATGGGCCCAAGGATGATCATGGGCTGAAGTTTTATAGTGGGAAAAGAGAAGGAACAGAGGGCAGAAGGGCAATTATGGAAAAAAATGACATAACCAACTCTAACAGTAGGATAATGGAGCAGAAATGTGGTATATATGGTTGGAGAGCTGTGTCATGGCTCCTTAAGGCAAGAATTTGGGCAATGAAAGGAGAGATTAGCCTCTCGAAGAGCTAGAGTGGTGTTTTAGTGTTCATCTATGTTATTTTCTGCATTTGAATTCCGTGAGTGCTTATGAGTGTGTTTCTGTGTTTCCTTTTCGTTTCCTCTCTATTAGTTGTGTGAGAGTTTATCTGGTTATAGTAGCAGTGCTGTGTTGGTGTGTATTTTCTGGTTCAATGCTGTATTCTCTGGTTTAGTCTTCTGTACAGACCTTGTGGCTGTGGACATGTGATGGGCCTGGTGAATATGTGACCTATCCTAGAAGAAAGAAGAAGGGAAATGGGCCAACCGAGGAGCCCACTACAGGGACAAAAAAGGAAATTAATCAGAGTTAGTTACTCTGACATACCTTTTAGGGGGCTGAGGCATGATTGAGGAGGGTAATGTGGTTTTGGCTTGTGGTGGAGAGTCCTGACCTCTCGAACGTCAGGGAATATCTTTCATTTTGCTTCCTTTCTATTTCCTTGTTGTTGCTATTTTCTGTACTGGGAGTATTGCATCAATTCTGTAGTGTTTTGGTTGCTGAAATACTACTGGCTGCGTATTATTCAGTTCTGGAATTTTGCTTCTGTTGTTTTTCTATTCTGTGCTACTGTTTCTATCATCTACAAGGAGGTTCTATCATATTTGGTATCAGAGCGGTCTTTTCTGGGGCATGGTTGGTATGAGAATGGAGACGAGAGTCGAAAATTTGGAGAAAGAGCTCGGTGTGGCCAAGGTGGATGTTACACAGATGAAGGAGTGGATGTTGGAGATGAAGGATTCTCTGAGTAGGTTGGAGAAGAAGATTGATAAAGAGGAAGAACAAGAAAAATCAGAGGGATCTGGAGCTCACGGAGGTGGTAATGGCGACAGCAACAAATCGAAGGAAAGTGAGGAGGTGAATGACAGTGACTCAGGTAAATATCGGAAGCTTGAACTCCCTTTGTTTGACGGTGAAGAAGCCATTGGGTGGTTGTTTCGGGTGGAGAGGTATTTCTCTTTCAATCGAATGAGTGAGGAAGAGAAGTTGGAGGCAGTCGCTGTTTGCTTGGAAGGGAAAGCTCTTAATTGGTTGCAATGGCTTGAAACCCGAATGGTGATCCAAACGTGGCAGCGATCCAAAACGGAATTGCTGAGACGATTCCATCAAGCGCAATTGGGTAATAGCTACGAGATACTCATGGCGTTGAAGCAAACTGGGATGGTGGCGGAGTACCGAGAGAAGTTTGAGCTCATCTCGGCACCATTAAAAGAAGCACCAAAGGAGATGTTGATTGGTGCCTTCCAAAACGGGTTGAACGAGGAAATACGGGCTGAAGGCCCAAAACTTACTGGAGGTTATGGATTTGGCCCACCAAGTAGAAGAAAGAAACCTAGTGCTTGCTAAAATTAGAGAAGAGCAAGACAAAGCCAGCAAAGCATTTAGAATCTTTCAGAGTATTAGCACTAAATGGACCCTGTTAAGAGCTGTATATATATATATATATAAGATATCTAGATAATAATTAGATAATTGACCCTAGCATAATCTTAGGGATTAGACAAGTTGAATCGGAGCAGATGATTTCTAGGGATTTAATTTCCTATTCCATTGCATTCTTACTAGTATATATATGTGACAATCCTATGTGAATAAACATAGAAAATATTCTATGATTGTTCTTTACATTGTACCAGAGCCATGTAAAACATCCATTCTTCTGTGCGTGCCTTTATTTTCTGGTTAGTTTAGGAGTGCACCGTTTTTGCACGTTTGGCAACGAATCTCTGTCTTGGAGAGATGAGTTTCGAGTGGCAGTGAGTGACCACCGACAAGGGAAGAAGCAGAGAGGTCCGACCGGCCTATTCCCAGTCTTTCGGTGGTCATCGGAGACGCGCGTGAGTCTCACGCGCCTCCACAACTCTCTGCATAGCTCGGCGCGTGTGAGCTACGCGCCACCTTCCTAACGTCGGAATCTCGCTCTGGTTGTTGCGTTCTGATCATCGGCGTTATTCCAGGCGATTTGAGGCATTTTTTGGCATATTCGGAACTGGGTCAGTGGTGATCTAGGCGTCGGTTGCTCTTTTGGGGCTGTTTTGCTACTGTTTTTGGTGTTGGTTTTCTGGTTTGGTTTCACCAGACTGTGTCTAAGAGGTTGGTGGTGTTTTTCGGACGATTTGACATTTGGTTAGAGGAGATCTTGTGCATCGGATCGATTTTTTGGTTAGTTTTGCTTCTGCTCTTTTGGTAATTCATTGTTGTTTGTGATTTGCTGTATTCTTGGACATCCAGCAATGGCAGAGACGGTTGTCGCTGTCAGTGATGGGATTCCCGTGAGTTCTAGGATCACTGAGCACAAACTTACCTCATTGAATTACTTGGAATGGGCTAAAACAATTCGGATGTATCTCCGAAATATTGAGAAAGATGATCACCTTAAGGATCCTCCAGAGGATGATAAGAAGGCGGCTTGGCTGAGGGATGATTACAAGCTCTTCTTACTAATTCGAAATATCATTGCTCCTGAGGTACTTCCTTTTGTTAATCATTGTGATTTGGTTAAAGAACTAATGGGT
The DNA here is from genome assembly GCA_014851425.1 of Senna tora. Taxonomy (NCBI): domain Eukaryota; kingdom Viridiplantae; phylum Streptophyta; class Magnoliopsida; order Fabales; family Fabaceae; genus Senna; species Senna tora. Next base: position 14,979,385 of record CM026261.1, on the reverse strand, counting down.
TATCTGGAGTTTGTCTATTCTGGTAAAGGAAATCTTTCCTGTTCTTATGATGTGTGCAAAGCTTTTTATCATCATGAGAAAAAGGATAAGTCTCTCATGACTTACTTTATGGACTTTAAAAGGGCGTATGAGAAGCTTAATACCCTATTGCCATTTACCGCTGATGTCAAAGCTCAGATGAAGCAGAGAGAACAAATGGCAATTATGAGTTGGATCTCTGGTCTCCCTTCAGAATATGAGGGTGTCAAGTCTCAAGTTCTTGCTGAAACTGATATTAACTCTCTAGATGAGGTTTATACTCGAGTGCAACAATCTGAAGGTGCTCACTCACAGCCTACTATTAATGTTAGTGCACTCATAGGGCATGGTGATTCTAGTCGTCGTAATGGCGACAGGTCATTTGGAGCACCACATAATGGAAGTCGCAACCAGGAGTCAGGAGGGATTATATGCTTTTATTGTCACGAACCAGGACATACCAAGCGTAATTGCAAGAAGCTTCAGAAAAAACAGCAACGGTCCCAGTCAGCAAATGTTGCCTCCACTCAATCTCCATCTGACAACACTGTTGTTGTCTCAGCTGATGATTATGCCCAATTCACTCGATATCAGGAATTCCTGAAATTTTCTGCTCCATCTACTGAATCACGTTACAGCCATTGCTGAGTCAGGTAAATCCACTACATGTTTACTTTCCTCCTTTTCCAAATGGGTCATTGATTCTGGAGCCACCGACCACATGACAGGTAATCCTCAAGTTTTCTCTGCTTTCAAACCTTATACCGTTGTCTCTAATGTTACCTTAGCTGATGATTCTCAGTCTCGTGTCCTTGGTTTTGGGACTATCAATCCTATCCCATCTCTTTCCTTATCCTCAATGTTGAGTCTACCTAATTTTTCCTACAACTTGCTTTCTGTCAATAAGCTTACTCGCTCTTTGAATTGTGTTATCTCATTTTTTCCTCACCATTGCTTGTTTCAGGATCTTACGACGAAGCGGATTATTGGTAGAGGGCATGAGTCTGGAGGTCTGTATGTTCTAGAATCACAAGTGCCAAGACCTATAGCGTGTTCAAGTATTCTCTCGCCGTTTGAAGTACATTGTCGTTTCGGTCACCCTTCATTGTCTGCTCTTAAAAAACTTTATCCTCAATTTAATCATTTGTCTGTTTTGGATTGTGAGTCATGTCAGTTTGCTAAACACCATCGCCTTCCTTAAGTGTCTCGAATCAATAAGCGGGCTGCGTCCCCTTTTGAGTTAGTTCATTCTGATGTCTGGGCCCTTGTCCTATTTTGTTAAAATCTTGTTTTAAATACTTTGTCACATTTCTTGATGATTATTATTGTTTTACAAGGTTATATCTAATGAAAAATCATTCTGAGTTATCTTCTCATTTTTGTGCCTTTTGTATTGAAGTTAAGACTGAATTCAATGTTTTTGCTTACACCTTATGTAGTGACAATGTAAAAGAATACTTGTCTTCTTCATTTCAAACTTATATGATACAACATGGCAGGCTTCGTCAATCTTCTTGTGTTGATACACCGTCTCAAAACGGTGTCGCTGAACGAAAAAATAGACATTTACTTGAGGTTGCTATGGCCTTACTTTTCCAAAAGAAAGTTCTTAAACCTTTTTGGGCTGATGCTGTTTCCACAGCCTGTTTTTTGATCAATCGTATGCCTTCCCCAAGTTCTTAATGGTGGGATTCCTTATAGTGTGCTCTTTCCTTCGAAATCAGTGTTTCCTATTGAGCATAGGATATTTGGTAGCACTTGTTTTGTTCGTGATGTTAGACCCCACCAGAATAAGCTTGATCCTAAGTCTGTCAAGTGTGTCTTCCTTGGCTATTCTAGAGTTCAGAAAGCATATAGGTTTTTTTCTCCTGATCTAAACAAATATGTTGTATCTACAAATGTTACATTCCATGAGAATATACCCTTCTTTCCTTATTCTTTAGAGGATCCCGAACAGGGGGAGAATGATGATTTATTGGTTTATACTGTGACTTCATCACCTTCAGTGAACACACGCCCTCCAATTACACAGGTATACTCCAGGCGGCCACAACAAACTATTGATACAATTCTAGACCCATGCCATCCACCTTCCCGTTCAGCGTCGGATCCAATTGCGTCGAAACCTGACCCTACACTTGATCTTCCCATTGCTCTTCGTAAAGGTTAACGCCAATTTACCTATCCTATTTTCTCTTTTGTTTCATATGACCATTTGTCTCCTCCTTCTCGTTCTTTTATTACTTCCCTAGACATAGTTACTATTCCTCGAACTATTCACGAGCCTCTATCTCATCCTGGTTGGCGTGCAGCAATGGTTGAGGAGATGATGGCCCTTGATCACTGTTAATTAGAGAATATTTTGTAATTATATTGTAATCAATTAGGATTATGTGTATCATTGACCCTTAAGTCTAGGGATTAGATTAGGATTGTGAATATGATTCATTCCTAGAATAGGACCCTATTCTTTGTATAAATACCTATCTTTTTCTCTAATGAGATCAACACAGAATTTCATTCTCAGACCTAAAGTGTCATGGTATCAGAGCCGAGAGACACTTAGCTTCCGCTGCCGTGTTCAACCATTTTTTTTCTCAAGTCAGAAACGTTGGTAGTGAGCCCTCCTCACTAAGCCCACTTTTTTTCTGACTCTTCCTGCCTCACAGCCCCTTGGGTGTTACTCAGAGGCTCCCCGCCGGCCTAGCCCCGTTCACCGGAGCCCGAGAAACGCCGCCACGCGCCACCACAGCGGACAGGCTCCTTTCCCACGCGCCGGCGCGTGAGAGCGCGTGAGCCGCCGTCTTCCGTCGCTGTCACTTCGGTTCTCTTCTCCGACGTATTTCCGGCCATCCCCTGCCATGGCGTTGTCATCAGTTGTCGACGACAGTACTGGAGTCACCATTTCGGCTCCTGGTTCGAACTTTTTGCCTTATAATACAGGTATTTCACCTTTGGTATTATCAGGTATATCTTCTCAACCTTCACCTTATTTTTCTTCTGTTTTTAATGTTTCGGATAAAGCCCTTTGTGATGCCTGGATCATTGATTTAGGGGCTTCTGACCATATGACCAATTCTTTCCACAAATTCATCTCCTATACCCCATGTCCTAGCACTCGAAAAATAACCATAGCTGACGGATCAGTTACTACTGTAGCTGGCCAAGGAAATGTTTGTTTGAATAATCACATCATTCTTAAAGATGTTCTTCATGTTCCTAAACTTTGCACTAATCTTATTTCGGTTCATAAGCTTACCGTTGACTCTCAGTGTAGTGCAATTTTTCACCCTACTCATTGTGTTTTTCAGGAACAGAGCACGAAGAGGATGATTGGACATGCTAAGGAGCAAAATGGTCTTTATTATCTTGAAACCGGTAATAAGGGACGTAGTGTTCAAAGTTTGTCACCCCATTCATTTCATAGTCTTTCCCCTAAAACCCATAAAGACAAAATTTGGCTTTATCACCTCCGTCTTGGACATCCATCATTTCATACTTTAAAAGTTATGTTCCCTGATTTGTTTAGACAATTAGCTATTGAGGATTTTCATTGTGAAGTTTGTGAACTTGCTAAGCATAAACGTGTCTCTTTTCCTATTAGTAATAGTAGAACCTCTGTTCCTTTTACTTTGATTCATAGTGATATATGGGGGCCATCTACTGTTCCTAATATTTCTGGAGCTCGTTGGTTTGTGTCTTTTATTGATGACTATACTCGTGTAACTTGGATCTATTTGCTCAAACAAAAGTCTGATGTCAGTACTATATTTCCTATATTTTACAATATGGTTCAAACCCAGTTCGGGGTAAGGATACAAAGATTCCGTTCTGATAATGCGAAAGATTTTTTCAATCAATCTCTTTCATCCTTTTTCCAAAATCAGGGTATAATCCATGAATCTTCTTGTGTCCATACACCGCAACAAAATGGGGTTGCTAAACGAAAAAATAGTCATCTTCTTTCAAGCACACGAGCCCTTTTGCTTCAAAACCATGTTCCAAAACAATATTGGGAGGAAGCCGTTTTACTAGCAACCCACATGATTAATAGACTTCCCACCCAAGTTCTTGGTCTAAAGAGTCCTATGCAAGTCCTCACAGAATTTTTCCCAAACTTTAATGCCTCAAACAATCTAATAGCTAGAGTCTTTGGTTGTGTTGCCTTTGTTCACATTCACCTTCTCCAAAGGGGTAAGCTTGATCCTCGGGCTCTCAAGTGTGTCTTTATTGGTTACTCATCAGGTCAGAAAGGTTATAAGTGTTATCATCCTCCAACTGGGAAATATTATGTGTCTGCTGATGTAACCTTTGCTGAACTTACCCCTTATTTTGTTAACAGTCCGACTCCTCCCCAGAAGGACCAATCCATCTTTGAATATAACCCATTTCCTGAGTTACCTGTCGTGTGCCCTCAAATACAAGACACTGCTTTACAACCCCAACAAATTGATGACCCACCTCAAATCCTTCCTGACCCTGATCCTAATTTGCAACCCAACCAAACTTTGGATTCTGCTCGTCCATTACAGGTTTACTCTCGGAGAAAAGTACCACCTCCTACAAGTGAGCCTGTCCAATCATCGTCTTCGGAGCTCCAAGATGTTGAGGTAAATAATCCATCTAATGATTATGATATTCCTATTGCTTTAAGAAAGGGTAAAAGATTTTGCACTAATCATCCCATATCTTCCTTTCTTAACTTTAAGAACTTGTCCACTAACCACAAAGCTTTCTTGACTAATCTTCATACTATTCCTATTCCCAATACTTTATCCGAAGCATTGCAGAATGAAAATTGGGTACAGGCTATGAAGGCTGAGATGGATGCTCTTGAGAAAAATCAAACGTGGGACCTGGTTCTCTTGCCAAAAGGTAAAAAACCAGTTGGTTGTCGATGGGTCTTTACCACGAAGTACAACTCTGACGGCACTCTAGAAAGATACAAAGTTCGTCTTGTAGCCAAAGGGTACACTCAAACATACGGTGTAGACTACATGGAGATATTTGCCCCAGTGGCCAAGATGAATACTGTCAGAGTCCTACTATCTCTTGCAGCCAATTCTGGATGGCGATTGCAACAATTTGATGTCAAGAATGCATTCTTGCATGGAGAATTGGAAGAAGAGATTTACATGGACATTCCTCCGGAATTTGCTTCAAATTCTAAGTCAGGCATGGTGTGTCGTTTGAAAAAGGCCTTGTATGGGCTCAAGCTATCACCAAGAGCTTGGTTTGGGAGATTCACCAAGGCTATGGTATGTATGGGCTATAAGCAAAGTCAGGGCGATCACACCCTATTTGTCAAACGTTCTTCTTCAGGGGGAGTGTCTATTCTTTTGGTGTATGTTGATGATATTATAATCACTGGAGATGATACTGAAGGTATTGCGCTGTTAAAAGCTCAATTGGTGCAGGAGTTTGAGATTAAGGAACTTGGGAGACTCAAATACTTTCTTGGTATTGAGGTGGCTCATTCACAAAATGGGATTTTTATTTCTCAACAAAAATATGTTGTTGACTTGTTAAAAGAAACAGGCAAATTAGGTTGTAAACCAGCTCTAACTCCTATGGAGCCTAATCATCGTCTGTATGATGCACCTGAAGAAGCATTGGTTGATAAAGGATCATATCAAAGGCTTGTGGGTAAGCTAATCTATCTGTCCCATACCAGACCGGATATAGCTTATGCCGTGAGCATTGTCAGTCAGTTTATGCATAATCCGAAAGAATCTCATTTAAAGGCAGTTCATAGAATTCTGCAATACTTGAAAAGTACACCAGGGAAGGGCATTCTCTTTAAGAAAGGGGAGAGCTTGACTCTAGAAGCCTATACTGATGCAGATTATGCTGGATCACTTAATGATAGAAGGTCCACTACAGGGTATTGTACCTTTTTTGGAGGAAACCTTGTAACTTGGAGGAGTAAAAAACAGAATGTGGTTGCAAGATTGAGTGCAGAAGCAGAGTTCAGAGCAATGGCACTTGGTATATGTGAACTACTATGGCTTAAGATTATTCTTGATGACTGGGGTATTACCTGGGAAGGACCAATGAAGCTTTATTGTGACAAGTCAGCGATTAATATTGCTCATAATCATGTTCAACATGATCGTACTAAACATGTTAAAATTGATCGACATTTTATCAAAGAAAAGTTAGATAGCGGCCTTATATGCACCCCATACGTTCCTTCTAGTGATCAACTTGCAAATGTGCTTACCAAAGGCCTGTGTACTAACAACTTTCAGACTTTAATCAACAAGTTTGGCATGGAAGATATCCATTCATCAGCTTGAGGGGGAGTGTTAATTAGAGAATATTTTGTAATTATATTGTAATCAATTAGGATTATGTGTATCATTGACCCTTAAGTCTAGGGATTAGATTAGGATTGTGAATATGATTCATTCCTATAATAGGACCCTATTCTTTGTATAAATACCTATCTTTTTCTCTAATGAGATCAACACAGAATTTCATTCTCAGACCTAAAGTGTCAATCACAATGGTACATGGTCATTAGTGGATTTACCTTTGGGGAAGAAAGCAATTGGATGTAAGTGGGTCTTTGCAGTCAAGGTTAATCCTGATGGCTCCGTTGCTCGTCTTAAAGCACGGTTAGTTGCCAAAGGGTATGCACAAATCTATGGTATTGATTATTCTGACACCTTTTCTCCTGTGGCCAAGCTTACTTCTGTGTGGCTCTTTATCTCTATGGCTGCTACCTATGAATGTTCCTTGCATCAACTAGACATCAAGAATGCTTTTCTCCATGGTGACCTTCAGGAGGAAGTTTATATGGAGCAATCACCTGGGTTTGTCGCTCAGGGGGAGTGTGGGAAGGTGTGTCATCTCCATAAATCTTTGTATGGGTTGAAGCAAAGTCCTCGGGCCTGGTTTGGAAGGTTCAGTGAGGTAGTCATGAAGTATGGGATGCAGAAATGCAAGAGTGACCATTCTGTGTTTTATAAGAAGTGATACTGGCATCATCCTATTAATTGCATACGTGGATGATATTATAATTACAGGTAGTGATGGTTCGGGCATTACTTCACTCAAGTCTTTCCTTCAGTCCCAGTTTCAGACGAAAGACTTGGGACCATTGAAGTATTTTTTGGTAGTTGAGATCACAAGAAGCAAGAAAGGTATTTTCTTATCTCAAAGGAAGTATGTTCTTGACTTACTGGCAGAGACAGGAAAGTTGGGTGCTATGCCCTGTAGCACACCAATGACTCCAGGCTTGCAACTCCTGAAAGATGATAGTGAACCATTTGATGACCCTGAGAGATATCAAAGATTGGTTGGGAAATTAAGTTATCTTACAGTAACTCGTCCTGACATTACTTACTCTGTTAGTATCATCAACCAATTTATGTCATTCCCAATAGTTAAGCATTGGGAAGCCTTGGAACAAATCCTGTGTTACTTGAAGAATGCTCCGGGATGAGGACTACTGTATGGAAATAATAGGCACATGGATATTGAGTGCTTCTCTGATGCAGATTAGGCAGGATCCAAGGCGGACCGACGATCAACAACAGGATACTGTATTTGTGGGAGGAAACTTAGGGCATGTTCATTAGGTAGAAATAGAAATGGAAATGGAAATAGAAACGGAATGCAGTTGATGTGTTTAGTAGTAAAAGTTTGGTAATGGAAATGGAAAGGGAATGTATTAAAATGACCATTATGCCCCTTATATTAAAATAATAAAAAGAAAAGAGGGTTATAATATTGTCAAATCATGTCAAATCATAGGGGTATAATATATATTTTGTATTTTTTTTCTTCTTTTTAAAGTTGATGGAAATGAAAAAGTGACAAATTAAGTGGTGCCCAGTGGGCCCCACCATTTCCATTGGCTTTTCCCTTGGCATTTCTTGCTAAAGAACATACCCTTAATCTCATGAGAAAGTAAGAAGCAGAATGTCGTTTCCCGTTCTAGTGCAGAATCTGAATATAGGGTTATGGCTCAGACAACTAGTGAGGTTGTGTGGATAGTACAATTATTGGGGGAAATTGGATTGAAGACTTCGTTTCCTGCAAAGCTACGAAGTGATAATAAGGCTACACTTCATATTGCATCTAATCCTGTCCTTCATCAGCGAATGAAAGTCACTGAGATTGACTGTCATTTTGTGCGAGAAAATATTGAGGAGAAGCTAATTTCCATGGCATATGTAAAGGATGGGGAACAGTTAGGTGATGTCCTCAATAAAGCATTGAATGGAGTGAGAATTGATTATATTTGTAACAAGTTGGGCATGATTAATATCTACGCTCCAACTTGAGGGGGAGTGTTAAGAGCAGTATATATATATATGTAAGATATCTAGATAATAATTAGATAATTGACCCTAGCATAATCTTAGGGATTAGACAAGCTGAATTATAGAAGATGATTTCTAGGAATTTAGTTTCCTATTCCATTGCATTCTTACTTGTATATATATGTGACAATCCTATGTGAATAAACATAGAAAATATTCTCTCATTCTTGTTTACAGACCCCAACAAGGCCCAACGTCCCTAAAGCCCCAAACCCGAATGTCAGTAGCTCCAAAACGCAGTCCTCTGGTACCGTTTCACGCAACCTAGAAATGAAAGGGGGAGAAAATTCTCGCGCAACGTCAAGTTCAGCGAGCAACGATAAAGGGAAGTACCGAAAACTCTCTGAAGAAGAGATAGCCAGAAAGAGGCGCCTCAGGGAATGCTTCACGTGTGATGATAAGTGGAGTCTGACTCATAAGTGCAAAAACAAGCACCTCCACGTGTTAATACTCTCGGGTTCATTGGAGGAAGAAGTTGACGAGGAGTTAGGTATTGAGGATGATGAGCAGAAAGAAGAAGAGGAAGCCGCGGGTACCCTAATGTCTCTCTCCATGAATTCGATTGTGGGCATAACCACAGAAGAACCATGAAGTTGATTGGTAAGGTTAGAGGGGAAGAGGTGTTGATTATGATTGACTATGGTGCCTCCCATAACTTCATATCCACGTCTCTGGTGGATAAAATGTCTTTTCCTAAGGTGAAAGCTAGCTCTTACAAGGTGACTGTGGGTGATGGTCATTTGGTCCAGAGTGAAGGAAAGTGTAAGAAGTTACGGGTGGATGTACAGGGCATGGTTTTAGAATAGGATTTCTACTTGTTTGATTTGGGTGAAGTCGATCAAATTCTGGGCATGGAGTGGCTTGAATCACTGGGCGAAGTAAGCGTGAATTGGAAGCTGTTGACTATGAAGTATAAAACGGGGGATGAAACTGTGTCTTAAAGGTGATTCATCTCTAATCAGAACTGAGGTGAGTTACAAGGCTGTGTTGCGTTCCATTAAAAAAGGAGGACAAGGGTTTATGTTAGAGCTTGGCATGGTTGAAGCTTAGGTAAATGAAGAAAATAAGATACCCGCTGAGATACAGTCAATTCTGACATAATTTACAGAGGTATGTGAACCTCTTAAAGGATTACTGCCACCCCGACAAAGAGACCATGCTGTCTTGATCAAGGAGGGAGCTCAACCACCTAACATACACCCTTACCGTTATGCACATTCGTAGAAAACCGAGATAGAGAAACTTGTCAAAGAGATGTTAACTGCTGGCATAATTCGACCGAGTAGCAGTCCTTTTGCAAGCCCAGTATTATTAGTCAAGTGACCTATGCTAGAAGAAGGGGGCTAATGATGGGCCTGGTGAATGTGTGACCTGTGCTAGAAGAAAGAAGGGAAATTGGCCAACTGAGGAGTCCATTACAGGGATAGAAAAGGAAATTAATCAGAGTTAGTTACTTTGACATACCTTTTAGGGGGCTGAAGCATGATTGAGGAGGGTAACGTGGTTTTGGCTTCTGGTGGAGAGTCCTGACCTCTCGAACAGGGAATATCTTTCATTTTTCTTCCTTTCTATTTCCTTGTTGTTATTTTCTGTATTGGGGGTATTGCATCAATTATGTATTGTTTTGGTTGCTGAAATACTACTGGCTGCGTATTATTCAGTTCTGGAATTTTGCTTCTGTTGTGTTCTATTCTGTGCTACTGTTTCTATCATCTACAGGGAGGTTCTATCAATATGGCAGTGAATATAAGTGTTTTTCTTTCATTTTGTGTGGTGCTCCATTATGATCAGAGTGTTGTACAATATCACAAAAAAGATGTCTAAGCAACTGCATGTACTTGTACAGACAAGAATGACAAAAATAGCTTCTTATTGAGGATGGAGACCTAAGGGCTTATTTGGTTGCAAGAATGTTGGGAGGTAATCCAACATTCCCTTGTAAATTCATCCTACCAAACATACCTTACTTTTTGCAATGTGATGAAATTATGTTTTTGCCCTTACTTTTTTAAAAATATTTTAATATAAGGGTAAAATGGTCATTTTACTCACTTTTATTCCATTCCCCTTTCTTACTACCAAACATAGTAAACCCATTCCCATCACATTCCGTCTACCAAACGAGCCCTAAGATCTCCATGTTACCAACTTACAATCCATACACCCATGATATTGTTATATTCTTACCAACCCATCCAGGATGCTTCTGCATAATAACAGCAAATGCAGTCATCTGTTCTAAGATAATGAAATCAATCATTGAAGTATGGTTGGCCACGAAAACCTGTTTATCAAATGAAGGGAATTAGAATATCAATCGACAGCATTCAATCTTACTTGGACGACTATATAAGGATAAATCTAGCAACTTCAATATACACGTCAGACAAACCTGTTTTGGACGCCTACTAGGCCGTGGCCCATGATACCTGACAACCCCAGTCCAAGATGCAACAAAGAAACTGCACATCATCTCCACCAAACACCTCTGAAAGGAATCACCCAAGTGCAATGCTTTTAATATGAGGAACAAAAATTCTATTCATAAGAGTTGCTATACAGCAAAGGAAGAAAACAAGAGATGCAGTAATTTTGTTACAGCCTATATACAATTAATGTTGTGATCAACTAGGATTGGGAAATAACCTGTCCCATGCCCTCCTCTACATAGAGTGTCCATCAATCAAATGTTATTAACCAAGCAAATTGTAGTGCATGTGGAAATAAAAATAGGAAACTATGACAAAAACTATCTATTGGGACAAAATGCTTGAAGCAAGAATGAGTTGAATAGGCACCTCAATATTTCTCCTTAATTTATCATTCGCCTTCAATAGTAAGTGCACTGGGATGAAGGATGAAAGAAATATTATCCATCCTATTGTCAACACTAGAACCCTGCAGTTTTAACTAAAACACATCACATGACAAAAGAAAATGACAGTAAAGGAACTCATTAACATGTAATGGAGCAAAGAGATACTAACAGGCCAAATAAAATGGGCAATGGGATAAAATGAAGGTTCCATTAAAATCATGTCCTTGTAATTAATTCATAATATCCAGTCAAATCTTAATTCATATGACTCCAAGCAAAAGAAGTATCTCACAATAACTAGGGAAACTATACAATAGAAAGGATTCATAGTTACTACATCATGCATAACATTATTTAAGTCAATATGGAAAAGGAATAAACTAACCTTGCAGGGAACAGAATTAGATATCGAACTACAACTCCAAAACACCACAAAGGAAACAAATAAACATTCCAGTTCCATGGTTCTGGAGGATTTGACTTGAAACATCTTGTGAATGAATCCTGTTGAGCATGAAAATTCTCAGCTAGTAAGAAACTGGCAAAGCCTAGCCAACGTGCAAAATAAGGAAGAGAAAGTTATTTCAAAAAATGATGGGATGCCTAACAGCTTCCACACACAAACATTGAGCTTATTTTTTATACACAAATTTGCCAATTCTTAGAAAAACCCAGAATCATCCATGAGAATCAAATAGAAAAGTGAAGAGAAGAGGCACTTTTGTAAAAAAATGGAGAAGATTCAGTTCTAAAACACAGTAAATTCCTGATATTTAGTGCTAACTCATCATCTCTGCAATAGTTTCCATCATAATGACATCTCTTAGCGATAACTATTGCTACACCAAAACTAGAAGGAAAAAAAAGGAAAATAACAAAGAAAAGACAAGGGTGAAAGCTTACATCTACAATAGCACCAGCTGCCTCAGATAAAGTAGGTGATATGTCAAGCAAATCACGCCTGAAGAATAGTTTTCAAAAACCATAAATCTTTGAGCTGTCAATAGTTTTTCAGAAAGAGAGAGAGAGAAAAGAAATAGAACTTCGAACTTTACAAGGTCAACTAAGTCTCTGTCTTTCAATAAGATCAAACTAAAGCTACTCTCTATTTTACAGCATTCAAACAAATGGTAAGAGCAAGCTACAAAAAGTGAAGACATACAAGCGAAGTTTTCCATGTGGTTCTTGTTGAATGGTGGTTCCAGAAGGGAGGTAATCTTCAATGTTAGGTCGATCTAGGTCCAACTCTGAGCTTGAAGATTTGAGCTTCCCAGTGCTACTCATCTCCGATGGGCCTTAATCCTCTTCCGAAGACTTTTCAAACGAAGGATTTTTGAAATATGCTTTTTATCCTGAAACTTCACCCAGTTTTCAATTGTTATTGAATTAGTAACGGATGCAGTTGGATCCACAAAACAGATTGAACATTTTAAATTGAGTTAAAGTGTTAAACATTAAACAGAATGGATAAAAGCAAACAATTGCTGACTGATTAAGGAAAATGGTGCCAACTACCATGTCCTAATCCTAATGGAACGAGGAGCTCAAACACCAAAACTGCTCTCAATTGACCATAGGCTTTATTCAATGGAAAAACATTGCTGGAAACATTCAAACGCACCTTGAACTGTTGACCAATCTTAGTAAATCACTAAATCATAAGACTGAAAGTTAGGTATCTTTAGTAGGCATATTATAACTATCTTTGAAAGGATTGTATTCCTATTCTTTCAGCAAGTGTTCTGTTTTCCTATTGCCAAACAAACAGTGAGCCAATTTGTGATATGGCAAAAATGTTTGCTACAGATTTTTTTTTCCTTCTAATAATACAGCTATTTCTATAGCCATTCAAAAGGAAGAAAATTTGTTTAAAATTGAAAAAAAAATAAAAATTGGTCATCCACACTTTAGTCTTCTAGCAGCAGCAAACCAGAGTGACCATTCTAGTCTATCTTCTTCTCACTCCTTTCGCAGCCAGCAACACCTGATCCACTGATAAGAACAATCTGAAGATGGTAATCCACACTTTAGTCTTCTTCCTCTCCTCTCAGCCTCTAATTTTGATTTCATTATCAATTATAAAATTAAGTTCACTAAAGCACTTAGTTTCAGACATTTAATGTACATTTTTATCAGACAAGAAGAGAAACAAATACCCAAAGAGCACAGATCAGGTATGGAATACTATAGTCTATACCACATGGGACATCTATAAACATCCAAAAATATAACACTATTTAAATCCAGCCAAAGTCCAAATGCTCATCATACAAACGTGCATCAAGATTCAACAGAGAACAGGAAATCCATCGAAAGAAAACAGAACATAAGTCTCCATTCCATATTCCAAATCCAAACGAGTTACCAGACGTCATCAAAACCCATCCGCCACTTGGGTCTATACAGAAATATATTGCTGGGTTAACAAATTATAGATTCAATGCCAAACCACTTAACATGAGCATAAACGACTCCAAAACCCAATAATTTAGGGCGGAAAATTAATACCATTTGCAACAGAAGATGGCGCAGAGATAGTATACCTTAACACCTGTTGATGTCCTGTTCAAGGGCAACTGAGCTTCAAAAGGCAAAGGAAACGTGAAGCTTGGGCGTTTTGTCTCAACAGCACCAAAGTAAAGATAAGAGAGAGAGAGAGAGAGAGCAATCCGAGTGCGGGGACCCGAAACAATCAAGACTCAGGATCTTCTAATAATGCGCTTACTAATTTTAGGTCATTTATTGTTTTTGTTTTAATAGAGGCTAAAGTACTATTTTGGTCCTCAATGTTTACATGAAGTTTAATGTTGGTCTTCAAAATTTTTTTTGTCAATTTTGGTCCTCGAGCGTAACACCGTTAACTTTTTGCCGTTAAATAATGATATGGCATGCTTTTGTGGCACACCATCTCTCCTACGTGTCATATTTTAATGACGTGGCATGATAATCACTGCCACGTCACCCCATATTGTCGCATCATCATCTTCTCTCCTTCGTCATCATCATTATCATCATCATCTGAGGTGACGTGGCAGTGATCTGTCATGCCACGTCATTAAAATATGACACGTAGGAGAGAGGGTATGCCATATAAGCATGCCACGTCATCATTTAATGTCAAAAAGTTAACGGTGTTACGCTCAAGGACCAAAATCGACCAAAAAAAAAACTTTGAGGACCAACATTAAACTTCTGAAACATTGAGGACCAAAATAGTACTTTAGCTTTTAATAAATGTTAAGTTTTTTTTTATTGGGTCAACAAATGTTATGAAGTTTAAGTCTTTAAGAGAACCTTTGTAGTGATATTTGAGGTAATTTAATATTTTTTTAATATTTTTATAACAAATAAGTTTTATTTTTATAATATGATAAAATTATATTTTTGTTCTTATTTTTTATCTACTTTTATTTTATTTTTACTTTTAATATAAAATAAAATGATCATGTTACTCATTTTTATTCCGGTCACACTACATCACATCACATTGGCATCATATTCTTATTTTCTCAAATATTCTCATTTTCATTTCTATTTTCTCAAATATTCTCATTCTCATTCCCATTTTCTCAAATATTCTCATTCCTATTTCCTCCAACATTCTCCTAAACAAATATATCCTAAAAGTTTATTTTGGATAACAAACTTAAAATTTTATCAAACCAAAAAAAGACAAAAAAGAAAACTTAAAAAATTATTCAAATGATTTTTTCAAATTTTTGTGCTAATAATTTTTTCAATTTAAATGTTACGTAATTATTATTAATAATAGTGTTCGATCTGTGTGTACGAATTATGTCTACATATGTTTAATCTTTAAATATGAATTATTTTTATTCAATCTACAATACATGGTCAAACATTTTTTTGGGATATGATTCAAAATTTGCAAAATATAATAAATACAAATGCATGTTTGAATAGGTAATCTCCAACTTTTAGATAATGAAACTATGAAGCAAACGTATAAAAAACATGAGCCAAAATACAATTTAGTCTTTGAATTGTTGGTCAAACTACTATTTAGTCCCTAAATTTATCAAAAATACTATTTAGTCCCTAAATTTGTAACTATGTCAACTATTTAGTCCCCAAATTTGTCAAAAATACTATTTAGTCTCCGAATTTGTAACTATGTCAACTATTTAGTCCCCAAACTTGGCAAAAATACTATTTAATCCTCGAATTTGCAACTCTGTCAACTCTAACAGATAACAGTCAGGAGATTAAATAGTTGACAAAGTTGCAAATTCGAGGATTAAATAGTATTTTTGCCAAGTTTGGGGACTAAATAGTTGATATAGTTACAAATTCGGGGACTAAATAATATTTTTGTCAAATTCGGGGACGAAATAGTTGACATAGTTACAAATTTTATGGACTAAATAATATTTTTGATAAATTTGATGACTAAATAGTAGTTTAACCAACAATTCAAGAAATCAATAGTATTTTACCTCAAAAAACAATGATATAAAAAATTCTAATATTCAACAACGTATAAAATACCTAATCTCTTACTCTTATCATATGGTAGAACCACATAATTTTATAATTAAACCTGCACTTCTCACACATTTTTTTATCAATATTCTCATCATTATCGTCCCACAAAAATTGGTATCGCCCTTGTTTTATATACCATCCTTTTGCACATAACGAACCATGACAAATATCACGATCCCTGCCCAATGGCACGTAACTGGCACAGACTAAGGGTGGGACTCAGCTTGTAAGCCTACTATTCTAATTCGATCTCTAAACGTATGAAATACTTAACTTTAACTTGTATCAAAATGTAATGAATATCTTTTATAAGCCAAAATAATAAATACTTATCCAGACGCATGAATCTTGCCTCTAGATTAATGGAGCTGGCATTTAGATTCTTATATCACCCACACAAACGAGATGTGGGCCTTGGAAGTTGACTCCTTGCTTGAGCAAGACCTGTTGTGAACCTATCTTCAAAAAACGTCAGCAATGAGGGGTGAGTCATACGACTCAGTAAGGGACTAAGCCATCATATGCGTAGTAGGGGGCACCACTACGACTGGGAAGAGGTATAACAACCACATACACATGCAAAATATCTCATGCATGCCACGCAGCATATAATGTATTCAAATTTAGAATGCATAAGTCAACTCATATCATATGCATCAATACAATTATTCACTCATAGCATCCCAAGCGCGCGCACACACACACATGGTTAACTTTCAAACAGTCATCTAACCAAACGACAAACAAAACACAACCAATCATGGTCAAATACTTTCCTATCTAGAATAACCAGACAACAATTCTCATTCGACTACAATTCAATCATAGCATATCATGTCACAAATGGTTCAATAAAACACACCACGTCATGCTTACTTTCTTGGTGGGATATTGGCCACGAGTTTTGAATAGTCCTTGAACATCTTGGGTAAGAAAAGAAGCTAAATTTTAAATTTCTTATTTAAATAAAAAAATGGGTTTTCGCAATCAATTTCCAAGTTTTACATGTCAGAGGTTTGTTCATCATATGAAAATATTTAAAGAATTTCTTTAGTAATTTTAAGTACATGGTTTTGGAAAGCTTGAACAAGAAAAAACAATTTTGCTGCACGAAGAAAAGCCTTTGAAAATATTACCTCTGGGTTTTAGGAAAAACAAGTTTAAAAGTTTGCTTCTAAAATCATGGAGGCGTTAGGGGAGTTTTCTTAAAACATGAACTTGCAGAGGTAATCCTACATACTCTACCTCTTATGCAAAAAGAAAATATCAAACAGTTTCATATGACTTTATCTACAAGACTCCTAATGAAGTTTAAAACCTTTTGAAACTTCTACATAGCCAACATCCCTATCTTGCCAAATATCTGTCATAACAAGAACAAGATTGACCCAGTTCAATGGGAAGCACAACCAAGCCATCTCATGCTCGAAATAACCAAAAGTTGGGTTGTGAACCCCTTGTCACACATTCACATCAACAAATGACCCTTATTCGTAAGGATCCCAATCGAACAGACGAATCATTGTTTGAACCCACTCGTTTGCTACCCTCTAGGTCACATGGTAGTCACGACACAACATTTCAAACTTGACCATTCAAATAAGGTCAGACAACATGGTTCTCTAATGTCCTTCCCATGCCCTTCATCCCTTAATGAGTCACATGGTCCTCCATTCACTACAACAAAACACAGATTTACCCACGGAATATATTCCGTGGGGAATCTGTGGGAAAATGAAAAAAAACAAATTTTTTTCTTGCAAAATTAGCCACGGAATAAATTCGTGGCTAATTTCAAGACATTACCCACAGATTTAGCCACGGATTTACAATCCCTGGCTAATCTGTGGGTAAGTGGTCAATTAGCCACGGATTGTAAGTTCATGGCTAAATCCGTGAGTAATTTCTTGAAATTAGCCACCGAAATTTATTCCGTGGCTAAATCTGTGGGTAATTTCTTGGAATTTGCCAAGGACATACAATCCGTGGGTAATTGGTCAATTAGCCATTATAATATTAATTTTAATTTTCAATTGAAAAAATTTATATTTCTCTCTTCTAAAATAATACATAATATTACTATTATTCAAAGATTATAATTTATTGGAATCTTAATTTATTATGATTTTATTTTATTAAAAGTAACAAAATTATTCTTTTAAAAAAGGAAAAAACTTATGTGATGTTGCTTACATGCTTTTGGTAAGGTTAATCAATTAAAAAAAGACATGCCTGACACATGTCTTTTTTTAATTGATTAACCTTACCAAAAGCATGTAAACAACAGCACATAAGTTTTGTCTTTTAAAAAATTATATTAATCATATTTATGTAAAACATTTTATATATTTGCTGAAGTATATAATAAAACTAATGGATTTAACATAAGCTAAATTGCATCTAATTTTAAAATTAAATTTTTAATACAAGTTGTAACTACGAAATATTCTGCCTAGGGACACGTGGCACTGAGCTTCCAGAAGCCTAGCGGTAGCATACGCTAGCGACACGTGGCACCACTCACCTACCTCTTACCTGGCCGTTGCTCGTGTCTTTCCACGAGGGCTCCCGTCCAAGAGACGTGGGAGACCCCCCTGAGCATTATGGGACGACCCACGTCCCACGAGAAAATGGGTCGAGCACGTCCTCCCCACACTTAGGGTACGCTTGGTATAAATGTACGGATGTAAAGTACTGTAAAGAAAGTACTATAGAGTAAAGTACTGTAGAATAAAAGAAAGTACTGTA
The DNA here is from genome assembly GCA_014851425.1 of Senna tora. Classification (NCBI taxonomy): domain Eukaryota; kingdom Viridiplantae; phylum Streptophyta; class Magnoliopsida; order Fabales; family Fabaceae; genus Senna; species Senna tora. The sequence goes on along the minus strand of CM026261.1, from coordinate 14,960,962 downwards.
GAGAAAAGTGAGGAGAGAGATAGAGAGAAAAATTAAGAAAGAGAAAAAGTATGATAAAAAGTGTGTTTGGTATGTATAAAATATGATGTAAAGTTTTTTTTGAGAGTCGTGAAACACCATGATTGTACTATTTGGTATCCTTACCAAACATACCCTTAGTATAAAAGGACCCTCACCCGGGGGACTTAAGGATCAGATTCCGAACACTGGAATAACTTCACCTGAAATCACTTAGGCAAGCATTCTGAGCACCCTCAGACATCCTCTTGCCCAATCCACATCACACATCCCAAGCTCTGCCTGTAGCACCGTCAGGTCCCGTCACCGGCAAACATATCTCTGTCCTGGAGTATTCCACCTATAGAGCTCCCTACAGCTCTCAAAGACTCAAGCTCTCTCATACTCTAAGGCAACCTCCCACGAGCGGCTCGCCCGCCCAGAGTACCTTACGCACGTCTTAGCCGCACATGGCACAATACAGGTAACCGCCTAGCCTAACGCCTCCTATAGATGTCACCATGACAAACTACGTGGACTTTGATCCCTTCCTAAGGGTACGTAGGCACCTAGGTTCCACACCTAAGGACAAGTCCCCCAAGGTTAAGACCCCTTACGGTCCTTAATTGCAAATAACAATTGTCTGAACAAAAAACGACAACTACAATGGCGCCCACCGCGGTCTTCCTCAGACCACAATGCCTTGCGCACTCTGCCGCTAAACGACATTTCTTTTTCGGGGAGTAGGAGTATCCATTTAACACTCAGAAACTCGCGTCTTTTTATTTTTCCAATACAGAGTAGTACCAGCATGGCCAGCATCAGCAGATCCCTGAAGTCCTTGCACGACCGACAGGATGACATCGATAGTGACCAGCATAAGCGGCACAAAACGCACCTTGTGACCTTCGAAGGCATAGACAACGTGACTGAGATGAACAAGCCATTGATTATCACGGCCAACATCTCAGGATTTTATGTCAAGCGCGTATTAATAAACCCCGGGTCGGTTGCTGACGTACTCTTCATAAGGACCTTAGAGGAAATGCACAACTACAAGGACCAGCTGACGCCAGATGAAAGAACTCTTGTCGATTTCTCAGGACAGGCCGTTGAGACGCGAGGAACCTTCACAGCATGGCTCACCCTAGGCGCACCACCAAAGGTCGCCTGCGCCAAAGTTATGTTCGTTATATCGGCAGCCCGGACAATATACAACGCCATCCTGGGTCGACCGACCCTCAGTCGACTCAAAATAGTCATATCCACCACTCATATGATGATAAAATTCCCCACGCCAGCTGGGGTCGAAGAGATACGAGCGAACCAAGGAGCCCACACATGCTACATGACCGACCGTCCCAAAAGGGACAAGGTTGAAAATGACACTAGGATCTCCCCCGAGATACACCTACGCGATGAAATCCCCGAAGCTCGACCGCAGCCTACGGAAGACCTTGTGAATATTTGCATAGACCAAGCAAATAACAGGGAAATCCGCGTGGGAGCCCATCTTGACCAGGCAGCCCGAAAGAAGTTCCAGGAGCTACATACCCAATACAGGGACGTATTCGCTTGGAGTGCCGCGGACATGCCAGGAATAGACCCCGCACTCATATGTCATTCCCTTAACATCAGAGGCGACCCCAGAGTTATCCAGAAGAAGTGGCACTTCGGTGAGGAAAGACAACGGGCGATCGACGAAGAAGTATGAAAGCTTCTCGACGCCGGTTTCATACGTGAATCGCAGTACCCCAACTGGATGTCGAATGTGGTGATGGTAAAAAAGGCAAACAGGAAATGGCGGGTGTGCGTAGATTTCACGAATTTGAACAAAGCCTGCCCGAAGGAAGCCTACCCACTCCCTAACATAGACAAGCTGGTGGATGGAACAGCCGGGCACTGGATGCTTGGTTTCCTATACGCCTTCTCAGGATACAACCATATCCAGATGAACCCGAAAGATCAGGAAAAAATTCCTTCATCACCGATAAGGGTGTCTACTGCTACAAAGTCATGCTCTTCGGACTGAAAAACGCAGGTGCCACCTACCAGAGGATGATGGACATCGTTTTCAGAGATCAGATAGGCCGAACCTCGAAGTATATGTCGATGACATGGTGGTTAAATCCATGGAGTTCGAACAACACTTGACACATTTGGAGGAAATCTTCCTAGTCTTGCGGATGCACCAAATGAAGCTAAACCCGACCAAATGCGCCTTCGGTGTATCAGCGGGAAAATTCCTTGGATTCATGATCACGCAAAGAGGATTCGAGGCTAACCCCAAGAAATGCACAGTCGCCCTCAACATGGAACTGCCTCGAACGATGAAAGAGGTACAAAGGCTAAATGGCAGGCTAGCAGCCCTCAACCAATTCTTGTCAAGGATGGCCGACCGATGCCTCCCTTTTTACAAAATCCTAAAGACAACACCAACGTTCCAATGGACCGAGCAGTGCGAAATGTCCTTCCAGGACCTTAAGGTTTACCTAGCTAAACCGCATGTGCTAGCAAAAGCAGTCAAAGGAGAAATCCTTATACTAAATCTAGCCACCACTGACCACGTTGTAAGCTCAGCGTTGGTAAGAGAAGAAGGGGTCGAGCAATTCCCGATTTACTACACGAGCCACGCTCTGCAGGGAGCCTAACTCAGGTACCAATGGGTGGAAAAACTTGTACTCGCCCTCGTCCACTCGGCCAGAAGGCTCCGACCTTACTTCCAATAGCACACGATCATGGTCCAAACTGACCAACCCTTGCGACAGATATTGCAAAAGCTAGACTTGGCAGGGCGAATGACAAACTGGGTCGTCAAGCTGTTTGTACTCGACATCCAATATAAGCCCCGACGGGCGATCAAAGGCCAAGCATTGGCAGACTTCGTCGTCGAAATGACTCCATGAGAACGGCTTCAGGGGGACACCCCAGCTTCAAACCATGACGAGTTCATTGAGCCACAGCCAGAAAAATCCCCATGGCTAGTCTACGTAGACGGCTCCTCGACCAGGAAATTTGCGAGCGCCGGCATCATAGCGAAAAGCCTCGACGGAATCAAGGTGGAACAAGCCCTGCGCTTTGCATTCCCTGCCTCTTATAACCAAGCTGGATATGAAGCCCTTATAGCCGAACTAGCGCTAGCTCACGACCTAGGCGCCTCAAAGGTCAAGCTATTCAGCGACTCACAACTTGTGGTCGGGAAACTCAACAGAGATTTCGAGGCAAAAGATGCTACTATCATCAAATACAGTAGAGCGTGCCAGACAAGAAATCAGCAAGTTCGAATCCGTCTTGATCACACGGATCCCCCGGAACCAAAATACCCAAGCTAACGCCCTCTCCAAATTGGCCACCACACTGAGCCAATCGGGACTTAAAACGGTCTTGTGAACAACGCTTCGCAACCCCAAAATAAATCCAGACATATTGCTGATAGCAGTTGACAATTCCTGGACGACTCCTATAAGAGCATACCTAACGGTGGGCACCCTGCCTATAGATAAAGAGCTAGCCTGAAAAATAAGAAGGCAAGCAGCTCGATACTTCATCTGGGGAAACGACCTGTACAAAAAGGGATTTTCATCCCTGCACCTGATGCATCTCGACCGAAGAAGCAAATTATGTGCTACAAGAAATCCACGAGGGCATATGCGGCACCCATCAATCCGCATGAGCCCTCCGCAAGCGAGCTTTACGCTCCGGATTTTACTGGCCCACAATGAGGGTAGACTCAGAAACTTTGGTCACCAATTGCGACAAATGTTAGCGACACGCCACATTTATACACCAACCACCTGGTGAACTGAAGCGCATCGAATCTCCATGGCCCTTCGACACTTGGGGCATGGATATATTACGCCCCCTTCCTCAGGGTACACTCAAATGAAAGTTCCTCATAGTGGTCATTGACTACTTCACGAAATGGATTGAGGCCGAGCCCCTGGCCACCATCGGCTTCCAGAACGTCCAAAACTTACTTTGGCGAAACATCATTACCCGATTCGGTTTACCATACACATTGATCACCGATAACGGACACCAGTTCGTCAGCGTTCGAGGACTTTTGCAAGGATTGGCGTATTGACCACATAACCACCTCGGTCGAATACCCCGCAACCAACGGATAAATGGAAAGGGAAAACCGCATCATCCTCGAGGGACTGTGGAAGCGCCTGACGGATGCAAAATAAGGTTGGGTGGACGAGCTCCCATCGGTTTTATGGTCCTACAGGATGACTATACATTCGGAAACAGGAGAAACTCCTTTCACTCTAACATATTGGTAAGAAGCGATAGTTCCCGCCGATATTGGAGTCCCCTCGGATCGAATACTAAATTACTCCGATTCGAACCAAGAAAATCTGTTGGTCAGCCTGGACACGGCCGAAGAACATAGGGAAGCTGCAGCGCTAAACAACGTCACTTACAAGCAGCTACTTGCACGAAAATACAATCAGGGCGTTCGACCTCGAAAGTTCGAAAAGGGTGACTTGGTCATGCGGACAGCGATAAACAATAGGCGCGACCGTCTGCACGGCAAGCTTGCACCTAATTGGGAAGGCCCATACAGGGTCATCAGAATCGCCTCACACAACGCATACAAGTTAGCACACCTGACGGGAGAGCACGTCCCGAATACCTGGAACGCTAGCAGCCTCAAGAAATTTTTCACTATGTCTTAGTCCTAAGACAAGTTTCACAAATATTTCACTAAGTCTTAGTCCAAAGACAAGTTTCACAAATATTCCACTACGTCTTAGTCCAAAGACAAGTGTCGCAAATATTCCACTATGTCTTAGTCCGAAGGCAAATGTAATACCATCAATTCAAATGAATCCAATGCGATTGACCAATTTTCGTACTTGAAATTCTTTTTGGTATTTCAAAATTATATTTACACAGAGGGGACTAGCGCCCCAAAAATAAAAAAATGACAATGCAGGCACTGTGAAGTCCAAATTAGGGAGCATCCTCACTTGAAGGACACTGCACCTCGTCCGACAGCAGGGGTCCCTTTGAGGATTAGGAGCTACGTCATAGTCTTCTATCCTCAACGGAGAGTCTCCTCGAGCGCAGACGCGAAACTCTCGATCAATGTTCTCCCAAGAAGGGTGAATCTTCGCCCTAACCTCCGGTTGGCAAAGCGCAGAAAATCCTAGCGACAAACCCTTAGAGAATTGGCCTTGCCCTTCGCCAGCTCGCCCTCCAACTCTTTCACCCAGGCGACCAGTTGGGCGTTCTCATCCAACAAGTCCTCCACCACTTTCTGCATAAATCCATGAAGGGTCAACCACCTTACATAGAGGACATCAAAGCTAAAGGAAAGCAGCCTACCCCCTCGACCTCCCGCTGATAAGCAAAGCCCGCCAAACGGCTTAACAACAACATGGTCTCCTTGGTCATACACTCTAAAGCATAGTCATCCTCATAGTCTAACGGATAATGATGAAGAGCTAATATGACCTACTCCACCTCAAAGGGAATCAACTTCCCTCTAAAAGAGATACCCTCACCCAGAAGACGGACGGACATCTCTTCGGGGGGTACAGGAGCATAAGGAACCCTCTTACAACCACGACGGTTCAAAATGGATTCACCCACCTGATTCGTGGCTTCCGTATTCGTACCATCAGGGTTCCCGTCCGACCCAGCATCCTCGTCTGCTCCCGAGGGTGGAACAACAGCACTAACAGGCTCCGACCGCCCACGCTTCCGACTCCAAGAACTCGGCGGGGGATTTAGCCTCCGTTGAATGCCGCCCAGGGTCAATCCTGCAAAATGGGAACATTAAATGCTTAGTGAGACCCAAAAGCACAAAGAGATGCGGCTCACTATCAAAACATATGCTTACCCAAAGCAGCGCCTGTGACCACGACCCCCTTCAAAAACTCGAAAGCTGTCTCTTCGTAATCCTCCGGGTCATACTAAACCCGGAGAATAGGATTGGACCACTTGAGAGGGAAGCACGGGCGCCAGTCAGAAGGTCGAACCCAAGGCGGGCAAAAACCTTTCTTGGGTACCACCTTGAAAAAGTACGACCGCCAGGCATGGTTATTACCCGGAAAATCGATAATGGTAAAACCTTTGGCACGTGACTAAAAACACACCCATCCGTGTGCCTCGCGGACGGAGTAGTGAGAAAGAAACACATTTGGCAAAGCCTCCAACTTGTTCGACCGGCAATACCTGTCAAAAATGCTGAGTATCGACCACGGTTTTGAGTCAACTGCACAGGGCAAACATTCAGTAAGTTAAGCATGGCTTCCACGAAGCCAGAGAAGGGAGGAATAAAAGCGATGTTGTAGGGGACGCAGAGGGGAAGGACGAAGCTAACGCCGTCGCTCCAAAGAATCGTCTCTCCCTCCCCCATCGGCCTTATTTCCTAACCCTCTGGGAGAGAAGGAGCAAAACGTTCCCTCCATATCTTCTTGATGTCAGGGCCCGGCGCCACCCGCGACTTCACACTGGCGTCCACCGCCAGAATGTTGGCCGTAGAACCAGGCTCCGGTTCGGCAGAATACCAACTCTCGTGGAATCTTTGTATTAACTAGCAATTGCTTAGTATCTCAAATCAAGTAGGTATTTGCAGATTGAGTAGGGAGTTGATGGGTGTAGAATATTATAAAACAGGATCACAAGAAGAATAGATAATCATGGCCAATCAGAAAGTATTTGGGTATGATTAATTCATTCGAAATTTATCCTATTCATGATAATCATGCATTACGAAAGCCTATCTAATTATGAATGTTATCCTTGACCGGGAACATCAATATATGCATCTAGAGATTTTATGATATTATTAAACAAACTAATGCCCAACTGGGTTAATCAATTTAATCTAATATTATCGCAATAAAAGATACAAGCAATCAAGAATCTGAAAAATATAATTATATTGAATTTTGGAAGCCTGAAGTCATAAATACTTTTCCGTATAAATCAAACCTTTACTAATTCATTATGAAGAATCTAGCACTTTGCACATGTTCGTTCATGGTTGAATGTAGCAAGATAATGACATACAAAACACAGCAAACATAATCATAACTTCGAAAAGGATAAATGCAAACGCCAAATGAAATTAATAAACCCTAATGAAGAGCCACTGGCTCAAGCCTACGCTAGTTATTCTTGGAAACCCAAGAAGAACTTAGCCGCTCATATCCTCTCTAACCTAATCTAATATGTGGGAATCGCTGAATTGATGGATGCCTTTGTCACCTTGTGAGACGTCTATTTGTAATATCTCCGAGACCTCCAATCTGAGTAAGAATAGGATGGAGATAAGTATTAATTGGTATGGGATTTAATATTTAAATTCAAACCAATTTAAAATCACCCCAAACTCCTTATTCATCTAGAAGTCCTTTAAAATTAGCTCATAAGGTTGTTGCCACGTCATCTGCTCTCTCTCTCTCTCTCTATGTTGCACACTCGCTGTGGCGAGTAATATGGCTCGCCATAGTGAGCTGTGTTGCTCTGCTCACTGTGGCGAGCTGTTCTGCTTGTTGTAGAGAGCTCTACACTATGTTTCCGCTCCTTTCTTATTATAGCTTTCATTCCAGTCCTTGTACTTGGAGTATGTCTTCCCATTGATCCCTGTTAAGCCTACTGCACTTAACAAACATCAAATGCACCTATCAATATATTCCACGGATAATCAAGAATAGTGCATTTTATAGGCATTTTATCACATTTTTGCTCTACTCCTTATGTCAAATTATTCAACCTTTTCGGTGCAAAATCATATGTTTTTATCTGTAATTTATGCTATTTAGCACACTAAAGTTAGGTTGATTTTGGGTCCGATCTCCTCTTCTTGGTTCTTTCAAAGACAATGGTAGTTATCAAAGAAAATAACTTCCTAATTTTTTTATTTTTTATTTTAAAATTAATAATAATAATTTACATTATATTCTGTAAATTAAAAAAATTTAATATGCACATACATGCATGTGAAGCCTTTAGTATGTATATATGGCTGTTGGGTCTTTTGGTTGTTGGATTCACAAAATAGCTATACTATATAATTAAAAAAATATGAAATAAAACATGATTAGAGGAAATCTGAGAGAGAGAGAGATCATGGGTAAGGTAGTTAATAATAATGGTGAGAGAAGAATTAAGAATATAGGTAGTTATTGAATTAATTATTTTAAAATATAATAATAGTATTTTTATATCAAAATTTTAAATATCTAGAGAAAATAATTGCATGCACCTTGGTGCATGCGAAGCCTCTAGTCTATATTAATATGACTGTGGGGTCTTCTAGTCATTGGACTCACGAAATAAATATTGATATTCGGTGACCCGCATGTCCGAAATGAAAGCGGTTGGAGGCTGGAAGAGGTTGACTCGACCCGGGTTTTGGACTCGAGAGCCTATGTACTCGAGTGAGATCAGAGTCATCGTAGTTCATGAGGGTGGGGTGCCTCCATGTTGTAGAGAGCCAGGAAGGTAGAAGAGCTAGGCACCGTGTACGACCGAGTGCTCTAGGGGCTAAGAATGGCATATATATCTGAATGGCCTAGCAAGGCTTGTTTATATAGGCTTAGGTGAGCGAGAAATCCCCAACTAGAAGCGGGAAAAACGTTTAGGAGTAAGTTTGAATGTCTAGTCGAATGCCGAGTGACACCTGAGTGCTGGGTCGTTGGCCATGCCGGGTCCCCTACTACCATAAGTCCCCCAAGCCCGAGGGTTCCGCAGGGAGCCTTGGGCTTTAGAAGTCCTGTGAGGAGTCGGGATGAGATTAGGTTTTTAACTGGGTTTTGTTTTTTATGGGCTTTTTGCAAATTCAAGCCTAAGTATGAGGGAAAGTGAAATTTCCGCTCTTTGAGTGTCCATCGGGGTAACGTTTTCTCGTTGTGGAAAAGTCGTGATTAAGTAGTTCCACGTGTCATCCGTGAGGAGGAGCGATTTCTTGCTCCAGGGGCATTTTCATCTTTTCATGATGTGCTTTCTTCATATTTTGGCACTTATTCTACAGCGAATAGACCTTTCGCTTTCTTTCGTCTTCCTCGCGCTTCTGCTCTATGATTTATCTTGCTCCGTCGTTGTGCTCTTGTTTTTCGATGCCGATCACCAACTTCTCTTCTGCAAAGTAAGTTTCTACTTGCTCTGGACCTTTTTTGCCCTTTCACTTTACTTATTGAGTCTTGTATTTACTTTCTCCCCTTTCAATTTCGTAGGGTTCCTCCGTCGCATTCGTTGCTAGAGTTTTCTACTTTTTGCAATTGTTCTTTGCATTCTCCTTCATGACTCAAGGTGTTTGCTTTCCCTAATTTTTTCTTTTTGCATTTTGATTTTACTTTTCGAAAGAATGGTACACTGTCTCATTCATCTCGAGAGGCCTCGCTACACCGTTGAGGGTTTTGATGATTTAGAGTTCTTCGCTGGTTCTCGCACCGCTCCTTGCCGTGGGTCTCGATGGAGACTAGCTCTGGGGAGTGACACAGGGCGGTCTCGTGAGGGCACATCATCTAAAGAACACAAATCTAGGGTAGCGGATTCTGAGGCTACTCTATTTGGGGAGAAAGACTAATCGTCTTCGCCTCCCTTCGCGTTTAATGCTGCCAGATTAAATTGGAAATATGAGCGGGAATGGGGTACTAGGGTGGCTTCAAAGATGTCTATTGATTCATCTCGCATGCATCGGACTTCTCCTTTTGATGCTCCTGTTGAAGAAAACTTGCCCAAATTAAGTAAGAAGGGTGCCCTTTGGCCAATATGCCGGGTACCAAAAATGCCTGCCACGTGATAATAGGGACTCATATGAGTGTAGGCCACAACTTGATGGTGTAGAGCAGATTCGGGAGTTTTGGAAGAGGGTTTAGCCTCGTGTCCTGGCTCGAATACGTACGGGATTACTGGTGGGGATAGGGGCCCCCTTCGAGTTATGCACTCTGATGGGGTTAGATTTTTTATGTACCTCTATCATGGAGCATTTTGGTATAAAGCCCACTTTTACTCCTTTTGAGATGTTGTTCTTGGTCAAATTGACCTTTGTCCGACTCAATTGACCAGTAACTCTTGGATAGTGCTAGCCAGCTTATATATGCATTGCCATCGTCTTTGGGTTCCTTGGAATGTCAAGTTGTTTTCTTACTTTTACCAACCCAGTCAGAGTTTAACGGGGCGGCCTTGGCATTTTGTGAGAGTGTCTGGGGCTCCTGCTATTTTTAAAGGGATTAAGTCAAAGATGCGGGGTTGGCAGGAATCTTGCGGAAGGGTAAGCATAAGGATATAGCTGTTGGTGATGTAGCTGACGACTTAGGGGAAGAAGAAGAAGAAGAAGGAGAAGGAGAAGGAGAAGGAGAAGAAGAAGAAAGTTGTCTGATTCAACGGCCTTTAATTTATTTATGGAGAAAGTTGTCAGTCCTGCCGATTCGGCACAGCTAACCTCCATGCTTGGTGAAGCTAAGGCTCCATCGCGTTTAGAGCGATCGTGTTTAGAGCTTCTCCATATATCCGCGGAACATCACAGGTTATTTGCCCAAGTGATGCAATTAAAGGTATGGGATGTTGTAACTTTTAACTTTTCCTTGGTTTTATTTGCTGACTCCGGGTTCCCCACACTTTACTAGGCTACCTTTGAATCAGCCACTAAGGAAGTCGGGTGGCTCAGAGATAAGCTTGGAGAGTTACAGAAGCGTTTCGATTCGCTTCAAGAGGCCCATAATGGTTGCGCCAACATGTCGAGGAGCTGATCGCTGGCCATAATAAGGAGAAGCAAACACGGGAGGCTGAAGTGACCAACCTAAAAAGGGAAAAGAGTAGTTAGGAGCAGCAGATTTCTGAGCTGCAAAATGAGGTTCGAAAGGTTAAGGATGCTCGTTTTATTCCTTTGAAGAATACTCTTTACATGACCGAGTATGCGTTTTATAATGTTGCTCGACAGTTGCAATTGGTGAATCATGCAATCATCCAAATTGACTATCAAAAAGAGTTTTTTGACGATCTGATACAACCAAGGGTGCCAAGAACCGATGGCTAATTGTTGCCGAAGAAAGGATTTACGGATCCTCTTCGCCAAATAGTGGAAGCAGAGGATGACGCGTGTGGCAAATTCGAGGATGAGACTTGAGCTAAAGTCGAGGAGGGGGCTTATGAATGGATTGTGGATAATGCTCCTGTTAACGTGTTGACATGCTGCTCATTTCTGAGGGGGTTGTCAAGGGAAAAGGTGCCGAGGGAAGGAGCACGGATGTTGCTGGGTTTGCGCCGTCACGGAGTCATCAATGTCATCGCAGACGGTCTGCAGAGAGGAACTTCCTCATTACCACAGAACAAGAAAAGGGTGGAACGCTCCATACTCGCCCTCAACTATGCCTAAAAGCACAGAAAGAGAAGCGAGCCCAGAGGAGACCCCATCACGTTCGATCTTACCAACCTAGAAAGACCAGTTCACGACGACCCCATGGTGGCAACTGCAATAATCGCTAACTATGAGGTCAAAAGAGTCCTGATCGACCAAGGATCCTCGGCAGACGTCCTCTACTTTGGCACCTTCAAAAAACATGGGTTGAACGAGGCTAGCATAAGGCCATTCCTCGGCACACTTATTGGGTTCTCAGGGGCCCAGGTTCCCGCAGAAGGAATCATCATAGCCCGAACAACCATGGGCACCTTACCAAGAGTCGTGAGCCTTGATGTATACTTCATCATCGTCTCAGCTCCCTCGGCATACAATGCCATCTTAGGGCGACCATCCCTAGATAAGCTCAGAGCTGTAGTATCTACCGCACAGCTCACGATGAAATTCTCAACACCCCACGGGGTTGGAGAAATCATTGCGGACCAGAAACTAGCACGAGCATGCTACGCAGCAAGCTTAACCAAGACCTTCAAGGTCGCTCGCCTTGGTCCCCGAGAATCATGTGAGGAACCCCCCGAGGGTAAAGAGTCAGGAGGAAAGAAGGTGGAGTCTGCCCACCCGGACCAAACCTCCGACTAAGCTCTGAACACACTTTGCGCTCTCAGACCACCTTTCGGTCAAGTCAAGCACGTCTCTATTTCAAATTTAGGATTCACTTCAGCCTAACTAAGGCTCGCTTGACCTAGGCAACTCGAATGTAATCATTTTGTTTACCTTCAGCCTGACTAAGGCTAGCCCGACTGAGGCTGGTCGAATGTAACCATTTTGTCTATTATTAATCGAAGTATTCCTTTCCAGAAAGAGGCATGACTTAAACTTGCAAAGTACTCGCACAAGTCCCAAGGAAGAGCAATGGGCTGACTGCCCAAAAAAAACGCTAAAGCGCCTCTAAGGCCAAGCTAACATTCCCCCAATAGCGCGGTAAAAACCCTTGGGTGCGAAAATGCAAAACGAACGTTCACAGAAAATCATGCTAGCAACTGCATACAAACCGTCCTGATCACACGGTACTCATGCAAAAAAAAATCTTTTTACCCAAACGTAAAGGGATAACAACAAAAAACTGCACTCGCACAAACTTTTTTCCCAGAAGTGAAAAGAGAAGCAGTAAAACTCAAATTCTCATTAAATATCAAAACTGGGAAAGGCGTCCGCCTATTACAAAGGGTGAACACCCAAAAACCTATATAAACATATTCTTGGGCATCCCCAAGATCTACAACGGCCTTAGCCCCCGCAGGCTCAATGTTGCCAGGTCCCTCCAACAGCTTCTGATGAATCGACTCAGCCAGCTGCTGAGAAGTAGCTCCAATCGCTGGAGCACGCCTGTCAATATGAGAGAGCACCCGATGATCCACCAGACGATTGACTAGCTGACGAAGATAGGGGAGATTCAATGGAGAGTCAGTCTCCATCCGACCTCGGAGCTTCCCATCAAAAAGCTCCAAAGAAGGGTGCAGAGAAACCACCTACTTAGCCGAAAACCTCTCCCCGCGGAAACGCTCAAGTTGCTCAACTGCCAGAAGCATGCCATACATCCTCTGCGCTAGCAACTCTCCCTGGAGATCGGCAACATCAGCAACTTTATCTTTAGCTGCCAACCAGCCAGTAAGGTTCTCATTAGCGCGAGCCTTCGCACTCATCAAAGCCTCGCGAAGAGAGTGCAACTCCTACCGGCGCCTCTTAGCATCTTTCCAACGGACAACCAACTCCTTGCAAGTCTTTTCTAGCTCCAAACGCAGAAGCTGGACCTTCGAGAGATGCTCGCCCACGGCCCTAAGACGGGCCACCTCGTGAGTCAAGGACTTTATGTCACGTCCCTACTCCTCGCACTCCAATTCCTTCGCGGACAGCCGCCCGCGCACATCCGTCAATCTTTTCTTAGAGGCCTCCAGAGCTTGGCCCCTAGTAGTTAAAACATTGGAAAGCCGGCCCCTGTCAAGACGAGTTTCCGCCTGTAGGAAAACAAGAGTCAAGACACAAGAAACAACAGAGGAAAACTCAAAACAACAGAGCATCAGAGTGGAGAAGCTTACCACGCGTTTCTCCCACACAATGCTAGCATTGTGGAAGTCAGCCAACGCTTTGGCAACTCGACCAAAGCCCCGAACAGCAAGATCCATGGGGGTGGAGTCTAACCCCCTAGCATTCCTGTAGACACCCCATTTTTTTCGGACTTTTTAAAAAAATTAATAAATAAGGACAAACATCGCCTCTGGATGGCTTATGTGGACACCACCTTTTGTCCACCCCAAAATCCACCAAAAATAAGCTGAGGGGTCGCAACGGGTGAGCCCCAGGAGTTGCGACCCCCTCCTCCTTTAAGGGACCCATCATGACGTATAGGCCCATACGTCACGACCCCATTAACATTTATGGTAAATCTAATAAGATTCGAGATCGGGTACCCGTCTCGACGGGGAAGCCTACCCGTCACGACCCCCAACCCGTTAATGCCCATTAATGTCGATTGATGCCCATTAATACCCATTGATGCCCATTAATGCTCATTTATGCCCATTAAGGCCCAATGATGCCGATATTCAATCTTCCTTTTATATGACCCATGGAACTCACTACAAATAGTGAGTCCCATCACTTGTCATAAAAAAAAAAGATGGAGGAGAGGAAGAGAGGACCGAAAGGCTGCTAAGAAGAAGTAAGGCGTAGAAAATATTTCGATTATATTCCATTATTTTTCTCATACTAATCCACCCATATTCTCTTGATTGCTTGATTCTTTTTGCTTAAGTAGTTTCTTTCTTTGTCGCGACCCCCTGTCTTTTGGGGGACAAAAATATTCGATTTATTAGTTTATTATGTAACCTAGTGCCACCAAGAGACTTTTGCCTTTTTAGGAGCACTAGCCTTCACGACATCTGGGTATTATGCCTGATTAGCCTTCACACATGCACTTTTCATATTCTTGATTGATCGTATGGTAGATAAGTACCAAAAGGCATTGGCCTCTTTAGGTATGTGGCAGTGGGAGGCCATTTAAGTATTCACTTGATGAGCCTCCCTCCACTCACACACTTGTATGTCATAGGAACTACGTGGGCTTTGATCCCCATTGTGGGTACGTAGGCCCTAGGCTTTTATCCTAAGTCGAGCCCTCCCTCTTTTCTTTCTCAATTTTTCCCTTAATTGTATATATCTTTGAGGCCAAATAATTTTATTAGTAATTTTTAGGGTAATCGTCTTCGGACCGGGGAAGAAGGGTGCCTAACACCTTCCCTTCATCTCAATCAGACTCCCGAACCCAAGATTTTGTGAAGATTCATTTTACCCCATTTTTGAGCTTATTTTTCTTTTTCCAAATTTTGATTGAAAATTTGGTGGCGGCTCTCGTCGAAGGCTCCGGTCTTCACAGTTGGCTACTCCGCTGGGGACAATTTAGAGAGTCAAACCCTTTTCTTTAAAAATTAATATTTAAATTGCTTTGGCCTTTAATATTGGATATTTTTTATGTATATATTTGTTGTATATATATATATATATATTTTCTCTTGTTTTGCAATGTTTCCACTTTAAAGAGGAAGGAAATGGTAGTTAGGATGCTCCTAATCACAAAGTGCACTATTTAAATTTATACCCATCCACGAATTGGCTCCTATACCCGGAGTACGTCCAAATAAGTTAAAATGGGATATGAGAATCTTTTCCTATTGGGCTTAGGCCTATAGAGGTTGACCTATCTATCCTACTTAGATTGTTACTTGCCTTAACAGTTGATCCGCGCAGAATTCTCTATGACAGGATCCTCTCTTAAGCCAAGGTCTCTATCTCTGGTAGGGGCAATCTAAGGGCCTTTTTAGGGTATTTAGATCCCAAGCTACACCATGTGCAAGTTGACCTTAAAAGCCTACCTTTATTATGTCAGCCGATTTTAGAAACCTTAAGAGCCTAACCTTTAGGACACTAGGAGCAAACCCCCTCATGCATGCATTTTTTTTAAAAAAAAGAGTAAAAGTAAAAAATTAAAAAAATGTTCATTTTTCTTATAATTTTCTTTGCATTGTATATAAAATTGCCTTTCGAATTGTGAATAAAAGAAAAAAACACTGTTTCTTTGCATCGCATATATAAAAAAAAATTCCTTGCCATTGTAAAAAAAAAATCTTTTTTCTCATAGTTTCTTTTAAATTTTATATATATATAAAAAATAAGTAAATAAAATTTTCTTTGCATTATATAAAAAAAATTTCTTTTTCTCATAGTTTTTTTCGCACGCGTATATAAAAAATCTTCTTCGTGTTATCTAAATAATTCTTTTTCTCATAACTTTCTTTGCATATATAAAAAAAACTTTTCTTTCTAAAGCAAAAATTTTCTTTTTCTCATAACTTTCTTTGCATTGTATATATAAAAAAGAGAGAGGAAAATCATTTACATTGTATATTAAAAAAAAGCAAAAATTAAAAAAACAAATTTTCTTTGCTTGCATATATTTATAAAAAAATAGTTTATTTGCATTGTATAAAAATTTTTCCTTCTTATAATCTAATTTGCATTGCATACAAAATTCTATTTTAAATTATGAATAAAAAAAGCTCATTCTCTTGGCATTGCATATACAACAAAAAAAATTTTCTTTGCATTGTATAAAATTTTTTTCCCCTTTTTCATTTGCATTGCATATTAAAATTCTCCCTTGCATATAAATTTTTTTTCAATTTTGTTTGCATTGTATATAAAATTTTCTTTGAATTGTGAAAAGTATATTCTTCTTTGCGTCGTATATATGAAATTTTCTTTACAAATAAAAAATTTTCGTTTTTCTTATAAAAAAATTATTTTTCTATAATTTTGTTTGCATTGCATTTAACATTTTTTTAAACTATGAAGAAAAAAAATTTTCCTTTCTTAAAAAAAATTTCTTTGCATTGTATATATAAAAAAATATTTTCCTTTTTCTTTGCATTGTATATAAAAAAATTGTCTGCATATAAAAAAATATTTTCGTTTTTCTCATAATTTCCTTCGCATTGTAAAATAAAATAAAAATAAAAATTTTCTTTTTAATTCTTTACCACATTTGTTTCTAATGTAAATCACCATTATTTTTCCTTACCTCTTGTGAATAATATTTGCACATGTAACGAGGATGTTTTCTCCCCCACATTAATTCTTAGGCCATAGGATTGTATTAACATTTTTTCATTTATCTGCATAGCTAGTAAACAGTGGCTATATTTACAATTATTGAGGTGCATGGTGTCAATATTTTGGCCTTTTACTAGCAAGCCTCACGCAAGCTAGAGTCAAGGTTGCAGCTAGTAATTGAGGCGTTTAACGTGAAAAGAAATATATATTCTTTTTTCTACTAATCATGAATTTTCATACTTTAAGGAATCTCTGTTTCCGTTGAGAATCTCATTTGCCAATCGCAACATTTGACTAAGAGAAAAAGAAACACCATGTGTGTGTAACGAAACTCTTCTTTACACTCTAGTCTTGGTCTCTCATAGAATCCATTGACTGACAAGGGAACAACTAGAGATCCAGAGAATGATCCTCAAGATAATTGAAAATGCAACCACTTCTTTCTTGAAAAGAAATCTTCATCAAGATACCTGTAAGGCTCCTTTGTTGCAAAGAACTTAACATGGTATTTGTGGTGAAGTCATTTCTCTCATATTCTCATTTCTCTCATATTCTTTTGTTGATTTGTTTCTTTTATTTTTCGCATTTTTGCATTGCATTCAAAGCTATAATTGTAATGGGCTGGTGCGTGATAATTGTTTGGCCTCAAGAACGAGTCTAGCTGTTGAAGCTAGATGGTGACTGAAAATCACCTTTCTAGACTCATTCTTGTCTTGAGCCTCAGAGTTTGCATTGGGAAACCCTCGTTTTGAATTCCTAATATAAAGAGGGTCATTGCCTCAGAACTACCATTCTTACCTTAAACCTAGTGCCTGCACTGGGGAACTTCCCTCCTAATCGTGTATTTGAAACTCGATGTCTGCATTGGGGAATCACCAATTAGGCCATATCTCAAACCCTAGTGCCTGCACTGGGGGATGCGCTCTCAACACGTGTCTAGTACTCAGTGTTTATACTGGGGAATTATTGTCTTAGGGCATGTTTTGGACTCTCATTGGGGAACCATCATTTCAAACTCATGGTTCCATTAACACCTCCATACCCCAGATGGTACAAGCCACAACTTTCATGAGAGTACCACGCGAATGCGTGTGGTCATTCAACTGAGGCAGGTAGCATTTTTCAAACCAATGTCCAAATATTAATGAGGAACAAGATCACCCCAAATCCTGAGTTTGAGGGTACATTCGCAAAGAGGTTAAAATGTGGCAAGCTTGACTAGAAAATGTTAGAGTGAATGACATCAAATAGTCTGAAGTGTCTTCGAATCTTTTTCGAATGAACTTCGTCACACTTATTTTGGGAATAAAGTAAAATGTCTTTTTATCAGTAACTGTCATTCATTTGTTCTATTCTAGCATTCAAATGTTCGGAATCCTCGTCTAATTTGATCCAACATTGGAAATTAACTTGATTGATAAAAGAAGACACCGCACATATGCATAGTCGTGAGTCTCTCAAGAAGCATCACTCACTTCATAAGTGACACGCTTCACACACCTCAGTATTAGCCATGTTTTTCGGGGAATTAAAAAATAATGAAAAATAAGAAAAATTGAGAAAAAGGAAAAGAAAAATAAAAATAAAGAAACAAGCCTTAACAAAAGCAAATAAGTTGACTATATCAAGGATATGAGGCATTTCTTGGTTTTCCGCAAACACAATGAAGATCACCTTTAGTCACCCCATTTGGGCCAGGAGTGGAATTTTCAAAGTCTGAACCAAGTCAATGTGCACCTGGGATGGGTAGTCTTTCGACTTTGTGTATTTCAAGGAATCAATTACCAAAAATAAGAGGGAGGAACATTTTCACTATCATCCATTGTCAGCCACTTTTAAGCCTCCATGCATATGTTTTTAAAATTACTTGACACTAAAATAAACCCTGGGGAATAATAAGGACAACTCACGATATAAGTTCAATCCATGATAAGAGCTTTGTTTCTTATGCAGGTTTAGCATCCAATTGACATTGCAAGTGACTAATGTGAGAGTCAAACCTTGTGGGAAGTTATTTGAGCCAAACACTAATTTCTTTTCATCGATTATCATTGAGTGTAATCTGTCTGTTCATGTCGGTTCTAGAACTTGTTTTTAATCTTAATTGAAGCTTCGCATGCATTGGTTTGATAGAAAGGATGGAGGCATTCATTTCATTCTCCCTTTGTCCAAACACAAACCCCATTTATATTCTCTTTTTCCACCTATTTTGAGCCTTTTATTAAGCAATTTTCAAAACACTTCATCACGTGATTCTTGGATGGGTATTACATTTTGACCTATTGCATATATTGTCTGACCACTCATTCTCTCGAGTTGGATTTGCCTAGAGATTCAAATAAGTCTAGAAAGGGCTTGAGAAAAAGAAAAGAAAAGAAAGAATAAAATAAGGAAAAAATAAAAGTGCACAAGCAAAAAAGAGAGAATATCTAAGGCAAACTCTTTTGATGGATAGAGAATGATCGTTTAATCAGCATCTTCCTTTTTAGGTCAAATTTATCGTGCTCATGCAAGAAACTATTATTTCATGCGTGATAATTGCTAACTTCATTTCTTAAACACTTTTTCCACATTAGCCATTCCTCCATCATTACAAGCTTTTAAAGACCTCTTGATTTATTACACTAATACATCTATAGCGGAGATGTAGATTAATTACAAGCCTATGACAACCGGCTACTAGAACAGATTTGAGTGAAAATATTCTAACATTGGCGAGTGAGAGAATTACTTGTTCTTTAGTTGTTTGTATTTGCTAGTTGGATGCTCAATTTGGTTAAAGACCCTATTAACTCTCAAATGTAAAGCTCCTGGGTTAGAGCAATTCAAAGAGTTGTTATTATGTTCCCACAAAAATTTTTGGGTCCCTTTTTCCCTTTCTTAAACCCACATTTTGAGCCTATAAGGTCCTCATTGAGGTATAACAAATTCAAATGTTTTGTGTAGGGCTAATAAAATGAGAGAGAGACTTCAATCTCACCACACAAAGAATAAACTTTCCCTCGGGAAATATCAAGCCGAGATCTTGAGTCCCTTTATCCCTATCCAAATTTTATCCTGAAATGAAGCTAGAGAAATTCTTTGTCCCTCGGGTTTCTTACTCTCTTTTTCAAAAAAAATTGGAAAATCCCTTTTTCCATAACCCAGAAAAGCCTCACTTTCATCCCATTGTGGTCATTCTATGGAGATTCTATATGCATATTTATGCTATCATGTTATTGTCAGTCAGGTGGTCAATGTTATCACTAAGGACGACTCATTTTTTTTAGAAGTTCACTCTTCTGATGGATTTCTCATTTTCCACATATGTATCACATAGACATTTTACATTAGTCCCAAGATAAAGTTGATAAGTTTTTCTGTACTGGATTTTCATTTTAGACAAGGCATTTTAAACTTTTGGTGATCTCATTCTAATGTGAGGGAGCTTGTGCTTCACATTTGCAAATCATTGAAAATCAAAATGTGAGGGAGAAACAATGCTTGATTTCAAAAATTGAAAACAAGTAACTTCTTCTATGAGATTTTTCCATTGGGTTCTCAATGATTGAAACCAATATATTGATTAATTTCTTTACTTGGTATTCAATTGTGGAGACTATGTTAATCGACTTCTAAGAGAAGAAGTTCTTGATTTATGTTCAAAACTCAAAATTAAAGGTAAATTTCAAAATGAGATCAAAGTTTTCTTTCTCAGCTTTTGACAATTTGTTCAAAGCTGAAGCATCTTTAACCCTCTTTGTTTGGTTTTCAATTATCAAAGGTATGATCAAATGTTTTCCTTCACTTGGTTTTACTCCTCCAGTCGTTAGGAGAGTAATTTCACCTCATCCCCTCATTGAATAAACTGTTACCTTGTCTCAGTTTCTTGGTCAGGAATCCCTTTCTACCCAAATTGTGGTCCCGACCACTTGACAAATGACTGGGGAATCCTCTTATTTTCAGAGACAGGGTTACAAGGTCCCACAAATGTGTGCTTATCATGGGATTTAGATGTCCTAAATTCTCTCTTAATTCTTTGATAAATTTCATCCTAATGAGAGTAAGGTTATACTTCACATTTACATGTAAATCCTTGAAAATAGAAGTATGAGGGAAGATCATGCTTGGTTTTGAGGATTCTAATCAAGTCACCTCTACCATGCTATTTTTCTACTTGGTTGTCGATGATTGAAACCAATGTATTGATTTATTTCTTTACTTGGTCTTCAATGGTTAAGACCAAGTTAACTTTTAAGAAAGAAGAGGTGCTTGATTAGTGCTCAATACTCGAAATCGAGAAGAATTTCAAAATAAGGTCAAAGATTTTCTTAATTGGCTTTCGACAGCTAAGTCAAAGTTGAAGCTTTTTTTTTTACCCTTCTTACTTGATTTTCAAAGATTAAGATGTAATTAAATCATGTTTGCCTTCACTTGTCTTTGTTTTTCCTGTTGATAGGAGAGTAATTTTACCTCCTCATTATATAAACAGTCATCCTGCCTCAATCTCTAAATTGAGGAATTCCCTTTTCTGAATGCAAACTTAATCCCCGCACATTGACTGGGGAACCATTTTGCCCTTAGTATTGGGATCGAAGTATCCCAAAAAATATGCCCCTATTTGCTTGTCATGGAATTTCAATGTCTCAAGTTCTCTTTTAACTTCTTTGTTTATGGACTGGAGAATCATTTCCTTTGCATCTAGGGTTGGGATCCCAGTGTCCCAAAGAAGGTTTCTGGCTGTATAGGGTCTCTAATGCCCTGAATTTTCCTCCATTCTCCTGTCGATGGACTGGGGAATCATCTTTTTGGTTGTTGGGATCCTAATGCGCCCACAACATTCTTTCCTTAAGAAGGCTGGGGAATCACTTCCCCTCAAAGTATTGGGGCATGAGTATCCCAAAATGTTGTTTTCATTTTCCCTTTTAAAGGGAAAATCAAATAAAAATAAATAAAGTGATGTTTTGGAGCATTTTTGTATGCATGTCTCTTGTATGCTCGTGTTATCACTATGTTTTCATATGTTCATTATCTTTGCATGTGTGTTCACATTTAACTCGATTCATTTATTAGCATCGTCGCTGCATTTGCACATGCCTCCATTTGCATGACATTTGCACGATACTTCCATGAGTCATCAAGTGATTATTGTGCGATGATTGCACGGTACTCATGATTTTTACATTCCTGTCTCCATGGTTTCGCATAAGCATTTGCATGATCCACATATGCATAAATCTTTTTTATGACTTGCTAAACCCAAGTAAGTTGGAACAGCAGGAAATGCATGTTTTGCATAAATCCTTTTAGACCTGTGAAGTCCAGGCAAGCTGGGAAGCAGGGACAATATTTTTAGTTACTTAAACTTTATTTCATGTGGTGGTCAGTTTTTAGTGCTCATAGAAAGCCATCGAAAATCTGGTACCCATAATTTTTGGGGCTCGTGCCTGCCGCAATCTCCTTGGTCGTCAAGCTATCACCAATTAGTGTTTTGAGATCTTGACGATCATAACATTTTCTCCTGGTCATCAAGTTTTCGCCAGTGAGTGTTTCGAAAACTTTGGTGGGATTTTGATTCCCATCTCTTAAATTTAACCAGATCTCACCGTTAAGTGTTACGAGATCTGGCACCATTGAATCCTACCAATGAGTGTTTTAGGGTTTAGTATCTTATCCCGCCAGTAAGTGTTTTGGGGTTGGATACAGGAATCAATATCCTACCAAGGAGTGTTTAAGGATAGCGATACCCACCTTTTAATTGGACCAAATCTCACCAATAAGTGTTACGAGATCTGGCACTATTGAATCCTACCAATGAGTGTTTTAGGGTTCAGTATCCTATCCCGCCAGTAAGTGTTTTTGGGTCGGATACGGGAATCAATGTCCTACCAAGGAGTGTTTAAGGATAGCGATACCTACCTTTTAATTGGGCCAAATCTCACAAATAAGTGTTACGAGATCTGCCACCATTGAATCCTACCAATGAGTGTTTTAGGGTTCAGTATCTTATCCCACCAATAAGTGTTTTGGGAGTAGATATGGAAATTAAAATTCCACCAATAAGTGTTTCGAGAATTGGCGCCATTCAATCCTACAAATGAGTGTTTTGGGGTTCAATATCTTATCCCACCAATAAGTGTTTTGGAATTAGATATGGGAATCAAAATCTCACCAATGAGTGTTTAGGGATTTTGGCGCCCATCTTTTAATCTAACCAGATCTCACCAATAAGTGTTTCGAGAACTGGCGCCATTTAATCCTACCATTGAGTGTTTTGGGGTTCAATATCTTATCCCACCAATAAGTGTTTTGGGAGTAGATATGGGAATCAAAATCTCACCTATGAGTGTTTAGGGATTCTGACACCCATCTTTTAATCTGACCAGATCTCACCATTAAGTGTTTCAAGAATTGGCGCCATTTTTAATTGAATCCTACCAATGAGTGTTTTGGGTTTCAATATCTTATCACACTAATAAATTGTTTTAGGATTAGATATGAGAATCAAAATTCCACCAATGAGTGCTTTGAGATCTGACACCCACCATTTTCCATAGGAATTAGATTTCGTCGATAAGTGTTTCGAAATCTGACATCCACAACTTTTCCATAGGATTCGGATTCTACCAATAAATGTTTTGGAATCTGACACCTACAACTTTTTGGATATTCTTGCTCGTCAAGATCTCCGTAGTGAGCAGTTTTCGTCGTTGAGTGTTTCGAAAGCTGACACCCACAACTCGGGAATACCATTTCTCATTATTTTCATATTTTGGGGTGCATGATCGGGCAAATTTTCTTAAGAGTTTTAGCACCATTTAGTTATCCCTCTAACTAATAGCTCTCCAACTCCTTGATGGGGCTCACCGTCACAATGCAACTAGAGGACTCTATCTACCTCAGGTGGACATGTCAGATACCGAAGATGGGGGCAATGACGAGTCATAGCACTGGTGGCTTAGGATTTTTCTAGGGCTATGCTTGCACTATTCCTAGGCTTTGGTTGTCGATTGATTTTACACACTTTTGACCCCTGAACAAAATAGAGGTCTATTTTTGTCTTTACTTGTCCTCTCTCTGATTTTTGTGAGCTATGTTCACCTCTCTCAATAGAACTTTCAAGAGAAAGGCAAGTAAAGAGGGGAATCTGTAGACACCTCATTTTGTCCGGACTTTTTAAAAATTAATAAATAAGGACAAACATCGCCTCTGGATGGCTTATGTGGACACCACCTTTTGTCCACCTCAAAATCCACCAAAAATAAGCAGAGGGGTCGCGACGGGTGAGCCCCAGGAGTCGCGACCCCTCCTCCTTTAAGGAACCCGTCACGACGTATAGGTCCATACGTCATGACCCCCTTAGCATTTATGGCAGATCTAATAAGATTCGAGATCGGGTACCCGTCGCGACGGGGAAGCCTACCCGTCACGACCCCCAACCAGTTAATGCCCATTAATACCTATTGATACCCATTAATTAATGTCCATTGATGCCCATTAATATCCATTGATGCCCATTAAGGCCCATTGATGCCCATTAATGCCCAGATTCAATCTTCCTTTTACATGACCCATGGAACTCACTATAAATAGTGAGTCCCATCACTTATCATAAAAAACAAAGATGGAGGAGAGGACCGAAAGGCTGCTAAGAAGAAGTAAGAGGTAGAAAATATATCGATTATATTCCATTATTTTTCTCATACTAATCCACGTCATCAGCCTCAACACCTTCGACTGTCGCCTCAACCATGGACTCATCCGCCGGAATCCGAATCACAGCAGAATCATTAGCTGGTTTCTCAACCGATCTCCTGGTCTTCTTGGCAACAGGTTGATTAGCCCCACCAACGGAACTTGGGACTAGAGTGCGAGTCGAAAAAATCACCTTCATAGGTGATTGACGAACAGGAACAGAGGTTGGAACGACACCCTCCACCAAAGCCTCAACCTGCGCATCCGCCTGGTAAGAACTCCGTTGGGCAACCTGCGATGATAGCCGCGGCCCCGCACCAGAAGGTCGTCTCTTGAATCCTCCTTCTTTACCTTTGGGCACCTCGCCTAACGGCTCCTATGGATGTCACCATGACGAACTACGTGGACTTTGATTCCTTCCCAAGGGTACGTAGGCACCTAGGTTCCTCACCTAAGAACAAGTCCCCCAAGGTTAAGACCCCTTGCGGTTCTTAATTGCAAATAACAATTGTCTGAACCAAAAACGACAGTTACAAAATAGATCCTGTCTTTGTTTTTATATTTTGAAAGTTTTGTTTTAATTTAGTTTATAAATGTTTGGTAGATTTTTTGTTTGTAAATGTAGGCTGGAATTTTTTGTTGAAAAATTTAGAGAATATTTTATAAATATATTATGTTCTTGTTAATGTATTTGTAAATGTGTATATTGAAATATTTGTATTTATAATTTTTGTATAACGTTTTTTTGTGTAAATGTAAATGTAAATTTTGGGTGGAATTTTTTTTTTCTAAAATTTTTGTGGAATTATTTTTTTTTTTAAATTTTTTGAATTTTTTTTTTAAATTTAGGCGATAATATAAAAATATTTTTTTTTGGTTTTTAGATTTTGGTGGAATTTATTTTTTTGTTTTGTTGAAATTTTATTAAAGAAATATTTATACAAATTTTTTTAAAATGGTTTTTTTGGGTTTTTAGTTTTGGTTAAATGAATAATAAATTAGTAAATTTTTTGTGCAATTATTTTTTTAAAAATTTTGGGTGGAATTTATTTTTAAATGTAGAAGATAATATAAAAATATAATTTTTTTTTTTTGTTGTTTTTAGATTTTGGTGCAATTTTTTTTGTTTTGGTTGAAATTTTTTGTAAAGAAATCTTTATGCAATTTTTTTGTGTAATTTTTTTGTTGTGTTTTTAGTAATTAAAAATTGATTAAGAATTTTGTGTATGTAGATTCTAGTTAGAATTTTCGTTTGGAAATTTTTGGTTGGAATTATTTTTTTTGGAAGCTTGTGGTTCAAATTTTATTAAAGAAATATTCATGCAAATTTTTTCTGGAAATAATAAATTAGTATGTATTTTTAGCTAAACAAATTATATTTTAGTCTTGTAATTATAATTTGGTTTTATTTTAATGATTTGTTAATATATTCTTGTTCTGTGTATTTTATTTAAAAATTTTGAAATGATATTATAAATTAGTATGTATCCTTAGCTAAATAAAATGTTATTATTGTTGGTAAAAGTAACATATATTATGTACCATGTATAAAATGGCCATGAGAGTTGGGGGAATTTTTTTATAAGAATGGAAGTTGTCTGTCTGGGAACGATGGGTTGGCATTCCAAGCTGACAGAGTTGAGGGAGTCATGTTAACGAATGACATGACTCTTGTGCAGTTGAAGCAAAGTATAAGAGATAGGTTGAAAATGGGGAGAGGTGAAGAGATATGTAATGTGACATACCGGATGCCAATGACGCTGTGTCCGTTGCGATTCGGGGAGCTTAACCTATGTGACGATTATTCTGTGGCTATGATCTTTGAAAGTTCTAGGGACAATGCCACAAATCTTAATGGCGTGGAGTTGCTGGTGCAGACGGTTTCAACTTCGATTGTGGAGTTCGATTTAAATGTGCCACAAGTAATAGATGAAGGAGGCCCGCCCATTTTGGTTGCGTCTAGTCAAGCATTTGAACATTTTACCATTGAGCCAATGCACTATATATGTGAATGAGGATGAGTGAGAGAGGAGAGACCCTAAATTTGTCCCATCTGACATTCCAGACACGAGCAGTGAGGGTGACCTTGAGGCAAGTGGTGGTGATGCCTTTGATGATGATGGTATTGATGATGGGGAAGATGACGAAGGCGGCGATGGGGATGGACATGACTATAATGATGATGTAGGTGAAGTTGGGGGAGGCGATGGACTTCTGGACGAGCGTCTTGCCCCCTTTTATGATCATATTGACATGGAGGCACAGGCAGACCCGGAATTCCCAGAAGATGTGCCTCCTACCATGGAAAATTCGTTGTTCCTTGGAGCTATGTTTGATAGCAAGGACGCTCTCCGTCATGCCGTGAAAATGTACTCCATACGGCAGCACAGGAATTACACGGTGTTCAAGTCAAAGGTAACTTTCGTGGACTACCGGTGTAAATGGTACAACAACCCCTGTAAGTGGAGGATGAGGGCTCGCGAGAGAGATTACTACTGGGAGATTATGCGGTATGTTGGGCCACATACCTGCGTGACTCCGACGTTAACCCAAGATAATCCAAAGATGGATTAGCTTTATTGCTTCTTGTATTGTGCCTGATGTGATAGAGACACCTGACATTCGTGTCTCTGCTATTATTGACCGAATTCGTGTCATGTTCAACACAACAGTGAAGTACAAGAAAGCCTGGAGGGCGAAGCATAAGGCACTGGCTAGGGCATTTGGTAATTGGGACCAGTCTTATGCCATCATGCCTCGTTGGTTGGAGGCTGTGCGACACTTCAATCCGGGTTCAGTTGTGGTTTAGGAACACATGCCGCACCCCCAAAACCCAGATGCCACGTGTTTCCATCGTGTGTTTTGGATGTTTGCCCCATGCATTGTAGCTCTTCGTCACCTGAAGCCAATACTGCAGATTGATGGGACTTTCTTGTACGGAAAGTATTTAGGGACGCTATTGCTCGCTGTGGGGCAAGACGGTAACAAGAAGGTGGTACCCCTTGCCTTTGCCATAGTGGAGAAAGAGAATGAGTCACCATGGCATTGGTTCTTGACGCAACTCTGCGTTCACCTGGTGAGAGATAGAACCGACATTTGGCTCATTTCAGACAGACATCAAGGCATATTAAACATTGTACATGATGAGAGACTTATGTGGTATCCCCCGTATGCCGAGAATATCTATTGTGTCAGGCATTTTTCGAGCAACCTGAACAAGGCATACAAGAACGTGGAGTTGAAGAAGCTATTTGTCCGGACCAATGAGTAACATACATTACTAATATTATAATTTTCTCGCATGTGGTATTTGAATTTTCAATTTAAGCCTAATTTGATGTATAATATATTGCGCAACACGAACAACGCAAAAGCATAGAGTTGAAAAGAACCTCCAGATTTTAAGGCGTATGAATTCCCAAGCTGCAGATTGGCTCGATCGGATCCCTAAGAGGAAATGGGCCCAAGCCTACAATGAGGGACGACGGTACTTTCATATGACAACGAACTTGGCCGAATGTATGAATTCTGTATTGAAAGACATTCATTTCTTACCAATTGCTGGGCTGGTGAAGGCAACGTTTCATCAGTTGATTAGGTACTTCGTCACTTAGTCGACCACCATTAATGCGCAATTAAGGGCTGGCAGGTTGTTCAGTGAGAAGGTCACAGAAGATCTGGAGAGGTTGACTAACTTAGCATCTGGATTGCGTGTCAGAAAGCATGACCTCCAGAGCACGGTGTTCGAGATTGAGGAGCCATATGTCAATCTCCGGGATCAGCAAGGGCGAACATGCAAGGTTGTTCTGTCCAATGGGTATTGCGATTGTGGCGTATTTCAGGCCAAGCATTACCCTTGCTAGCACGTGCTCGCGGCCTGTGCATTTGTTAACACATCCATCGCACCTTACGTTGACCGTGTGTATCATTTGGAGACAATGCGCGAAGCATATAGCTGTCAGTTTAACCCAGTTGGCATAGAGGAAAATTGGCTAGAATATGATGAGCCAAACTTAATGTCGAATCCGGGTAATCGGAGGCATAGGAGGAGACCTCAATCACGCAGAAGGAAGATGGAAATGGACCAAAGGGAGCCAGCTGAAAGAGAGCCACCTATGCAATGACGATGTGGTCTATGCAGACAAATTGGGCACAGTCGTGGGTCATGCCTAAACTGAGGGAACTGAGGGTATTTATTTTTGTTTCAATCCTTCTATATATAGTTTTGCTTTTACAATACACCATTGATGTAATTTTGTTGTACATTATGTCGCTGCAATACTCCATTCTTATGTATTTTGTAATTTTGTATTTTTGACATACACCCTCCTTATGTATTTAATTTGTGTGGTTAATTATTATACGCGACTTACTGTAGAATACGATTTGTATTTCGTGACGCAGGGTGTTTATTATAATGGCCGCTAGACGAGACCACATCAATCCTGGACCAGAGGATATTTCGTTGCTAACGCAGTAACAAAATCATATCTCCGAGCGGATATGGAACGTTGACGTATGATCATAACCACAACGCACTTCTTTTACATTATTAGCTGATATACATCATGAAAATATGTTAACTTTCCATTGGTTGGCAATTGCAAGAGAGCCGGGAGTTGCGGTCGTGCTGAAGTTGCGCTATGGACGATGGGCTACCACCACCGAGCATTGTGTCGTATCTTATTCAAGCAGGTTTCTATGGTGTCAGTCGCGTTGGCCACTCTGAGTACAGTCGTTCGCTTATTCGTGCACTCGTCGAGCATACGCCCGACCATAATTCCCCCGAGGTGTACAAGCAGCAATACACACGGCAGTACATACTGCATTTGCTTGGAGGATACTTGATGCCCGACAAGACATCCACCGATTGTTGTATGATGTATCTCCCTCTACTGAGGAACTTCGGGGAATGCAAACAGTATATAGTTGGGGATCAGCTGTATTGTGTACTCTATATCGGGAGCTGTGCAAAGCGACTAACCCGGAGACAAATGAGAATGCCGGTTGTCTGTCACTATTGCTTGTTTGGGCTTGGGAAAGGTTCCCAAAATTAGCACCACCGAGGCCACCTCCCTGTGACCCCCAAGCGGACATTTACTAACCTCTGCCTCCCCTTGCTGCAAGGTAATCAATTTCATATGCGTGTATTACATATTGATTATAATATGTATTTTGACTAATATAATATCGTCCACTATAACAGGTGGCAGGGGATGTTTACAACAACGCGGCCTGTGACCACGTGTCACCAGAGGTACAGGCAAATAATAGATCAGATGGATGAATGTGGTGACTTATGTATACTAAACTATACAATCATAGCACATTGATATATTACTCTATGCTTAATATTTAATTCTAACGATGTTTCTGTTGCATATCACAGATTGATTGGACCCCTTATTCAGTCATGCTTAAGCGAGGCCAAATACCCAACGAATATGTACACGACTCAGATATATGGTGCGCCTCCGTGTCACTACTGAACTTTGCCCTTGTCGAATGGCAGCACAATGATCGTGTCCTACTGCATTACGGGATGACCCAGCCGATTCCAGGACCGCCGCGCAACCTCGCTGTCGTGCATAATATGAGTCTGAGAAAGAGGAATGAACAGACATGGTATGAGAGGCACAAAGCCAGGATCGACATCTGGTTTCAATGGCCCGCTCTTGTCTGTACAACATCACTAGTAGCGGCACATTTAGACCACCGGTCAAATTACATGCAACGGTACCAGCGCCACACACGGAGGTGGATTCACCCAGACTCGGCGGTACAGGGATACACGGTAACAATATATCAATGTTATTAGTAATTATGTATTAAATTCATTCCATTTCTGGTTAGCAATGACATCCTATTTCATTGTTTTTTCGCAGGGCGACGTGGCGGACCGGACAATGAGTTAGGTTCATGAACAAGGGTCAAGCCATCACCCATTTTCTCGTGATGTAGGTATGGGGCTTACGGACCTCATGCAAGCGCTGGGGTCCCAACTCCCTTCGTATGCACAAGGGTCCTTTCGAAGGACTATGCACACCGAGGGAGCTATTTGGGGACGTTAGTCAGTGTCAGAGCCCATCGTTTGGGACCCTGTACAATGACCCTCTGGTGCATCAACAATCGCCTCCAATGGACTTTGTGTCTACATTTGACGCGGAGGTCTCATCATTGTGGTCAGATACTATGGGTCTCGGTGGTAGTGTGGCACAACATAGTCCTCCCGTTTTCCATACAGATGTTACATTTGACTTGAATAAGCCACCCCATGAACATGCAGACTAGCCGTCGGAGATTCAGCAATTAGGTGACTCGCAACCATGCTGCGGCCAGAGTGAAGACAAAGAGCCGCCAGTTCCCCGCCGAACAAGCCGACGTCGGGCCCCAACCCGATATGGAACAGGCAATCACTATAACATTCATTGATTTCTTTTGTAACATTTCAATTTGTTGACAACTAATTTCCTAAGTTCTTTAAAGTAAGTATTAAAAAATTGTATATTCTCATGTTGACTTAGTTAATGTGGTGGATTATTAAGATGTGATTGAATGGCATAGTTAAACTAAATAATTAATGAACTTGTACTTTGCAAATCATATTAAGAAAATCATTTTAATATTTTGCGAATGTCATCAAGACTGTACTTTGCAAATCATATTAACAAAATCATTTTAATAATTTGTGAATGTCATCTTGAAGACTTGCAATTCAAATGGTCTTATTTCAACCAAAGAAAAAATAACAAAATTCTATAATTTTAACGAAATGGAAAATATATAAATATAAATATTTCGTGTTTGTAATGCTAAAACATACTCATAGAGTAGGACCATTTAACAACATTTTAATTCTATACTAAATTGGTATCACTTTGATGTTAATTATATGGACCTTGCTCAAGCTTTTAATGGAAATAATTAAGAACAATAATAATAAAATTGCAAAAAAACCTCCTGAGGGTAAGAAGTGAATGAATCTTATTTATATCACCAGTGAAAATAAATGTTTACAAAGATACAAAATACATAAGGCAAGTAAAGTAATAGAGACCCGCACTTGGTCCACGATTCAACTAAATGTTTACAAAGATATAAACGTTGATCGCGAGGGGGAGTCTGGTCGGAAATTTTTAAGACAGACAGTTCTCCCTACAAGGACCTTTTGACTGATTTGACCGGGCTGCTTCCTTCTTGTCCTTATGTAGATGGCCGTGAGGGGGTCCTGGGTTCCCCCGGCAGTTCCTCTGGGTAGCGTCCATCATGGAGGGGATTATAGCCAAGGAGTCCATAAGCATGCTCCAATCCAACGTGCACTCCATGTTGGAGTCGCAGAGGAGGGGACCTCGAGGACAACTTTCTCAGATGTGACCCAAGTACGTCCTGGGTTCCACAGGGCACGCCCTCCATCCTACCATCTGTGAAACACACAGGACATTTTGACTTAGTTGGCCAGGTTAGCGGTCCTCAAAACGTCCCTCCTCACCCTTGTACGTATTTTGCTGATAATTACTACTTGTAGAGACCCCACCTCCGGACCTGGAATCATATTTAAGACTGCTAATAACGGCAATCAGAGAACTTTAACTACGTTAATTCAATGTGTCCTTCAGGATGACGCGTCCGATCTAGACAATGCACTGAAGGATCAGCCAAATACGTACAAGGGAGCCGTGACTATATATCATGGTGCACATGACTTTGCAAACCACAACAAGGAAGGCATCTGCAACACATGAAATGTCGATTGCACATACTTCCTTGTTCTTCACTACAATGCCCCGAGCATCATGACCTATGATCACGCCTCCCATGTACGCATGTGGCTGAACGTCAGGTATACCATATAGATCATACGGCCAAATCACTAAGCCTGTACGAAGGCCATAAGGATGACAAGACGAACAACACTAATTAAAGCAGTTACGAAAACCTGAGTACAATTATTAACAGTCTTACCTCACGTTTTCCGACCATCATTTGCACACACTGGCAGAACCTGGTGGCCCAAGTCTGTTGCACCTGTAAAAGCATTACATTAATGAGACATGCATTTTAATTAATATCAATATTAATTAATTACAACTACTTTAATAGTGCTTAACAAGTAAAATATTTATTAAAAAAATTGATTTTCGTGAATATAAAAAAATTTTATAATAGGA
Source organism: Senna tora (assembly GCA_014851425.1). Taxonomy (NCBI): domain Eukaryota; kingdom Viridiplantae; phylum Streptophyta; class Magnoliopsida; order Fabales; family Fabaceae; genus Senna; species Senna tora. The sequence goes on along the minus strand of CM026261.1, from coordinate 14,928,637 downwards.
AATACTTTTATAAAATATTTATTAATTTAACAATAAATTATTAATTAATTAACTTCATAAATATTAATTACAACTACTTTAATAGTGCTTAACAAGTAAAAAAAATCTATCAATAGTTATTTAATACATTATTTTATTAAATGTAAAAAATATTAAAATTATTTGTCTCTCTTCTTTGTTATTATCATCATTATTTGACAAAACAAAAATCTAAACCATTATAATTTAAACTTATAATCCAACAAATAATATTTGTAATAATAAAAATAAAAAATAATCTACTAATCCTAACATAAATATTCAAACATTAATATTATACTATTACTATTTTTTTGTTTCACTGGTATCCTCCTATTGAAGGCAATCTTGTTTGAGCTAGCGGAGGTCCTATAACGGGGGTAGAGCTCTCCCATCGGAGATTTTTTCATACGTAAGTCTCAAACCCGGGTCCTTGCTTAAGGGGAATGGAGTACCTACCGTTCCAACCGACCACCTGTTGGTAATTTTATACTATTACTATAATAGTATATTAATATAATAGCATAATATAATAATTACCATATTAGTATAATAATATAATAATAATGTTATAATATTATATTAGTATAATAACGTAATCATATAAGTTCTAAAAAATATAGTATAATCGTATAATAATTACTATTTCATTATACAATTATATTAGTATAATAGTATAATATTATACTAATATAATAATTACTATATTCTAATTACTACATTAGAATAATATTAAAATAAATAATTACCATCAAAGAAAAAAATACACTAATTTCTCTTTATCAACTCTCATATTCTAAAAATTTGCTACAAAACTCTACTCTCAACTTTCAAATTTTTTTCCCTCCTAGTGAGAGAAAATTCTAGAGAGAGAATATTTCAGAGAGAAACTCAGCATCACTATTGCTAGTTTTGAAGGAATATCAGTTTCTTGTTCAGAGTGAAGCTGGTGCTGGCACTTTTACATTACACTAAGTGCTATTCTGTGTTTGATGGTGACTCTTAAGTAATTGTAGTGGAATTACGTGTCCTTTTTACTGTTTTTCTTGATTCGTGTCCTTGTATTACGGTTCTGAGCTGGTTGATGTTTATTGGTGGTAGCTCTCACTTCATCTCTAGTCTCTGGTTCTAGTGGGCCATTTTAAGAAGTGGGGTGGTAGTTTCTGCTTGTTCAGATCCAAGTATCGCCTTTTATGAATAGCTCTCATTGGTTTTTCTTCAAAAAGTTCTTGTACTTCTTTTGTCTTCTATACCTTTTGTGGAAAAGTAAACGAGGTATAATAGTGTGGGTTTTTTATTCTGTCCTTGTCGGGGTGCTTTGTTCGGTTGCGAAGTGGACCTGGTTTGTGGTTCTAGTATTCATTGAAATATTTATTACTCTAATGGACCTCCAGTCGCATAATGCTCTTCCTGCCCCCCTTGACCATACTGTCTCCCCAATGGCCCATGCTTCTAGTTCGGCGTCAGCAGCGCCACAGTTCCTTCTGCCTCGTCAAGGTCCGCTTCTTGAACTCCACGATGAGTATATTGCTTATCGTAGAGCGAAGTGGTCACGTAACGTGGTGGCAACATTGATTGACTGCAAGGACCTGCCTATCTTTCGCCTTCAAGCCATTATAGATGGTAACTGGAATCTCCAAGATCATGTACTGGTTAAATCTAAATTTAATAATACTTTTATTCTGGAATTTGCGAATGGGGAGGATAAGCAGTTTATGTTATCTAATGGCCCTTGGGCCGTACAGCAATCTCTGCTTGTTTTAGATGATTGGCAGCCTGATACGCCGGTGGAAAGTCTGGAGAAGGAAAGAATTGAGGTGTGGTTCAGAATCTCCGGCGTGCCATTGGAGTTCATGTGCAACAGCTTTGCTAAACTTATTGGTGATATTATTGGTGGCACTGTGAAACTCGACCCGCAGAATGATGCAGGTGAAAACTTGTCCTTCCTCAGAGTTAAAGCATCACTTGACAAGAATAAACCGTTATTCATGGGTGCCTTTTTATCTACGGAGTTTGGGGAGAAAATATGGATATCATGCACTCCGGAACGGACCTATCGCGTATGTGAGCAATGTGGTAGGATTGGTCATCTCCCCAAGGAGTGTAAGTGGGATGTTTTTGTCACTCTAGCCGCCATGCAGCAGCAACGCCAAAAGATCCAGGCGGCTTTTGGAACTGCCTTCTGGATGCAACCCTTATTTGTTCATTTCCAATGTCCTCAAAGGAAATCAGAGCACTGGCATTTTCTGAAAACTACCAAGGTGCATGCTGAGTTTCATGAATTTGGAGTCAAATATGTCGTCACAGATCTCAAGAGTGAGCACATTTCCTCCAATATGATCTCGGCTGAATGGTCATCTTCGGATTCTTCTGATTCTGATGATGACTCTCCACCATCCCTTGGGGAAGATATGGACACAAAACCGTTGCCGGAATATCACTCCGAACCATCGGTGGGCAACCAAGAATCTTTGCATGGCGGAAACCTGTATAATTTTCTCTCTTAACCACAGGATCATGGAGCTGCAACAGATGACAGACACGTGGATCCGATGGCCATAAGTCACATGCAAGTTGATAATCCTCTTTTATCCTTGGCAGGTGCTTCTCAAGTGCATCATGACGTCATGCTGGGTAATTCCTTATCCTCTGCAGGGGCATTAAATGCAGGAGATTTTCCCAATCTTGAGCAGGTTACCCAGATGCAGGAACTAGAAATTGGTAATTTAATTGTAGCAACTATGCCAAGCCCTAATCGGATGTCTGGTGACCTGATGGATCTGATTACCCCTCACGTGTCTTCCATTGACCCACATGATCAGGCGCCACCTCAGCTACAACTAAAGGGTTCTGTTCCTCATGCCTTAAATTTAGATATCCATCCTCAACCTCTTTTGGGCTCTCCATCCTTTGAGCCCATTTCGTTGTTCACTGGTTCTTCCTGGCCTCCGTCCTTTTTGGGCCGTGTTTATTCTACATATGAAATAATTCTTTGGGCTACTCATACAAATAGTGTTGTTGGGCCTCAACAATTGAGCCAAGCGGGTACTGGGCCTCCCACTATGGACTTTACAAATGGTGCTGTTGGGCCTGAACAATTGAGCCAAGCGGGTACTGGCCCTCCTGCTATGGACTTTACTCCTTTCCAGCTGTCCACAGAAATGGAAATGATGTTCTCTGATCAGTATATGGGCTGGCATTATGAATCGAACACTCCGAACTTCAGTGACCCCTCATACGCTTTGGCCACTGCTTCTCTTCAGCATGGTTTGGGACTGGCGTTGATTATGCATACTTCGTATTCTGATGGTCTTCAATGGGACTCCTTCCCTGTACAGTTGGAACGAATGGCCAGTTGGCATCTCATCAATCATTTCTTCATTGCGGTACCTGGTGTTCAAGGTCCTTTTGTTCTATCGCCCTTCCACCCCCTGTTTTGCTTCTCCTTTTGGTCTTCTCAAATGAGCGGGTGGTCCTTCTCTAAGGTCATGCCTCCTCCTGGGGTTATGATCATAGAGGTTGACGAAGAAGACAGTGGTATTACTGGTAAGCGCAAGGTATCTCCGGGTTGCCTAATTCCGTATAAAAAGCGACGTTTTCACATTGGTTCAAACATTCCCCTGTTTCGGAAATGGAAAACTGTGCCTGACTCAAACTTGAAGATGGTATCTGTCCTAGCTGTGGCCAGAAAGAAGATTCGATCGAAAGCGTTTCTCGAACTGCAGATACAGGTTCAAGCTTCGGTGAACAAGCTGATAGATGAAATAACTAATGAAATGAAGGGTGAAATGGAGGCTAGCCCTGGAAGGCCTCCACGTCTTTTATGAAACTTCTGGCCTGGAATTGTCGTGGTTTCGGCTGCACCACGACTATTCAAAGGCTTAAGCAGTTGGTGCTCCAGAATAATCCTTCCTTTGTTTTTCTTTCAGAAACTAAACGCAAGCTCTCTTATGTTGCCCCTATTTTGAAAGGAATGGGATACATTTCCTTTTGTGGCACTGACCCAGTTGGTAAAAGTGGTGGTACCTTTTTAGCTTGGCATTCCTCTTTGAAATGTGAAGTCCAAGAGGTCAGTCCTCACTTTGTTCATGTGTTATCTGAAGATTTTAATCGCAACCCTATTTGTATTACCTTTGTTTATGGTTACCCTGAAGTCGAGCATCGTCATCTTCTTTGGACTTGGTTTCTGTCTATGTCACATACTATTTCCATTCCCTGGGTGGCTTTGGGAGACTTTAATCAAATTCGTAATTTAGGGGAAAAAGATAGCAGTTCCAGCAGGTTGGTGGGTGCTGATGATTTCAACAATATGATTAGTAGTTGTGGTTTTTTTTTTTTTTTTCCCCTAACGGCTTATGGTACACATGGTCTAATAGACGCAAAGGCAATCATGTAGTTTGGGAACGGTTAGATCGTGCTCTATGTACTGGTAGTTGGTTGTATAGTTTCCCTCACTCTGTACTCTTTTCCTTCCCTATTGTAGCGTCGGATCATGCCCCTATTATGGTAGATTGTTGTAATGTCAAACCTTTTCGCAAACGACCTTTTCGCTTTGAGAATATGTGGTTGATGTTTGATAAATGTAAATTATTAGTTTCTGAGGTGTGGCATAAGGAGTTTAGGGGTTCCCCTGCTTTTGTAGTGCAGAAGAAACTGTCTTTGTTAAGCACTGAATTAAAAAAGTGGAACAAATTAGAGGTTGGCAGTGTTCAGGAGAACATTAAAATTCTTTCCTCACAGTTGGCACATGTTCAACAAAATCTCTCAGTAGAGGGTCACAAGGGCTTAGAATATACTCTCAGACAAAATCTAGAATTCTATCTAGATTGTGAAGAAATGATGTGGGCACAGAAAGCTCGACAAATGTGGTTAATCAATGGTGACAGAAACACTTCCTATTTTCATAAGGTTGTTAAGAAAAGGCGTACTCAGAATCACATTTGAGCTCTCATCAATGATCAGGGCCAATGGGTCTCTAATTATGAAGAAATCGAGGAAATGGGTATTCAATATTTCTCGGAGATTTTTACAGATGCTAATCCGGTCAGTAGTGCGCAGATTCTTCACCAACTTCACAATTATGATCTTCCCCAGCTGACCAACCAACAGAGCAACTTTTTGTCTAAACCATTTTCAGCAGAGGAAATCACAATGGCTTTTCAGCAGATGAAATTGGATAGTGCCCCAGGTCCTGATGGTATGAATTGTCGTTTCTTTAAGACGTTTTGGAGTGAGGTTGGTTCTGATGTTATTGCTATGGTACAATCCTTTCTCCGAGGGGGCTATATGCTTAAAGAACTGAACCAATCATTTATCACTCTAATTCCAAAGTCTGCTTCAACCCAGAATTTTCACGACTATAGACCCATCAGCTTGGCCAATGTCACGTATAAATTGATTTCAAAAACTCTTTGCAATCGTTTGAAAACGGTTCTTCCTGAGGTTATTGCTCCCAATCAGAGTGCTTTTCTCAAAGGGCGTCTTATCTCTGATAACATTCTCCTTGTTAGTGAGCTTCTCAAAAAGATCAATGGCACTCGGCGAGGCAAGACTAGTTGGTGTGCACTGAAACTGGATATTAAGAAAGCATATGATAAGCTCTCTTGGAATTTTATTGAAGCTGTTCTCCGTCGAATGCAGTTCCCGACTCACTGGATACAGCTTATCATGCAGTGTGTTTCCACTGTGTCCTATAATCTTGTTCTCAATGGTGGTATCTCCAGAAAATTTTATCCTTCTTGTGGTATCCGTCAAGGGGACCCTCTTTCCCTTTATCTTTTTATTCTTTGTGCCAACATTCTTTCCTCTCTGATTGCTCGGGAGGAGGTTAATGGTCTTTGGAAAGGAATTAAAATAGGGAGAGGCGTCTCGGCCATCACTCACCTCATGTATGCTGATGACACGGTTTTGTTCTTCCAATTATCTCCACATAACATTGCTGTTGTCCAAAGGGTTATCTCCAAGTATTCTGAGCTATTAGGTCAGCAAATGAATTTAAGCAAGTCTCTTCTTATTTTCAGTCCCAATACTCCCCACAGGCTTAAAAGAGAAGTCTCTTCATCTATGGGGATCCGGTTTGCTTCAAAACTTGGTAAGTACCTGGGTACTTGGGTTGATAATCATTTGAGCAAGAAGGAAGCTTTTGAGGATGTTTTAAACAAGATTCATAGTAAACTCCAACTTTGGAAATCTAAATGTTTATCTCAGGCTGGCAGAATGACTCTTATTAATTCGGTAATAAGTTCTTCGCTCATCTACCCTCTGTCTCATCATTGTTTTACCTTGCAACAATGTCGTCAACTGGAACAAGTTATGGCAAATTTTTTTTGGGGTTTCTCTGGAGATAAGTTAAAGATGCATCTTCAAAACTGGTCTTCTTTGTGTCAACCTAAGACTTTGGGGGGTCTGTCCTTTCGCAAGATAGATCTGCTTAATAATTCCTTGTTGGCTAAGCATTTGTGGAGGGTTCTATCCCGTCATCATTCCTTATCTAGTTTATGTTTGTCTCAAAAGTATTCCAATGCGGTGCATCCCGGTGTGCTTCTTCCCCGCTCTACTGCGTCTCCTTTATGGAAGGGTATCGTCAAATCTGGGTCTATTGTTTTGGATCATCTGTGTTGGCAAGTAGGCACTGGTACTGCTATTCATATCAACCACCCTTTATGGTGGCCAATGCTTCGAGATCATGACGGTGTTGCCAAGGTTAGTGATCTCATAAAGCATGATTCTATTCTTGGAATAATGAATTACTCTTTTCCTTGTATGATCCTCATGTGGCTCGGATTATTTCGAAGATCCCTCTCTCCACTACTTCGGTGCAGGATAGACTTCGCTGGAAGCTTTCTCGGGAGGGTACTTATAATGTTAAGGATTCTTACCTGTCTCTTCTTCTTCAAGGTACTAACTCAGCTAATGGACGTGGTACTCATTCGGCTAACTGTAAAGTGTGGAAGGTTTTGTGGCGTTTGAAGCTTCCGTTGCGTATGATTGTTTTTCTGTGGCGATTTCTCTGTAACAATTTGCCTAACTTGGTGACTCTAAGAGCCCATCATCTTCCAGTGGATACCCTGTGTGATATCTGTCAGCAAGAGGAAACTTTGTCTCATGTTTTCTTCGGCTGTCAATTTGCTCGAGCAGTCTGGTTTGGCACTCACCTATCCTTGCGTCCTAATTTACTGCCTACAACGAATGTTATTGCTTGGTTCAGGAGTGAACTTGTCAATTCTGGTGTTACTCATCATGCTCATGATGGTCTTCGCTTTATTTGTATCACTCTTCATTCTCTATGGTATTCCCGTAATCAACGTGTGATGGAAGGCAAAATCTCCCTTCCTTCTGATTGCTTAGCTCAGGTTTATCGGGTGTGGTGGAGAATAGTGGAAGGACAGTCTTTACTGCTCGGTGCTGCTCAACCTGGAGCCTCGCTTCCTCAAGATACTACTCAGCCATTGCCTCCTCACGACATCGTCTTAAATGGTTTACATTCTTGGGACTGGATGGTGGTTGGTTTTTATAAATCTCTCGAAAGCCACTCTAAGTCTCCTTCTTGCTTCCTGATCTCAACTGTGGTTTTCTGGCACCAACAACCTTTTGCTCGGTTTGACACCAGGGTTCCTAATTGGAATCAATGCTTTCCGTCCTTCCTTTCTCTGATTCGAAAAAGCCTTCATGTGGTGAATCACAATGGTCCTCCTCCCATATGTTGCCATCTGTTTGTCCCCAACTTAGTCTTTAATACTCTTCTTCTTGGGGGCTATCAGAAGTATCATAATTGCCAAGTCTTCGGCCAGGACATTTGTAACATTATTAGTAATTTTCAAGGCTTTAAGGTTAGTGTGTCTCTCCCCCCTCAATGGGGATTGGAAAGCCATCTCCAACTGCCTAGAACTTGTCATCAAGGTCTGGGGTATAGGTTTTAACTTTTGTTGTCTTTGTACCGTTTTTTCCTGTTGTTCTTCTTTAATATCAAAAAAAAAACTTTCAAATTTTTCTATCAAAGAAGAGAGAATGATAGAAGAAGAAAATTTTTTTCTTCTAGATTGAATGGTGGAAGAAGAGAAAACTTAGTTGCTTTATATAGAAAAATTTGTTTCAAATCCGACAGTTCAAATCTCTCTTTATTTATCTAACGGTAGGGAGGGATTGTTGGAATAATGCATTTTCAGTCACCTACCAGTTGAAAATGTACTATTTAATCCAACAGTTATAATTTTTTTTCTTAAAAATCTATTCATTCAATGGTCAGGGTGCTCAATGCTCAGTGGAACTGAGCATCCTTACTACACAGGTGGTTGAAACACCTGTGCCCTTGATGCCCGTGTCCAAACAGGCACGGGCACCAAGCCCCAAAGGTGTTTGGGCTGGTAGCCGAAACATCTGCAGGGCTATTAAAAAAAAGGTCCATTAGATAGAAACATGTGGACCTGAGTCTGTATAAAGAATATTGATAGGGAAAAGGTCCATTGAAGAATTTTCCTATAATATATATATATTTTGCTTAAGTGAACACCTCACATATAGACCTGATCATGGACCTTAAAGCCCGCCCGATCCGATAAAATACAAATATAAGCCCGAGCTCGAAAGCCTATTTAAAAAAAAAACCCGCAAAAAACGGGCCGGACTCGGGCTTCTTTTAGAGCCCGGCCGGTATATATATACATAATATATTTATGTGTGTGTATATATATATATATATTATGTACATATATATACATAATATATAAATATATATTATATATACATAATAACCATCCGTCCATCCTGTGCGTTCATCCATTATTGGATCTCTTATAATTGGGATGTCTTAATTGTTCATTGCAGAGAAAGCAATTTTGCTGCTCATGTTGTTGCTACTTGCCTGTGAATTTCGTGATTAGACCTGATCACGGGTCGGGCTTTAAAAAATACGGGCCAGGTTTACAGGATTTTTCGTTCAAAATTCAAGCTCGAGCCCGGGTCCGGGCTCGTTTTTTAAAATTAAAAACGGGCCGGACTCGGCCCGTATAAAATAAAAAACGTGCCCGGGCCGCCATATTTTGTATCAAGAATTTTTTTTAATTGTTTCATATTTCATCTAACATATATAAAGATGTTTTTTCCTTAAAAATAAATAATTAAAAGATTTTAATGTATTATTATTATATATATATTAACAGAATTTGAATTTTTGAAATGTTAAAATATATAAGATTGAATGAATCAAATATAAATCTTAAACATCACACATTAAAATAAGGAGTTTGGATCCAGTGCAATTCTCTTCCGTGCAATCCCTAATCCATTTAAGGTGATGATATTTGTCAATATTGATATTAATTTGGTCTCTAATCTATTCATAATGAATTATTATTAGTGTGAGTCCGTATTAGTACTTCAAAAATGATGTAGAAATGTGTATTTTATAGGATTGCACCAGAATTGCACGGAAGGGAATTGCACTGGATTCAATTTATCAACACTTGCTGCAAGAAGTTAGGGGCAACATCACGCATAATCACATGTTGAGGAATGAGGACCGTTTATTTGTTAGACTTGAGTTCGACGAAGAAAGAAATGGCATTGAACTTGTACACGTTACGCTGTACCATTCCTGATCCACTATCCATCCGATGTGGCATCATTATGATCTATAACCTCCTCTTCTTCTTCATCCCTATGATCTCTCCCTTTCTCTCTCTTTCGGAAAATGGCGCTAAGGATGCCCGCTCAGCTCACAGCACCTTCTAGAATACAACGCAGTTACCTCACCACAAAACATTGTGCTGCTGCAAGCACCCAACTACCATTATCATGGCGTCGCGCTGTATCGCCCGACACACTCCTGCTTCTCCCTTCTCTTTCCCTTCCTCCTTCTACTGGTTCGTTCATCTTAAATTTCTTCTTTCTTAATTTAATCATAATTAATTGACGCGTTACCGTAGAAATAATTCTTTATTGTTTATCTCAGGAGGAAGATTGCATAAAGACCCTGTGGTGAAATGCACAGCGCAGGTGAATCTCGCTCCTGGGACTCCCGTTAGGCCGACCAGTATACTGGTGGTTGGTGCTACCGGCACTCTGGGAAGGCAGGTTGTGAGGCGGGCTCTTGACGAAGGTTACGATGTGAGATGCCTCGTGAGGCCTAGGCCTGCTCCTGCTGATTTCCTTCGCGATTGGGGAGCCACTGTCGTCAACGTACTTCTCCACCTAATTCTCCAAACTTTTTCCATTACTTTTTTCTTTATGCCATTCCATGATATTGCGTCTCTTATTTGGGTGTTACCGTTCTCTTCCTTTTTCCTATTTGAATCATGGACGCTAGAGCTAAATTGGTTTATGAACCTCCATGTTGTTTACGTTTCTCAACTAAATGCCCATTTTGTAAGGAATTCCTAATTTTTGTCAAAGTAAAGGGTAGCACAGAGTCAGACTATATGTAAGTAAATCTGATTAGATTTGTCTTCCTGTGAAGAAGCTCTTCCAATTGCAAATCCCCAAACTTGACATCAGTTTTCATATTGATGCCAACTAATAATTTAAAACGACTTAGCTTTTTCCAATTAAGAAGGTTTTGAATAAATGGCGTCATTTTGGATGATGAGTTGATATTAATATTATATGTGTAATGCCATGTCATCATTTACCATTAATAATTTGGACGATGTTAAGTGTTAAGGGCGAAATCCGAAACTTTTGGGACGAAATGGATTGTAATTTAAAACTTTTGGGGCAAAATTGACGGCAAAAAAATGTTAGAGACGGAATTGAAACTTGGTGTGAAGTTTAGGGACATACAAGGTACTTTTTCCTTTTTCTTATTCAGAGTCCTCAATAGCATATATTTTGTTTTGCACTCAACTTAATCAATTTTAGCTCCTGCAAGATAGATGCAAGTGACAAAGTTTGTTGATTTTGAGCAGGCAGACCTTAGTAAACCAGAGACTATTCCTGCAACGTTGGTTGGAATACATACAGTAATCGACTGTGCCACTGGACGACCAGAGGAGCCCATTAAAACCGTAAGTTTCATATTGAGGGTTTTGTTGTTTTCTATATTTGTATAGAAGTACTTTATCTGATGACTTTGAATGGTAGACTTTATCCATTTGTTCTGTTTAGGTAGACTGGGAAGGAAAAGTTGCTCTTATACAATGTGCAAAAGCAATGGGGATTCAGAAATATGTCTTCTATTCCATCCATAACTGCGATAAACATCCAGAGGTTCCTCTTATGGAGATCAAGTATTGCACCGAGAAGTTTATCCGTGATTCTGGCCTGAATCATGTCATAATCCGGTTATGTGGTTTCATGCAAGTAATTGCCACTAAATTGATGCTTTGGGCTTTCTTCTGTAAATTTGTTATGCACAATTCAATTGATAGTTCGGCTTCTGTTTGATATCTCACATAAAATGTCTTCATGTTTCAATTCCATTACATCACCCCTTCTCTGATCAGTAGAAAAATACTGTAGGCAGCAATTACGAAAAAACTAACTAGTATTTTTGTAATGCTGCTTCTTTCAAATAATTTTCTAAGGCAAAGATATAGTTTCTGGGAAAAGAAATATTCAGTAGTAATGCATTTTGTATCCTAAAAAAACATGGATGCAAATTCTTATATGCATATTAAGGAGGAAGATACTAGTAACTAGCTTCCATTGCTAGTATATCAGAGGAATTGATATGCTATAGATTTCATTGCTTACGTGTAAAGCATGTCTTTACTTGCATCTGTACACAATATAACAATTAGCCTTCGACTTTCTTCTCTCCTGTTTACACTAGATCAAAATTTTGACACAATCATTTCAGGGTCTTATTGGGCAGTATGCCGTTCCTATCCTGGAAGAGAAATCTGTTTGGGGTACCGATGCCCCAACAAGAATTGCTTACATGGATACTCAGGTTAACTTGTGCATAACTGGTTCTTTCTTTTACAGTTCAGTTTCATATTTAGAACTTTCTGATCTATTTCTGATATCCAAACTTTTTCCAACTTCTGGTAGGATATAGCTCGCTTGACACTTATAGCCCTAAGGAATGAGAAAATAAATGGGAAACTTCTTACATTTGCTGGTCCTCGTGCATGGACAACCCAAGAGGTAAACATGAATATTTATTGTGCATTTGTGCTAAGTAGCATGCTTGCCCATTCACTATTCACTTACCCATCTGCACTTTACTTCTTGATTTTAGGTGATAACGCTGTGTGAGAGGCTTGCAGGTCAAGATGCTAATGTAACTACAGTTCCAGTCTCCATTTTAAGACTCACTCGTCAATTGACACGGTTTTTTGAATGGACAAATGATGTTGCTGACAGATTGACTTTTTCGGAGGTATTGATTTCCCAGTACCTATGTTTCATGAAGCAAAAATTCAACGTATCTCCTATCTTCTACACTTGTGAAAATGGATCTTCAAAATTCTAGATCCCCTTTATGGCATGTTTTCCTGATGCTGCCTTTTCATTCTCTAACTGTTAATTACCATAACCTTCCTTTAAACTTGAAAAACAATATGTTCTTGTTGGTCAAGAAAACGTGTCGAAGATTCTAGCTATTCAAGTATACATTCAAATGCTGAATTCTGTTTGAGTTCTTCACTTTAGAGTTTAGACTTAAATAATGTTATAAACCAATAATGGGACTTTCATATGAACCAGATTGATCGAAGTTTTAGAATGTGATGGGCCCATTGCAAATAATATAGTTAAGGCATATAAAAGAGAGGGGAAGAAGAGGAGGAAACTACTGGATTTGGGCCTATTGCAGAAAAGACAAAGGTTTATTCGTGGAGAGAGAAGAAGGGGAGTGAGTCGGCAGAAAAGGAGAATGAGGAGCAATGCTTAAACGCATATTCGGTGGCTGGGTAGTATCTATATATAGGAATACTCTATTAGAGAAAGGGGAAGGAAGAATTTGGGAATAGAATGGGAGAGAGCTTGACCTCTCGAATGTCAGGCATTGTCTATTCTGTTCTGTTATAGCTCTAGTGTGTGTGCTGGTGCTGTGATTTTCTGTTACTGTTTTACTGTTATCCTATTGTATTCTACCATTTTTGCCGCTGGTATCATTTTCGATATAGTAGATCAGTGAAATACAAGGGAGCTCTATAAGAACGTCAAATGCTCAAGTTTTTATTCATTTTTGTGAAATTAACACATTTGAAAATCATGGATATGTACATTGTTTCAGCATGGAAGTTAGCATCAATCTTTTTTTTTTCTTAATAATGGTTTCAAAGCTATAATGTCCAGGTCCTAGTTAATAGTTATTCCGTAATCATATTGTTTGTTGTAGTAAATTATACCTTATACTGGGAAGTTTAAATGGGAAACTAATGTAGGTGCTTACAAGCGACATTGTTTTCTCTGCTCCAATGGGAGAGACATATGATCTTCTTGGCGTGGATCAGAAAGATATAGTTACATTAGAGAAGTATTTGCAGGATTACTTCACAAACATATTGAAGAAATTGAAGGATCTTAAAGCACAGTCAAAGCAAACGGATATTTACTTCTGAAAGATGAATTTGTAAATGAAAACAATATAATTTATGCAGAAACTTTTTTTTTATTTTTGGCCAGAATTTGTGCAGAAACTTGGATACATAGTTTACTCGGCCTTCTCACACAGTTTAATGTGACAGTAATCAGAGTTTGGTACTCGCTGATCACTTTCTTATTTTCCTTTCCAATTCATACACAAATGTTCCCTCTATTTTGATCTAATTATGCTTGTATTCCTGTCTTACTATGACGTACGAACTGCAGCTGGTTTGGTTTGTAGATTTATTTTGAGGGAATGGGAATAATATGATTATGTTTGGTATGGCATAAAAAAATGGTAAAAGAGTTGGGAATAAGAATGTAAAAAATATATAATGACTAAAATACCTTTTAAATAAAAAATTATGTGCACTTTTAAAAAAATTAAAATTAATGCATATTATTTTAAAATTATTAATATATATATTTTATAAATAAAAAATTAAATAACTTACATATAAAAATAAATGAGATATTTAAATGAAATTATAAACATTTAAAATGCTAAAATAATAAATAGTGAGCCATTGAAAAAATTTAACAGAAAAAAAACTATAAGAATTACACTAAAAAAAAACCATAAGCATTATTATATACTAGTTTTTGAACCCGTGTTATGTACGGGTTGCGTCTACATGTGTATATATATACGTAATAAATTCATGTAATACTTTGTATTTATTAAATAAATAAATATTAGAATCGTACTAATTAAAGTATTAACCAAACAACAAAAAATTAACTAATTAAAGCATTAACCAATCTGCATATAATATTAGAATCAAACTAATTAGAGCATTAATAAATCTGAGTATAATTTTATATTTTACTAAATTAAATAATTATTTCACTTAAATAATCTTTATATATATAACTTATTTTTATTATGTCCATTTTAGTAACTTTATAAAATATATTATATATACAAAATTATAATTTTATTCATATATAAAATATTTGTTTTTTCATTCACAATTTCACTATCCACTTATTTTCTAATTTCAAACTCTTTCAATGTTTTTCCACTCTATCGTCGACCGCTTTAAGTGTCATTAAAGACCAAGATTCGTAGACGGTGTGGTGGAAGGCTGAAGAAACTACAATCCCATCGTTTGCACAAGCTCACACTTATTTACTGTCCTACTATTATAATAGAAACTGCTTGATCATCGGTTGTTGGCAACAGATACTGCGTCTGTTACTAACAATATAATTTAACCATTGTTGGAGACTACAGAAGTTACCTACTGGTTGGGCCAACTCTCAAGCAGGCCTTTCTATCACAACATTGTGTTTGAGTGAGTTCTAAATTAAAAGATGATAAGTGTAATTCCATAATATTCCTTACATGCGGCACTAGTCTTCTAGACGCCTAACCAGACCTCGAATCAGTGACACGTGGCACCACTCGATGGCCTCATACATGCCTCATACCACGATCCCCTCAAACTCTCCTGTAACAGAGACGTGGAGGAGGATCGTGGAACATGAGTCGAGCATGATCCATAGGAACGTGGGGCGACCACGCTCCTCCCTACACCAAGTATAAATACCCCTCATTTGGGGGACCCAACCAGGTCTAATTGACATAACTCAGAGCTCACTTATCTCCTCACTTAGATTGCTATTCAGTGATCCCAACTCTCTTATCTATCACATACAACCTACCTCCAACAGCTGGCTCGCCTACCCGGAGCAGCATACACGTCTTAGCCGCACACGGCGACCACAGGTAATATTCCTGCCTAACTATGGATGTTTCATCTTCGAACTACGTTGACTTTGTTCCCTTAACAAGGGTACATAGGCACCTAGGTCATCACCTAAGGACAAGTCCCCACCCATTGCCGTCCTTATTTTCAATTATGAATTGTCTGAACCAAAAATGACAGTTACATTGACGCCCACTGCGGTCCTTCTCAAACCACAATGCCTTGTGCATTCTGCCGCTAAATGACATTTCTTTTTCGAAGAGTAGGAGTTCATACTTAACACTTAGAAACCCATTTTTTGTTTAAATATCTTAACAGGTAACTTACACGTATGGCAGACACAAACGCACCCGCTGCCATGATTGACGCAAGCGTTCTGAGACGCAGTACGCGAAATAGAAAAGGAACAACTGACACCAACACCACTACAGTAGAGGCAGGAACTTCGATTGCAACTCAGCTACAAAACACCACACCTTCCCAAAAGACTAACGTAGAAAACGTTTCTCAAACACTAGCAGTCAGGGAAGAAATATGCTCCCAACATCTTACGACATGCCACACGTCCCTTGCCCACCTGGTAGCAACTAAGGACCAGTTGTGAAGACCGCGTCTTCCGGCGGGCTTCGCGGAGTCGCCACCAAGTTTTCAATAAAACTTGGAAAAGGAAAATGGTGCACACTAGTTGAGAACAAAGAAGGAACAACAGGTAAACAAATGGTGCACAATAGTTGAAAGGGGTCGCGACCCACTTGCAAAATCAGAGAAAAGGCAAAAGTTTAGGGTTCTAGCCCTTAGATCTAGGATGTGGAGGGGATCTTGGTCGACCCTCGGAGTGGCACGGGACCTGGCTCCTATCCCATTGATCAAAAGTAAGAAAAATAGGTTTTGAAATAGATGAAAAGCATGTAGGTGAAGAGTATAGGTGTGAGAGTTTTACCAACGATTCAGCAATCCAACAACGCTTCGGCCTCCAAAAACTCAGTCCTTTGACCAGTGGGGGAGCCTCCTATTTATAGTGATATCGGAGGATCATATAATAGAAAAGTCGAATCTGGCCATTAATGACTAACAGGTCGCGACCTATTGCAGATCTGGATTTGATCCGGATTTAGGTCATTAATGACCATAGGTCGTGACCTATTTTGGCAGGTGTCGCGACCTATGCTGACTCAGCAGGGGGTCGCGACCTCTTATTAAATTGTTTAGGCATTTTCTTTAAGAAAAGCAAAGAGATCTTTTTGACGAGTATTTTCTTGATTCTATGCATTAAACAAAAATCAGATTTGACCACTTTCAAACCATAGAAAATTGTCAACACCTAGGGTGAGAAAGCTTTAGATCTCCCCTACACACTCCCACTGACCTTGTCCCAAAAGCCTTAGTAATTTGTAAGATATGTCCTTTGAAACCACAGTTGCCTAGAAACTGTTTGAAATGGTATATTGGGATAAATAAATATGCCATAAATCCTTCTAGAAGAATTTGGGCATGAAATATTTATCCTCTATTTCCAAGAAAAAAACTAAAGCTTTATAGACATGAATCAATGAAAACGGAATTTTGTATAGGGAGAAACAAATTCACGATCACTCCGCAACGTGTTTTGAAAAATCGATTTTATAAAAATTTCTGGGAGTAAAATACCCAATGAAATTTGACAAAAGACCTATGGTTAGAAAGCTATGGATGTCTAGTTTCGGGGAAAAAATAGATCACTCCTTTTGGAGTTAAATTGATATCAGAATCTTTCTTCGAAGGCACATTGCCCGAACTCAGAATCAGTTTGGGCAGAGGTTTTCACAAAAATCGTTTCCATTAAAAGACTCTGAAATTCATCAAAAAATTCAGAGATGCTCTCAAGGTATGCAAAAACAAGATAAAAATGCAAGAAAGCAATTATATATGTAGAGACAACCAAAAACAAAAAGGAGAAGGAAAGCAATCACATTTAACCAAAACAGAAAAGCGTCAAATTGAAGAGTACTCCCTCAATTGGTTCTTCCACCTTTTATTCTAGGTTTTCCTTCCCAACTTCATGCATTCTTGACTCCTTCCTCTTCTTTCTTCTTGCTTCCTCTTGCTCTCCTCCAATTCTCTTTGACCTAGCCACCTCTCCCTTTATTGACCTAGGCTTCTAGGTTTTTTCCCGTAAGTGTTGGCTTGGCCAATTAGTACTAGGAGTAGGCGATCTAACATTTTTTTCTCTTTTCTTATTATAAGAATGATATTTTTGTATTTTATTTATTTTTTTGATTTTTAAGACCGGGAAAAATAGGGTGTCCACACTAGTAAACCCAACAAGAACCGCTCATGAAAACGAAATAACACGGTTGGAAGCTGAGATAGCGTGGATGCGTCAATGCGAACGAGAAATATACAGAGGACCTCCTCAAGCGGAACAAGCTCAAGCAAATGCGAGTGCACCAACTCTCGCAGGACCATCGAACATATTACCACAAGAAACGACCAATCCGCCACTGGCACCCTCCATGCAATTCAAAACTTTACCAATGGAGTTCGCCCGACTATCGTTCACTGCGCTGGCTCCACCACTAATCATCCAACTTGGAGCAACAATTGTTGGTGGGCAAGCAATGCACCCACCTACTAACTATTCGCGACACCCGGTCCCAAACTATCTGCCAGGCTCCTACCTACACATGCCATGGGCAGGCGCTTACAATCCATATTCCTCCTATGGGGCATCTGCGGTCTACTAGGTCAACATCATTGGCCAGGATTTGTTTCCATGGGAGAAGGCGACACCCCTTCACCCAACAAGTCATGAATGAGCACGTCCTCATGGGATTTAAGATGCCTTTCCACATAGAACCCTATGGAGGAGAAAATGACCCACAGAACCACCTTAACCCCTTCAACTCAGCAATGTCAATACTCGACATGACTGACAGACAACAATGCCGACTCTTCTCATCTACCCTGAAAGAAGCAGCCCTCAGATGGTTCTCACTGCTGCCTACAAATTCGATTCACAATTTTGAGCAGTTGGCCCAAAAAATTCCTTCGCCAGTTCGCCAGCAGCAAAGAATACCAGAAGAACAAAGATTTCTTCATAGGTTTCCACCAAGAAGAAGGAGAAACATTGCAAGCCTTCCTAGCGCGATTCACGAAGCTCTCGCTCCATGTCAGAGGCCTCCAAGATGCAGTTTCCATCTTCGTTATTAAATAAGGCCTCAGATGTTCACAGTTCTAGGACGATCTCAACAGGTGCCCAGTATCCACCTTGCAAGAACTAATGGATAGAGCAGAGTGGTTCATTCAATAGGAGAACGCCCAAATAGTGAAGGAGAAAATGCGAAAATTCCTAGTAAGTAGAAGTGATATGGAGCGATCAGAAAAGAAGAAAGAAAGAGGAACGACTGACAACCAAAGTTAGAAAGAAAAGAACAGTAGAAAGCGCTCGTCACCTCGACCTTGTTCGCCCCCTAGAGGACAATTCACCAGTTACACGCCTTTCAACAAATCCCATGTGGGAGTCCTAGAAGAAATCTATCACTCTGACATGCTCACTTTCCCTCCTCAGATTAAGAGATGGAAAACTAGGAAACCTGTGGATAAGTTCAAATACTGCCAATTCCACAAAGACTATGGTCACGAGACCAATGATTGAATACATCTCAAAGACTAGATCGAGGACCTAACAAGAAAGGGGCAACTGGGCATATACATCAAGGATGCAGAAAAAAACCAACGGGGAGCGACCGAAGGACAACAACCAGCAACAACCCCCTCATGGAGTTATTAACGTTATCACAGGAGGACTACTGAAGGGGACTGCCTCAAAAGCCCAGAACAAGAAGAGGCCGGAACGTTCCATACTCGCCCTTGACTATGTCCCTAAGCAAAGGAAGAAGGACGAAGAGCCCAAAGAAGATTCGATCACATTCGACCTCTGGAACCTTCAAGGGCCGGTCCATGATTACCCCACAGTCATAACTGTAGTCATAGAAAATTATGAGGTAAAGCGAGTCCTAGTAGACCAAGGATCCTCGGCGGACGTCCCCTACTTTGATATATTCAAGAAACTTGGCCTAAGCGAGGCAAACATGAGACCATTTTCTAGCACACTCATTAGGTTCTCCAGAACCCAAGTCCCTACAGAAGGAGTCATACTAGCCCGCACATTGGTAGAAACTCTACCTAAGGTAGCAAGCCTAGATGTAGACTTCATCATCGTCTCGGAACCCTCAGCATACAATGCTATTCTAGGACGACCTTCCTTGAACGATCTCAGAGCTATTGTGTCCACGAAACAACTTAACATGAAATTCCCGACACTACACAGAATAAGAGAAATCATAACGGACCATAAACTTGCACGAGCATGCTACGCAGCTAGCCTGACAAAGACCACCAAGGTTGCTCGCCTTGGCCCTAGAGAACCTCGCAAGAATCCCCCAAAAGACAAAGAGTCAGAAGCAACACCTGAGAAATCCGCCCACTCGGATAAAGACCTTGCTTAAACTCTTTAATGAACTTTACATTTTCATTTTGGCTAGACATATATTGTCCATGTCTTTTCGAAATTTTATATTAGAAATTATCATTCTTAGAACAGTCCTTTTAAGGTCAGTAGGTTTTCGAATGTAACCCTGTTCTTTACAATTGATCGAAACTCTTTTTTTCGGATAAAGACATGAGCCATACTAAAGCAAAAACTAACTCCGCAAGTCAACTCGCAAAAATCCCTTCTAAGGCAAAGGGGGCCGACCGCCCCAGAAGATACTGGGAAAACTACCAAGATCATGCAAAGGTTCCCCCACGAGATGATGCCACTTGTCCAAGTAACCTCTCGAGAACACGAATTAGCATAGTAAAGGCAGTTACTCCACATGAAGCCCCAAACGAACGTTCATACACAAACTATGCTAGCGAAATTCCATAATTCATGCAAACCCATCTTGATCACACGGTACTTGTATAAAAAATCTTTTTACCCAGAAGTAAAAGGAGAAAACAAATAAATCGAAGTTAGACGAAAGTCATTTCATTCATATATCAAGTAAGGCAATCACCTGTTACACTTGGCATAAAAACCTATAAAATATAATCTACTCTTGGGCACCCCAAGGTCAAATTAAGCCGGGGGCTCGCTGAGCTCGGGATCGCCAATGTTTCCTGATGAATCTCTCACTACACTCTCAACTACTAGCTGAGAAGTAGCTCCAATCTCGGGGACATGTCCGGCCGTCATGGAAAAGAGATGATGACTGAAAGGATGCTCAGCTAGCTGGCGAAGGCGAATAAAATCCACGGGCGGATTAGTCGCAAGCTGACCCCTGAGCTCGCCGTCGAAAAGATTCAAGGAAGGATGAAGAGAGCTCACCCACTAAGCAGAAAACCTCTCCCTACGAAGACGCGTGAGTTGCTCGACCACCAAGATCATCCCTCTTTACTTGACGATCGACCACATCCCCAATCCGACCCTCAGCTTCCAGCCAACCCACCATGTTCTCATGCACGTGAGCCTAAGCATTCCTGAACGTCTCACGAAGAGATTGAAGTTCTTCCAGACGCTTCTTCGCATCTTCCCTACGGGCAGCTAATTCGTCGTAGGACTTCTCCAAGTTCGATCACAAGAATTTAACCTCCGTAAGCTGACCACTTTCAGCCTAAAGGTGAGAAACCTCGCGAGTCAGAGATTCCAACTCATGACCCATCCTCTCACACTCCTTCTCCCTAACTGCCAAGATCTCGCGCGCTTCCTTCATTTGCTCTCTCGTGCGCTCGAGAACATTTTCTTTTTTTAAGAGCTAAGGTTAACTCTTCTTGCTCCAAGCGAAGCCCAGCCTACATAACATCACTTTAAGCTCATGCACTCAAAATCTTACTCCAAAAATAACTCGAAGAGAATTCAGAGATTAATAATACCACTTGCGCCCGGCACATATCTCCATCCTGGTGGAAGTCAGCCAGAGAGTTGGCAGCACCTTCAAAAGCTCGTAGAGCAATGTCTATAGCATTTGTATCTATTTCCCTAGTAGCCCTCTCACTTAGATCCACAGGAAAATGCCTACCAAGGACCACTAGAACAAAAGGGGGCACCTCCTCCCCCTACGGCCCTTGCACAGCTTGCGAAGGGTCCAAGCCAAAATTTTCATGCAAACAAATCACCATATCTACATCTCCAAATGTAGCGGTAACCATTTGACTCACCACTACATTCTCAGCAACGAGCTCACTTTGGTCGCCCGCCCTCGTTGAAGCACTCTTCTCCGCGGTGACAATTCTTTCAATAGGAGCCACAGTCCCCCTTTCAGCAGTAGCATCGGTCTGGTTAACCGCTCCCTCTACTCAAGCCATCTTGCTAACCGGCTCTTTGACACTCCCAGCAAAACCCGAAACCACAGGTCCAGTGGAATGAGAAGAAGAAGACGGAAAAGTACCCTCCACCAAAGTGACAACTCTGGCCTCCACTAAGTAGCCCTCTACTATCCCGTCGAAGATGGATAAACTTGGGAAGGAAGTCGGGAATCCGTTTCGACGTGCCTCTTGGGACCCCCTTCTTTTTCTTTAGGATTTCCTCCTTCTTTCCTCCTTTGTTTCCTTCATTCTTTCTCTTGGAGATCATCTCTCTGATGAAGACGATCTCTACCAGTATTATTGAGAGAAGAAGAAGAACCTTGCCTTCTCTCCAATCTCCTGCCTCTTTCAGGTACCCCAATATGAACTCTGGCTGCCCTCTCTCGGCTGGGAGGAAGAGAGAGATGTCTTCCAAATCAGCAAAATCGAAGGGATACAATCCTGAAAGTCGAAACAGAAAACTCTAGAACCAGGGAAGGAAAAAGGCGCAGGAAACAAGAAGTAAGAAGAAGGAGACAACGCACACTTTCATCTTTATTGGCTATGGCGAAACACAATCAACGAACGGCGAAAAGCTTCGAAAGCAATAAAAAGAAGACTCTCAGAGATGGAAGATCAGATTCAGAGAACTCGAAGGTAAATACAGCTTTATTTTCAATTTTGGGGGGTATTTAAAGGGACTTGGAGGCGCGATGATTCAAATCTCAGCCACCCTCGAATCCCGCAACGGAAAGGAAATAATTATCACCTATACTCACTCGAGGCTACAACCGTTCAATCTAAGCAGACACACATTAAAGAAGAACGGCCCAGATTCGAAGTCCTCGAGTCGCATCAAGAAAAGACCCAGATACCCCTAGAAGTCTGAAGGTCTTCCAAAAGACCCAAAGGGTATATGAGGGAAACCCGAAGCATAGGCTAATGATGGTGCCCCTTGGAAATACGCAGATAATAAATAAAAAGGGAAACGACTTCATAGAAGATTACGAGACATCCGAAGCGACAACAACCAACAAGATCCTGACACGTGGCATCCATGGCTACCCACTCCTTCAAAGTAACTCCCAGAGAAACTCAAAATCCTCTTGGATGCATGCTCGACTGCCTTCACCCCTGATTAACAGTCAACCTAACTCCACGAATAACTCAAGGCAGGCGACCTTGCTCCCAATACTCTGTCAAAAACAACTTAAGTCCACGGGCGCACAGCCCCCATAGACTTGGGGGACTTAAGTAATTCCATAATATTCCCTCATATGGATGCGTGGCACTAGTCTTCTAGAAGCCTAACCAGAACTCATATCAATGACATGTGGCACTGCTTGATGGCTCAGACTCTCCCGTAATAGAGATTTGGAGGAGGATCGTGGAACATGGGTCGAGCATGATCCATAGGAATGTGGGACGACCACGTTCCTCCCAACACCAAGAATAAATACTCCTCATTTGGGGGACTCAACCAAGTCTAATCGACATAACTCAAAGCTCAGTTATCTCCTCACTCAGATTGTTATTTAGTGATCCCATCTCTTTTATCTATCACATACAACCTAACTCCAACAGGTGGCTCGCCCGCCCGGAGCAGCATACACGTCCTAGATGCACATGGCGACCATAGCATTCCTGCCTAACGGCTCCTATGAACGTTTCATCTTCGAACTACTTGGACTTTGATCCCTTAACAAGGGTACGTAGGCAGGCACCTAGGTCATCACCTAAGGACAAGTCCCCCAAGGTTACGACCCCTTGTGGTCCTTATTTTCAATTATGAATTGTCTGAACAAAAAATGACAGTTACAATAAGTAATAACGTTCAAATTGCCAGAAAGTGCATTTAAGTGAGTGCTGAATTAAGAGTAGTATTTAAGAATACAAAGTAGTTTATGAAAAAAAGTCATAATACATGAAAGAAGCATCACATCCTATATATGATAAGAATTAGGTCTATCATCATCCTAAATACAAAAGAAAGACAAAAATTACTTGATATTTTAAACTTATGGGATAAAAGAAAATGATGTATTACATTTTCATAAAAATTAGTTCATCTTGTCAAGGAAGAAATGTTAGAAGGGATGGACTCCCTCAAGTGAGCAATGCTCCATATACTTGTAAAAAACATAACTAAATTGATAAATAAACTATTGCAGATATTATAGTTCAGAAATAGTTATACATACACAACTTGAGGTTAAATAAAAAAAGAATCAATTAGATGAATTACTAATAAAAACTCACTGTACTGGCAATATTTACATGCTTGAGGTTATTAAAACAATGTTCAATTTTTCCAACTCTAAAATTTAAAATGTTAGAGCTTGATCAACTATTAACAAACAGTAATTGTCCTTATTTTCAACACATGCAAAGATTCCAATTGTCCATATCTTCATAACTAAAATGATAAATAATGCAAATTCCACATGTTTAGAACCATAATGAAGGCAAATACCACATGTAAATACCTATTAGTTTATACTTGCAAATTAAAATGATCCTAGGTGGTTACTGGAAATTGAGAGTCACATTAATTCATGAAAAGACTTTTCATGTGTCAAACTCCCAACTGATTCATGAATATAATGTCAAATTCAACATACTAATTTAAGAAACAATTACAGTCCAAAATATTTGAACGAATTATCTATTTTCTAAATAAAACAGGAAAAGGTAGCAATAACTTCAAATTGCCTGGAATTTTGTTTCAGTGTGAGTGTTGAATTAAGAGTAGTATTTGAGAATACAAAGTAGCAAGTAGTTTATAAACAAAGTCATAATACATGAAGAAGTATCACAGCCTGTATATGATAAGAATTAGATTAGTTATCCTCTTAAATACAAAAAAAAAGTCAAAAATTACTTGATATTAGTTCTATGAGTGTAACAAATTGTCTTTAAAATATTTTAAAGATAGATAATTTACATGTGCAATTTTTTTAACAATATCTATTAGAGATCAATTTGTTTCTGTAACTACGGAATATTCCACCTAGGGACACGTGGCACTGACGTTCTAGAAGCACGGCCCCAGCACCCGTTAGAGACACGTGACACCACTCATCCATCAGTTACGTGGCCCTCGCCCACGTCACCACACGGAGCTTCCCCTCAACCAGACGTGGGATCTCCACAAGCCTCATGGGACGACCCACGTCCTACGAGGTCGTGAGTCGAGCATGATCTCCCCACACGCAAGTATAAATAGACCCTCATTCGGGGGACTAAAGGATCGACTCTCCACAGAATTACATACAACCCGAAGGATTATCGCACATCACCCCCGATATCCCGCACTCTCTCTGTACCTGAGCACCCTCAGTTACACCTCGCAAGTACTTTCACCTCCTTGAGCCCCGCCATTGGCCTTACGTCCAGGCCAACCTCCGACCGGCTCACCTCCTCCTTGGAGCACATCGCTTACAGGGCTTCCAACAGCCCTCAGAGACCATAGCTCTCTCCCACAAAGGCAATCTCCCAAAGAGCGGCTCGCCCGCCTGGAGTACCTTAGGCACGTCTTAGCCGCACACGACCCAATACAGGTAACCACCATGCCTAACGGCTCCGATAGACGTCACCATCACTAACTACGTGGACTTTGATCCCTCCCGAAGGGTACGTAGGCACCTAGGTGCATCACTTAAGGACAAGTCTCCCAAGGTTAAGACCCCTTGCGGTCCTAAATTTACATTACAATTGTCTGAGCCAAAAATGACAGTAATAGTGGCGCCCACCACAGTCTTATTCAGACCAGAATGCATTGCGCACTTTGCCGCTAAACAGCATTTCTTTTTTCGGGGAGAAGGAGTATACACCTAACACTCAGAAACCCGTACTTGTTTTTGTTTTGATCTCCAATACAGATACAGGACACGACACATCATGACCGACTCGAACGTCCCCACAACCACGACTGACGCCAGCACCTTGAGGCGCAGCGCGAGGAATCGACGGGGAACGGCCGAACCAGTCACAACCGAGGTAGGCGGATGAAACGCGACTTAGCCTCAGAGCTCCTCGATAACGCAGGTTGCGGTCACTGAAACCGTGGTCCAAAACCCAACCTTTAGAGAGAAAACTTGCCCTCAACACCCGTATGGCATGCCGCACGTCCCCTGCCCCACAATTGGTGGTCAAGAGACGACAGAGTCAGCAAGAAA
Source organism: Senna tora (assembly GCA_014851425.1). Lineage (NCBI taxonomy): Eukaryota > Viridiplantae > Streptophyta > Magnoliopsida > Fabales > Fabaceae > Senna > Senna tora. The sequence goes on along the minus strand of CM026261.1, from coordinate 14,902,893 downwards.
CTCACGGGACGCTGAGATCGCCCGCCTCGAAACAGAAGTAGCAGCTCTACGTCAACAGCGAGGGGAAGAGGACAGGAACCTCGCCCTAGCAAATATGAGCACTCAGCTACCCTTATTGCCACACGGTGCGACGGTAGGGACCTCTAACGACCCTATTGGCTTGCCCGCAATTCAATTTGGGACCTTACCAATGGAGTTCGCACGGTTGTCACTGACGGCGGCACCACCTCCAACGGTGATCCCACCTGGATCAACCATGGTCGCCGGACAGGCAGCACGACCCGTTATGAACTATCCACGACCACCAGTCCCAAATTACCCTCCAGGATCCTACCTCCATATGCCATGGGCCGTGGCCTACAACCCGTACGCAGCCGCCGGCACAAATGCCTACCAGTGGCCCGCGATCGACTTCCAAGGAAGGGGGAGACACCCCTTCACCCAGCAAGTCATGAACGAGCATGTGCCCATGTGTTTCAAGATGCCCTTCCACATAGAGCCTTATGGAGAAGAAACCGATCCGCGAGATCACCTGAATACCTTTAACTCGACCATGTCGATACTGGGTATGACAGACGGCCAACAGTTCCGGGTCTTCTCATGAACTCTGAAGGAAGCCGCCTTGAGATGATTCTCCTTGCTGCCCACCAATTCAATCCACAACTTCGAGCAACTGGATCAGAACTTACTTACGCAGTTCGCCAGCAGCAAGCATATCAGAAAAACAAGGACTCCTTCATTGGTTTCCACCAAGAGGAGGGAGAGACCCTGAAAGCCTTCTTGGCCCGCTTCACCAAGCTCTCACTCCAAGTCCGAGGCCTCCAAGACGCCGTCACCATCTTTGTCATAAAACAGGGTCTTCGATGCTCCCAGTTCTACAGGGAACTGAACAGGTGCCCCATCTCCACCTTGTAGGAACTCATGGACCGAGCAGAATGGTTCATTCAAGAGGAAAATGCTCAGATCGCTAAGGACAAGATGAGGAAATTCCTGATAAGCAGGACCGATATGGAACGAGCCGAGAAGAAAAAAGAGAAGGCAGCGACCGAGAACCAAGCCCCCAAGGAAAAGAGCGGTAGGAAGAGATCACCACCTCGACCACGGATGCCTCCTCGAGGACGGTTCACGAGCTACACTCCCCTCAACAGATCTCACGTTCGGGTGTTGAAAGAAATTTATCATTCCGACATGTTCACATTCCCCCCGTAGGTCAAAAGGCGAAAAATGGGAAGACCGGTGGACAAGTCCAAGTACTGCCAATTCCACAAGGATTACAAACATGAAACCAACGACTACATCCACCTGAAGGATCAGATCGAGGACCTAATCCGGAAGGGACAACTCGGCAGGTTCATCAAAGAGGAAAGTAGGGCCAATACCGAACACCCCTAAGAAGCCGACAGCCAAGCGCCTACCCGCGGGGTCATCAACGTCATAGCAGGCGGACTACAGCGAGGGACCTCCTCCCTACCGCAAAACAAGAAGAAGATGGAACGCTTCATACTCGCCCTAGACTACGCTCCAAAGCATAAGAAGAGGAGCGAAACCAAGGGAGACCCCATCACCTTCGACCTCACTAACCTAGAGGGACCTGTCCACGACGACCCCATGGTAGTGACCGCGATTATCGCCAACTACGAAGTTAAGAGAGTCTTGATCGACCAAGGATACTCAGTAGACGTTCTCTACTTCGACACCTTCAGAAAGCTCGGGTTGAACGAGGCCAGCCTAAGGCCCTTCCCCGGCACACTCATAGGGTTCTCAGGAGCCCAGGTTCCAGCTGAAGGAATCATCACTGCCCGAACAACAATGGGCACTTTGCCAAAGGTCACGAGCCTTGATGTGGACTTCATCATTGTCTCAGCACCATCAGCATACAATGCAATCCTAGGGCGACCATCCCTAAACAAACTCAGAGCTGTAATGTCTACCGCACAGCTCACAATGAAGTTCCCAACACCCCACGGGGTTAGAGAAATCATGGCGGACCAGAAATTGGCGCGAGCATGCTATGCAGCTAGCCTAACCAAGACTGTCAAGGTCGCCCGCCTTGGTCCCAAAGAATCACGCGAGGAACCCCCCGATGCTAAAGAGTCAGGAGGAAAGAAGCTAGAGTTCGCCTGCCCGGACCTAACCTCTGCTTAAGACTCCGAACGAACTTTGCATTTTACCTTTAAGTCATGTCGCATATGTCTCTACTTTAAATTTAGGATTTCCAGCCTGGCCAAGGCTCGCCTGACTTAGGCAATCCGAATGTAAACACTTTGCTTACCTTCAGCCTACCTAAGGCTAGCCCGACTGAGGCTGCACGAATGTATTCATTTTGTTTATTATTGAAAGCACTTCTTTTCGGATAGAGACAAGACTTCAACTCTGCAAAGTACTCGCGTAAGTCCTATCACGGGACGACGGGCTCGATCGCCCAAGAAACGCTAAGCGCCCTCAGGGCCAAGCTAAAATTTCCCCAAAAGCACGGTAAGCAAACCCTTTGGTGCGAAAACCACAAAACGAACGTTCGACGAACCACGCTAGCAACACGCATACAAACCGTCCTGATCACATGGTACTCATGCAAAAATCTTTTTACCCAGCCGTAAAGAGATAACTACAGAGAAAACTGTAAACACATACAACTTTTTACCCCAAAGTAAAAAGGAAAGCAGGAAAAGCTCTTCACAAAAATCATTCTCATTAATACCAAAAATGAGAGGGTGTCCGCCCATTTACAAAGGGTAAACACCCCAAAAATTACATAAACCTAATCTTGGGCATCCCCAAGATCTACCAAAGTCTCGGCCCTAGCCGACTCCACGTGGCCAATATCTCCCGACGACCCCCGCCTGGTCGCCTCAACCAGCTGCTGAGAAGTAGGTCCAATCCCTGGAGCTCGCCCACCAATTCGGGACAACACTTGGTGATCCACCAAGCGATCCGTCAATTGACGAAGATAAGCAAGATTCAAAGGAGGGTCCGTTTCCGTCCGACCTCGAAGCTCACCCTAAAAAAACTCCAGGGAAGGATGCAAGGAAGCCACACAGTCTACTGGGAATCTCTCCCCACAGAGATGCTCGAGCTTCTCGACCGCCAAGAGCATGCCGTACATCCTCTGCGCAGATAGCTCCTCCTGACGATCGGCGACATCGGCAACTTTTTCCTCAGCTGCCAGCCGACCAGAAAGGCTCTCGCAGCACGAACCTCTGCATCCCGCAGAGCCTCACGGAGCGAGTGCAGCTCTTGCTGACGCCTCTCAGTGTCTTCCCGACGGACAACCAGCTCCTTGCGAGTCCTCTCCAACTCCGAGCGAAGAAACGCAACCTCGGAAAGGTGACCAGCTTCGGACCTGAGACGGGCGACCTCCTTAGTCAAGGACTTAACTTCACGTCCTTGACCCTCACACTCCAGCTTCTTGGCAGACAGCTGCTCCCGCACGTTCGCCAACCGCTTCTGGGAGACCTCCAGAGCCCGGCTCTTAGAGGCCGCAACACCGAAAAACTGATCTCGGTCGCGACGAATCTCCTCCTGTAAGAAGCACGCGCATATACAACGGAGTTAGGAATACAAGCCTACCACAAAACGAGGGAAACACCAAGACAAGGGAACTTACCACATGTTTCTCCCACTCAAGACCAGCTTGATGGAAGTCGGCCAATGCCTCAGCAACCCGGTTGAAGCCTCGAATGGCAATATTCAGGGGCAAAGTGTCTAGCCCCCTAGCTTCCCTCTCCCGCATCTCCACGGGGAAGCGCGTGCCCAATGACACCAGCTCAAAAGCCAATCCCCCCTCCTGTGGCCCAAGGGGTTCAGCAGGGCCGGCAGTCGACCCAGGAACAACATCTCTCGTGGCAGCCGCTTGACTCACCACTACATTCCCTCTATCTGCGAGGGCTCCAGCCTCCACGGTCGCATCACCAGACTCCGCAACCTCCACAGCCGCAGGACCTCCCGCCGCAGTCAGAGGGGCGGTAGAGTCTCGGGAAGACTCCTCAACAACCACCCTGGCCCTCTTAGCAGGAGGCTGGTTAACCCCTTCAACGGGGCTGAGGACAGGAGGACTGGTAGAAAGAATCACCCTAATAGGTGATTGACGAACGACAGCGGAAGTGGTAACTGAGGTAGGAACAGGGGCAGCAACAAGAACAACATCCCCCGCCGGAGCCTCCGTCTGCGCATCCTCCCGGTTAGTACTCCGCCGTATGACCTGCGGAGACAGACGCAAGTCAGCCCCAGCAGGACGCTTCTTGGGAACACCTTCACTACTTTCGGCTAACTCTGCCGTAGAAGTTCCCCTCCTTTCCCCTTCTCGGGGCCCGCTCGCGCCAACCTTCATGTCTTTCTTCCTCTTCTCCTTCAGAAGAACCTCTTGGCGACGCTCCCCCTTGGAAGACGGACATCGGCAGCTCCCCCCGGTGACAGGCCCTGTTGACCATTCTTCCTCCCCTCGCTCCGGCCAGTATCGCGAGTCCGGACCAGAGGAGGAGGGGAAGAGGAAGGAGGAAGATCTTCCAAACCACTAAAATCAAAGGGCTAGTAGCTGTAATCGTCACCTCCACCGGCCATTGCGAAGATTCAATTTGACAAGAAGCAGGCAAGAGCAGATGAAACGGAGGCAACGGAGAAAGGTGAATGCAAATGTAAAGTCACAAACTTTCAAACGCTGGACATTTATAGGGCACCCAGAGGCGCGACGATTCAAAAACTTCGACCCCTCGAATCCCGCAACGGATAAAACCCCTTATCCTCTGCAATCAAACCCAGCTGCAACCGCTCGCTTCAACCACACACGTGGAAAGAAGCAACGGACGGGATGCACAGCCATGGCAAAGGAGACGCAAAGACCAAAAAGCCCCCGAAAACCCAAGAGTCGCCTCGAGACACTTGAGGGTTTTTTTCGCAAAAACTCTCCACCCACGCTAATGATGGCTACCCTCAGAAACGAACCCGCATTCAATGAGGAAGAAACGGCAGAAAAATGCTTTAATGATAGAAGCACCCGTTCAAGCCCTGACGCGTGGCACCTGCAACAAAGCCTGCTCCCTCAACAAATAGCCCTCTGCAAGGAAGCCATCGTCAGCCACTAACCACAGACGAACATGGTCAGAGGAGAGCCCTTCGAAAAATGACTAAAGCAGCCCCTGACTTTTGGATTTCCCTTACTAGCCCTTGAAGGGTATTTCAGGAAATGCCCCTTTGAGCAATGATGACTCCACCTCGGTAAGTCACGTACTTCCTGCAGAGACGGCTCAGAAACTTGCCGTGGAAGCCAAGCGGCCAGCCTCCCAAAACGTGACGCGTGTCCTCTCCAAGACACCTCCTTTCCTACGGAGCAATGCGAGAGGGCCAACTTCATGAGTCGGATGGCCAGCTCCCCTATTCGCAAACTCCAAGCGGACGAGCTGTCCCGCAAGTAAAGGCAACAAAATTCCTAAGTGTCCTACAGGCAAAGGAACTTAAGTCCACGGATGCCCAACACCCGTAGACTTGGGGGACTTATGTAACTACGAAATATTCCACCTAGGGACACGTGGCACTGACGTTCTAGAAGCACGGCCCCAGCACCCGTTAGAGACACGTGGCACCACTCATCCATCAGTTACGTGGCCCTCGGCCACGTCACCACACGAAGCTTCCCCTCAACCAGATGTGGGATCTCCACAAGCCTCATGGGACGACCCACATCCCACGAGGTCGTGGGTCGAGCACGATCTCCCCACACGCAAGTATAAATAGACCTCATTCGGGGGACTAAAGGATTAACTCTCCACATAATTACATACAACCCGAAGGATTATCGCACATCTCCCCCGATATCCCGCACTCTCTCTGTACCTGAGCACCCTCAGTTACACCTCGCAAGTACTTTCACCTCCTTGAGCCCCGCCATTGGCCTTCCGTCCAGACAAACCTTCGACCGGCTCACCTCCTCCTTGGAGCACACCGCTTATAGGGCTTCCAGCAGCCCTCAGAGACCATAGCTCTCTCCCACTAAGGCAACCTCCCAAAGAGCGGCTCGCCCGCCCGGAGTACCTTAGGCACGTCTTAGCCGCACACGGCCCAATACAGGTAACCACCTTGCCTAACGGCTCCGATAGACGTCACCATGACGAACTACGTGGACTTTGATCCCTCCCGAAGGGTACGTAGGCACCTAGGTGCATCACCTAAGGACACGTCCCCCAAGGTTAAGACTCCTTGCGGTCCTAAATTTACATTACAATTGTCTGAGCCAAAAATGACAGTTACAGTTTCTAATAAAATATATCATTTATTATTCTTACGCATATCTTTTTTATATATTTTCTATTCTTTTTTTCTTCTTTCCACTTACTATTTATTTACCTACTTTTTATTCTTCTTATATCTATCTCTATATTTACCTACTTTTTTTATTTGTCTCTTCTTACTTTTGTTTCTAATAATATCTATTAGAGATCAATTTGTTTAGGTACGTTTAAAAATTCAAAATTATTTATAATAATAATAAATTAGCTCTAATTATTAGCTTGTTACTAAAAATAATTAACGTTAATAAAAAAAATAGTTTTGAATCACACCAATTATATATTTTTATTCTTCCTATACCTATCTTTATTCTCCTACTTTTCATTTTTTCATACATATTTATATTTACATATTTTGTATATTTCTCATTCGGACACATCTATTCATTAATTTTTTAATGTTCTCAATGTTTTCCTCTTTTTAGTTTTATTTTTCTAATGTCTATCTTCTTCGTACCATTTCTTTTTCTTTCGCTCACATTTTATCATATTCCTCCCCTTCTTCTTCTTCTTCTTCTTTCAATCATCTCTTTCTCACATGATTATGTATTTTTTTCTCATCCTTTCTTATTTGTTTTTCACGCATCTTATTTTCCGTTTTCATATTGCTTTTTCTTCTTCTCCTTCTCTCTATTTAGCTACCTCTCATTTTATCATATTCCTCCTCCTCCTCCTCCTCCTCCTCCTCTTCTTCTTCTTTCAATCATCTCTTTCTCACATGATTGTATTTTTTTTCTCCTTTCTTATTTTTTTTCACACATCTTATTTTCCGTTTTCATTTTACTTTTTCTTCTTCTCCTTCTCTCTATTTAGCTACCTCTCATTCTTATTTTCATTTTAATTTTTTTGTCAACTTAATAAAAGATTATCAGCTTGTTACATTAATAATAAATTATATCTAGGTCTTTCTCTCCTCTGCCGCACTGCCGCTTTGCTTCTTCATCTAAATTACACTAGCAACTTCTTTTTAGCAGGAGGGGTTGCTATAACTTGCAAATTTTTGTAAGTTTAGCAACCCCTCCTTATTTTCTTTATTTTGTTTGATTTTAGTACTTAAAATAAATAGATCTTTCAGATCTATATTGTCCCCCATTATTTTGGTGGTGTTTTCTTCCAGATCTATTCTGTGTTTTTGTCTTCTTTTGTGAAAGTTTACTCTCTAATTACTAGATCTTCTTAGATCTGGTAACTAGAGTTGGTTTTTGTTTTTTTTACGTTTGTGTAGGAAGTTTTTTTGCGCATCTACATATCTTTATGTCAAAAAGCTTTCACTTCATCATGTTGTTAGAAAATTTCAAGGCACTCTCAACTTTGAAGATTACTACAGATTTGATATGCAGGAGATATAATAGTAAAAACTTTGTTGACAACATCAAGAATAGCAAAGTTTTTCATCCCAAGTTCATCTTACAAATGGGACCAGTTGATCTTTATTCGCCCTTAGTTCAACAATTTTTACGAATTCTTTCTTCTGTATTGTTAGGATGGAGTTGTTTGATATATTATAAGTGCCAATGGCCTTTTCTATAATTTGATGAATTTTATTATTATAAAAAAAATAATAAATTATATCTAATTATCGACTTGTTAATAAAAATAATTGACGTTAATCCAAAATAATTAACGTTAATCAACAAAATAGCGAGCTGCATTTTTTTTAAAATTAAGGCTATATCATTTAGCCACATACGTATAATTAATTTTTTTATGTTATGATGTAATTTAAATTGTATGGTAGCAATTTATTGAATTCAAATATGGAATTATTTCACATATCTAAAATTTAAATAAATATATATAGTTTAATAATTTAAGATCACACATCAGTGCACTTCTAACGGGAACAAATTCTGAATAGTTCCTCTCCTAATTAATAATCTATATATCTATATATATATATATAAAGGAATTTCCTAGCCCATTTTCTTGACAAATAGGATGGAGGACACCTTTGCTCATCTGACACATCATCAACTCAACTTTTACTCTCATGCATTTTGTCCACATGTCAATCCATTTTACAAATGCTAAATTTCTATTGGTCCACATAATTTATAATAATCCAGCTGAATTTTTCTGTCTTCCATGTAGACCCATTCCAATTGGATCGGTTTAATTCAATGCAATTAAATGGGAAGAATCACGAAATCATGCATAAATTTTTTTTAGAGTTTTTAATTACTGCTTATTGAAATGTGTCTTTTACAGTTTTTAATTTCATAAGGTAAGATATACATATTAAATTTTTTACGATTCACCAAATTTTTTTACGATTCAACTATATGATTATGCATTTAATTCAATTATATGTAATATCAATAGCATTTAATGTCAAAATTGGTGACTTAAATAATAATGAACAGTATTTGGAAATCTATATATTTATATATCTATATAAAAGAATGTATCTAAAGCCTTATTTTGACAACTAGGACTAGGGAGTGGTTTACTCAACCGTCACATCACTAATCAAACTTTTAATATCAACTCACTAATCCTAATGGCTTGCCATTGTCCACTTAAGAATCACAGCAAAATCCATGTCAAATCCCAAAATTCCAGCTGCCAACATATATTGTCCACATGTGCATCAATTACATATCATCAATTTTCTGATTCCATCCTTTTCCTACCATTAATCTCATTAATGGTGAATAATTGCCCACCATCACTAACCTTTGACATTGCATACATTTATTTCCTCCTTGATTCTTGCATATTTTGATATCTCAATATTATTTCAATATTTATCTCAATCTGCTGCCTATGATTTAAATGCAATTTAATACCCATAATTTACTATTTAATGCCCATGATTTTCGTCCAAAACATGACAAGAAAATAAAGGATTTGTTGTCCTTAATTACCTCTCTTTAAATGCAATTTGATAACACATATTTCTTCATATCAAATGATCATTCATGGACTACATGATAGACTAATGTATATATCCAAATATTGATAGCATTTAATTAGTTTATATGGATTCTTTTTTTTTTTGCCCAAATATGGGTTCATTTTTCAAACATGCAGTTAAAGGGAATAATCATTATCTCTTCATTCTCGCCCAAAAATAATTCTATGACGACTGAATTTTTTATCTTTCGTCCACTTCGTCAATTCGATTTTTGAATTTCGACAAATCTCTATGGCAATGATCCTGATATGTTTTTGGCAGTAAAATTTTTTGTGGTCCTATACTCCTATATAAACTCAGTTGGTGCTGGCATACATAGAAAATATGCATTCCAACTATATATCCGTGATATGTCGTTATGCCTCATTATTGTTCATCTAGCTTCTTCATTTTTGAATTCTTCTTCTTTTCCTAGCAGATATTCATCATCAAAAAATCGAGGTATGTATTTCCTTATCATTAATTATTTTACAAATTATTAGTTTTGATTTGTGAAGCAAAGCAACTCTTTATTTTGAATTATAAATTATCTCATCGATTAATTTTGAGGTAGTTAGAGAAGAACAAAGAAGAAACAATGATCAAATAAGGCTACACTCTTTATAACTTCTTGCTCTGATTACTCCCATAGTCCCATTCCGCTACCAAATCAGCGTCCAATCTTTCAAGTATTATTACTATAACTCTATCTCTATTCATTCATTCCCTCTCAAATTAATTACCGTCATCTTCTTCTTCCTACACAGATATTTCTTCTGTCATGTGTCCAACACTTGCAGGAATGCATATAAATTTATTGGTATGAACAATTTCATCTACCATCATTTTCCTACTTCCTTTCGTTTTTCTTCATCTACTGTTATATATATATACACTATTTCTTAATTAACATTAATTTCATCCTTCTTTTTATGGAGTAGATGTTCAGTGGTACGGTAGTACTGAACTTCAGTACATCCCTCCAATCAGTTGGTCCCTAAACCATTCAAGGTGGGCCCTAATTAATGTGAGTTTTTATTAATATTAACAAATGACACTACATGATTGGAGGGATGCACTGAAGTTCAGTGGTATGGTACCATTGAACTTTTATCCCGTTTTATGATCATCATGGTGCACAATTTTGATACTACTATGTTTCCTTAGTGTTCTCCAATTTTGGGATGCACGTCATGATGTGATCTTTCAAGGTGAATTGTTTACACACATAGTTTGTAGAAATTGATTATCTTGAGTTCGTCTTTTTCACCCTCAATGTACCTTCTAACTAATTAAATGAGTTTTAGATATAATCAAACTTTTATTTCTTTCAATTTTTTCTATTTTAAAGAAATTTAAATCTGCCAAGAAGAAAGAAAACAAGCATTGTATGTGGATTTAAGAGTTGGCAAATATAACGCTCCAAGAATGTCTCAAGAATCGCCTGCAACCCTAACTAGTGAAGAAAAAGATCAGCTTGATAGGAGTACGAAGAAGATTAAGAGGAATGAAGATGGAAGCCTTTCTCAAGCTTCAACAATGGAAGTAGAAGGACTAGATATCGTCATAAGTGGCGTACGGGAAGAACAAATGAAACCATCTGAGAATGGAGATGGGATTCAACAGGATGTTAATATGGATGAGCAGGAAAATGTCGTCAGTTTGGACCTGGTCAATCAGGAAGACAACAAAACGAAATCCTTAGGAAATGAGTCATACATGGATAAAGTCATGAAACAAAGAGGAAGCCCGAATATAGATGAGTTGGGGCTCTTGGACACAGAATGGGAGGAAAATCTTGAAGAAGACCAAGAAATGGAAGAGAATGAATTATGCCCTACTCTCAGAGTTTCTCTTGATGAGACGAAAGATTTATGTAAAGACTGGAGGATGTCCCTGATCGTCAAAGTGCTGGGTAGATCAATGATGTTCAGATTCTTGAAGGGGCGCCTAGAAAGAATGTGGCAAAGAAATGGAGCCATAAAGGTAATAGACATTGGCAATGGCTTATTAACCGTGGTTTTTTCAGATCCTGTAGACTATTTGTTTGCCTTAACGAAGGACCATGGATTATAGCTGAGCATCAGCTCCTAGTGCAAAGATGGAGGCCGAATTTCGTGGAATACAAAAAAGTTCTTGTTTGGATAAGAGCTCCTACATTGCCAATTGAATATTATCAGAAACATATTTTGTGGAGGCTAGGGAATTTATTTGGTAAGACTCTCATAATTGACACACATACTTTACAGGACAAGGATGGTTTCATCGAGGTGGAGAGAGCTAACTTTGCCTGAATATGTGTGGAAGTTGACCTCAGGAAAAAATTAATTTCAAAGTTCCGTTTGTTGGGAAAGGTTCACAGGGTTGAGTATGAGGGTCTACGACTTGTCTGCTTCTCTTGTGGAAGATTTAGACACGGTAAAGATGATTGTAAAACAAAGGATCAGACTCAAAATGATACAGGGGAAGCTCCAAAGATAAACCATTTGGTCCTATACAACTCTAAAAAAGTCCATGTTGGTGAAGAAGCATTTGGACCTTGGATGATGCCCCTAAGAAGGCAAAGAAGAAACCAAGGCCAGAGAAATGTTAGGAATGGGCAATCTATACCAAACCAATCCCCAGGTAATGCCGGGAATCCCAACCTTCAAGGATCAAGATTTACTCCAATTATTGTGGAAGAGGAGGATAATGAGCAGGTGGCTGAAGATCAAAAAGCGCCCGAGTTTGTTATCCCCACGAATGAAGACAAAGGGGAACCTACACCCCATAAAAGTCAGCCTCTGAACCAGAAGGACCAATCACAAAGAGTAAGCAAGCTAAGAACAAAAAAGCCGGAAGCTCAGGTGGGTCCTAACGGTAAATAGCACAGCACACCAGTATCTCAGCCTAGTGCCCGCAAGAAAAATGGTAGGCAACAAATAAATTTAGATCATACTCTAGTCACATCCCAACAGATGGGAACGAAAAATCTAACAATTCAGCCGACCATTAGATCTCCTATCAAGAATCAGGAGGGAGGTACTAGAAGTGGAGTTAGAAATTCTACGGATAGTACCAAGGCAAAGACAGGGAGACCACCAGACAATGAGGAACAGTTAAGAGCAATGAAAATGTATGAGAAGCAGTTCAGCACAGATGCGATGTTGAGTGATTTGGGGGCCGCTCAGGTTTATTCAAATTTTCTTTAAGTTATCCTTATGAATATTATGAGCTGGAATTGTAGAGGTGCTGCCTCTAAAACCTTCCCGAGTCTCATACACGATTTATTCCGCATACACAACTTAAATTTTCTTGCCTTTCTTGAATCTAGAGTGAGTGGTGATAAGGCTGACCAAGTGATTGCCAGATGTGGCATTCCCCACTTCGCAAGAATTGAATCTCATGGCTTTTCGGATGGCATTTGGTTACTCTGGCAAGATGATTCATTCCAGGTGGATATTATCGAGACCAACTTCCAATTCATGCACTCTCAGATCAGAAAAGGGAATTTAGTGAACTGTGTGGTCACCTCCCCTAATAATATAAAAAATGATCACTACCACAATAATAAATTATTTTTTATAACTACCATAATCATTATTTTTTAAAAATAAAATTATCACTACCACTATTTTTTTAGTTTTTTTCTTCCATGATCTTCTCACATCATCCTTTTATTTTCTTTTTTAATTAATTAAATGACTATTTTGGGAGACCATTGACGGGAAGGGTCCACGGCCATATAAATATAAATAGATATATATTAGAGGCTTTGCATGCACGTATTGTGCATGACATTTATTTTTTTAATTTTTAAAAAATATATTATAAAATTATGATTATTATATTTTAAATTAATAAAAAATTAAATATTAAATTATTTCAAAATTTTAAAATTTTAAAATATAAAATAAAATATTTATTATATTTAAAGTAATAAATGAAATCCTGAGAAGTTATCACTATTTTTTATTTTCTCTCACCCATGATCTTCTCACATCATATTTTTATATTTTTTTAATTAACTAATTGACTATTTTAGGAGACCATTGACAGGAAGACCCCACAACCATATTAATATAGATATATAATTAAATTAAAATTGGAGGGTGAACCTTAACTTGAAACTCCTCACGAGGAGACAATGAAACCAAGATATTCATCAACCACCTTTTTCAATTTAATTACGAATTATTTAAAAGTTAGCTAAATGCTTTGAGTATTATTAATTTAATTAAGAATGATTTAAAAGTTATTCAAGTTTATTAATTTAAAGAGTTTGAAAAGAGATAAAAACATGTTAAAACTGAAATACATAAAATAAGACCATCAATTACTACGTGAATTCCCATTGAGAAATGGAAACAACTATTTACATCTATAAAAGAATATACGTTGAATAGGCCAAGTAGGAGATTTTATAGTTGGGCACATATCCTTAGATGAACAAAACTTGGTAACATCCATCAAATAAATAGAGTATAGTATAGAGAAATGAGAGGCCAAATTACTCTTTTGGTCCTCAACGTTTTTTTTGTCAAAATTGGTCCTCCAATGTAACTCCGCCTGATTTTGTTTTGTTAAATGCTGGCGTGGAAGGCTTATGTGGCACATTCTCTCTCCTACGTGTCATATTTGGATGATATGACACCCTCTCTCATTCCAACTCAGCAAAACGACACCGTTTTGTTGAGTTGGAGTGAGAGAGAAGTGATGCAAAACGGTGTCGTTTTGCTGAATTGGAGTGAGAGAGGGTGTCATATCATCCAAATATGACACGTAGGAGAGAGGGTGTGTCACATAAGCCTTATCTTATTCGTATTTGTATATAAGGATATTAAAAACCCAGAGAATATATTTATTATGAAGCATTGATGTGATTCAACAATAAAACAAAAGAGAGGGAAAATAATCCATGATGAGAAGCTAATTTTTGATGGTTCGATGCACATAAAATACCTCGTGATCATAGAGGACAATTTGATTCTAAACACCATTAGATGCAGAACTGCACCATTATTATTGTAAGGTGGCATAAACTGTAACCTCACAACGCGTACCTTCACAATGTTTTCTTCCTCCAACGGGTTGATAGCCATGAATGAACTCAGGAAGTTTGAATTAGGCATGATGCAATTTCTTTGATCAATGTTTGTTGCACCATCGAGAATTGTTTATATAGTAAAGGTTTGAGGAAGATATTCCATTATGTTTGTATCGTTATACTGATTTGAATTCAAGATTTGATTGTACTCCAACAACTAAGTAAGGGAAGATTTTAGCAGATTTGCAATATTCCAGTGATATTTATAAATTCAAAATTAAAAGGATTATCTGACAATGCTCCACAAGATGGGTAAGGGTTGAATATTGATGATTTTCATGATTTGAGGGCCAAATATTGGTTTCATACATTGAATTAAAGTTACACAGTAAATTTCAAATACGTGTAAATTATATTTTTTAGTTAAAGAAGTTGACTTATGGAAGATATATATAAATTAGCATGATTAAAGGGATTATTCAAAATTTGAATTATTCAAACATATGCATACGGATTCAAAGCAGAATGAAACCAAAAAGATTACCAAATCAAATACGGTTAAATTAAATACACAGCAGCACTATCTCATCAGATCCCTTGTGGCGTCGAGTTAGTTCCAAGTGGCTGGTATGCATATGCTAAAAAAAACTGATGTGTCATGGTGAGGCTTCATGCCTCTTACTTTTATATAGTATAATAGATTATTATATATGCCTTCCCCATCTAAACGTGAGGTGAAGAAGAATTTACGCAACTCAAAACGTGGCAATATTATGTATTATATAGGGGTAATTTTGTCAAAATGAAATAAAATATTGGAGGTTTCTTGAAACCAATGTTCAAGGGAGGTTTTAAACAAAACCCATATATGAGGGAATGGTCGAAGCCTAGGGTTGTAAAAATGTCTACCAAACCAAGGTTTTCTACAATCCCATATGCATTCCCATCTTCAAAACCTCTACCAAACAAGCCATTGGTGTTTCCCACAAATGACTTACCTCGTCTATACTTCAATGCTGCCAACAATGTTGGGTCGGCTTCAGCATTTACCAAGCCTATGTCTTGCTTCAATAATTCTCCTTACAATTCTTCTTGTAGTTTGTAAAATACAGGTTTTATGTACATATCTTTTTCATGATTATGTAATTTAGTTTTCCGTACATACTAAATCTTTTAATTTTTATGTAGGCAAAAATATCATTTATATCTCTAAATTTTATGCTAATTTTTTTATGTACCAAAAGTTTAGAAATGCAATCAATTTTGTTCCTAGTTTCAAAATTTGACAAAAGATGACATAAAGTCATATATTTAATATTAATATTAATTCATTATTATATGATTGTTGTCATGTTATCAATTGTTACTCATTTGGATGATGTTAAGTAGTGTTTCAGAATCGTATCAGACGGTCTGATCGGTTGGATTGGGAACCGATCAAGTGTCCAATCCAAGCCTGACCAAAGACTCGGATTTGTGGTCAGACCGGTTAGAACCAATCAAAATTGACGACTCGAAAAAACTCAGGAAACAGACTGGTCTGGTTGATCTGGACAAAACTTTTCCTTTTTTTTGAATGATTGCACCTAACATTTTGAATTATTTTTGACTATATACATTGTGTATTTTACAATTTTGAATCTCATATGATGAGCAACTAATATGATGCGTAAATGATAAATGTAATACCCGGGAAATTTTTTTCAAAGTTTAGAATGAAATGAAAGGGAAAGAAAAGAAGTAGAAAATAATTTTTTGATTTAATTCAGAACCTAAGGAATTGTAAACATGAATTAAACGGTGAAAAGAGAGTAGGGAATATTTTTGGGTATTTAATTTGGGATATAAGAATAATGAAAATTTTAATTGGAAAGAGGAGGATTTAATTGAGAATATTATTCCACCTTTTCTTTATTATAATTATTATTATCATTATTTAGTATTAATATTTAGTTATTATTATTATTATTACTTTTTTATTAATTGTTTTTTTTTTAAAAATGGGGTAGGTGCCGTGGGGGTTAGGAATAAGAAATAAAGAAAGAAGAAAGGAAGGAAGGAAGAAGAAAAGAATAAGAAAAGAAAGAGAGAGAAAGAAGAGAGAGAAGGAGGAGTGGAGTGAGGAAGGAGAAGAGGTTGGGGTTCTCCGGAAAAGTGACCGGGGAGAGCTAGCCGACGCCGGAGAAGTCACCGGAGCTCGGGTACGACGTCTCCTACACCTTCCACCAATCGGATCAAAGGTTGGTAACCCCAATTTCATTCGAAAACCCCAAATTTCTTCATTTTAGGGATTTCTTCAATCTACCTTCGATTGAGTTGTTTCGAGGGTAGCTTGAGACCTAGGAAGTGTTCTTGAACACTTAGTTGGGGTAATAATCGAGGCTATACCCTCGGGTTTAGCCGAATTCGAATTTGAAAGGGTTTGGGGTTTGAAATTCTAAATATTCCCAATTTGGGGATTTGTTGATAAATTTGGAATCGGGCTTGGATTTGAGTAGTTAGGGTTGGATTTATGTCGTTGGATTGTAGGGGAACAAAACCTGTGAGGTGCGGAGTCGAAGCCGGGGTCGAAAGGGGGTCGGAACGGGCTCAAACCGGCCCACAGCACAGCAAACGAATTGCTGTGCTGCGAACCGGCGCTATAGCGCCATTTCTCTAGTTCACCAAAAGCTGTTGGGCAGTAGCTTGGCGCTATAGCGCCGGGCCCCTGTCCAACATGCTCAAAAGTCATTTTTTTCGCCAATCCGGGGCGTCCGAACCTCCTATTTTCAATCCGAAACATCTTAGGACACCCCAACCATGTTTTTAAAGATCAAAACCATTTCAAATGTCTTCTTGTCCCTCAAGAATAGCAACTTACGGAACAAGCTAAGCTCAATTTCTTGAATTTCTAAATTCCTTCTACACAAACCTTAGGAAACCTTAAGTAGGATAGCTTAGACACACGTTGAGGTTTAGTAAGTTAAATCCAAGGCCCCAAAAGCAACTCAAGGAGAACGATGGTTGTATGAAACCAAGTGCGAGGCACTTGAGACTCTCATAGAAGAGAGGGAAGACGGATAAGACCAAGGACTCGGTTCTTGGCAACGTCTAGATGCATTCTAGGCACGAGCATGTAGTATGCATATGAATTGCATATAGTTGAGATGTTAACCACTTGAATGCATTCTTTAGGGAACCACAATTCGTCCAGAGCGGAAGTTACTCCAGGACAAACGCAAGGGAGCCATCCAGGTGAGGGGTTTCCCATCCTTGCCCTACAGGGTTGATTGAGGATGTTGATATGTGGTTTGCCTACTTGCCTATTTGTAAGAATTATTTAGTGGTTAACATGCTATTGTTGTTCCTAAACTGTTATATATGAAAGTATTTGTATATGTGTGTTTGACTACAGGTAAAGAGGTACTGGAGGGTATCCATGTGGTGACATGAGATATGCCGAACAGTACAAGCAAAGGGGTAAGTTGTTGATTGAGTCCAAGGTTCGGTTTACCCTATTAATTAGAAACTCATTAAAGAAATCGTATATAAGTTGTTATTGAACGTCGACGTTTTATGGTAATTGAACTTAGGAAAGACCTTAGAGCTAGGTTATGATCTAAACCAAGGGTTTGGGAACAATATGAGGATTAATACGATCTCTTAATTGATTAGTGAGTCGTAGGGATGTCCACACTAGCTAGGTAAAGTCAGTTTAGGATAGTAATGGGTAGATAGAGTCAGGATCCCAGCTGAAAGCTTGTGAAGAGAAACAAGTTAAAACAATTGCCCGTTGAGGCCATTGCCCTAGCCTGGCACTAGGGTCAGTTAAAGAGTGATAGATTTCCCCGTTGAGGCCATTGCCCTAGCCTGGTACTAGGGTTAGTTAAAGAGTAAAGCATTTTCCCGTTGAGGCCATTGCCCTAGCCTGGTACTAGGGTCAGTAAAAGACTAAAAGATTTACCCGTTGAGGCCATTGCCCTAGCCTGGCACTAGGGTCAGTTAAAGATTAAGAGAAATTGCCCGTTGAGGCCATTGCCCTAGCCTGGCACTAGGGTCAATTGATTGATTTATAGTTTTCATATGATATGTTAATTATGATTGTTTGATTATGAGAAGCATGATAGAAAAGCATGATCCGTAGGTTTATCTTTGATTTTAATGTTATATTAATATTGCCTGATCGTAATATAACATTTGATATACTAGACTTTCATGCGCATGTGATTGTGGGTGTTTCCCCTTCCCCAGCTGTAGTGGTACCCGCCGCTATGCCGAGGATGGGAAGCTTCTCACTGAGTCTGTTTGACTCACTCCCTCTGCTTCAATGTTTCAGATACAAGGATCGGGCAGACATCGACGTCCGAACAATGATACGGACATCAGACCATCCTTACGCTCTTGTTCGCGTGGGTGGACTCCTTACAGCATTTGATATGTACTTGCTCTAGAATTGTCGGCTTCACATGTACTTAAAGACAAGGTCCAGTTGGGGATAAACTAGGATATATGTTTGAGTATATAAACTTCTGCATGTGAATATGATAGATTGTACGCATTGAGGCGTACGGTCAATATGATATGGATATATATTATGTGTGTTTGCTGCATGTAAATAGGATAGATCGTACGTATTGAGACGTACAATCAATATGATATTAATTTTTTTTTTACATTGAGTGCTGATAAATATATCTATACAATGGATTGAGCTGAAGCGGTATTGAGTGAACTGCGGATTGCAGGTTAATTAGGCCACCGGTGAGGTGTGGCCACTAGTATGATATATATATATATATATATATATATATATATATATATATATATATATATATATATATATATATATATTGATTGTATAGCAGGGTAGTTATAAACATGTTTACAGGATAAGGCTTACGGGTTTAGAGGTAAAAATCTATTCCTGTGCCGGTCACGTACTCCCGATTTGGGGTCGTGACAATAAAAATGCTTTAATTATTATTATTTTAGCTTATTTTTTCATATATATATATATATATATAGTTAAAGAATATAAATTAGAAATACCAACTGCTCTCTCTCTCAAACCAAACCCACCGGTCTCTCTCTCATATGCCAATTCTCGTCTCTTTTCTTGATTTCATGTAGATAGGGTTGTCAAATTTGATAAATTTGGCAACCTTTTCCTAATTTTAGTTTGCTTTTACTTTGTATCTTTTTCTTTGTTTCGTCAATTCAATAAATTAGATCTTTAGTCGCACAAGTTTTGTGGTGGTTCTGTCCAGATCTATTTTTGGTTTCATTCTTTCTTTGTGAAAGATTTTGTTCTAATTACTAGATCGACTCAGATATGAGTATCTATGCCAGAAAGCTTTCGATTTTTTATCAAAATGAATGAGAAGACTATGACCTTTACATGTGTTCAGAACACAACCTCTCTGGTATGGGTGAAGTTTAACGGCAAACATTTTGTTGGCAACACCAAAATCGATGAAGATTTTCATCCTAAGGTTTACTTCCTTATAGGATTAGTTGTAATTTTATTTTGCTTTTTTAGTTCAATACTGTTTACAAATTATTCTTCTTCTGTATTATTGGGTTGGAGTTCTCCAAACAATTGTAAGTTCCGTTTGGCTTTTCTATAGTATGATTTGATTGGATGCCTTTAATATATATATATATATATATATATATATATATATATATATATATATATATATATCAAACTATAAATTATATTCAGTATAAAGAAAATCAAATCAATTTCCTAAAAGAAATAATATCTTTTTCCCAAAATATTCAGTCTCTATTCCTTGCCTAGTGATAGAGAAGGGCATAATTTGATCTATGAAGGGAGCCCCTAAAATGATGTCATAGGCAAGATCTTTGACTATAATAAATGGGGTGGAGATTGTCAGATGCTCATTTTTTACTAGGGCATCAAAGAGTTTGTAGGTAATATCCAATTTCGCCCCGTTAGCACTGAGGAGGGATTCTACGGTTTTCTCAAGAAATTTTGTAGGAATGATGCCTTCTTTAATACAATGTAGGGATGCCCCTGTATCAAAGAGAGCAGTTACATTCTAAATGTAATTGTTTTGGAGGACTAGTTGTATGGGAATATACCATTTTTGGATGGACACTCTAGTGATTAAATTTAGAAATGCCTCAGGAAGATCTTCTTCTTGTCCTCCCTCAGCGCTTTCTTTGTTGATAGCAGGGTTTTCTTGGTGCTGGATTTGGTTGATGATTAACGAGTGTAGATTTTGGGTGGTTTTCATCTCTTTTACCTCACTTTTTAAGTTATTTATTTCTCTTTGTAGGTCTGTAATTGTGACAGGTCTTGGCTTGCTATCAAAACGTTTAATAATTTCAGTAAAGTCATATCTTTTGGGTTGTTGGATTGGAATATTGGTTGAGGCAGACGGAATATCTGGGTTTTCTTTCAACCTATTAAGGAATTGGATTTTCTCTTCATTGGTATTAAGGGAGTCTAATGCTCCAGATAGAATATTTTCTTCCGTGTTTATAACATTGATATAGAGTGGATTATCTTCTTCTATGAGATTTGCTGTAGCACAACCACAGTTTTGTCCTTCGGAGGAAGATTTAGATGAAATATCATCCTTAAGAATATTAATATCTTGATCAGACTCTTCAAATTCTTCTTCAGAAGATGTTTGAGTCATAAGATTGGTTATTTGTTCTTTTACTGCATTGTCTAATTCAAGCATCCTAATTTTTCTGTTTAATCGGCAGTATTTGGCCATATGGCCTTCTTTGCCGCATCTAAAACATTTGATTTTAGTTTTGGGTAAATCTATTGGGGTTTTGGAAGAAACATGTTTTGACAAGTTCCTAGGATTTCTATTTTTGGGAGTCCTATAATAATTTTTTGTCTTTTGGTAATCTTTATGTTTTTGGTAATCCTTTTGATCTTTGTGTTTGGGCTTGGGCTTTTTACAAGATTGAAAACCAAATTGTTCACAGAAGGATCCTAATTCTCTTCTGTTTTGGGCTTTCTCTTTGTTAAGCTGGTGTTGAATTTTGTCATCTTGACATATTTTGAATGCTATTTTTTGGACAAGAGCAATTAATTGCCCATAGCTTAAGTTTTCATAATGGATTTGGTTGTCTCCTGACATGTTTCTTAGTTTTTCCCTAACCTTGTCTCCTAAGGAAGTAAGTAGGCCAGTGATGAATTTTTCTTTCCATAACGGATGGTTACTATCTTCTCTGGTATAGACCCTTATTAGGAAAGTATCCTTGTACCACCTAAAATCTGCTAAGGTTTGATAGTAATTCAGCAGATTTATCTCTCCATAAGGAGGGATCTCCTATAAAATCTTGGGTGATTTTATAAATAAGGGTATTGACAGCATCTGGTATTGGTTCACCGTTGTTGGTTACTACAGCACCATCGCTTGTTGTTTTGACTGCACTTAAGATTTGGGTCTTTTGTTCTTCTGAAAGGTAAAAGTCCCACCAGCCTTTAAGTTGGCCAGTGAATCCGGCAATAAGGATTTGAGCAATGGAATGCTCATCACAATTGTGGTATATAGAATAGGCTGTGCTAACCATGGTCATTTGTTGGAGGAGCTCTAGGATCTTATTTTCTGCCAGCCCATCTATATTCCAAGCATAAATGTGGCTTGCATCAAAATGTTTTGGAGAAAAGTTTTTCTCTTCTAATGCTATATCCGGATGAGTGGCTCTCGGATAGTAAAGTTTTGTGGAATGCTTCCAATTGGGAATAGTTGCATTAATCTGATTTTGAGGAACTTCTTTTGGAAAATCGAGATGATTGATTCCTAAGGAATTTTATTAGAGGAAGTTCCCGAAGCTAAGGTTTTGAGAGGAGCTTGAGGCGTGTCACTTAGGACAGGCGATTTAAGTTTTTGAGGTGTATCAGCTATAATTAACCCCTTGAGTTTTTCATCAATTAATTGTGAGAGTGATTCCTCTTTGGCAAGATTGAAATTTGATTCAAAAGGTTTAAATATTGGCTGTTGTTGTGTAGCATTTTTAGTAGGGTTGGACTGCTGGTTGGGTTGCTCTAGGAGCTGTTCACTAATTTTCTTTAAGTAGGTATTAGTGTTTTCTCCTAAGGCTTGAAGATAAGAATTTGTGTAATTATTTTGTTCCATAAGACTAGAGATGTCTTTGGATTCAACATCTTTGGTTATGTCTTTGGCCTTAAAAGGTGAAGCAACAACAGAGCTTTCATTAATCGTCATGTTTGGGACAAAATATGCTTGTGTCGGGGGTAATTCATTTTGGATTGAACCGCCATGTTTTGTTTGCCAGGTGACATTTATTTCGGCTGGATGTGTCAAAGGAATTTTAAAAGGGTAATCAATTGAATGGTACTCTGCATACGCATTAAACCACTCAAAGAAAGGGATGTTGTTACTGACTTTGTTCAAGGTTTTGTAATAGATTTCTTGGATTGTTTTCCTAGCTTTGGGGTCAAAGTTTCCAAGAAACCAATCTCTCTTTTCGCTATTCTGGTCGGAATAGAAGTCCTTCCTTAAGGAATCCTTATCCAACTGAAAATCTTTAATTATGACATTGATAGTATTTTCTACCATGTCAAAATATGTGGGAGATTGGACTGAGGCTTGTTCATCCTCATGAGGTGGCTGATAAATTGGCCTAGGAAGATTAGATGATGTATCTAATCCCTGTAAGTGAATTACAGAAGGAGCAGTCCTTACTGTTTGGGGAATTGAAGAACAGGATTGCCTTGATGGTTCAATTGCGATTCTAAAATCTTCGCTAGATCTAACTGACCTAGTTCTGGACATGCTGAAAGAATTTCTCCTAAAGGATATTCCTACAGTTCCCTTAGTGTCTTGCCTTACTTCCATGTGAGTAGGGGCTGGATCAGGAGTTGGATCTGGTTGGGCAGGAGCTGCCTTTTCCATAATCCATTCTTCGGGGAGATTAACATCCTTCCACATAATTGCTTTAGGTACCATGACACTTGCCTTTGAGGCGTCGGTCAGGAAGAGAGTTGTTTTTCCCTTTTCATGAGGGATTAAAGCATTAAATGTGGAGGAATTCATGACTTTGTATTGAACTCTATACAGGAGAGCAACCGATATGGATCCAGGCTCTATATATATATATATATTACTCATTATAATTTGAGTAAATTACTAAAGGAAAAAAACAAATCCACATGACTCGATCCAGGAACCGAAAAGAAATCACTAAAACTAATCTAGGCACATAAAATATTGCGGAAGCTACTAAACTTGATGCCATCGCTAATACCCAAATCTTGCCAGTGCCTCTGCTCCATCAAGGCTGACCTCCAAATGTCGAGCTCCGAAAAAGCCCGCACCAAACGGAGGACTTTACCTACAAGAGGTAAAGCCACATATCCGTGACTGATGGGCAGAAGAATGACTCAAAGAGAGAATATGAGCAGCTAAGTTCTTCATAGGTTTCCAAGAAGAACTAGTGTAGGCATGAGGTGATGGCTCTTCATTAGGATTTGTTAATTCATTCATCTTTTGTATTTCATCCTTTGCGATTTATAGATTGTATTTTGCTTCTTAATCACATGTCATTAGTTTATTAGATTATTCTATGAATGGGTATGTACTTAGTATACTAGGTCCTTCATACCGGGTCGATAATCGTTGATTATGTAGTAGGTTCTTGATCGTGTGCATCTTCTAATTGTGATAATATTTATTTGAATTAATTGTTCCTGGTTAGGCAGTTGATCATTAAGTATATCATTAAATCTCTCGATGCATGTTATTGATGTTCCCGGTCGGGGATAACATTATCATTAGATAGGATTTCGTAATGCTTAACTATCATGAATCAGATGAATTTCAGAATGAATTAATTATACCTAAATATCTTTTGATTGGCTATGATTGTTAAGTTATATTCTTCATGGGAACCTATTTCATTCTATATATTTTATACCCATCGTATCCCTACTGATTCTGCGAATACCTGCTGGTTCTAGTTACTAACCAATTGTAGGTTCAATACGAAGATTCCGCGAGAGATTCGACCCTTGAGTTACGCCTTGTGCTACCTGAGGGTTTATTTGATCACAACTGTGACGACCAGTTGGAACCTCGATTCATAGCAATTCGAATTAAAGTGATGATCAAATTGGCGCCGTTGCCGGGGTAATCATCGATTGATCCTAAGGTTGGTCAAGTATCTCCAATCAAGTAAGTATTTACTTTTTAATTTCTCTCTCCACCAATGATTACCGAACCAAGTACGTGAGAATCAATGGGCTTCCTCGCTATGGCAACTTGCCACATCATAGGATCTATGATTTCTATGAGATAAGGGAAGAAATAACAAGGGTACTTCAAAATTGCCCTACGTACGAGCCAGATAACCGTCTCAAGGGTATTCCAAAGTATTTCAAAGAAAATTTTGATTCACCATGAGGAAAAAATGTCTCTCCTCTTGTACTAGACGAGATGAGAGACCACCCCAGTAGAAGTAAGAATTTTAATTATTTTACTATTTTCATTTTCGTCATTTTTCGTTTTAATTAAAAAGAGGAGTTGGAAAACCATGACCAACTTGTTACAGCGAATGGTTTCATTCACCGCAATGCAGCAAGTACATTGTCCTACTTGCCATGCCAAACAAAAATGCTCGCCACAGCAAGCAGGTGCAAATCCATTAGGATTTTTCAATAATTCTTAGGGTATGTTTGGATTGGGGATTAAGGAGGAGAAGGGAAGGGAAGGGGAGACTTTCAAGATATCTTCCCCTTGTTTGGGAAGATGAAAATTGGAGGAGAAGATAATGGAAGATCAAGCCTTAATCCTCCATTATCCTTCTCCTTCACAAATTCAAGATACCCCAAATTGGGGTATTTGAAGGAGGTATCAACACCCAAACAAAGGGAGGACATATGGAATGTTAACCTTCCCTTCCCCTCCCATCCCTTCTCCTCTAATCTCTCCCCTTCACTTCCCCTCTTAATTCCCAAACAAACCCTTAAATTTTGTTTTCAGTTTTAATCGTTTGTTTTAACCTAAGCAAAGGAATCTAGTATAACCCCGATTTAATCCTCCACTACTTGAATGATTTGAGTACTTGAAATTCACACATAGGGCATCAATGGATTAAAACAAGTGGCATTTTCATGAGCTATAATTCATCCGTCATACAAAGTATTAAGACAAGAAAACCATCAAGTGTAGCCCTAAGATAGACACAAGTGGACCTCCATGAACAAAACCTAGACACTCTTGTCTTCTATATAAGCACACTTAGGCATAGAACATTCCTTGAGAAACCAAATTATGCATGTCTACACCTAAGAAAAATAGGCCAAATAAAATGTTAAAAATCTTGCTCACACACATCACGAACATTCATCTAAGCATGTTGGTATGATATTGAGTTAAAAAGGGAATACACATGGACTTGTTGCTGAGAAGGCAAGAAGAACAAAGGAAGAGGACCCAAAAAGCCTTCAAATTCCTTTACAAGGACGAGGTAGAAATGGAGGAGGCAAAAATTTACACTATCAAGAGAACCCCACTCCCATAAATCAATTAGCCTCGTGCAGCAAGCTATGGAAACACACCCAGTAGCTCCAGTTAAGTAGGGAGCCAATGGTTGTCCCTGACATCGAGGGATGATAGTAAAAGGAAAATCCGGGGATTACTAGATCCCCTTGCTTGTATAATTTCTTTTTATTTTTGAAAATCCTTCGAATAACTATGTACGTATGAATGATGAATGATCTCTAACTACCAGGCTACTAATGGCCACAATTTTAAAATTGCTATAAGTATCTTTGCATGTAAATGTCCAACCCCTAAAATAAAAATGAACAAATAAAGAAAGGGGAGGACCAAATATTCCCTACACCCAAACATTGGATGGCTACTCCTAAAGTGTGTGTGTGGGGGGGGGGGGACCATAAAAAACAATTAATAATTATTTGTTAGTAGTTTTTGTTTTTCTTAAATGCATGTATAGGTAGCAATACAAAAATATGAGAAACAAGGACACCATTCATTTTTAGTCATAGTCTTTTGGGCGAGGTAAGTATTCCTTTCCCCTAATTACCTGGTCTGCTGTAGGTAAAATATTTCAGTGGTGACTTTTATGTCGCTATTGATTGTTTCACAACTGAAGCCCTATAGTGACGACTTTTGGTGGTCGCCATTGAAGCACTTTCAGTGGTGAAAAAAGACTCCACCAAAGAAGATTAATTTTCGCAACTAAAACAATAATATAATTTGGAGTTTTTGGTGGCAACTTTTTGTCACCATTGAAAGGACCTTTAGTGGCGACTTTTTTTGTTGCCATTGAAAACCTAAGTCGCCACTGAAATCACTTTTTGTGGCGACTTTTACTCGCCACTGAAAGCAGTTACTGGAACTCCAACGACCGGCGACGACCTTCGCCTCCAGTCGTTGATTGTCGGACCACCGGACATTCGCCGCTAGAGTTCCACTTTCAAGACCACCTTATAATTTTTAAAAATGGCGCATGGACGGATTCAAAGTCGGGACATGATGTATAGTATTGTCTATAGCAACCACTGAGCTATATATCATCTTTTGTTATATAATTTCATTCTAATATATTTATTTAGTTTTCTACCTTCTGTGGCGACGTTGTTTTTCGCCACCAAAGGTCTTCGGTGGCGACTTTACAAAAGTCGCCACAACAACCCTAAGAAATTTATTAAGTTTTCTACATTTGGTGACGAAAATCTAAACTTTGCCACTGGATGTTTTTAGTGGCGAGAGGAATAGTCACCACTGAAAACCCTTCAGTGACGACTTTTAAAATTTCGCCATTGAAGGTTTTCAGTGGTGAGAGGAATAGTCGCCACTGAAAATCCTTTGGTGGCGACTTTTAAAATTTTGCCACTGAAGGTTTTCAGTGGCGAGGGGAATAGTCTGCATTGAAAAACCCTTCAGTAACGACTTTTAAAATTTCACCATTGAAGGTTTTCAATGGCGACAAGAATGGTCCTCACTGAAAACCCTTTTTGTGGCAACTTTTAAAGTTTCACCATTGAATGTTTTTAATGGCGAAAGAAATGGTCGCCACTGGAAACCCTTTTGGTGGCGACATTTCAATTTTCGCCACTGTAGTGTATTTTGTGGCGAAAATTTAAATGTAAAATTAATTTTCAAATATATAAAACATTACTTATAAATATTTTATTATTAATTTTAAAAAATAAAATATATATCATTTACCTTTATAAATAATATAATAATAAGTTTAGTCTTCTAATACTTCAATTAATCTTTTTGAAAATGTATTATTATGAACTTCTAAATAAGAAAAAGTAAAAATAATAATAGATGAACATAAATAAAGAACACTGCATTTGATGGATATTAATTCTAACTTATTATTGTAATTTTATATCTTTACCGTTAGGTTCTATAAAAAAGAGCTATATTCATATAATTTGTACAACTCATCTCTTTTATGATTATTCTTTTTAATTTTTTTACATATTTTATTTTGATATAATTAGAAATAATTAAAAACAATTAATTCCCAGTCATTACATGTTTTATTTTGGAGAAATTAACAATTATATATAAATAATTTTATATAAGTATATTTCTATTTGTCATCTAACTATTTTTGAATTAAAAATTATAATTAATTAAGTTTTTACCTTCGGTGGCGACTTTTACAATTTCGCCATTGAAGGTTTTCAGTGGCGAGTGGAAGATTCGCCACTAAAAACCCTTTGGTAGCGACTTTTAAAATTTCGCCAATGAAGGTTTTCAGTGGTGACAGGAATGGTCGCCAATGAAAACCCTTTTGTGGCAACTTTTAAAGTTTCGCCACATAAGGTTTTCAGTGGCAAAAGAAATGGTCGCCATTGAAAACCCTTTGGTGGCGACATTTCAATTTTTGCCATTGAAGTGTATTTTGTGGCGAAAATAATGTCGCCACTGAGGAGGTCTTTGTGGCAACAAAATCGTAGTTGTCATCGAAGGCCTTCAGTGACGACTAAAATGTCGACATTGAAGATCTTCGGTGGCGATATGAAATCGTCATCACTGAAGGTTGACTTTTACTGGTAACTTTTTTGAGTCGCCACTGAAAGTCAACTTTCTTGTAGTGTGTGTGGAGGGGGAGGGGATCACTCCTATAGAAATTTTAAGACTTCAGGTTCTTGCTAATTATTTAGTTCCGAAATTTGGGTAAATTTAAATTTTGTTTTGAAATAAATAAATATCTTAGGAATCAAACCTAGCATGTAGAAGTTACAAATTTTTTTTTTGAAATTTAACTAATATGCTTTTCTTAAAAGATTTTTTTTCGAAAATCAATTAACCACATTTAGGCTTTTCAAATTAGACTTAGGGAATTTAAAATTAGAGAATCCTCGATTTAGTGAAACTTTTAGGGCGTTAACCCAAAAGCAACCTAACTTTAGGGTGTTAAATAACCTAAATTATAGAAAAGAAGTAGAGCTAAAAATGTGATAAAATGCCCATAAGAAGCACTATTTATTAATATACTTGATTATGCGTAAAATATGTAGAATATTGGATAAGTGAGTTTGATGTTTGTTGAGTGTTGCAGGCTTAATAGGGATCAGTGAGAAGATATACTTCAAGTGCAAGAGCTGGAACCCAAGCAAGAACTCATAGAAAGCCACTGGATAGAGATCAAGTCAAGAGAAGAACGGAGCATTCACCATGGAAAGCAATTTCATTGGCCACAACAAGCAGGGAGCCACTTACCGTGGCCAGCAAATTCACTCGCCATAGCGAGTGACTGAGTGCTCGCTGCGGCGAGCCAAAGCACTCGCTACAGCGAGTAGTGCAGCACATGTGGTAGATGACGTGGACAACAATTTAAATGAAGGAAAATACAATGCGGTCGAGGCATAGATGGAGTTGGAGATGCATTCAAATTGATTTGAATTCAAAAGACAAATCACGTGTCAACTATCACTTATCTCATCCCAATTTGAATCAAACTGGACTCCCGGAGCACTATAAATAGACGTTTCATCAAGTTGGAATTCATTCACAGTTTACCTAGAGATTAGAATAGTTTAGAGAGAGTATGAGCGGCTAAGTTCTTCTTGGGTTTCCAAGAAGAACTAGTGTAGGCATGAGCTGATGGCTCTTCATTATTGTTTATTAATTTCATTATGCTTTTTTTTATCCTCTTTGAGTTTACGATTGTATTTGCTATGTTTCGTAAGTCAATATCTTGCTACATTCAATCATGAATGAATGTCTACTAAGATGCTAGATTCTTCATAATGAATTAGTACATACTTGATTTATATGGAAAGACACTTAGATCTTATGGTTTGCGGAATTCAATACAATTCTATTCTTCGGGTTCTTGCTTGCTTGTATCTCTTATTGCGATAATATTAGATTAAATTGATTAACCCGGTCGGGCATTAGTTTGTTTAATAGTATCATAAAATCTTTTGATGCATGTTATTGATGTTCCCGGTCGGGGATAACATTCATAATTTGATAGGCTTCCGTAATACACGACTTTAATGAATAGGATAAATTTCGAATGAATTAATTATACCTGAATATTTTATGATTGGCTATGATTGATGGTTTTATCCTTCTTGGGATCCTGGTTCATTTTATATTTGACTCTTTAAACTATTAACTCCCTACTCATTCTACGAATACTTGCTGGCTTTAGACAATAACCAATTGTAGGATTAATACGAAGATTCCGCGAGAGATTCGACCCTTGGGTTGGCCTTGTGCTACTATGAGGTTTTATTTGATCACAACCGTGACGACCGGTTGGAACCTTGACCACGAAGAATTTGGAGTTTTGGAAGATTATCATATTGGCACCGTTTCCGGGGAATCATTGATTCATCTAAAGCTTGGTTACGTCTTCAACAAACAAGTATTTATTTTATTTTAATTTCTTTTTTGATATTTTATCTTCTGTCACTTTTCTTGTTTTCCCATTTTTATCTTTATTTTTCGAATTTTCTTTTTAATTTTTTTGCTTCTGCTCGCCGTGTGCTCGCTACAGCGAGTAGTTTTACTAGCTGCCAAGCTCGCCACATCGAGCTATAATCTGCTTGCCACTATACTCGCCACAACGAGTGTGGCAACATAAAGGGTCATTCTCTAGTTTATGACCTGAGCATCTAAAGGAGACTTGTTTCCCTTAGACCCAGTTATCGAGCAAACTTTAAACTAAACTTAGGAAATAGAAAAGAAGGGAAGAAATTCCCACCATAACCATTGGTGATCATGGGGATTAAATTTTTGACGAAAGGGTCACCCTTAAAGACCTAAATAAAGCCGACTCCTCTTATGACATATCTCGAAACCTATTCCCGGTTTTTTAGAATGATTTTGAACTAAAGGACCATTACTGAACTCCCTGCCAAAATTTCATGGATTGACAGGTGATAATCCCTACGTATACTTAAAGGTTCTACACATGCACTGCACTACAATTAAGCCTATAGGTGCTAAGGTAGAGGATGTCATGTGGAAAGTATTCCGAATGACACTAGAAAGGAAGGCTATGAAACGGTTCTTGCACTTACCAACTCAATCGCCTGAAGCCATACTCTCTTGGGATGTCCTCTGGAGTGCTTTTCTCAAAAAGTACTTCCCGTCTAATAAGGTTTCATCCACTATAAAAGAAATCACGTCTATCAAGCATGAGTGAGATGAAAATTACTATGATTATTGGGTAGACGATCAGTGTGAGAATCCATGATGCATCCAGCTGACGATTGCCCACACATAGTGGAAGAGGTCAGTGCTTTGTTTTAGCAAAGACTTGGAATGTATCCTGCGCAAGACCAGTTTTCAAACAAATACAACCCTGGAGGGTGAGACCATCCGAATTTTAGGTGGAGGGACCCCGGGAAAACTAACCAAGGAAATAGAGGAGGAAAATTCCAAAGAGATCCCCCTAACCAACTACTGAAAACCAACCCCACCACCCTTGCAACCACTGAACAAGGGAGTGTAGGTTCTGAAGTAAGAGAGCTCAGAAAAATTGTAGAAAAATGATTTCTAGAATTCCGAGAACAATTGGTCCATGAGCGTAATATAACCAACTCCCAAATGCAGGCATTTGTCACCTAATTTGACCCTAAAATCAATGACCTAGCATCCAAGGTGAGTGCCTTAAACACTAAGTACGACAACCTAGTTGAATTCGTTAAAGGATTGTCTAACAACATGAGTGAACATCAGGCACAAACCGGAAGAACTATCCCCTCCAACACTGCAATAAACCCTAGAGCTGTGAACGCCATCACCTTGTGAAATGACAAAGGCTACGAGGGACCAACAATGCTTATCACTCAAGAAGAGGAGGAGGACAACGATAATTTCGAAACAACATCCTTCCTTGGACTAGAAAGTGAGAGCGGAAAGGAAAAACAACTATTAAAGAAGATATAAATTATGTGCCTCCGAGAAGAGCAAAAGGGCGAGGAAATAGACAAAACTGAAACCCCTAACCCGAAAGATAGAGGGGTAAATATTGAAAAAGTCCCCTTTCCTTGTGCCTTCTTAATGCATGATAAAAAGACTAACAATAACTTTAAATAGGATGAGGAAATACTTGAGCTATTAGAAAAAGTACAAGTAAATATGCCCTTAATAGAACTAATTAGGAAGGTACCTAAGTATGCCAAGGTTCTTAAAGAGCTCTGCAAGAATAAAAGGAAATTTAAGCCCAGTATAAAAGTGCCAGTAAGTTCAAACGTGTCTGCCCTTTTCAAACCTAGCATACAAAAAAGTGCCAAGATCTAGGGTCATTCACTATATCCTATACGTTTGGTAAGGTACCAATCGAAAAAGTACTACTTGACCTAGGAGCTGCAATAAACGTGATGGCCAAATCCATCTATCAGGCATTAGGCATCAAAACCCTACAACTGACTTCTGTTGTATTACAACTCGCTGATAAGTCTCTAGTCCATCCTGAAGGACTCATAGAAAACTTATTAGTACAAGTCAAAGGGCTCTGAATCCTTGCAGGCTTCTAGTCTTAGATATTGAGTCATCACCTCGAGACTCCACCCTGATTTTGGGACATCCATTCCTTATGAAAGAAGGAACGATCTCGAAGGAGGTTGGAGGAGACAAAATTGAATTCAAACTTTATGAGGGAATGACATAATCGCCTGAGAACCATGAAGTCAATCTGATAGATAGTACCACTAAAATCAATCATGCTTCTACCTCTCTGAATAATATAACTGTTGATTTGGCCATTAAGGGCCCAACTAACATTTTAGGAAATAAGGCACCTAAAATAAAATACAGTGGCACGCCATTACAGGAGAAAACAGAAAAACACTAGACCCACCAGATAAAGTGTGGGGGAGTTCAACAGAGACGGGCACTGAGAAGAAAGGAGTAATCTCTCCAACTGAATTGATCGCCCGAATACTGGAAAAGAATAAAGCAAAAGAGGAGCTATTCGCAATGATAACAACGCTCTTCCAACAAAGAAGGGACGAAGCCCACAACAAAGCGGTGCAGCTCCAACGATACCTCCTTGAGCTAGACAAAGAGTCCCATAAACCCCCTTAAGAGGCAAGGTAAGTGTCTCTTCTCCTAAAATTACCCGGTCTGCTGTGGGTAAAATATTAATAGTGAAATAAGTGTGGGGGAAAGAATAAACTTACCTAATAATTTTGTTTAAAAGTTCTGCAATTCGATAATTTTGTTTACTTGCATTTTTGTTCAAGTTTTCTTTTCAATCGGTTTTATTCTCCTTTTTGAAATTTTTTTTAAACCCTATGAATGAGCCATCACTATTTCACACCGCAATATCTCTTTGAATCTATATAAATATATATTTCAACATACATGACTCCTAATTGTGCCACCTCATGATTTAACATTCAATTTGGATCATTCACTACTCTAATGTGGTGATTTCACGCCTAAAAAAATGGCGGGAATCAAAATTGTGTATCAGTCATTAATTAAAATTAATATTAAAATTCATATCACACACAAATGGGCAATTAAAATTCTTTTTATTGGATGGGCAATTAAATTTTAAAAATGAAAAATAATATAATTCCCAAATAAATGGCGGGAATCAAGGCATATGCATACAATTCACTTTAGATTTTAATTAATATAAAATAAAATTAATTTAAATTTCATAATTTATATTCGAAACTTCAATTTTTTTTGTGGTGGAATAAGAAACATAAGTTATATTCCTTTTGAAACTTATATTTTTTTTTTAAAATAAAAATTTAATATAAAGAGAAGAGATTATAATAGAGAGATATGTTTAAATTAAATATGAAAAAAATAAATAAAATATATGATTACATTAAAAAGTGAACTTTTTTTTTAAAATATGCAAATCAAAAGATGTTATAAGATATATATAAATCTATATTGTAACATACCAAGGGCAATTAAATTCTAAAATGAAAATAATAATGTATATCTATTTATCTATCTATCTATATATATATCTATATAATATATAAAGTAACGAACAATGATTCAAATACTGCGATATGTCCTATTTGTTATTTTTTTTCAATCCTTCCACATCATCTTCATCCTTTATTTTGAGAAGCACATGTACATGTACCATTAATTAGTCTTAATTGATTATATTCTTATCAATTTATAAAGTTAAATTTTGAAAAATTACTATATTAAATTGAATTGATTCTTATCGATTCAGACATTCAAATATATAATAAATGGCTTCAATTATGCTAACAAATTTAATTTGTTTTAATCATGTTAATTCCTTGAGTTTCGTTCCATAATGGAGTTCACATTTATCACTCTGACTCTGTACCAAAGGATATCAGTACAAATTTTTTTATACTCAATAGCCTTCAATGGAAAATATTTGAAAATTTAAATTGGTTTTCTCAATATCAATTACGTGAATATTAATTATATTAAACCGTTTGCTTTTAATTGTTGTGCTGGCTGTTTTATAGAAAATTTAAATTGACACAATATGGCATTGACTCTATGTAAACATTTTTAAATTCTAATTATTTACGTACCCACCAACATACTTAAGATCTTTTGCCATATTACCGCCATATATGTGCCTAAACATTGCCTTTCACTATTTTTATTCTCACATGGTCCTGGCATCTACAAATTTGATTCGTTAGTGTTGATCTTCTAACTTTTTTTCCTCATTCTTCTTTATTTTTTTTACTAATAATGCACTCTATTTATTTTATTCTCACCTGTATAAATTTATTAACAAATAAACAATGCACTCTGTTTATTAATGAAAACACCAAAAAACTCGTATACCCCAAATTATATGTCTATTTTTCTTAATGTATGAAATAATTCAAATTAATATAAAATGATCTGTAGTCATATCCCGTGCATCGCACTGGTTCAATACTAGTTAATGTATATTCTTATGTCTGCTACATTTGTCTTGGTTTGCTAAGTACCCCCACACTTAAAACAAACATTGTCCTCAATGCTTCATGGACAAGAAGTTTTAAGACGAAAGGGTACTTAGCAAAGTAAGACAAATTCAGCAGACATAAAAATATGCATTAATTTAAAGAGAGGTATTGCGGAGTCAAGTAGAGATGGCTCAGTTATAGGATTTGAAAATCCAAAATAAAAAATAAAATCGATAAAAAGAAAATTCGAACAAAAATGTAAGTAAACAAAATTATCAAATTGCAGAACTTTTTTAAAGAAAATTTTATGGTAAAATATTCTTTTCCCCACATGTATTTGACTATTAATATTTTACCAACAGCAAACCGGGTAATTTAGGGGAAGGAATACTTACCTTGCCCTGAAAACTATGACTGAAAAATGACTGGTGTCCATATTTACTCATATTTTTCTTTTACTACCTGTGCATGCATTCAAGAAAACCAAAAATACTAACAAATAATTATTAAATAATTTCATTGTTTTCCCCCTACACTTTAGGATTAAGCATATTATGTTCAAGTGTAGGGGTTTTTAGTCCACCCCTTTCCTTTACCTGTTTATCTCTGTATTAGGGGTTAGACACCTGCATACAAAAATATTCATAGCAATTCAAAATATTGGCCATCAGTAGCCTTTAGTTAGACAACGTTCATCATTCAGTTATGCATAGTCATTCAGGTTAT
Source organism: Senna tora (assembly GCA_014851425.1). Classification (NCBI taxonomy): domain Eukaryota; kingdom Viridiplantae; phylum Streptophyta; class Magnoliopsida; order Fabales; family Fabaceae; genus Senna; species Senna tora. The sequence continues at coordinate 14,867,608 of CM026261.1, read as the reverse complement.
GTTAAAAAAATAAAAGAAAAAGAAATAAAAGACTCAATCAAAAACTAACAAAATTTTTAAAAAATTAATACAACTGGGAGGTTTCCTCCCCCACAGTTATCCTAGAGGGTTACCAAAATTAAGGATAAGGTAATGAAACAAACAACCAGATGGTCCATCCGGCTTCAGATTCTCTTTGAAAAGTAGGTACCTACACTCTAGGGAACTTTCAGTGTTCCCTTTTACCTTTCCAAGTTGTAGGTTCTTTTTGAATATTCTATAAATTATGGGAAACTTGCTATTTAGGAAACTTTTAGTATTCCCCTTCGTCTTACCAATGCGCAGGTTCTCCTTGAATATTCGAAATAGTAGGAGAAACCTGCTTTTTGGGGAACATTCAGTATTCCCCTCTCTATGTTTGTCTTGCCCTTCAGTCATTTGCTAAATCTACTTCACCTTGATCTTAGATGGTTTCAATTTTAGGGCTTCTATCCTCTATACTTGTATCAGAAACATTATTTGTTTCAAGGGTGAAAGAGGGGATATCACTTTTTAAAGAAGGGGCAAAGGTGTGTTCCTTTTTGGATCTCAGGTTGTTCTATTTTCTTTTCGAATGAAAGAATGGTTAGCACAGGTGGACAATAGTCCTCCTTTGCCTCCAGGTTTCCTTCTATGATAGTCTCGCCACATGGTGCTTTTTCAATTTCCTTGGTCTCCTCCTCTTCTTGAAGTTTAAACCTTACGATTTTCTTTTTATGCTCAGGAGGAGGCGAGTCAATTGAAAATGTAACACCTTTATCTTCCACGTTTTTCATGGAACTTGCGGTATTTATGGAATAGGTGAGTTGCATGATTTTTGTTTCAAGACAAGCCTCTTTCTCTTCTATTTTTCTTTGTTGTTCGCTTAGACTAGAGAGGCGTGAATTCATGTTTTCCCACCAAGTATGCATTTGCCTATCCACTTCAACTCACTTCTCTTTGAATTTAACGGATATATCCGCAAATCCTTTGAGAAGTAGCTGTTTAATTTCGTTGAGACTATCCATTAGATGGTCGGACCTTTGTTGGTGCATGGTCAGATCTCTTTCATAATAATAGGGATAGTAATTACCCCCATATTCATGGATATGGTTGAAATATTTATCCATAAAATTGTATCATTACCTTGAAGAGAAAAATTTTTACAACCTTAAAAGTTTTTTGAAATAAAAGACAAAAAAATAAAATTATATTGGGCATTTAACAAACATCTAATGGACCTATCCAATATTCAAGATGTTTTGCGGATAATCAAGAATATCAAGAATTGGTGTCTTTTATTGGGCATTTTATCATATTTCTAATATATTCCTCGTGTTGAGATATTCAACCTAATTGGTGTATTTTCATGGATATTTATATCATTTAACTTCTATTCTACACCTTAAAGTTATGTTGATTTTGGGTGCGATCACCCACACTTTAGATTCAAGCATTCCACATTCGAGTGTATGGGTTTTTAGTCCACCCCTATCTTTTACCTGTTTTTCTCTATTTTTAGGGGTTGTACATCTGCATACAGAAACATCCATAACATTTCAAAATAATGGCCATCAGTAGCCTCCAGTTAAAGATCATTCATAATTCAGTCATATAGTTGTCCAAGTCAAGTTTATATAATAGAAAAATATAAAAGGAAATCAAAAGTAAAATATATAAGCAAAGGGTCCAAGAAATCCTCAGATTCTCCTTCCTCCATTTCTTCATCTTCATCCTCTGAGTCAGGGATGACCATCGGCTCTTTGCCCTTTTTGGAACTACTGGGGACGTCTGCATGTGGCTCACTGAAGTTTAGTGGTAGAGTTTCTTTTTTTTGGTTTCCCAAGGTATCCCCCAACCCAACAGGCCAAGGACTAATCCTCCGCGGATCTAAGCTCCATTTAAGGGTTTGCCGCTGGCTAATTGGTTGCTGCATACACAAGGTGGGATTCGAACCCCCAACACTTGCTTAAGCGACCTAGTGAGCTAACCACTAGACCAACCAAGCTTGGTTAGTGGTAGAGTTTCTTTGAGAGTGATCAGTTCCGCCTCTGACATTTGCAGCTAGTTCATGTATAAGATTTGGAAGGCCTCACGGGTCTCCCTCTTGTGTTCCTCTTACCCTTACTGCTCTTTCTGTGTTGTGTGCCTTCCACTAGTACTTGTTCTATAAATTCTAGCCGGTCCACGTTCATGAACCCGTGGGGCTTAAACACCAGATCCTGCTTCTTGGCCTTGACATTAGCCTTCTTGTAAAGGTCAGAGATGAGGTGTGGGAACATCATTTTTGCCCATTTTCTTCCATAAATGGCCACTTCTTTGATGGAGACAAAAATGAAATCCTGCAGTCTTACCGGCTTCTACTTGATCAAGAGGTAAAGCAGGTGAGCTTGGGACGGAGTGATGTTGCTGGAATGGGATGATGGCATGAGGTTGTGGCTGATGAAGTGGAGCCAGATTTGGACATTGTTGTTGAGGTTTGCCTTGTATATGTAGATTTGGCCTGCCTCACTGGTCTTGGTCTCCCATCCCTTCATTGCAATGCACAATGTTTCTTTAATCTCTCCGTAGGGTACTAAGTTGTTGTCCTTTTCCCCCACTGCATATACACAATTAGGATGGTTGGGTAGCCTGTAGTGTACCCTGATGTCTTCAGGGTCTATTTCCAAGATAAGCTTTCCTCTGAAGGTTAAATGGTCCACCTTACCATACAACTTTGCCTGGTAATAGAAGCCCTTGACGAATGCCTAATTCCCTTCTGATTGTGGTTGTACCAGCCCCAACAATCCTGAGTTCTCAATCTGCTGGAAAAAGGGAAACCTGTTATCTAGCTGGAAGGGTCACTCATGAAGTATGTTTCTTCCTTCAACATGTTCCCTGGCTTCTTATGCTATCACCTTCTTCAAAACTATAGTGTGCTCGCGTTTGTGAGACAGATTCTTGTAGGGAGGGTTTTAAAACGCAATACCAGAATAAATAATATCGCTAGCAATTCATGGAAGATATCAGATTATCCTTTTATTAGCTAAGTTTCAAGCCAGCATGCTCAAATGTGTAAGAGTGTTGTGCGTGAGCAAGGTTTTTATCACTAAGATTGGCCTATTCTATTTAGGTGTAGACATTCATATATTGATTTTTCATTGAATGTTGCTATGCCTACATGGGGTTTATGTAAGAGACAAAATTGTGTGCAAATTTTCATGTGGGTCTACTTGTGTCTTTATTTGGGGCTACACTTGTTGATTCTTTGTTCTAACACTTGCATCAAAGGTCAATTCTATTTTTACTTATGTGCAAGCTAAGGTGATGTTTCCACTTACTCTAATCTAATTATGCCTTTTGTTCTAAATTCAAGCAACATTTTATGCAACCATAATTTGCCGCAGCGAGTGAGCTAGAAAATGGCTTTTAACGGAAGTTCATTCGTTGCGGCGAGTGCATGCATTCGGCGCAGCGAGCAAGGTATTTTCGTAATTTTCTGCTCTTTAATTAAAACAAATAAAATTACTATCCTACTAGAGTGGTCTCTCCCCATTGTGTCTAGTCCAAGGAAGAGACAACTTTTCCTATGGGGGTGATCTGTCACAAATTCAAATTTCTTCGAATGAGGTCTCGACCAGTCGTCATGATTGTGATCAAATAAAAACCTCAGGGTAGCACAGGGTGTAACCCAAGGGTCGAATGTCTCACAGAATCGTCCGATTGATCCTGCAATTGGTTAGTGATCCAAGCAAACAAATATTCGTGGAATGAAAGGGGCAAAGATGATGTTAACGCAAAGGGTAAAGATATTATATTCAATATGAAACCAACAAGTCCTAAGAAGAATAGAACTCAACAATCCCATCCAATCTAGAGGTTTTTAGGTTCAACTAGTTCATTTTTAAATTCACCCAATTAACTCCGTGTAGAAATTTTAAGACTTCAGGGTCCTGCAAATTATTTCATTTCGGAATTTGGTGAATTTAAAAGTTTTTCAAAATAAATAAATAAATATCTTAGGAATCAAACCTAGCATGTAGCAGTTAGAAAATTTTTCAAAAATTAACTAATATGCTTAAAAGTTATTTTTCGAAAATCAATGAACCTCATTTAGGCTTTCCAAACTGAACTTAGGAAATTTAGAACTAGAAAGTTCTTTATTTAATAACACTTTTAGGGCATTAACCCAATTAGAAATTCCTTTTTACCATAAAAGATATTCTTGTTTGCTCGAACAAATTAACACATACATGAGGGAGTTAGATGGATTATTGAAAGTCCAATCTGAGTGACTTAACCCTGTTGGAAAGATAAGCCCTAAACACTTATCTACACATATACATCCATTGAGTGTTTCAACTACTTAACTTGTTTTCTTCAAGAACTTGCAGTGGGTCATTATTGAGGCTGACTAGCACACATGGACTTGGGAAGATTGAGGCATTCGTCTCTTTTACCCAGTGCCCAAACACAAGCCTATATATATAAATATGCATATGCATACCCCTATCTCCTTATTTTGAGCTTTGTGGACACCGCATTTTGTTCGGCCCCAAAAGGTGCAGTAAAAAACAAAAGAAAAATAAATAAATATAAATATAGGCAAAAATAAACAAAAAATATATAAATAAAAAAATAAATAATAATGATAAATGTGAAATATAAAAAGAAAAGATAAAAGGAAAGAAAGAAAAAGAGGAAAAAGGTAAGCTTGTGGGTCGTGACGTACGAGGGTGAACGTCGCGACCCCCAAGTGCCAGGTCAGAGGGCATCACAACGAATGAATTTCTACATCGCGACCCCCTCTGCATTTATGGCAGAATCCAATCAGATCAAAAATCATGTGTACGTCGCGACCCCCATGACTTTTAGGTCGCGACGTACGCGTCATAAATGGCCGGATTTTATTTCCCGGAATAGAGCCGGCATGGTAACTATAAATAGGAGGCTTTGGCTCAATCGATGGAACCGAATTTTGAATACCGAAAGGCTGCTGAATTGATATAGGGACTCTAACGTAATTTTCTCTTTTCTTTGATCTTGATGCTTCTCTGCCAACCTTCACTTGAATTTTACTTTTAAATTTTAAACCCTTGGATTTATGGGGTAAGAGATAGACTTAAGGCCACTCAGAGGCTGTCTTAGATCTCTATGTCTTAGATCCGGGGTTTAGAACCCCAAAATTCTTCTTCTTTCTAATTTTTTTAAAATAGGTCGCAACCCCCTGGTGTAGCCTTCACGACCCCTTTCTGTTTTGAGCACAGTTTGCCTTCTCTTTTCTTCTGAAAATTTCTGTATGTCCCTCTGTACGTCGCGACCCCCTGTTTCCAAAGGGTGTAGGTCGCAACATACACTGTTATACATCATGACCCATGACTTTTCACGGCCTCAGGATTCTGACCCAAGGCTGTGGGTTGCGACCCCCTGACTTTTAGAGGCAGAAGAGGTTCTCTTCTTTTTCCTTACATTTTATGAATACAAATTATTTTATAGTAACAAGTGTAAACCTAGTGCCACTAATGAGCCTTTGCTTCTATAGGAGCACTAGTATTCACGCCATCTGGGTGCTTCCTGATGAGCACCACACACACACATTTTTCCTTATCTTGTTTGATTGTGAATTTATGGTAAATAGGTGCCGAGAAGGCCTTTGTCTCTTTAGGCATAGTTCACTAAGATGCCATATAAGCCTTTGCTTGATGAGCATCCCCCACTCACACACTTGCGTGCCACACGAACTACGTGGACTTTGATTCGTCTTTGAGGGTACGTAGGCCCTAGGCTCTTATCCTAGGTCAAGTCCATCTTTGCTTTCTTCTATGTTTTGTGTTTTGTGTTCTTTTCCAACTCTTTTAAGGCCAAACAATTTAAGTATTAGTTTTTGGGGTAACCCTCTTCAGACAGGGAAAGAGGGGTGCCTAACACCTTCCCCTCATCTCAAGTAGACTCCTGAACCTAATTCTTTTAAAAACCCACTTTTACTTAAATTTCGAACTATTTCCTTTTCCAAGTTTTTTGTAAAACTTGGTGGCGACTCCGCAAAGTACCCGCCGAGCGCACAGTCTTCACAGTTGGCGACTCCGCTGGGGACTATTCAAAGAGTCAAGCCCTTTCTTTAAAACTAATATTTAAATCATTTTGGCTTCAATGTTGAGTATTTGTTTATATATATCTTGTTATATCTTTTTTTCCCTTGTTTTGAAGTGTTTCCACCTTAAGGTGGATGGGAAGGGTAGTTAGGATGCTCCTAATCATAAAGTGTACAAGTTTCTTTATTTAACTATCCTTAATTTGCTTCTATACCTGAAGCAGTCCGTAATAGTTAGTGGGGGTATGAGAATCTTTCCCTGTTGGGCTTCGGCCTACAGAGGTTGACTTATCTTTGTTGCTAGGATTGTTACCTTCCTTAAGGGTTGATACGCACAGACTTTTCTGTGACCGGATCCTCTCTTAAGTCAAGGTCTCCACCTTTGGTGGGGGCAATCTAAGGACCTTTTTAGGGTTTCTGGATCCCAAGCTGGCCATGTATAAAGTGACCATGGGGCCTACCCTTATTAGGTCAGCCGGTTTTAGAGACCTTAGGAGCCCTACCTTTAGGACACAAGGAGCGAACTCCCTGATTGCACGCATTGCATGGCATGCATTTTTATCACTTTCAGCATTCTACATAAATCTTTATTCTTTACACTAATATTTTCTCTCCTTTTTCATAATCACATTTTAAAAATAAAATTTGAAATGGCATTAGAACTTAACATGGCCTTTTGTTCACCCACGAGTCTCACTTTCATTGGGAAGCGAGTAAGAGCCAAGATACAAGCTAATACAGTGGAAGGTTTGATCAAGATGAGAGAGTACCTGCCCGGAGAGGATTTGAAGAAGTTTCGTGGTCGCTATGGGGATATTCTAGATCTCCCCGATATCAGGATTGTTGGAGACGCACTTCAAGCACTCTTGCAATTCTGGGACAATCAATTGAGGGCTTTTGTGTTCCCGAATTTCATCCCGTCCTTGGTACCTGAAGATTATGCAGAGCTCATGAGGGATCCTCTCCTTCAAACAAGCCATGTATACAAGTTCTCTAGGTCTCTACCTTCGCAAGAAGAGGTTGCCAATATGCTAGGGCTGCCTTTAAAAAATTTCAATATCAAGAGGTCCTCACAAGGTGAAATTTTATCCTAAAAATTTCTCCTAGACGACATGGAGGCCATGAGGAGAAAAGGCGATTGGACGACCTTTAGTCGTACCCTAGCTTTGGCTGTTTATGGGCTGGTGATCTTCCCTTCTGCCCTTGACGTCATCAGCCTACCATCAGTCAACGTTTTCACCCCAGTGGAGAAATATAGAGTGAATCCTGTGTCAGCCATACTAGCAGAAAATTTTGGGTCTCTCACCTATTGCCTAGCTGGAAAGGGGAATACTGCAGTTCTTTCTCCAACTTCTCACTGTGTGGCTAGCTAATCATATGTTTAGGAAACGATTTTCCTCTATAGGTTTTCTTGACATAATTCACCATCCTCTTAGGGACTTTTCCCACTGTGAAGGGCATCTTCTATACAATACCAACCCTCCAAAACCTACAGAGTCAGAAGGTTGGGTGAGATTCCTAGCATGAGTTGAAGAGCATGACATACGATGGAAGTTAGTATGGTGGCTCAAGGATGATGTACTATATAATTGTGACCAGTATCCCAATGTACCTCTGGCCGGGCCAAGAATAGCAATGAACTACAACCCTTCCTTGGCACACACGCAACTGACGTACTGCCAAAGGAAACCCTTAGAGGAGTTAATTCGCCCACTCTTTTACTCTTTCAAGGGACCTGAAGCAACCCAAGGAAGGTTAATTTCAAGGTCTTGGGATAACATGTTATTCGAGGGCAAAGCTGAGTTGGGAAATAGAGGGTTAGCACCAACCTATGTGTTCAAGACTTGGTTGAAATAGAGGCTCAATGAAAAAGTTAAAGAAAAGTTTGTCCCTTTGAACCCTCTTCAAGGAAATGATCGGCTAAAGATTGAGTAGGCTTTGATGCGCAAGATCGAGGAACACAAGGACACTTTGGAGAATTTGGATGCTTAAAGAGAGAGGAAAATAAGGGCAATTTGCGAGGTAGAAAAAGAATATATTATCGTGAAAAGAGTTGGTGACAATGCCCGGAACAACTCCCCATTCTTTGTGGAAAACAAGAACCTCAAAGAAGAAAATCTGGGTTTGAGGAATAAGTTGATTGAGAAGGAACAAGAATGGGGAAGGCAACTGGCCGCGGAAGTTCAAGACAGGTAATTAAGGGCACAAGCGCTCTAAACTCGCATCACAAAGTTGGAATCCCGAAATCGCGACTTGCAAACAAAAATGTTCAATAATGACGCCGCTACCAAGACGGAACTAGAAGGGGTTCATTTCCAACTTCAAGCCATGAGCCTAGCAATGGAGAAATTGCAAAAGAAGTGCGATGAAAGAGCTCAATGCATAGAAGAGCTCGAGAAGGAAATAGAGGCATGGAAAAATGAAGCTGTCAGAGTTTGCGAAAAGATAGAGCAGATGGCACGACTTGTTAACTTATCAGTGCCTTCTTTCGTTGAAGCCTTCAAGTGGGTGGAATGGCAAATTCACCTACCTCAGATCCCTCCAGAGTTAGAGGAGCTACTAATCTTCGGTCGAATCCTGATCAACCGTTGGAATGCAATGCTGAGGTTGTAGTCGTGGGTGAATAAAAACACGAGGATAGGTGTGCGATGAGCTTATGGCTTTCGCAACACATTTTTTCAACTAGTTTCCACCATTGAATCTTGTATTTATGGATGGAAATTAGGAAGTTTTGAATGCCATTTCAAATTAATCAATACAATGACTATTTTTTCTATTTATTGCTTTTCCTTGTTATTTTAACTTATGCAAAAAGATTATATTATTAATACTAGTAATATGGCGCCAAAGACCAATGTGACCAATGAGCTAGAGAACTCACGTGCCTAGCTGGAGGTAACGGGAAATGCTTTGGAAAAAGAAGAATTGAAGCTTCTGAGAGAGGAGAACCAAATCGTCCAAATGGAAATAGCTGAATGGAAGCACAAGATTGCGGAGAAAGAAAAGGTGGAAAACTGCAAGAAAAGTTCAGAGGATATGTGCCACACCCATAACTCTCTCCTCGATTATTGTGAGATGTGCTGTTGGGCAGACCTGGAAAAGCTATATTCTGAGGACAAAGCAATGAAGGAAGCTATCAAGAAGTAGTAACAGGATGAATATAAAGAAAGAAATATATGAATTCCTTAGGAATAAATGTTAGTGGAAGCATGTCTCTTGTAAGAATGACTTTCACATAAATAAAAGTATCTTTTTGTTTGTCTCTCTTAGTATACTCCTCTCAAGTCAAGGGCTCATTGGTCAATATAATTGCATCAGAAACTTTGTTTCCAGAGCAAGTTTATCAACCCTCACTTCCATAGCAAGCCAACTGATCGCGAGGACCTCCTCATTTGGCACTCAGACGAAGGGACTAGCTTGGACAACTGGGAGGTTGACTGGGTCTTATCGATTTGTAGTTCCAAGTAAAGTTTGAATTGTGATTGGTCTAAAATCGAGCTCTAGGTTTAGATCAAAGAATAAAGAATTTATGAGCTTATTTGTTGTTATCTTTCAATATTTTAATTAAAGTGGCTTGCATGTTACCAAATCTTTAGTACATGTGTGCTTTTTCTTTTTCCCCTTCTCTTGTCTTACTCTTAATTTTGCTTTTTATCTTGCCCTCAGGGAATTAGAATTCTCAGAGATCCCGCCCAATGCCTTGATCCTCGATTTTTATGAATCCCTGTATATAAAACATATGCAATATGAGTATGCTTCTGATGAGGAGGATGTTCCTCCCGCATTTACCAAAATGGTTGAGTCTAATGAAAGAGGGATGGTCCCTCACCAAGAGACAATCGAACTTATAAATCTGGGGACTGAAGAAAACAAAATGGAAGTGAAGATTGTCGACAACCCCGAAAGGGAGGATCTAATTTCGCTGCTGAAAGAGTACATGGATGTGTTTGCATGGTCATACCAAGACATGCCTGGCCTAGACCCTGAGATTGCTTCCCACAAAATACATATTTTCTCTCACATGGAGCCCAAAAAGCATAAATTGTGGCGAATGAAGCCCGAGATGTGCCTCAAAATTAAGGAGGAAGTTCAGAAGCAATGGGACACTGGTTTCCTAGAAGTATCCATCTACACAGAATGGATGGCCAACATAGTTCTCGTCCCCTAGAAAGATGTGAAAGTTCGCATGTGCATAGATTACAGAGACCTTAACAAGGCCTCTCTTAAAGACGACTTCCCTCTTCCTCATATAGATGTCCTGGTGGACAATACTGTTGGCAGATTTTGCTACTCCTTCAAGGATGGATACTCAGGTTACAATCAAATACCCATGCACCTTGAGGATAAGGCAAAAACCACTTTCATTACACAGTGGGGCACTTATTGCTATAAGGTCGTGCCTTTCGGATTGAAAAATGCTGGGGCCACCTATTAGTGAGCTATGGTAGTTTTATTCCATGACATGATACATAAAGAGGTTGAAGTCTACGTGGACGACATGGTAGCCAAGTCAGCTGAAAAGGAGAGCCACATCAAAGTCTTGAGGAAGCTATTCGATAGACTGCGTAAGTTCAAGTTGCAATTAAATCCAAACAAGTGTACATTTGGCGCCCAATCGGGGAAGCTCTTGGGCTTCATAGTCAGCCGAAAAGGGATTGAGGTAGATCCAGACAAGATCAGAGCTACCCAAGATATGGCACCACCTACTACTGAGCAACAAGTGAGAAGTTTCCTAGGCAAAGTGAATTATATTGCCCGCTTCATATGCAACATGACGGCAACTTACGCTCCTCTGTTCAAGCTTCTAAAAAAGGACTAATCCACAGAGTGGAATGAAGAATGTCAACATGAGTTCAATGCTATCAAAGAGTACTTGACTAGTCTGTCGGTATTGTACCACATACACTAGGGAAGCCACTTCTGCTGTACTTGACGGTGTCAGATGAATTTATGGGAGCCATTCTTGGGCAGTGTGACTCAGTGTCGGGGAAGGAACAAGCTGTGTATTATTTAAGGAAGAAGTTTGATCCCAATGAGTACCGACATTCCTCAATCGAGAAAACTTGTTGTGCTCTAAAATGGACTGTGTGTCGCTTGAGGCATTACGTGCTTTATTATTAGACCCTTCTCATATCTCGCATGGATCCATCAAATACATCTTCAAAAGTCCTCATGTATCAGGATGAGTCTCCAAATGGCAGGTGGTTTTGGCAGAATATGACGTCAAGCATGTCGCACAAAAATTAGTCAAAGGGAGTGCCATAGCTGACTACTTAGCCATCAATCCTTTAAACGAGGAGCATACTTTGGACTACCAATTCCCAGACGAAGGACTGAATGCCGTGGAAGAGGAACCCCCTATGAAGTGTTGGGAGATGTTTTTCGATGGAACAATAAATGTTTTCAGAAATGGGATCAGAGTTGTCATCATCTCCCCGATTGGAAAACAATTCCCCACCGCAATCAAGCTCGATTTCAAGTGCACCAACAACATGGCTAAGTATGAAGCTTGTATCTGTGAGTTGCAAGCTGCTATAAACTTGGGAATCAAAGAGCTAGAAGTCTTTGGAGACTTCGCGCTTATAATTTACTTGACAAAAGGAGAATGGCAAACCAAAGACTCCAAATTAATCCCATATCAAAAGTTTCTCGCTGAATTGAGTAACCAGTTTGCATCCATCCATTTTCATCATCTACCTCGATGTAAAAACCTTTTTGCCGACGCACTTGCCACCTTGGCTGTGATTCTCAATATCAGTTGCAGTGTCCACCTTGAACCTATTAGAGTGGTGTTCCGAAACACCAAGATCCACTGCTTAGTAATAGATCCAGAGCCCGATGGCCAATTTTGGTTCTACAACATCAAGAATTACCTGGAGAAATAGGAGTACCCAAAAGGGGCAAACAAGAATGAAAAGAGAACCCTTAGGCGTTTGGCTATAAGCTTCTTCTTTAAAGGGGATGCATTGTACAAAAGAATACTAGATGGGGTACTCCTTCGTTGTGTCGAGGCAGTCGAAGCTAATCAGATTTTGGCCGAAGTACATGAAGGAGTATGTGGGACCCACTCCAACGGACACACTTTGGCACGCCATATCCAAAGAATGGGGTACTTTTGGTGACATTCGAACACGACTGCATTGATCAAGTTCGCAAATGTCACAAATGCCAGATTTATGCAGACAGGGTTAATGCCCCGCGATCATCACTTCATAATATGGTCGCCCATGTGGGGGATTGATATCATCGGTCCCATAAACCCTAAGGCCTCTAATGGTCATCGCTTCATTTTGGTGGCCATTGATTATTTTACCAAGTGGATTGAGGCGAGCTCATACTCAAGCATAACGCAGAAGACGTTTGTGCGGTTTTTGAAGACAAACATTATATCCAAATATGTGGTTCCTAAGAGAATCATCATAGACAATGGGTCCAATCTGAATTGATCCGAAGTGCAGAAGATTTGCGAAGAGTTTAAAATAACCCATCACAATTCAGTGCCATATCACCCACAAATGAATGGCGTTGTTGAAGCAGCAAACAAAATTATCAAGAAGATAGTTGAGAAGATGTCAATCACATATAAAGACTGGCATGAAATGCTGCCATTTGCTTTACATGGGTATCGTACCACTACTCGCTCTTCGACGGGCGCAACTCCCTTTTCATTGGTATATGGGACGGAGGCTGTCTTACCAATAGAAGTCCAAGTCCCTTCCCCCAGAATTATAGCCGAAGCCAATGTTGATGAAGAACAATGGGTCCAGGCATGCTATGATCAGATTAATTTGATTGATGAGAAACGCTTAAAGGCGGTTTGTAATGGATAATTATGTCAGGCAAGAATGGCTCGAGCTTTTAACAAAAGGGTTCGACCACGTTTATTCAAAGAAGGGGACTTGGTACTGAAGAAAGTCTTGCCTAATCAAGAGGACCCAAGAGGAAAGTGGGCCCCAACATATGAGGGACCATACATAGTCAAACATGCTTTTTTTGGTGGAGCCCTCGTACGTGAAGATATGAATGGTCAAGAACCGGGCCGCCTAATCAATTCAGACGCAATGAAAAGATTCTACGACTGAAAATCTGCTCATCGAAAAGAGTACTCAAAATGCATATGTTTTATATCTCAAATGGAGGGAATAATTTCCGAGGGGAGCTGTAGGGCAACTTCTTTCGCATTTTTGTAAAAGTAACCACTAGTTTCTTGTCACTTCAAATATTCAAATTATATCAGTTCTGCTTCATAACATTAGAATGAGAATTATTCTTTTAATAAGTAGTCTCTTTACCTTTTTTTCCAAAGCCGTGCAAGTCTTCCTTTCATTCCTTTGCTTTTGGCTGACTAATTGATTTAGATTTTACATAAGCAAATCATTGTTTCAAGTGGGTCGCAAAATTTTGGACAACTCATGAGAAGGTCAATTGCCTTAGCAAATTCCTTACAAAAGGTAACATTTTTACTATAAGCATGTTTGTGCATTTATTTTTAGGGGATTTTTGCTTAATCCCTTGTTGCAGATTGACCTACGTCAAATAAGCATTTACCACCTATAGATTTTAGGGACCTTTTAGATCCCTATGGTGATCATTTCACGGTACTCATGGACTGGCCATTGAGCGATTCGAAAATTGGACACTTATAACTTTTAGAGACCTTCTAGATCCCTGTGGTGATCGATTCTCGGTACTCATGGACTGACCATCGAGTGCTTCGAAAATTTGACACCTATAACTTTTAGGGACCTTTTAGATCCCTCTGGTGATCGATTCTCGATACCCATGGATTGACCATCAAGTGCTTCGAAAATTCGACGCTCGTAACTTTTAGGGACCTTTTAGATACCTGTGGTAATTGGTTCTCGGTACTCATGGATTGGCCATCGAGTGCTTCGAGAATTCGACACCCGTAACTTTTAGGGATCTTTCAGATCCCTGTGGTGATTGGTTTTCGGTTCTCATGGATTGATCATCGAGTGCTTCAAAAATTTGACACCCATAACTTTTAGGGACCTTTTAGATCCCTGTGGTGATTAGTTATTGGTACTCATGGATTGGCCATCGAGTGTTTCGAAGCTGACAGCCATAACTTTTTGGGACTCTTGCCCGCCAAGATCTCCATGGTGATCAGTTTTCACCGATAAGTGTTTCGAAATCTGACACCCATAACTTTTGGGGACTCTCGCCAAGATCTCCGTAGTGATCAGTTTTCGCCATTGAGTGTTTCGAAATCTGACACCCACAACGTTTGGGGACTCACGAGCCCCACCGTAAGATTACCTACGGCATTCGGAATTACAATCTGCAGTAAAGAGTCCAATAAGCCCAAGTAGGATGCGACCCCATCTCTAAGTGGGTCGCAACGCAGGGAGCATACGTCGCGACCCCAAGGGTCATGGGTCGCGACGTATATGACCGTTACACAGTTCCCTATGGGAATTTAATGTCATGGGTCGCGACGGTCTTAATTTTACATTACGACCCCTTGAGTAGTCAAACAGTTCGGTGGTGGACCATTTTGGGTCGTGACCCATGTCACGTGACTCCCATCTGATTGACTCTTAAAAATGGTCACATTAATTCTCTAGGTCGCGACGTACGCCTTTTACGTTGCGACCCATGCGGCTAGATTTTCTTTTTAAGAGAAATCATAAGTAGTTGTTGGTCACGACCCACTCCATGACCTATATTTCTCTTTCAGATCCTTGATTCCTCGGTGCTCTTCATCCAAAGCTGTCCCAGTCGAGCAAAAAATTTCATTCATGGCATCACTTTCACCGATTTAGAATTTCGCCGACATCACTGAAGATTAGGTATGGCCTTTTGTTTTCACGCATATAGGTCGCGACGTAATGTGTACATCTTGACCCACAGCATTGTGCGTCGCGACGTACATTTCTCTATGTCGCAACCCATAACCTTTTATGTCACCACCCTCCTTCTGTACGACGTGACCTAATGTATAGGGGCATGTTTATGCGTTTGGGGTACCTTTTTCTCCTTTCTAAAACTAACAACCCATTTAGTTTTCTAGAAAAAGGGCTAAAAGACCACGTCAAGGCACGTCGTCCTCATCTCAGCCAGTTGAGAGAGAGCCAGAGGTGACGGTGGAGTAGTACTGGAGGGCTATTTAGGCTAGGTCATTGAACTCAGAGAAAACCATGGTCAGGCTAAACCTAAGTCCTACATTCATGGACGAGATTCAGTACTACAACCTCCAAGGCCTGCTAGAGGTGGTGAATCAGAGAAATGACCCCCTGGTGGATCAGTACCATGTGGCATACGCCAGCACACACAGCCAGTCCTTCATACTGAGGGATGTCGTAGTCCCCACAATCACTCCACAGAACTTCATCGAGATGTACAGTTTTAGGATGGAGCTCGACTGCGTTTTTGCCAAGACACTCGCCGAACCATACTCTCGGGAGGCCATAGCAATAGCACTGACTTACCCAGGGCAGGATAGGTGGGAGGCCAAGAGTGCCCTGAAGAGAACCGGCACCCACCACATGACGAAGAACTAGCAAAATTTTTTCGCCAGTAATGTCTTGCCAGGAAAACACATTGGATCTCCTAGCAAGAGGTTGAGCACCCTGATCTACCTGATCATGTAGAGAGCTCCACTTTGCTTCCCCGCCATTATGAGCCAGGAATTCCATAGCGACGCTCAGGATTTCAAGCTATACCCTGGGCCTAAATACACGCCGACAACAATAAGCTTTCCCCACTTCATTACTGACTTTTGCGAGCTTCACCAGGTACCTCCTCAAGGCCTGGAGTACTACGAGTCTGCCTCTACTTAGTAGATGAAGGAGGATCAAGACATGGCAGACTTCCCACCGCTAGAGAACCTTGACTTTGAGGAGATGCTGAATGCCATACCTTCTCGTCCTCCCGCCTCAGCAGGAACAACAACCACCCTAACGAGAGCAGCAGCAGCAACAAGGGGAGCAGAGCATTCCACCTGGAACTGCAGATACAACATTGTCTCTTAACTTTGTGACTCACCTCCAAGATCAAGTTCAGGGTAAAGAGAAGATCATTGAGGAGCTGATTGCGGAGATTAGAGAGTAGCTAGGAGAGATCAGAGGACAACGAGAAGAAATCAGAGAGTTGCAAAAGGATGTAAATGAGCTGAAGGGTCGCATGCGAGCTATGTTAAGGCACTTCTGCCTGTTTGAAGAGGGAGGAACTCTCCCAAGGCAAGTGCCATCTGCAGCTCCAGACAACTCTGATGACGAGGACGAGGATGATTATGAGTAGCAATTTAGGGGCCCTAGGACTTTTTCTTTTCCCATAGGATTTTTCCTTCGTTTTAGTTTCGTTGTATTTGAGTTTTGTTTTTAATGACAAAATGGGGTTCCCTTTTCATGTCTTTACTTGTTCCTTTAATTTAAACAAAGAAAAAGCAAAAAGGGGACTCTGTGGACACTGCATTTTGTCCGGCACCAAAAGGTGCAATCAAAAACAAAAGAAAAATAAATAAATATAAGCAACAATAAACAAAAAATAGATAAATAAAAATTAAATAAAAAATAATATAATAATAAAAATATGAAATATAAAAAGAAAAGATAAAAGGAAAGAAATAAAAAAATAAGGTAAGCTTCTGGGTCACGATGTACGAGTGTGTATGTCCTGACCCCCAAATGCTAGGTCAGAGGGCGTCGCGACGTATGAATTTCTACGTTGTGACCTTCTCTGCATTTATTACAGAATCCAATCAGATCAAAAATCACTTGTACGTCGCGACCCCATGACTTTTAGGTCCGGATGTATGCGTCATAAATGGCCGGATTTTGTTTCCGGAATAGAGCCGGCATGGTCACTATAAATAGGAGGCTCAACCTCAATTGATGGGATTGAATTTTGAATACGGAAAGGCTGTTGGATTGATATCTGGACTCTAAGGTAATTTTCTCTCCTTTTCTTTGATCTTGATGCTTCCCTGCCAACCTTCACTTGAATTTTGCTTTTAAATTCTAAACCCTTGGATCTATGGGGTAAGAGATAAACTTAAGTCCACTCAGAGGGTTGTCTTAGATCCGGGGTTTAGAACCCCAAAATTCTTATTCTTTTTTATTTTCTTAAAATAGGTCGCGACCCCTTTATGTTTTAAGCACCGTTTGCCTTCTCTTTTCTTTTGAAAATTACTGTATGGGTCGCGACGTGTCCCTCTGTACGTCGCGTCCCTATTTCCAGAGGCTGCTGGTTGTGACGTACACTGTTATACGTCGTGACCCATGACTTTTCACGGCTTCGGGATTCTGACCCGAGGCTGTGGTTTGCGACCCCCTGACTTTTAAAGGCAGAAGTGCTTCTCTTCCTTTTTCCTTACAATTTATAAATACAAATTATTTTATAGTAACAAGTGTAACCCTAGTGCCACCAACAAGCCTTTGCTTTTATAGGAGCACTTGTATTCATGCCATCTGGGCGCGCTGCCTGATGAGCACCACACACACACATTTTTCCATGTCTTGTTTGATTGTGAATGTATGGAAGATAGGTGCCGAGAAGGCCTTTGTCTCTTTAGGCACATTGCACTAGGATGCCATCTGAGCCTTTGCTTGATGAGCATTCCCCTCTCACACACATGCTTGCCACATGAACTATGTGGACTTTGATTCCTCTTTGAGGGTACGTAGGCCCTAGGCTCTTATCCTAGGTCAAGCCCATCTTTACTTTCTTCTATGTTTTGTGTTTTGTGTTCTTTTCGAACTCTTTTAAGACCAAACAATTTAAGTATTAGTTTTTGGGGTAACTATCTTCGGATGGGGGAAGAGGTTTGCCGAACACCTTCCCCTCATCTCAAGCAGACTCCCAAACCTAATTCTTTTAAAAACCCACTTTTACTTAAATCTTGAACTATTTTCCTTTTCCAAGTTTTATGGAAAACTTGGTGGCGACTCCGCGAAGTACCCGCCGAGTGCGTGGTCTTCACAAGCCTTACATAAGCAGATCCTCCTAGCGTATTGTAGTAATAATGATTGTTTGATTGTCTAGGTCAAAAACTTCTTTTCCTCCCTGTAATTTAAAAAGCCTTGGGGATTCATTAAACCAAATGGTTTATTCGGAAAGTAAAAAAATAAAGAAGGTACAGAAGTACTAAAGTACAAGGGTACAATAATAAAGAAGGTACAAAAGTACCAAAGTGCAAGGGCACAAAAGTAAAACCCAAGGGAATACATAAGGTTGAAGGATTAGAAGGAAAACCTTAGTTTTCAGACAATCGGGACTTAATATTTATGCAAAAGAGGCTTCTGTTCTTTCTTTCCTTAAACAGTGAAAAAATATATAGCCTCCATCAGTAATGTTACAAGCCCAAAAGACCTTTTGGCTAGGAACTTGTGTGCAAAAAACAGTGGAGATAGAGACCCTCTTGAAGCCTATGGTAAGTGTAACACCCCAGTTTCAGACCCTTTAGAAATCAGAGTTTTGTAATATAGAATATATCTTTGATCTGGAACCGGTATGTTACCTCTCACCTTCTACCCGGATTTATTAAAACTTGTTCCATATTAATTAAATAAGTGAAACTAGTTAGGGTTCTATCTCTCGGGTATCTCTCGCGCATACTTAAAACACGGAAGCATACAAACAATCATACATAATAATCCATGATTAAAAACTTCTTCATACTTATATTTATGTATATATACAAATATATTCGAAATATAGTCATACACATACGTTCTTACTTATATACATCACAATACATGTACAAAATATGCCATTTAACCTTTCCAAAAATATACCTAAGGTTAATGGCTCAAAGGGACGGACATTTCAACATATACAAAATGAAACTATATGCATCTAGACTATCTTGTCCGCTTCTTTTCAAAAGTCAGGCTACCCATCGCTCCAACTCCGTCTCATAGGCATTCGGGTACCTAATCAGCTGATACACACCAACGTAATGAGGATAAACCCCAGTAATCAAAACTACCTGTTTTCAAACTCGTTGTTGTGTACAGTTGTGCTTTGCACAGAAATCTCTGCATTCCTTTCTTATTATACACATAAAACACGGATGTGATGTTTATCTTAAAACATATGCATGCCATACTTTTCATGAAACATTTAGCATGAAAATTCATACATGTTAGGGCATATGAAATGGAATGGCATACTTACATGTCATAAAACATTTAATATGAGCACATACTTCTTAAACATGATCTTACATGTTTGAATGGTAGAGAAATAACAAACATTATAAAATATATGGGCCTTTGCCCATTTTATGAAAAAGATATGAGCATAGGGAGCACCACCCAGTGGATATTCGCACATACACTTCTAGTGGCTATTAATAAGTAAGAACCTATAGCAATTAAGCTATTTCTATTCTGTGTACTATCTGGAGCGTCCCCCAGTGGATCCGAGTACTATGAGATCACTCCCTTTTCTCGGTAGGTCGTATCTCAACTTTTGTTGTGGATCATCCCCTTTTCTCGGTAGGTCATATCCATTTCTGATTGGTTCTACTTAGCAAAGGGAGTCACTTCTACTTAAAATTTGGAGATCCCTGTCTCTTTTTAACGATTCTTCTCCTTTTAAAATTAGAGGTCCCCGTCTCTATTTAACGGTTCTTCTCATATTTGTTTATGTAGATCTTCCCTTTTTGTATGCTATCTATACAAATATGGGATGAAATGTCTAGGTCTCAATCATGGTTAATCTAATTTTAAGCAAGTCACTCTTGATTTGGCCATACAGAGTCTACTAGCTTAAAATTAAACAACCAACACGGTGTTTTTGAAAACATTGTTTGGTCTATTGGATGTATTACCATCCTAAAACATGTGACAACCATGGAAAGCCAACGGCCATCCCATACCGACAATAGGACAATCGATCATGGACCTATTCTTTTCAAACCATGTATATCAAGATACTTGATCCTTTAATTTCTATGTTATTTCCCTTACCCATGCTCATATTTCTTTTTTAATTATGGAGCATAATGTTTAAACATGTAATTGGGCATTCTAAAACTCTTTTCTTTGTGTTTCAACTTAGAGCAATCATATGAACTTATTCCCTATCATTTATACTTGAAAACTCATATAAAACTTGGCCCAAAACATGAGAAAACATGCTCAAATATGAAAATATTTCTAAAACCCATACCCATATCCAAACTCTTTATAGACTCTCTAATTTCCAACTAAAATCCAAGCATGCATTTATCATCTACATCCATTCTAAGTTCGAAAATCATAAGGAAGCAGTTCTAAACCTCTCAAATGGCTCAGAAATCCGAAACTCAGTTTTGGCCCATTTCTTGAAAACCTAACTTAAAAATTAGAGAGGTTGGTAGCTTGATTACCTTAATCTGAAGCTAGATTCTTGTTTAGTTGGTGTTCAACTGCAATTCTACGATTCAATTCTTGCTAATTTAGGATTCCCAAGCTTGAATACTCTCTAGAGTTCTCCTCCTTCTTTCTAACTCCCTCTCTCTCTAAATGTTATGAAGTGTGTGTGAAATGGCGGTGTTGCCACCTTGCCTTAGGCGTGTAAGGGCTGGTGGCAAGGGATTTGGGAGAAATTCATTTCTCTCCCTCACCCACCAACTTTCTCTTGCACTTTAGGCCTTTTCTTTTTAGTCCCTTCTCAATTCTTTCCTTAAACTAGTGCACAACTATATGCTTTCTAAATGCAACAATCAATGTCACACAATCACAAATACTTAGTTCTTCTAGCAAAAATTTAACATATCACTTGGAAGGTCTGGATATTATAGTAAGAAACAAGTAAGCACGTTATTAATGAAATCTTACCCCAATATATTGGTGAGGCAATGAGCGTATTGACAAATTGGTCGTAAATATTCTTGAAGAAATTCTCATGGATGATTAATTGGCTGAAGTGATCCTAGAAATTCTCATTGGGAGCACTAACCCTTTAAGTTAGCTTGATCTTGAATGCTCTAAATTTAGATCTTTGTCCAGGAATACAAAGGTTTAAGTGTGGGGGATTTGTTCGCACCCAAAATCAACCTAACTTTAGGGTGCTAAATAGCACAAATTAGAGATAAATATATGTGGTTTTGAACCAGAAATGTTGAATATTTTGACATAAGGAGTAGAGCAAAAAATGTGATAAAATACCCATAAAATGCACTATTTATTGATATTCTTGATTATCCGTAAAACATGTGGAATATTGGATAGGTACGTTACATGTTTGTTGAGTGCTGTAGGCTTAATAGGGATCAACGGGAAGATATACTCCAAGTACAAGAACCAGAATCAAAGCAAGAACTCATAGCAAGCCCTTAGAAGAGATCAAGACAAAAGAAGAACGGAGCATTCGCCATGGCCAATAGAATCCATTCACCACAGCAAGCAAAAGGAGTACTCACCATAGCGAGTAAATACCACTCGCCATAGTGAGTAAGCAAACAGCTCGCTGTGGCGAGCCAGAACCACTCACTGTAGCGAGCTACCAAGCATGGCAAGGCTAATGACGTGGCAGTAACCTTGTAAGCAAATTTAATGAGGATCCCAACCATCAAAGGAGTTGGAGATGCTTTTAAATTGGTTTGAATTCAAATATTAAATTCCATACTAATTAATAGTTATCACCATCCTATTCCGAATCAAATTGGAGGTCCTTGAGCAATATAATTAAATAGGCATTTCCCAAGATTGAAAAGCCAGTCAGTGACTCCAGGATTTTAGTATAGTTTAGAGCATAGAGAGAATATGAGCGGCTAAGTTCTTCTTGGGTTTCCACGAAGAACTAGTGTAGGCATGAGCCGATAGCTCTTCATTAGGGTTTATTGATTCATTCGTCTTTTGTATTTCTTGTTTTTCGATTTATAAATTGTGTTTTGCTTCCTAATCATATGTCATTAGTTTATTAAATTCTTTTGTGAATGGAAATGTACTTAGTATGCTAGATCCTTCATATCGGGTCGGTAATCATTGACTATGTGGTTAAGCCACTTGGGATTTCTTGTTCTTGGAGATCAAATCCATATTTATTTATTGGGTTCTTGATTGTGTGCATCTTTTAGTTTAGATTATATTTGTTGAATTAATTGTTCCTGTTTAGGCAGTTGATCATTGAATATATCATAAAATCTCTTGATGCATGTTATTGATGTTTGCGGTCAAGGATAACATTATCATTCGATAGGCTTTCGTAATGCATAACCATCATGAATAAGATGAATTTCAGAATGAATTAATTAAACCTGAATACTTCAGATTGGCCATGATTACCTGGTTCTATTTTTCTTGTGATCTTCCTTAATATTATCTTGACCCCTTAAACCATTGACTCCCTACTTATTCTGCAAATACCTACTTGCTTGATATACTAAACAATTGCAGGTTAATACGAAGATTTCGCGAGAGATTCGACCATTGGGTTGGCCATGTGCTACTCTGAGGTTTTATTTGATCACAACCGTGACAACCAGTTGAAACCTCGATTTTCAAAAAAGTGAAGATCAATCTCCAACTCCTTGTATGGCTGCACCACATTTTATTTTCGTTCATTTAAGTTGTTGTCCATGTCATCTGCCATGTGGCTGTGTCACTCGCTGCGGCGAGTAAACTGGCTCACCATAGCGAGTGACTGGTTACTCACTAAGGCAAGTGTCCTTTTGCTTGCTGTGGCGAGTGAAATTGCTTACCCTGGCGATTGCTCCATTTTTCTCTTGACTTGATCTCTTTCTAGGGGCTTGCTACGAGTTCTTCCTTGGGTTCTGGTTCTTGTACTTGGAGTATATCAAACGCACCTATCCAATATTCTACATATTTTATGGATAATCAATCATATCAATAAATAGTGCGTTTTAAGGAAAATTTATCACATTTTTGGCTCTACTCCTTATATCAAAATATTCAACCTTTTTGGTGAAAAATCACATGTTTTTATCTACAATTGTGCTATTTAACACCTTAAAGTTGGGTTGATTTTGGGTGCAATCACATGTTCAACAAGATATCCCTATCTAATTAACTCATCCCCCACACTTGAATCAAGCATTGTCCTCAATGCTTAAAAGCTGAGCAATGTTGTTCTAGTGTGAGAAAAAGGAAATAACAAAAACCATATAGGATATGATATCAACAGATTTCCAATCAAGTAAGAACAATTGAACTACAGGCCAAAAGATGAAGCATTCATATAGGGAGGATGAAAAATGATTACAAACTAAAAACAAAACAACAAAAGGAAACTACTTTTATCCTACTGGAGATTTTCCTCCCTCACCCTTATCTCATAGCATATCATCACACAACATTCCTAAAAAGAATGCATAAGAGATAAGAGAAAGAAGGAAATGACATGGCCCTCAATTGGGCTTCAAGTTCTCCTTGAAAATCAGGAGCAGAAGCAGACGCTGACGCTCTAGGGAAGAAGCGTTTACGGATTGGTTAGCAATTGATTAGATTTTGTGATTTGAATGACTGGAATATCAGGAGTCCAGTCATTCAAAGAAGCAGAGAAGCGTTCAAACAGATTCAAACTCAAAAGTTAAACCTGGAATCACTTATCCGCTATCTCCGTCCTAAACCTAGTCAAACTAGGACTCCCGAAGCATTATAAATACAAGCTTCATCAAGTTGACAAGGGAGGCAGAATTTCAATAACCATATCTTAATCGTTCTTGTTGATCACAATCGTGACGACCGATTGAGACCTCATTCGAAGCAATTCAAATTTGCGAGACAGATCAAATTAGTGGCATTGCCAGGGAATCACCTTTTTGATCTTGAGGTTCGTTATCTGCATCTCCGGCGAGTAGGTATTCGTTTTTTATTTTCTTTAAAATTCTTCTCTTTCTTTTTCGATCTTTTTGTTTTCTTCTTTTTTGCTCTTCTTCTGTTCTTTTCGAGATGAGTTTACTGGGCTGCTCATCGCCTAGTGTTCATCGTAGTGAGCTTATAGAGTTTCTTGACTTCTTGCCGCTGTGTCGCCACAGCAAGCTCTCACGTACAAGAATCACTCGCCGTAGCGAGTTCCTTTACTTCTTCTGGTGCATTTGCCAACAAGAGTTCACCGTAGCGAATAATACAGAGCTTATGTGTTATTCGCGACCACTGTTTGCCATAGCTAATAAGGCAATGGAAGTTTATATCCCGCCTCGTTCTCACGGTTTATGACCAGAAGGTCCAAGGGAGACTTGTTTCCTGTGGACTCGGAGATCGAGAGAATAGGTAAAAACAAAGGGAGAAAATTCCTACTACAATCATAGCTGACCATGAAGATGGAGTCATAGAGGAAAGGGTCACCCTTAGAGACCTAAATAAAGTAGATTCCTCTTATGACATATCTCAAAACCTGGTCTCGATCATTGAGAATGACTTCGAATTAAAGGGACCATTGTTGAAATCTCTGCCAAAATTTCACAAATTGGCAGGCAATATTCCTTATGTGCCCCTAAAAATTTTACACATGCACTGCACCACCCAGAAACATGGGGGAACTAAGGTCGAAGATGTCAAATGGAAAGTATTTCGAATGACATTGGAAGGAAAGGCCCTAGAGTGGTTTCTGCATCTGCTAACCCAATCTCCTGAAGCCTTGCTCTCTTGGGATGCTCTCTAGAGCACTTTCCTCAAGAAATATTTTCCATCCAACAAGGTTTTGGCCAGCATGAAGGAAATCACCTCCATTAGGCAGGAACGTGACGAGAGCTACTATGATTATTGGGTTTGCCTTCAGGACATGATGATCAAGTGCCCTAATCACTGCCTCCCTCTAGCTCAATTAGTGAATAGCTTCATAGATGGTTTAAATCTCACTGATTCAGACATGCTAGTGGTAGCAGCCAATTGTGCACATGAAGACCTCACCCCTTCTGAGGCATGGGATCTAATCAAGAGGTGTGCACTCACCAAGTAAAGAAAGGGACCCTGTGCTGGCCAAATCACTAAAGATTAAGCCGAATTGACCAAAGCGGTCATGGCCTTACAGGCCTCACAGCAGCAAACAGAGCAACTGGCTCTTGTAACTGCAAGCTGCAACATGTGGGGTCCGTGATGCACACTAGTGATGATTGCCTACATGAAGTGGAAGAGATCAATGCTATGTTTCAGCAAAGACTTGGGATGTATCAAGTTCGAGATCCATTCTCAAACACATATAACCCTGAATGGTGAGACCATCCAAAGTTTAGGTGGAGAGAGCCTGGACAGGTAATTAAGGGCAATAGGGGAGTTAACTTTCAAAAGGACCCCCCTAACCAACAAGTTAAACCCAACCCCACCACCGTCATTATCACTAAGCAAGGGAACTTTGGGCCTAACCTTAACAAGCTCAGGCAAATAGTAGAAAAAGGATTCTTCGGAGTTCAAGATCAATTTGCACATGAGTCTAATGTAACCAACTCCCACATGCAAGCATTGGCCACCCAATTGGTACCGAACTCAATGACATAGTATCTATAGTGGACGCGTCAATGCTGAATACGACAACCTAACTGACTTTGTCAGAGGATTGTCCAATAACATGAGCAAGCAATAGGCACAAGTTGGAGGAACCATTCCTTCCAATACTGTGATAAACCCCAAAGCCGTAAATGTCATCCCCTTGTGAAATAGCAAAGGCTATGAGTGATCAACAATGCCTATCGCTCAAGAGGAAGAGGACAAAGACAACTTCAAGGTGACATCCTTCCAAGATATAGAAAGTGAAAGTAGGAAAGAGAAGGAACAACCAAAGAAGATGAAGAACCTCTAACTCTGAGAAGAAAAGCAAGAGGACAACATCAACGAAGGGGTGTGGACACCACATTTTGTCCGGCCCCAAAAAGCACAAGAAAAAGAAAACGAACAAAAGAAAAATTGGATATGAGTAAAAATAAACAAAAATTATAATAATAAAAAATAATATATAAATGAATAAAACAAAAATAAAAATAGAAAATAGTAAAAAGAAAAATAAAGGAAAGTTAGAGGAAGCAGAAAAGGAAAATCTAAACACTTGGGTCGCGACGTACAGGTTCATACGTTGCGACCCCCAAGTGCCAGGTCATAAGCCATCGCAACGTATGAATTGCTACGTCGCGACCCCTAATGCATTTATGACCAAATCCAATCCGAAATCAGGAGGCCGTCGCGACGTAGGACCTTATACATCACGACCCCCTCTGCCATAAATGACCGGATCTAATCGGATCCGAAACTAGTGCCCGTGGTGACGTAGGACCTTATACGTCGCGACCCCTCCGTCATAAATGGCCGGATTTCTTTCTCGGAATAGATCTTCTCCAGCCCCCTATAAATTGGAGGTTCCACTTCAGGGAATAGACCAGAAATTCTTGATTCCGAAAGGCCGTCGAATTGTTGTAGGCTAAGGTAAACATTCCCCTATTTTGATTGGCCCACACTCTTGATTTACACTTCTTCTACTTAAATCATATTCTTCCTCGTAAGTTATTGGATCCGTGAGGACTAGAGCCAGGCCTTGAGCCACTCTGAGGGTTGACCTATATCCCCTCTATGTCTTAGATCCGAGGTGTAGAGCCCCATTTCTTTTAATCTACGTCTGTTTGTGTGAATGGGTCGTGACCCCTTTCTGTATTGAGCACCAATTCTTCTTTTCTATTTTTTTAAATTGGCCGTATGGATCGCAACATATCCTTTTATACGTTGTGACCCCCTGTTCAGAAGTAGAGGGTTGCGACGTATCATTTTTTCGTCGTGACCCCCTGACTTTTTAATGGCCTCGGGATTGTGAACCGAGGCCAAGGGTCGCAACCCATCCTTTTATGGGTCATGACCCCCTTGACTTTTAGGGGCAGATGTGTGTCTTATTTTTCTTATGTTTTATAAAGAAAATAATAATAAAAACAAAATATATAATTATTTTTACATAAATATGTGTAACCTAGTGCCACCAAGGAGCCTTTGCTTCTATAGGAGTACTAGTATTCACGCCATCTGGATGCGCTGTCTGATGAGCATTCACACACACTTTTCAAATCTTGTTACTTGTTTGAATGTAATGCGTGGTAGATAGGTGCCGAATGGCGTTTGTCTCTTTAGGCACGTTGCACTAGGAGGCCATCTGAGTCAATGCTTGATGAGCTTCCCCCCACCCACACACTTGCATGCGACACGTACTACGTGGACTTTGATCCCCCTTTGAGGGTACGTAGGCCCTAGGCTCTTATCCTAGGTCAAGTCCACCGTTATGTTCTTCTTTGTTTTTGTTTATGTTCTTTTCCAATTTTTAAAGGCCAAATGACTTAAAGGTTAATTTACGGGGGAAGAGGGGTGCCTAACACCTTTCCCTCATCTCAAGCAGACTTCGGAACCCAAATATTTTAAAACCCATCTTTACTTACCATTCAAACTATCTTTCTTTTCCAAGTTTTGATGGAAAACTTGGTGGCGGCTCCGTCGAGCACGCGGTCTTCACAAGGGGAAGCAAGTAAAAAGGGTACCCTCAACCCAAAAGGTAAGGAGGTAAGTATTGAAAAACTTCCCTTTCTTGTTCCTATTTAATGCTTGAAAAAAAGACAAACAATAACGTTAAACAGGACGAGGCAATCCTCGAACTCCTAGAAAAAGTAGAAGTAAACATACCTCTGATCGAGCTAATTAGAAAAGTACCAAAGTATGCAAAGGTACTTTAAGAATTATGCACGAATAAAAGGCATTTCAAGCCTAGCATAAAAGTGCCAATAAGCTCAAACGTATCCACACTTTTTAAACCGAGTATACGGAAAAAGTGCCAAGATCCAAGGTCTTTCACTATACCCTGAACGATTGGCAAGGTACCAATCAAGCAAGCACTTCTAGATTTAGGAGCCACAATTAACATGATGCTAAAATCCATATATCAGGCACTAGGCATCAAAACCTTGCAACCGACCTCGGTTGTATTGCAACTTGCTGATAAGTCCCTTGTCCATCTTGGAGGACTTATAGAAGACCTATTGATAGAGGTCAAAGGGCTCGAGATCCTTGCTAAATTCTATATCTTAGAGTTTGAGTCATCACCTCGAGACTCCACCTTAATTTTTGGACACCCCTTCCTAATGATTGCTAACACTACAATTAGCGTGAAACAAGGAACGATCTCTCTGGAGGTTGGAGAAGAAGAATTTATTTTAAACTTTACGAGGGGATGACACAGTTGGTTGAAAATAATCATGTTTCTAACTATCTATATAATATAACTGCTGATTTGGCCAATGAAGGCCCAACTAACATTTCAGGTAGCAGGATTCCTGAAATAGAAGATAGTGGCACTGATCGCACCCAAAATCAACCTAACTTTAGGGTATTAAATAGCGCAAATAATATATATATATATATATATATATATATATATATATATATATATATATATATATATATGAATTTACACAAAAAAGGTTGAATATCTTCACATAAGGAATAAGTGAGAAAATGTGATAAAATTCCCATAAAAAACATCAATTCTTGATTATCTGTAAAACCTATGGAATATTGGATAAGTTTGTTTGATGTTTGTTGAGTGCTACAAGCTTAACAGGGATCAATGGGAAGGATATATTCCAAGCACAAGAATCCAAACCAAAGCAAGAACTCATAGCAGGGCCAAGAAGAAGATCAAGACAAGCAATGAATGAAGCATTTGCCATGGCAAGCAGAAAGACTCACCACAGCCAGCAAGATATGATTTACCATAGTGAGTATAAGATAGCTCGCTACGGCATGCACAAAAAGACTCGACACAGCGAGCCATGCAGATGACGTGGACAACAACTTAATGAACGAAAATAAGAAGGAGCCCAATCATACGAAGAGTTAGAGAAGCATTTAAATTATTTTGATTTCAAAAGTCAAACCACGTATCAGTTATCACTTATCTCCATCCTAATCCCAGTCAATCTATGACTCTCAGAGTAGTATAAATAGGCTTCATCAAGTTTAGAAGAGATGCTAGGTGGTCATAGATAGATAGATTCAATTAGGGTTTACTAATTTGTTCTTCTTCTTCTTCTTTTTTGTATTCATCTTTTCCGATTCATACATTTGTATTTGCTTCGTATCACATGTATGCCATTAGTTTATTTGATTCTTCCATGAATGAGCGTGTGATAAGTCTGCTGGATCCTTCAAATCGATCGGTAATTATTGATTATGTGGTAGGGTACTTAGGAATTCTAACTTTTGGAATTCAATACAAATCTACTTATTGGGTTCTTGATCGTATGCATCTCGTATTACGATAATATTTGATTAAATTGATTGACCCGGTCGGGCGGTTGTTTGTCTAATAATATCATAAAATCTCTTGGTTCATGTTATTAATGTTCCGGATCAGGGATAACATAATCATTAGATATGCTTTCGTAATGCATAACTATCTTGATTAGGGTGAATTTAAGAATGAACTAGTTGAACCTAAAAACCTTTAGATTGTCTGGGATTTCTGAGTTCTATTCTTCTTGGGACCTCTTTGATTTCATATTGAATATAATATCTTTACCCTATGCGTTAACATCATCTTTGCCCCTTTCATTTCACGAATATTTGTTTGCTTGGATCACTAACCAATTCCAGGATTAATCCTAAGATTCGGTGAGAGATTCGACTCTTGGGTTACACCCTATGCTACCCTGAGGTTTTTATTTGATCACGATCATGAAGACCGATGGAGACCTCAACTCGAAGTAATTTGAATATGTGGAAACGAAGATAAAATTGGTGCCGTTGCTGGGGAATCATCGGCAAATCTTAAAGGTTGGTTAAGTCTTCAACGAACAGGTATTTATTTTTAGTTTCTTTTAAACTTGCAATTTTCTTTTTTGATCTTTTTGTCTATTTTCGTTCGTTTTCTTTTTGTTTTTCATTTATTTTACCTCACAGCTCTCCGCCTACACTCGCCATGGTGAGAATCACAGTTCTTTGTATTACTCGCCACTAGCTCACCACAACGAGCATAGTTATTTCTCAGGGTTTTCCCCACCTACTCACGACAATGAGTGTGACAGAATAAAACCCCTCGTTCTTACGGTTTATGACCAGAAGCTAAAGGAAACTTGTTTCCTGAAGACCCGGAGATCGAAAGTACCCTAACAAAACTTAGGAGAGAAAAGAAAAGGGAAGAAATTCCCACCATAGTCATGGTTGAACACCAAGATGGAATTGTAGATGAAAGGGTCACCCTTAAGGACCTAAATAAATCTGACTCCTCCTATATATATCTCAAAACCTGGTTTCGGTCTTGTGGACACCCTATTTTCCTTGAGCTTAAGAAAAACATAAAATTAAATAAAATACAAAAATTTCATTCTTTTGTCAAAAATAAGAAAAGAGGAAAATGGTAGATAGCCTACTCTTGGTACTAAAAGGTCAAGCCCAAAACAGTTAAGAAAAAAACCTAGCTTATAAAAACGGAGAAGCCTAGGTCAAGAAGGGGGCGGTGACTAGGTTAAAAAGAATAAGAGTGGCCAGGTTAAAGGAAAGCAAGAGAAGATCAAGGAGGAGAGCCAAGAAGTTATGGAGAAAAGATGGAAACCCTAGAAGAAAAATTAAGGTAAAATCCTTCCTCTCTACCCTTTCCCTTGTTGTCTAATTTGGTTGCGTGCCTTATGCGATTTTTATGGATTGTTTTATCATTTGTTTATATCCAACTAGCATTTTTATTTTGTGTCTGAATAACTTAGGAGCATCTCAAATTTTTATCTTGAATTTAGGAGCCTTCTAGTGTAGTCAAATGATTTTTACGAGAACCTCTACCAGAACTGGTTCTGAATTCTGGCAAAGTGGCTTCCGTGCAAGATTTTGATTTCAATTGAACTCCAAATGGAGTGATCTATTTTTTTTCCAGAAACTAGACATCCGTAGCTTTCTACCCATAGGTATTTTTTCAAATTCCATTGGGTAGTTTATTCCTAGTAATTTTTATAAAATCATTTACAGAACACGTTGCAGTGGCGTTCAGAACGTTACTCTAATTTGTGAAATTTTTTCTGCCTCTACAAAACTTTGTTTTCATTTGGTTTTGTCCCTAAATCTTTTTATTTGTCCATGAAACAAAGGATAAAAATTTCATGACCTAATTCATCCTGAATGATTTATGGCATATTTATTTGTCCCGAATTGCCATTTGAAACAGTTTTTGGACAACTGTGGTCTAAAAGACCATATCTTACAAACTACAATGGATTTTAGGACAAGATCAGTGGGAGTGTGTAGGCGAGATCTAAAGCTTTCTCATCCTAGGTTTTGACAATTTTGTATGCTTCCTAAAGTTGTCCAATTGGATTTTTATTTAACCTCTAGAATCATAAAAGTACGCGTAAAAAACACTTCTTTGCTTTTCTTGAAGAAAAATCCTAAAAAATTAATAAGAGGTCGCGACCCCCTAGTTGAATTAGCATAGGTCGTGACCCCTGTTGGTCATTAATGGCCAGATCTAACTTTCCTTTTATATGATCCTTCGAAATCACTATAAATAGGAGGCTCCACCACAGTTAAATGGACCAAGTTTTTGAAGGGCCAAAATGCTGCCAAAATCACTAGGAATTGGTAAGATTCTCTTCCACCTTTTTCCTTTTCTTTTTGGTTTGCATTCTTCACATTTAACCATCTCTCTTTTTTTATCCTTTTGGATCCATTAGGATCAAAGCCAGGCCCTGAGGCACTCTGAGGGTTGACCAAGATCCCCTCCACGTCCTAGATCTGGGGTCAAGAACCTCAAATCTTCATTTTTATTTGATTTGATAAGCGGGTCACGACCTCCTGGTGTAGGGGTCGCAACCCTTTTCAAAAATTGGGCACTATTGCTATCTCTGTTTTCTTCTCTATTTGCTCTCTGAATAGGGACATGCAAGTTGCAACCTTTTTATCCTTCTCTACCCTCGGGAGTTGTATCCATGGCAGTAGGTCGTAACCTGTCTTGCACTGGGATGCCATATGAGCTTTTGCTTGATGAGCGCCCCCCACAGACACACATGCGTGCCAGACGAACTATGTGGACTTTGATCCCTATTGGAGGGTACGTAGGCCTAGGTTTTTTATCTTAGATCAAGTCCATCATTGTTTTCTTTTATGTTCTTGTGTGCAATCCAACTCTTTTAAGGCCAAAGCGATTTAAATATTAGTTTTTGGGGTAATCGTCTTCAGACGGGAGAAGAGGGGTACCTAACACCTTCCCCTTATCTCAAGTAGACTATCGAGCTCAAACCATTTTTAAAAACCCCCTTTTTTCATCAAATTTTGAACTATTTTCCTTTTCCAAGTTTTATGGAAAACTTGGTGGCAACTCCTCAAAGCTCGCCGAAAGGAGCAGTCTTCACAGTTGGTGACTCTACTGGGGGCTTTAGAGAGTCAAGCCCATTTTTTAAAAAATAGTATTTAAGTTGTTTTGGCCTTTAATGTTGGATTGTGTTTTGTTCATATCTATTGTATTTTTTTTCTCTTTCGTTTTGCCGTGTTTCCACTTTTTGTGGAAGGGAAGGGTAGTTGGGATGCTCTTACTCACAAGTGGACAAGTTTCTTTTCCAATCTACCTTTAAGTTGCTTCTATACTCGAAGCAGTTCGGAATAGTTAGTGGGGGTATTAGAATCTTTCCCTGTTGGGCTTCGGCCTACAGAGGTTAACTTATCTACTCCGCTTAGATTCCTTAAGGGTTGATACGCACAGGATTTTCTGTGACACGATCCTCTCTTAAGTCGAGGTCTCCATCTTTGATGGGCGCAATCTAAGGACCTTCTAGGTTTGTGGATCCCAAGCTAAACCATGCATGAGTTGATCGTACAACCTACCCTTATAGGCCAGTCAGTGTTGAAACCTTATGGATAACTTTTAGGACACAAGGGGCGAACCCTCTCATTCCATTGCATGCATACATAAAACAACCAGAGAGCTCTCTCTCATTGCATCACATACATCTTTTTTATTTTCATTTTCCAAGTTTTTATTTTCGTTTTTTAATGAACCCCTCATATTTTTTTGCATTGTATATATATAAGAATTTTCTTTTATTTTCCTTATAAAAAAAGAGAAAATTTTTTGCATTGCAAAAAACAATTTTTTTCTTCATTTTTCTTATAATTTCCTTGGCATTGCATTTAATTTTTTTTTTGGAATTGTGAATTAAAGAAAAGGAAATAACTTTTCTTTTGCATTGTATATATATATATATAAAAGAGAAAATCCTTTCCATTGCACATAAAAAAAATTCAATTTTCTTATAATTTCCTTTTTTTACTACACATTTGTTTATAATGTAAACCACTTTTTTTAAAGACTTTTTCCTCTTATGAATAAAAACTTGTACATGTGACGAGGACCTTTTCTCTCCCACATTAATTTCTACGTCATAGGATTGTATTAACATTTGTTCATTTCTAGCGTAAGTAGTAAACAGTAGCTATATTTACAAATATTGGGGAATATGGTGTCAATCTTTTGGCCTTTTACTAGCAACCTCACGCGAGCTAGAGTCAAGGTTGCGACTAGTAATTGAGATGTTTAACGTGAAGAAAATTTTATTTTCCCTATTAAACAGGAATTTTTATAATTTGAGGCATCTTCATTTCCGTTAAGAATCTCATTTGCCAATCACAACGTTTGAGTAAAAGCAAAAGAAACTCAATGCATGTGTAATGAACATTTTCTTTACACTCCAATCTTGATCTCTGATAGCATCTTTTGACTAACAAGGAGACGATGAGGGATCCAGAGAATGATCCCCGTAGTAATTGCGAATGTAACCACTACTGTCTTGAAAGAAATATTCATCAAGATATCTGTGAGGACCTTCTATTGCATCATTTAAAAAAAACTCAACATGGTATTTGAGGTGAAGTCATTTCTCTCATACTCTTTTATTGACTTCTTTCTTTTCTTATATTTTCTACAGTTTTGCATTGCATTCATAGTTATAATTGTATTGGGATGGCATCCAATAATCGTATGGTCTCAAGAACGAGTCTGGCTGTTGAAGCTAAATGGTGAGTAAGGAATCATCCTTCTACATTCATTCTTGCCTTATGCCCTAGTGCTTACACTGGGAATCATCGTTTTAAATTCCCAGTATAGAGAGGTTCATCGCCTTAGAACTACCATTCTTGCCTTAGACTCTAGTGCCTACACTGCGGAATGTACTCCCGACATGTGTCTAGTCCTCAGTGATTATACCAGGGAATTTTTGTCTTAGGGCATGTTTTGGTCCTTCATTGGGGAACCATCGTTTCAAACTCGTGTCTGTCCTAAAATCCTAGTGCTTGCATTGGGGAATCAGGATTCTAAGACCATGTCTGTCCCGAGCCATTATACTTGTCTAGAATCTCGGTATCCCCATAAGAAAACCATCACCTTAGATCGTACTTCAAACCCCTCTATAGGGAGTCATCATCTTTTGTTTGTCTAGAGCCTTAGTGCCTGCACTGGGGAACCATCATCTTTGCCTCATGGTTGCCATTAGGCCTAATGCTTGCACTGGGGACCACCATGTTAGCTCATGTCGAATCGATGGCATAGTGACAATGATTCCATGTAGCATCCTTGTTTGTCACAAACTCCATTTGTAACATCCTGAAAATTCAAAACCTAATTTTGACTAGATTTCCTGGTTTGACTTTTCTGTTTTGTGCTTGATTGTGCTTGACTATGTTTGATTGTGCTTGTAAATAGGGTAATAAACCCTAATTAGAGAAAGAAAGACTTAAAATTTACGAAAAAAATACCAAGGAAAACCCTAACCCAAACCCTAGAGACTAAATTGAAAGAAAAACTTAGCTTTAGCCCTTGTTGTTTTAATGAGTTAAAATGAGTTGGGAAGATCTATTCGACCCAAAAAAAGCAGCATAGGACACTCTAGAGACACCCTAGGACTTAAATAAGGGAACCCAACCCCAAGAAAAGTCCTGAATTTCCATATTTTCTCCAGTAGAAATTGAGGGACTAAAATGATAGAAATGAAAATTTTCAAATAAGGCACCCTAACTTACTTAGAGCTCAAGGAAGCTTAATTCAGCCACCAAAGAGCACTTAAACCTGTCCCATTAAGTACCAGCCCCATACTTTAATAGCTAATTAAAGGATTTCAATCAGTTACACATTTTAAAATCAAAATAAAAGGAATTAAAAACCCAGTTAAATCATTAAAGTGTCACACCTTGTATAGTAACCGAAATACCCACTTAAAATGGCTAAATTAACTACCTAAATGTAACTTCAACTACTGCCAACACACCTAGGCAGCCATACACAGAAGAAATAACCAGAATTGAAGCCTAGGAACCTATATAGCACATGCCAAAATTCAATTTAAAGGTCACATGACCCATCTCACTCAATTAAGCCATTACCGAGATTAGCAAGCAATTAGGCCATCCAAATAGCACCTAAGCCACTACCAGCACATGTAATTAGGTGTCCACGAAATAGGCAAGCAGAATTGAGGGTTGGACACCTAACAATTACATGCATAAGCCATTATTAATCCTCACATGATCACACCTCTATTTAAAAGAGTGAGACTAAGACTTAAGCACATCCAGCAAACTATCTCCGAAATTGAGAGCTGAGAAGTGAGGAAGAGAGAGACCAGAGACTGTGAAAGTGCAATAGGAAGCTGGGAGCTCGAATCCAGCAGCTAGAAAGCAAGCAGAAGGCTAGAAAACCCAAGCACACACACACACACCAAGGAATCCACCATTCTTCAAGCCTGACCCAAGATTTTCAGAGGCTCAAACCCTTCTTCCTTCTTTGGAAATTTAAGGCAACGTAGGGATACCCTTCCTTCCACTCCACAGAGTCAAAAGCATCCATCTAGAGTGATGGTATAAGGCTTTATGACCATTTTCCCTTTGCTGCCATTTCTGAGCCATGTTTTGGGCAGTGTTGCTTTGACAGAGCATAACTCTCTCGATTCTTAACCAATTGTGCAAGTAAGGTGTCAAACAAAAGCTAAGAGAACGTACTTTAACAATATCTAAATGCATGTATCATCCAAGGCTACCGTACTACTGATCGTGGCCTTGGAAGTTACTGTAAAAGACAGAACCACTGTTTTTCTGAAATATGAAATTGTGTTTTTGTTTTTGTGATTTCTGGAAAGCTATGATTTGAATAAGT
This sequence comes from Senna tora, assembly GCA_014851425.1. Taxonomy (NCBI): domain Eukaryota; kingdom Viridiplantae; phylum Streptophyta; class Magnoliopsida; order Fabales; family Fabaceae; genus Senna; species Senna tora. The sequence goes on along the minus strand of CM026261.1, from coordinate 14,831,484 downwards.
TTAGGGCAACTAAGTGATTGGTAAATGAACTAGAGGACACCAGAGAACGTGGCTAATTACCTAATTTAATTGCTGAATCAGTAGTGAAAATCTTTAATATAGAAATTGTAAAAATGGACTTTGATGGGTTTATGTTTTGGGTCTTTCTTGCTGTCATATTGCTGAAACTCTCTCTTCTGATATTGATGTTGTCATATGTTTTTTTGTTGAATCTCTGGGTACATTGAAACACTGGATGTGGTGAAATGAAATCTGTTAGAATAGGTTAAATAGTTCAAAGAGTAAAAATTAACCTTTAATGTGTTTCTTCTTGGATTTGCTTGCTGTTAAACTGCTGAGATTTTCTCTTCTGATATACATGCTGTTATATGCTGCTAAATGAACCTCTAAATGCATTAAGACACTAAAATTGATGAGGTGAAATCTATAAAATGGGTAGATAGCTCAAATGGTAAAAGTGGGATCTTATTAGCTTCTGTTTTAAGTAGATTGCTGTCAAATGAACACTTGGTTTCCTGGTTCTTATACTGTGTTTAAGATATAAAATGAGTAGTTGATGGAAAGGGGCTTAGTGTCCTATGAGTTCAGCTCTGTGAAAGTGAGAGAAATGCCAAAATTATGAATAATTAACTTAGAATAGTAGAAAGAGGGTCTAGACTTGAAAAGAACTTCTAAATTCTGGAAATTTGGGTAAGTAGGAGGCAGTAAAGAAATTGAGGTGATAATGAAAGATTGGTAAAGTCAGGAAACACTTAGAAACAAAAAAGGCAAGATTGGGACCCTATTGTACTAAGATTTGGGGGTTGCATCTATAAAATTGGGTACTATGGTTTTGGGTGGATAGGGCAGCTACCCCACCCTCTAGACTCCCAAAGAAATGTTTTCAGAAAGTAAAACAATCCAAGAATGACTTAAATCAGTCTTAGTGCACATAAACCCCTTAATTGTAAAGAATGCCAAAGAAAGTAGCAATCTGCTGCATAAAACCCACTTTTGTATCGATAGGGCTGTACAAACTTGTTGCCCAAGTCATAAATAACCTTACTATGATTGGGGTAAGCTTTTTAAGGCTTAACAGAAGCCAGAACAGAAAAGGAGTAGTGATAGGGATTAAACTGCAGAATTTTTACTGTTTTCTTACCATTAAGGGAAATTGAGTATTTTGTGTCCCATAATTGTGACTAACTATTTCTATATATTCTATGAGATGTCTGAACACTTTTTAAAAGCTTGGGAGAGACTAGAAGGGTCTCTAATTGTATTTTTACACTTGAGGGACTTTTCTTGAAAAATTCCAAAAGATAGGGGTTTTGTTGCAAAAACCTGGTTTCTGATATGTTTTTTAGTGAGGAAAGGGGTTGACCAAGTCATGTTTGACCTTGGGAAGATTGTTGTAACTCTTTTTGAGGCAATAAAAGTCCAGAATGGAAATTACGTCTTCTTAGGTACCATTTTGAAAGAAAAAAACTAGAGAATTCCCAAAATTATTATTTTGACTTAATTTCAGGCAAATTTCTGTTGGAAACTTTCTAAATGTGTTTTGTGAATTTTAAATGTCCAATGCATGTATATGAATGTGACTACAGTGTTAAAATTGCCTTCTAATTTTAATATTTTGAGATAGGGGACTAGCTTGATAAAATTGAGGCAATTAATGGGCCAAAATGTGATTTTCCTACTTGTGAAGCAAGCTGAAATTGTTTATTGAATTATAAATGTGCTCATGATGAAATTTCATAGTAATTGGATGCCTGTATGAGAAATTATGGAAGTTGCTTGCTGTACAAGTAATGTTTGACTTGTGGTTGACTTTATGTTGACTAAATGCAAAAGTTGACCTGATTTAAGTGTGTGGCATCCAATTCAGGAATTGAGGTTTAGCATGCATTTATGAGAACTGATATGCCCACGAGAGGTAGATATTTTAGCATGCATTTGTGAAATGTTGACATGCCCTGGAGAGGCAATTTGTGAAACATTGATATGCCCTAGAGAGGCAATTTGTGAAATACTGATATGCCGTGGAGAGGCAATTTGTGAAAAGTGATATGCCCAGGAGAGGAAAATGATTTGCAACTGAATAAACATCACATCTGAAAATATATTGTATCTATGATATGTATGGAAAGGACACACTAGGCTGACTAGTGAGGAAATAATCCAGTCCGGGGCTGGTGATCCTAAGGTTATAACTTGTGCGCACACCGAGGGACGTCCTGGAATGTTAGGTAATTGCCTGTGCCTTATTGGCGGACTTTACTTATATTGGTAAGTCGTTTTTGTCCTGTTTCATTAGATTGCTTTAGATGGTAAGGTAATGGTTTAGATCAGTTGCATAGGTCCTGGAGACATCTGGTCTTTGGCATGACTGACCAAAGAGATGTGATGGTAAAATGAGCATTCTTTTAAAAGAAAATGAGTATTTTATATGTTTGCTTAATGTGATGGTATGACTTTGCTATGTTAAAGCATTTTTCAGTATGAATATATATCCTGAACCCATGTGTGGAAATATCTTGTAATTGAGATTAAATAGTTAAGAACTGCACTTATTTGTTGTATGAATATGATAAATGTGAATGAAGTTTTCCTATATTCTTCATAGTGCAGCTGAACCACTAATTAGTTTTATAAAATTGGTAATCTACGTTACTGGGATTATATATGTCATTATGTTAGTGTGTTCAGATGCCCAGGTACCTCTTGCTACTTGAGATAGAGGTGGAGCTGATGGAAGTGTCATTCTTGGGCCACTTCATACTGAAGGCTGTCAACATTCTCTTCTTCTTTGCCTCGGAGGATGTGATCATCCCTGGGACTTAGAAGGGATGTTTGATGGGTATCTAGTAGAGGAGCTGACTCTTTTGGCTGTGACTTATGAGTAACACTTCTTTTGGACTATGGCCTACATGCCGGACTAACTATTTAGGCCTGCATGCCACTAATTACTGAACTTGTATATGTATATATGAATGTATGTTGTAGACTTAGAATATATATGCTAGGTAATGCATGGAGGTTAGTACCTCATCTTATCTGATTAGAATATCTATATATATGTTGAAAATGACTTTAGGAGAGCGCTAGAGTAACAAACACGTAACTTCTAGTTTCTTAGGTTTAAATAACCAAACGAGAGTAAATAATTCTTGGGATATAGCTTATCTTTTAATACTCCCAAAAGAAAAGAAAAGAAAAAATTGGACCGGGATTTTAAGAGTTAAGTTAAATAACCTAATTCCACAATAAAAATCAATTAAGAAACTAGGACGTTACACCATTGCCTGCACTGGGGAACTGTCATTTTAGGTTATACTTCGAACTCAATGCCTATGTCGGAGACGCATCATCCTAGAGTCTCATTTGTTTCAAAATCCCTAGTACTGGGAGATTATCATAGACCTTTAGTCACCTGCTCGAAAAACCCACCATTTGTCATCCAGTACCTGCACTACAGAAGTCACCACTTCATGACTCGCAAAGACCCAGTGCCTACATTAGGAAATTTCATCTTAGGCCTCATTGTTCGCAAACTCAAGTAGCGGCCGACTACTATACTAGTCTCCATGGAACACGAGCTATCAAGTTTCGTGAAAGCTTTGGTACATGCATGATGAGCATCACGTTTTCGTGACATGATATCAACTCGTCCCCCATTAAGTACTCTAGTTTATAGAGGCCAAGGAAAGATCTGATGCCATCCCAAAAGCAATTATAACCACCTGCATTAATCACGTTTCCTTCATGCTTACTTTACGTACTTCTTATTTTGTTGTGTAGATCGTTCAATTTAATTCTACACATTTTATTTCTGTTATTTGAAGTGTGACTTCTTTAGGAAAACATTATGGTTCCAACATCCATACAAATGCCCTCTGACTCAACCACCACCGCCCTACCGTTACAAAAATGGAACAACCGGCGAAACCAAGCTGGAGCCACTCCCAACCGGCGATAGAGGACTCATGTACCCGAGGCCGATTAGGATATGGGCAGCACCCTTCCCTAGATGGTTGAAGACTGATCAGCTCTGCATCGACCATCGAAAAACTCCTGGGCATTCCATCGAATCCTACGTACCATTCAAAAATCATGTGTTGACATTAATCGATTCAAACTGGATAGACATGAGCCTCAACACTGAGGAAGGGGATCAAAATGGGACCAGTGAAGAAACCCAAGAAAGAACAAACTCAGGAAAGCGCAACATAGACCTCCAAGAAGACAATCTGAAAGTGAAAGAAGAAAACTTGAACTTGAGAGAGGAAATCTGGTGCCTTAAGGGCGAGGCCAAACGGGTTCGTAAAGGGCACTAATCTCAGTTAGTAGATTTGATGGTTGACGTGCAATATTTAGAGAACCAGTGCATGGTCTTATATTCAACATTGAGTGGGCAGGATCGAGTCATCAAGCAAACCAAGCGGCACAATAGCGTGATATGTCCAGAGTTCGAAGATGCCTTTATGGCAAAACCAAATACAGTTTAGGTTCTCGTCAGCGGTAGAAGTAAGGAGCTTTTCAAATAAGAAGAATTTTTATATTCATGCAAATTTTGATATTAATGAAATAAGATTGTCTTAACAGTTCTCCACTGCATTTAAGATTTCCTAGTTGTTAAGCTAATCAATCTGTAACCCAATAATTTCTGGTAAGAGAAAGGCCGTTGTAACAATGCTAGTAGGTGGAGTCGACACTCCTTCAATTTAGACATTACCCCCAGTTTCTCAACATGACCTAGGTATGGCAAAAGAGAATTAGAGGGAAATGGATGTTGGTCCTAAAAATTTCTAAAAGAAGTCACATGACATGTATAGAGCCTGACTCTAAATTTTTCATTTTTACAGTTAAAGCCCTGCATATTATCAACGGCAACCAATCAAAGCAAAAGGTAAATTAATAATAAAAGAAAGAAATGTTTTCCAATTTTGAAAAAAAAAGAAAAAAAGAAAATAAAGGTCACATACTAGGATGGACATGATCGTTCAAAGTCATATGTGCTTTGTAAAAACTATTATGGGGAATAAAGGGAAACTTTCTCTACACCGTATGCTTTTTATGGCCTTACCCAAATGAGGCGACCTTGGCATTTAACTTATCTGACAAGATGGGTTACTGCTCGTATGCTTGACCATGAAATTCTCAAGGGTGACCATCCATCCCACTCCACCACATTAACCATGAAAAAAAAATCCAACTAAAATAATAACGGCATGCCCTTGTTAGCAAATGAGTAGGTTATATTAAGGACACCAGGCATTCCCTCTTTTTCAAACATTGCAAAATACCCTTAACTAGCATCTACCAGGGAGGGGCAATTTTCCAACTTAGTCTATACCAGAGAATCACCTGTCAAAAACGAACACCTTCCTCCATAATCAACCTCCTTGCCCCATATCATTGCGAAGTAAGGAATAACGAGAACGTTTTGCGAAAAATTTAAACGAACAATTTAAAATAAAAGGGGTCACGCAAAAATTCAACCGGGGGTTTCATGCTTGGTTATGGTTTGAGCACTTACCCCAAAAGGGCGGGTGTTCAGACCTGCTAGTCGATGCAGCTTTTAAAATTAAAAAAAAAAGAGAAGGGGGAAAACAAAAACTAATCTAAATTTCCACATTGGTTATGGTTTGGGCACTTACCCCAAAAGGACGGGTGTTTAGACCCGCTAGGTAATGTGGCTCTTAAAATAAAAGGGGGGGGGGGAACCAAAAACTAATCTAAATTCCCATACTTGGTTATGGTTCGGGCACTTACCCCAAAAGGGTGGGTGTTCAGACCCGCTAACCAATGTGGCTCTTAAAATTAAAAGGGCGGGGGGGGGGGGGGGGGGGGGGGGGCGGAATTGAAGTCCAATATGGATTCCCATAGTTGGTTTTGGTTCAGGCGCCTACTCCACAAGGGCGGATGTTCAAGCCTGCTAATTAATGTAAAAGTCCTTGTTGGCTTTCAAATAAAAAAGGTTAAAGCAATGGTAACTTGAAAATTTCTTGTTATATCCCTGCAATGGATGGCGGGCTTGTCATCTTGCCCATTTCACACCTTCTTGGCAAGAGAACTCTGGTATACATTAGGTTGAAAAATAATATTTGCAGAGAACCTTGTAACCCAAGGCCACATTTTAAACTAACAAAGACCTTACCTAAGTATAGCTAACTCAAATGTTGATTTAGGCCTAAATAAAAAATAATAATATTACCCTACTAATTCCTCACATTAAAACACTCATGAACCATTTAAAACTGGAGGATCCACCTCCCCGAGATGATTTCCCCTCTATCTTGTTATACTCAAAGGATTCTGCATGTAAACTTATGGTAACCCATCATTGTCAATCAGACCGTCAAGGCTGCCACCGAGGGTAATTCAAACGGTCACCTTTTCAGTTATATCAGGAATCCGTTCCTCCATTGGATTTCCTATTCTTTTACTAAAAGAACGTCCCACTTTACTCCCAGAGTAAGATTGAAAAATTCATACACATTCACATGTCACTTGGGACTCATGACTCTGTCCTAGTATGGTTTTAAATCAAAATTAAATTCACGTTTTTTATCTATATTTAATTCTCCCTAATTTGAGAGAAGGGTCTCTTGGCAAGATATAAGGGAAAATCAATTCAAGGATTGACCCTTCAAGAAGCCTCTAAGGCTAAAACATTTTTCAAAGATAATTCACTTGTTAATCCCTCCATCTAAAAGGGAAAGCTTTGTTAAAAAGATAAAAACTGGTGGACCATCAAACGAAGGGAGATTCAGGGATGGGCTAAATTCGCCCCGCTCAAAAAGGAAACTTCTAGGTAAGTATTTTCAAACACATTTCTCTACATGTAAAACCTGGCTTGGAAAGGGAAACAAATAACTTATTTTCAAAGGCATTGTCTACCTGCAAAGTCTAGGCCTGACTGGGAAGGAAAAAACTCTCAAAATGCTTGTAAAGTCCAGCTTTGCTTGGGAAACAGGAAATTAGTTTCAATTGTAATTGTCTTTGCATGTGTTGTTGCTACATTTGCACGTGTATCCATGCTTCCATGTATTTGCATGATATTTACAGGTATCCGTATGATGTCCCCATTATTGGCATGATATTTGCATAAGCATTTGCATGATCCACATATGTATTTGCATAAATCTTTTGAACCTGCTAAACCCAAGTAAGTTGGAACAGCAGGAAAAACATTGTGCATAAGTCTTTTAAACCTGATACCTAGGCACATTGGGAAGCAGGAAAACCTTTCTAATCACTTGTGATACCCAGGCATAATGGGAAGCAGGAAAAGATTTTTACATCACCTGTGATACCCAGGCATACTGTGAAGCAGGAAGAGCTTTTTTAATCACCTGTGAACTCCAAAACTAGGGAACTTATTTCGAAAAATGTTTTCTACCAGTGAAAATCCAGCCCAGACTGGAAAGTAGGGAACTTATTTTCAAAAGTGATTTCTACCTGTGAAGTCCATGTTTTGGTTGGCGAGTAGAAAACTTTTAAAACACCTGTGAAGCAAGTTTATTTCTTGCCTGTCAAAGAATCCCACATACTATAATCCTGTCCACCAGGAAGCCAAAAAGGTTTGGCATCTACATAACTTGTCTGGGGACTCCTGCCCGCCAAGAGTCCTATGATGATCAACCTTCAGTGGTCATGAATTGCCATGAAGTGCTCGAACGTCAATCACCCATAACTTGTCTGGGTATTCCTGTCTGCCAAGAGTCCCGTGGTGATAAGCCTTCAGTGCTCATTAGTTGCCATGAAGTGCTCGAATGCCTATCACTCATAACTTTTCTGGGCATTCTTGCCTGCCAAGAGCCCCATGGTGATCAGCTTTCGGTGCTCATGAATCGCCATGAAGTGCTCAAATGTCTATCATCCATAACTTGTCAGGGGACTCTTGCCTGCCAAGAGCCCTGTGGTGATTAGCTTTCAATCCTCTTGAATTGCCATTAAGTGCTCGAATGTCTATCACCCATAACTTGTCTCTGGAATCCCGCCTGCCAAGAGCCCCGTGGTGATAAACTTTCAGTGCTTATGATTCGCCATGAAGTGCTAGAATGTCTATCACCCATAACTTGTCTGCGGACTCTTGCCTGCCAAGAGCCCCGTGGTGATCAGCCTACGGTGCTCATGAATTGCCATGAAGTGCTCGAATGTCTATCACCCATAACTTGTCTAGGGACTCTTGCTTGCCAAGAGCCCTGTAGTGATCCGCTTTTGGTGCTCATGAATCTGCCATGAAGTGCTAGAATGTCTATCACCCATAACTTGTCTGGGGACTCCTAGCCACCAAGAGCCCCATGGTGATCAGCCTTCAATGCTCATGAATTTCCATGAAGTGCTCGAACGTTTATCACCCATAACTTGTCTGGGGACTCTTGCCCACCAAGAGCCCCATAGTGCTTTCGGTGCTTTTGAATTGCCATGAAGTGCTCCAATGTCTATCACCCATAACTTGTGTGGGGACTCCTGGCCGCCAAGAGCCTCGTGGTGATCAACCTTCGGTGCTCAAGAATTGCCATGAAGTGCTCGAACGTTTATCACCCATAACTTGTTTAAGGATTCATGCCCCCGCCAAGAGCCCTGTCATGATCAGCCTGTATTGCTCCTAAAGTACCAAGTGTCTATCACTCATCTTTTTTAGGACTCCTAGCCATCAAAATCCCCGTTGTGATTAGCCTGTGGTGCTCCTAAAGTGCTGAGTATCTATCACTCATCTTTTTAAACTAGGGACTCATGCCTGGCTTGATTGTGACCTTGAGCTTCGCCATGATCAGCCTGCCTGGCACCGAGGAGTCTTGCCTGCCTTGAGCTTCGCAATGATCAACCTGCCTGTCACACCATTTTAAATTGTGGACACCTTCATGCCTTGATCCTTGTCGTACTCATCCTGTCTCTCACACCCTCTTGGTTAGGGACTCCTGTCTGCCTTGAGCCCCACCGCTTTCTTGAAGCTCCAGGCTTACCTGGGGCGTCGAGTCACATGGTTAGAACCACTTCTAGAAGAGGCCTGCATAAGGGAATCAATTCTCCTTCATGCCTTCCATGAACCCCATTGTCAAAACTGGGGAATCACTTTTTTAGCCCATTTTAGTGCCTACGCCGAGGGCTATTCCCAAATTTCCATTTTTATCCTTTGTCCTTTGAAGGGTCATTCCCTTACATCTCGGGATTCCAATGTCCCGAATTTCATTTAGACTCTGAAAGAATAATCGCTCTCAGACATGTCCTAGGGGTAACAACCCGCTTCCAATGCCCTTGTCTCTTATTCATTTAGCCTCTCTTCCCTTGGTGCAAACTGGGTAATGTCATTTCTTCTCATTATTTTTGTTTTTACACATTGGTAAACCATTGATTTTCACATTTAATTTATGTTTTGGGGTGCATAGTCGAGTGGATTTTCTTAGTGTTTTAGCACCAATAAGTTATTGCTCCAACCAACAGCGCTTCGGCTTCTCACGAGCATGGACCCTCCTCAATTGGAAGAACACCTACATCAGCTAGGAGTCTTGCCACAATAGGGTACAATAGCCAATCATTGCTCACCACTGTGAGGTAATTGAAAACCCCAAGACGAGGACAACAAAGAGCCATAACACTTTTGGTTTAGAACTTTTTCTAGGGTGTGTGCTAGATTTTCTCTAGGTCTTCCTTGTGTTTGTTCATAGTTATTCTTATTTGGAATTTAAATTTGGTTTTGTGTAATGCATTCATCAAAACACAGACAAATAGGGCATCCTTTTGTTGATTCCTCCAGCAATGCTGAACTACATTCTCAAAGCATCGCTTTTGGAGAAAGGCAAGTAAAGAGGGGACTCTGTGGACACCCTATTTTGCTCGAGCTTAAAAAAACATAAAAATAAATAAAATACAAAACTTTAATTATTTTGTCAAAAATAAAAAAAGAGGAAAAATGGTAGATAGCCTACTCCTAATACTAATGGGCCAAGCCCAAAACACTTGAGAAAAAACCTAGCTTATAAAAAGGGAGAAGCCTAGGTCAAGAAGGGGGTGGTGGCTTGGTTAAAAAGAATAAGAGTGGCTAGGTTAAAGGGAGGCAAGAGTAGATCAAGGAGGAGAGGCAAGAAGGTCTGGAGAAGAAGATGGAAACCCTAGAAGAAAAATTAAGGTAATATCCTTCCTCTTTACCCTTTCCCATGCTGTCTAATCTGGTTGTGTGCCTTATGCGATTTTTTTGGATTGTTTCATCATTTCTTTATAGCCACCTAGAATTTTTCTTTTGTGTGTGAATACCTTAGGGACATCTAAGATTTTATCTTGAATCTAAGAGCCTTCCAATGTAGTCAAATGATTTTTATGAAAACCTCTGCCCGAACTGCTTCTGAATTCGGGCAGAGTGCTTTCGGTGCAAGATTCTAATTTCAATTGAACTCCAAATGGAGTGATTTTTTTTTTCAGAAACTTGACATTTGTAGCTTTCTAACCATAGGTCTTTTGTAAAATTCAATTGGGTAGTTTACACCCATAAATTTTTATAAAATCGGTTTTACAGAACACGTTGCAGAGTGACATCCTGAACGTCACTCTTATTCGTGAAATTGTTTCTTCCTCTTTAGAACTCTGTTTTCATTTATTTTTATCCCTAAATCTTTTTCTTTGTCCCTGAAATAAAGGATAAAAATTTCATGACCTAAGTCATCCAGAATGATTTATGACATGTTTATTTATCCTGAAATGCCATTTCAAATAGTTTCTGGACAACTGTCGTCTCAAAGACCATATCTTACAAATTACAAAGGATTTTGGGACAAGGTCAGTGTGAGTGTGTAAGGGAGATCCAAAGCTTTCTCACCCTAGGTTTCGACAATTTTCTATGGTTCCCAAAGTGGTCCAATCGGATTTTTATTTAATGTCTAGAATCAGAAAAATACGCGTCAAAAAGACTTCTTTGCTTTTCTTGAAGAAAAATCCTCAAAAATTAATAAGAGCTCGCTACCTCGTAGCTGAGTCAGCATCGTTCGTGACCCCTGCCACAAGGGTTTATGACCTATTGGTATTTATGACTCAGATACAGATCGAATCTAGATCTGCAACAAGTCGCAACCTGTTGGTCATTAATGGCCAGATCTGACTTTCCTTTTATATGATTCTCCAAAACCACTATAAATAGGAGGCTCCACCACAATTAAAAGGAATGACTTTTTCAAGGGCCGAAACGCTGCCAAAATCACTAGGAATTGGTAAGATTATCTTCGGCCTTTTTCCTTTTCTTTTTGGTTTGCATTCTTCATATTCAACCGTCTATCTTTTCGAATCCTTTTGGATCCATTAGGACCGGAGCCAAGCTCTGAGCTACTCTGAGGGTTGACCAAGATCCACTCCACGTCCTAGATCCGGTGTCCAAAATCCAAAATTTTCATTTTTCTCTGATTTATTAAGCAGGTTGCGACCTCCTGGTGTAGGGGTCGCGACCCTTTTCAAAAATTGGGCACCATTGCTATCTCTATTTTCTCTCTAGACATGGACATATAGGTCGCAACCCCTCCCATAGTAGGTCGTGTCCTATTTATCCTTCTCTGCCGTTAGGACGTGCATCCGTGGCAGTAGGTCGCGACCTGTCCTGCAATAGGTCGCGGCCCCCTTTCAGGAGGCAAAAGCTTGCTTTCTGCCTCCTCTGTGTTGTTTATTTAAATCACTTTATTTTAATATATGTGTCACTAGTGCCACCAAGGAGCATTTACTTCTATAGGAACACTAGTTTTTTTGCCATCTGGGCGCACCGCTTGATGAACATCACACACTAACTTTTTGGTTGTTTTGAATGAAAATGCATGGTAGATAGGTGCCGAAGAACCTTTGCTTCTTTAGGTACATTGCACTGGGACACCATTTTAACCTTTGCCTGATAAGCGTCCCCCACTCACACACATGCGTGCCACACGAACTACGTGGCCTTTAGTCCCTCTTGGAGGGTATGTAGGCCCTAGGTTTTTATCCTAGGTCAAGTCCATCCTTGTTTTCTTTTATGTTCTTGTGTGCAATCCATCTCTTTTAGGGCCAAAATGATTTAAGTATTAGTTTTTGGGGTAACCGTCTTCGGATTAGGGAAGAGGGGTGCCTAACACCTTGCCTTCATCTCAAGCAGACTCCCAAGCTCAAACCATTTTTAAAAAGCCCCATTTTTATGAAATTTTGAACTATTTTCCTTTTTCCATGTTTTATGGAAAACTTGGTGGCGACTGGTCGAAGCCTGTCGAAAGGTGCGGTCTTCATAGGTCTTTGAGAATGATTTTGAATTAAAGGGACCATTGCTGAACTCCCTAACGAAATTCCATGGACTGATAGGAGATAATCCCTATGTGCACTTGAAGATCTTGCAAATGCACTGCACCACACATAAGCCCATAGGAACTAAAGTAGAGGATGTCATGTGGAAGGTATTCCGAATGACATTAGAAGGAAAGGCCATGGAATGATTTTTCCATCTGCCAACCCAATCTTCTAAAGCCTTACTATCTTGGGACGCTCTCTGGAGCGCTTTCCTCAAAAAGTACTTCCCGTCCAATAAATTTTAAGCCACTAGGAATGAAATAAATTCCATTAGGCAAGAAAGAGAGAAAAACTATTATGATTATTAGGTCCTCCTCCTTCAGGACCTGATGACCAAATGCCCCAATCATCGTATCCCTCTAGCTCAATTAGTAAATAGCTTAATAGATGGCCTGAAGCCTATGGACTTTGACATGTTAGTGGCTGCAGCCAATTGTGGACTAGAAGACCTCACCCCTGCCAAGGCATGGGATCTAATTATGAGATGTGCCTTAACTAAAAACGAATATCACTAGGGATATAGTTGAGCTAACCAAAGCAGTCAGGGCCTTACAGGGCCCACAAAAGTAGACAGAGCAACTGGCTCTTATAGCTGCAAGCTGCAATGTGTGTGACTCCATGATACACATTACTGATGACTGCCCACATAAAGTGGAAGAGGTCAATGATATGTTTCAGCAAAAACCTGGGATGTATCAGACACGAGACCTGTTCTCGAACACATACAATCCGGAATGGCGAGACCATCCAAACTTTAGGTGGAGAGACCCTAGGCAATTAAATCAAGGGAATAGGGTAGGTAACTTCCAAAGAGACCCCCCTAATCAACTAGTAAAAACCAACCCACCACCCTTATAACTACTCAACATGGGAACCTTGGTTCTAAAGTTAGAGAGCTTAGACACATAGTAGAGAAGGGATTCCTAGAATTTCGAGAGAAAATAGTACATGAGCGTAATATAACCAATTTCCAAATACAAGCATTTGCCACTTAAGTGGATGCCAAACTCAATGACCTAACGTCCAAGATGAATGCATCGAGCACCAAGTGTGACAACTTAGCTGACTTTGTCAAAAGGTTGTCCAATAATATGAGTGAATAACAGGCACAAATTGTTGAAACTTTTCCCTCCAATACCATAATAAATCTTAAAGTCGTAAATGCCTTCATGTTACGGAATGACAAAGTCTATGAGTGACCAATGATGCCTATCACTCAAGAAGAGTATAAGGACGATGATGATTTCAAAGAAACGTCCTTCAAATGGGTAGAGAGTGAAAGCGGAAAGGAAAAAAAAACTATTGAAAAAAATGAAAAACCTCTGCCTCCAAGAAGAGCAAAAAGGGGATGAAACAAGTAAAAAGGATACCTCCGGCCCAAAAGGTAAGGGGGTAAATATTGAAAAACTTCCCTTTCCCCGTTCCTCTGTAATGCATGACAAAAAGACAAATAATAACTTTAAACAAGACGAGGAAATCCTCGAGCTCTTAGTAAAGGTATAAGTAAATATGCCTTTAATAGAACTAATTAGGAAGGTACCTAAGTATGTCAAGGTTCTTAAAGAGCTTTGCACGAACAAAAGGAAATTTAAGCCTAGTATAAAAGCACTAGTAAGTTCAAACGTGTCTACTCTTTTCAAACCTAGCATACCAAAAAAGTGCCAACATCCAGGGTCCTTCACTATACCCTGCACAATTGGTAAGGTACCAATCGAACAAGCATTATTAGACCTAAGAGCTACAATAAACGTGATGCCCAAATCCATATATCAAGCATTAAGCGTCAAAACCCTGCAACCGACTTCGGTTGTATTGCAACTCGTTGATAAGCCCTTGGTCCACCCTAAAGGACTCATAGAAGACCTACTAATTCAGGTCAAAAGGCTATGGATCCCTGTAAACTTCTATGTCTTAGACATTGAGTCATCACCTCGAGACTCCACCATGATTTTGGGATGTCCCTTCCTTATGACTGCAAACACGACAGTTGGCATGAAAGAAGGCATGATCTCTTTGGAGGTTGGAGAAGAAAAAATTGATTTCAAACTTTATGAGGGGATGACACAATTTCCTGAGAACCATGTAGTCAATATGATAGATAGTACCACTTAAATGAATCACACTTCTACCCATCTAAATGATATAACTGCTGATTTGGCCACTGAGGGCCCAACTAACATTTCAAGAAATGGGGACGTTGAAACAAAGGACAGTGGCACACCAACCATCCAGCCACTACAAGAGCACACTAAAATAACACAAGACCCACTAGACAAAGTGTGGGGGAGTTCGACCGAAACGGGCTCAAAGAAGAAAAGATTAATGACTCTAACTGAGTTGATTGCCCGAATACTTGAAAATAGCAAACTAAAAGAGGAGCTACTCGCGAAAATAACAACGCTCTTTCAAAAGAAAAGCGACAAAGCCCACAACAATGCAGTGAACCTCCAAAGATATCTCCTTGAACTAGACAAGGAGTCTCATGAATGCCCTTGAGGGGCAAGGCAAGTATCTATTTCCCCAATTACCCGATTTTCTGTGGGTAAAATATTAATTGTCAAATAAAGTGTGGGGTAAGAATAAACTTACCAAGAAAATTTTGTTTAAAAGTTCTGCATTTTCGATTACTTTTGTTTATTTTCAAATTTTCCTTTTGATCGATTTTATTTTTGAAATTTTAATTTAAACCCTAGGAACCATTGCCACTTGATGCCATAAACCCTCTCTTTAAATTATGAATATTCTATTTTCTGCCTGCTTTTATCTGCTAAGTACCCTTCCATCTTAAAACTTCTTGTTCTTGAAGCATTGAGGACAATGCTTGTTTTAAGTGGGGGGGGGGGGGGGGAATCACTCCGTGATTAGATATTTTAACACTTCAAGGTTCTGCTAATTATTTTGTTCTGGTAAATAATTTTTTATGAAGTTCCAATAAATAATTAAATGGGTGAATTTTTCAAAAAATTAATATCTTAGGTAACAAACCCAACATGTAGCAGTTAGAATAATGTTTCAAAATTTAACTAATAAGCTTTTCTTAAAAGATATTTTTTTGAAAATCAATGAACCCCATTTAGGCTTTCCAAACTGGACATAGGAAATTTAGAACTAGAAAGTCCTTGATTGAGTAAGACTTTTAGAACATTAACCCAATTAGAAATTTTTTTATACCTTGTAAAATATTCTTGTTTGCTTCAGCGAATTAACACATGCTTCAGAGAGTTCGAAGGATCATTGAAAGACCAATATGAGTGTGGTCGCTCACTTTCCACGATTTCAAATTACTTCGAATCGAGGTTCCAAAAAATCGTCACGGTTGTGATCAAATAAAAACCTCATGTAGCACAGGGTGGAACCCAAGGGTCGAATCTCTCGCGGAATCCTTGTATTAACCTGCAATTGGTTAGTATCTTAAGCAAGTAGGTATGTGCAGAATAAGTAAGGTGTCAATGGTTTTAGGGTTAATAATAATATGAAGCAGGATCCTAAGAAGAATAGAACTCACCGATCATAGTCAATCAGCAAATATTAAGGTATAATTAATCCATTCGAAATTTATCCTATTCATGAAAGTAATGTATTACGAAAGCCTATCTAAATATTCATATCATTCCCGACCGGGAGCAACAATAACATGTATCAAGAGATTTTATGATATTATTAAACAAACTAATACCCGGCCGGGATAATCAATTTAATCTAATATTATTGTAATAAAAGTCACAAGCAATCAAGAACCTGAAGAATAGAATTGTGTTGAATTTTGGAAACCAGAAGTCATAAATACTTTTCGGTATAAATCAAGCCTTTACTAATTCGTTATGAAGAATCTAGCACCTTTCTACATGTTCGATCATGAATGAATGTAGCAAGATAATGACATACGAAACATAGCAAATACAATTGTAATTTCAGAAAGGATAAATACAAAAGCATAATGAAATTAATAAACCTTAATGAAGAGCCATCGGCTCATGTCTACGCTAGTTCTTCTTGGAAACCCAAGAAGAACTTAGCCGCTCATATTCTCTCTAAACTTTAGACTATACTAAAATATGGGAATCACAGAATGTTTTTTCAACCTTGTGAGACGTCTATTTATAATGCTCCGAATGTCCCTGTTTGATTCATATTGGTATGGAGATAAGTGATAATTGGCATGTGGTTTGATTTTTGAATTCAAACCAATTGGAATGCATCTCCATGCTGCACACTCACTATGGCAAGCTGTTTTGCTCGATGCAGGGAGTTGTGCATCCCTGCTCGCTGTGGAGACTGCTCTGATTCTTAGTTGCTTTGCTTCTTTTCTAGGCCTTGCTACGATTCTTGCTTTGGATCCAGTTCCTATACTTGTAGTATGTCTTCCCATTGATCCCTGTCAAACCTGCAGTACTCAACAAACATCAAATGCACTTATCGAATATTCCATGGATTTTGCATATAATCAAGAATATCAATAAATAGTGCATTTTATGGGCATTTTATCACATTTTTTGTTATACTCCTTATGTAAAAAATATTCAACCTTTTTGGTGCGAAATCATATGTTTCTATCTATAATTTATGCTATTTAACACACTAAAGTTAGGTTGATTTTGGGTGCAATCAGACCCCCACACTTAGAGCTTTGTACTCCTAGACAAAGAAAATCTAAATCTAGAGCATTCAAGATCAAGCTAACTTAAAGGATTAGTGCTTCCAATCAAAAATAAAAATCTACCATACAAGTACTCAAGTAAATTTCACTTCGACCAATTAATCATAGGATCACTTCGGCCAATTAACCATGCATGAGAATTTCTTCAAGAATATTTAGGACCAATTTATCAATACGCTCATTGCCTCACCAATACATTGGGGTAAGATTTCTCTCATAACATACTTACCTATTTCTTACCATAGGCTTGAAGAAGGTCTATATCTCCACTATTTGTTGCACACAAGTCCCTAGTCAAGAGGTCTTTAGGGCTTGTAACATTGCTGATGAAGGCTCTATTTTTCACTGTTTAAAGAAAGAAAGAGCAGAAGCCTCTTTTGCATAAATACTAAGTCTTGTCTGTTTGAAAACTAAGGTTTTTCTTCTCATCCTTCTATGCCCTTGGGTTTTACTTTTGTGCCTTTGCACTTTGGTACTTTTGTACCTTCTTAATTATTGTACCCTTGTGCTTTGGTACTTTTGTACTTTCTTTATTTTTTTACTTTTCGAATAAGCCATTTGGCTTATTGAATTCCCAAGGCTTTTGTATGACTGGGAGGACAAGAAGATTTTGACCTGGACAATCAAACAATCATTATTAATAGAATATGCTTATTTAAGGCTCAAAACAGGGTGATAGGGGTGCGCATGTGCATATATGGGCTTGTGTTTGGGAACTGGGTACAAGAGACTAATGCCTCAATCTTCCCAGGTCCTTTGGTGCTAGTCAGCCTCAATTAAGACCCACTGCAAGTTCTAGAAGAAAAAAAGTTAGCAGTTAAAACACTCAATGGACATATATGTGTAGATTAGTGTTTGGGCTTATCCTTCCAACAGGGTTAGGTCAATCAGATTGGTCTTTCAATAATCCATCCAACTCTCTCATGCATGTGTTAATTTGCTCAAGCAAACAAGAATATCCTACATAGTATAAGAAAATTTCTAATTGGGTTAACGACCTAAAACCTTTACTAAATCAAGAATTCTCTAATTTTAAATTCCCTAAGTCTAGTTTGGAAACCCTAAATTTAGTTCCTTATTTTTGAAAAATATCTTTTAAGAAATGCATATTAGTTAATTTTTGAAAACTTTTCTAACTGCTACATGCTAGGTTTGATTCCTAAGATACTTTTAAAAGAAAAAATTCACCCAATTATTTATTTTCTGGAATTAAATAATTAGTAGGGCCCTGAAGTCGTAAAATTTCTACACGGAGTGATTCCCCCCCCCCCCCCCCTCCTCCCCCACACTAAAAAAAGCATTGTCCTCAATGCTTCAAGAATAAGAAGTTTTAAGACGAAAGGGTACTTATCAAGACAAAGTTGGCAGAAAAATAATCTTTAATTTAGAGAGAGATATTGCGACGTGAAATGATAATGGCTCAATCATAGGGTTTAAAAATTCAAAATCAAAAATAAAATCGATAAAAAATGGAAAATACACAAAATTATTGAGTTGCAAAACTTTTAAACAAAATTACTTGGTAAGTTAATTCTTCACCCTACACTTATTTGACAGTTAATATTTTACCCTGTGAAGACCGGGCTTGACGGCAGTCTTCACTAAGTCGCCACCAAGTTTTCCATAAAACTTGGAAAAGGAATATTTTTTCGAAAGTGTAAGTAAAAGTGGGTTTTTAAATGAATGGGGTTCGGGAGTCTGCTTGAGATAAGGGGAAGGTGTTAAGCACCCTTCTTCCCCCATCCGAAGACGGTTACCCCAAAAACTAATACTTAAATCGTTTTGGCCTTAAAAGAGTTGGATTGCACACAAGAACATAAAAGAAAACAAGGATGGACTTGACCTAGGATAAAAGCCAAGGGCCTACGTAGCCTCCAAGAAGGATTAAAGTCCACGTAGTTCGTGTGGCATGCATGTGTGTGTGTGTGACGAGGGGGAATGCTCATCAAGTAAAGGTTCAGATGGCATCCTGTGCAATGTGCCTAAAGAGACAAAGGCCTCTCGGAACCTACCTACCATGCATTCATAATCAAGTAAGACAAGGAAAAGTGTGTGTGTGGAGCTCATTAGGCAGCATGCCCAGATGGCCTGAAGACAAGTGCTCCTATAGAAGCAAAGGCTCCTTAAAGGCACTAGGGTTACACATGTTATGATTAATTATATATATATATATATATATATATATATATATATATATATATATTTTTAATAAAATAGAAGGAAAAAGGAGGAGAAGCATTCCTGCCTCTAAAAGTCAGGGGGTCGCGACGTATAATATGATGTGTTGTGACCCACGGCCTTTGGTCAGAATCCCTAGGCCATGAAAAGTCAAGGGTCACGATGTACAACAGCGTACGTCATGACACATAGCCTCTAGAATCAAGAGTCTCGACGTACAACGGGATACGTCGCGACCCATAGAAAAAAAATGTCCAGAGAAGGCAACTGGTGTTCAAAAATAGAGAGGGGTTGCGACACCTACACCAAGGGGTCGTGACCCATTTTGAATCAGAAGAAAGAGAGGACTTTTGGGGTTCTAAACCCCGGATCTAAGAAATGGAGGGGATCCAGGTCAACCCTCGAAGTGGCCTCGAGCCTAGCTCCTATCTCATAGATCCGAGAAATTAAAAATAGAGTTCAAGTGAAGGTTGATTGGGGAAGTGAAAGCAATGGGATCAAAGAAAAGGAGAGAAGAATACCTCAAGGTTTAGATGTCAATTCGGCAGCTTCTTGGTGTTCCCCAAAATCAGTCCTATTAACTGAGGTAGAGCCTCCTATTTATAGTGACTGCACCGGCTCTATTCTGGGAAACAAAATCTGGACATTTATGACGCGTAAGTCGCGACCTAAAATTCACGGGGGTCACGAAGTACACATGATTTTTTATCTGATTGGATTCTGTCATAAATGTGAAGGGGGTCGCAGTATAGAGATTCATACGTCAGGACGCCCTCTGACCTGGTGCTTGGGGATCCCGACAACAAACTTGCACGTCACGACCCACAAGCTTACATTTTTTTATCATTTCTTTTCATATTTTTTGTTTTTTGTTTTTTGTCTTTTGTTTTTTGTTTACTTTTGCTCATATTTATTTTTTCTTTTGTTTTTTATTGCACTTTTGGTGGTCGGACAAAATAAGGTGTCCACAGATTCCCCTCTTTACTTGCCTTCCTCCAGAAGGAGCACTTTCTACGTTATCAAAGGGAACAAGTAAAGACAAAAGGGGGCCCTTATTTGTCTCGGCCAGAGGACAACTATTTGGTGCTAAAATACTTAAGAAAATCTACCGAATTATACACCCTGGAAAGTGAAAACGTGGAGAACAGTTATCTACCTCTCAAAGGATGCAATGGTGAAAATGATGGCATAAGGCTAGAAGAGTAATTTCCAGGCATAAACAACGGGTTTTATAGCAGGCATGAGATAACAAATGCCCTTAGAATCGGGCGAATGTTGATTTAATCACTTCGGTTTCACAGGTGATTAAAAAGATTTTCCCTCCTTCCTAGTATGCCTGGGTATCATAAGTGATTAAAAATTTTGCCCTGCTTGCCAACTTGCTTGGACTTCACTGGTGATTAAAAAGATCCCCTTCTTCCCATCTTGCTTGGACTTCGTAGGATATTTAAAAGATCCCCTGCTTCCCAACTTGCTTGGACTTCACAGGTGATTAAAAAGATTCCCATGCTTCCCAACTTGCTTGGACTTCAAAGGTGATTAAAAAGATCCCCTGCTTCCCAACTTGTTTGGACTGCACAGGTGATTAAAAAGATTTTCCCTGCTACCCAGCTTGCCTGGATTTCATAGGTGGTTAAAATTTTTCCCCTGCTTCCCAACTTACTTGGACTTCACAGGTGATTAAAAAGATCCCCTGCTTCCTAGCTTGCCTGGACTTCACAAGTGATTAAAAGTTTTCCCTGCTTCCCAACTTTCTTGGACTTCACGGGTGATTAAAAAGATCCTCTGCTTCCCAACTTGCTTAGACTTCACAGGTGATTAAAAAGATTTTCCCTGCTACCCAGCTTGCCTGGATATTACAAGTGGTTAAAAGTTTTCCCCTGCTTCCCAGCTTGCCTGGACTTCGCAGGTGATTAAAAATTTTCATGTTTCCCAGTATGCCAGGGCACCACAAGTGATTAAAAATTTTTCTGCTTCCCAGTATGCCTAGGCACACAGGTGATTAAAAATTTTCCTACTTCCTAGTATGCCTGGGCACCACAGGTGATTAAAAGTTTTCCTGCTTCCAGTCTACCTGGGCACACAGGTAATTAAAAGTTTTCTTGCTTCCCAGTATACCTAGGCATCACATGTGATTAAAAGTTTTTCTACTTCCTAGTATACCTGAACATCACAGGTGAGTAAAAACTTTTTTGTTGTTACATCTTTCTTGGGTTTAACAGGTCTAAAAATCATGGAAATCATGTATTTCCTGCTTTTCCAACTTGCTTGGGTTTAGCAGGTCTAAAAGAGTTATGAAAAACATGTTTTTCCTGCTCTTCCAACTTCGTTGGGTTTAGCAGGTCTAAAAGATTTATGCAAAACATGTTTTTCCTGCTTTTCGAACTTGCTTGGGTTTAGCAATTGACAAAAATATTTATGCAAATGTAATGAACATATGCAAACATAGTGATAACACGAGCAGATAACAGACATGCATACAAACATGGTTCAAAACATTACTTTATTTATTTATATAATTTATTCTTTATTTAATTTTCTTTTTATACGAGACTTATAAGGGAAAATGGAAACAACAATTGGGGCTACTCGCCCCGACACTTTGAGAGGAAATGATTCCCCAGCATACCTAGGGAAAGAATGTTGTGGGCGTATTGTGATCCTGATGACCCGAAAGGATGATTCCCTAGTCGACTGATAGGAAAATTGAGGAAGATTCGGGACACTAGAGACCATGTACAGGCAGAAGCATATTTTGGGAGAATGAGATCCCAACACTAGACGTAGAGGGAATGATTCCCCAATCCACGGGCAGGGAAGTTAAGAGAGAACTTAGGACATCAGAATCCTAAGATAAGAAAAGAGAGGTATGTTTTGGGATACTTCAATCCCAATACTGAAAACAAGATGATTCCCCAGTCAATGGGCGGGGATTAAGACTGCATTGAAGAAAAAGGAATTCCTCGGTCAAGAGATTGAGACATGACGATTGTCTGTAAAAACTACTGTCATAGTAATAATAAGGAAAGTGAAGATAAACGAAGGCAAACGCCATTTGATCACATCTTCATTTTTGAAGATCAAGTGACGAGGATTAAAGATGCTTCAGCTTTGACCAAGTCGTCAAAAGCTGAGTAGGAAAAGCTCATATCTTATTTAGAAATTTATCTTGATTTTGAGTATGGGATACTAAACACTTCTTCTTTCCTCAATATTAACTTGGTATTGGCCATTGAAGATCAAGTAAAGAAGTAAATCAATACTTTGGTTTCAATTAGCGAGAACCCAATGGAAAAATAGCATTGTCGAAATGACTTGTTTCCAATTCTCAAAATCAAGCATCGTTTCTCCCTCTTGCTTTAATTTTAAAAAATTTACATGCAGATGTGATGTACAAACTCAATCCATGTTAGAAAGAGATTAACAAAGAGTTTAAAATACCCTGCCTAAAATGATAGTCCAATAAAGAAATGTTTATCAACTTTATCTTGGGACTAATGCAAAATGTCCGCATGATACATACGTGGGAAAGGAGAAATCCATTAGAAGAATGAACTTCTATTAAGAATGAAAGGTCATGGTGTTTGAAAGAAAGTCGTCCTAAGTGATAATCTTGATCACCTGACTGATAAAAACAAGATACCATAAATATGCATATAGAATTTCCAAAGGATGACCATAGTAGGATGAAAATGGGGTTTTTTTTATTATATTTTTTTTAGTGTTGTAGATTTTGGCTGTAGCTGATGGTTGGGATTTGCTGAGGAAAAGAGGAATTCCCAAACTTTAAAAGAAGTGGACAGGGTGTTCGACGGATAGAAAGTTTCCTCAGTTTTATTAATGGCTAAATTTGGCAAGAGAATCAGGGGATTCACTTTTCTTAAAAGATCTCGGCTTAATATTTCCTAGGGGGAGTTTATTTCTTTCCTTGATTGCTAAGATCGAAGTGTGTCCCTCAGTTTACTTTATTAGCCCTACACTCAATATTTTGAGTTTGCTATACCTCAAACAAGAAATTTGTAAGCTTGTAACATGGCCTCAGTGGTGTCAGGCTCATGAAATGAAAGGACAATAAGCTCAAAACTTTATAACCCTTACCCCAGACTCCTTCTTTTCATAAACTTCTGCTCCTATTTATCAACTCAGTGTATACCAGGGTCCATTTCTCAAAAGGACTCTAAAGGGTTGTAATATGGCCAAATGGGTGTAAGATGTGGGCCCGTTAATATGAAAGGGAAGAAGGCCTAAAGAATATTGTGGGAACATAATGAGAATTCTTGAATTTGCTTTAACACATAAGCTTTGCATTTGAGAGCTAACAAGGTCTTCGAACAAACTGAGCCGCCAACTAGCAAATACAACCAACCAAAGAACAAGTAATTCTTTCACTCACCATTATTGGATTATTTTCACCCAAATCTGTTCTACTAGACGGTTACCATAAGCTTGTAATTAATCTATATCTCCACTATAGATGTATTAATGTAATAGATCAAGAGGTCTTTTAAAAGCTTGTAATGATGGAGGAATAGCTAATGTGGAAAAAGTGTTTAAGAAATGAAATTAGCAATTATCAAGCATGAAATAATAGTTTCTTGAATGAGCACGATAAATTTGACCTAAAAATGGAAGATGCTCACCAAACAATCATTCTCTATCCACCAAAGGAGATTGCCTTAGATCTTCTTCTTCTTTTTTTTGTGCACTTCTATTTATTTCATTCTTTTTTTTTCGTTATTTTGTTCTTTCTTTTCTCTTTTTTTTTCTCAAGCCCCTTTTGGCTTACTTGAATCACTGGGCAAATCCAACCCATGAGAATGAGTGGTCAGACAATATATGCAATAGGTCAAAATGCAATACTCAACCAGGAATCACATGATGAAGTGTCTTGAAAAGTACTAATAAAAGGCCCAAAATAGTTGCCAAAGGGAAATATAAATGGGGTTTATGTTTGGGAAAAAGGGGATTGAAATCAATGCCTATGATGACCGCGCGCTCGACGGAGTCGCCGCCAAATTTTCATTGAAACTTAGAAATAAAAATAAGTTCAAAAGTGGGGTAAAAATGAATTTTTATAAAATGTTGGGTTCGGGAGTCTGAGTGAGATGAAAGGAAGGTGTTAGGCACCCTTCTTCCCCCGTCCGAAAACGGTTACCCTAAAAATTAATATTCAAGTTGTTTGGCCTCAAAAATTTACACAATATGAGAAAAGAAAGAGGGAGGGCTTGACCTAGGATAAAAGCCTAGGGCCTACGTACTCTCAAAGAGCGATCAAAGCCCACGTAGTTCCTGTGACATACAAGTGTGTGAGTGAGGGGAAGTTCATTAAGCCAAAGCTCAGATGGCCTCCCAGTGCAATGTACCTAAAGAGGACAATGCCTTTTGGTACCTATCTACCATACAATACATACAAGTAATAAAAACATCATAAAGGGGCGCGTGTGAAGGTTCATCAGGCGTAATGCCCAGATGGCGTGAGGGCTAGTTCTCCTATAAAGACAAAAGTCTCTTGGTGGCACTAGGTTACACATAAAAAGTATATTTGCCAAATAAGAAATAATTAATTAATTATTTTTGTCTCCCAGAAGCCAGGGGGTCGCGACGGGTATCCTTTACCGTCACGACCCATACTCGTAAAATAGGGGGTCGCAACGTATGTGGTGATGCATCGCGACCCCTCTATCATTCAAACCGGGAGGGGGTCGTGATGGGTACACCTACACGTCGTGACCCCTTTTCGTTTTTTTCAAGAGGTGAGACAGAGAAGCTTTGGGTGCTCAAATTATGTATAGGGTTGTAACCCCTACACCAGGGAGTTACAACCCATTTTGTAAATAAATAAAAAAACAAAGAAATTGAAATTGAAAAGAGTAGAGGTTTGGGGTATGGATTGATAGGGTGGTGTGAGCAAGTGAAGAAAGTAATAAGAAATTATACCTTTTACTCTAGTTTCCACAGCCTCTTCGTTCTCCTCCTTTCTTTTCCTCCTCCCTTGGGCTTGGCCCATTAGAGCTAAGAGTAGGCCATTTAACACTTTTCATCTTTTCTTATTTTCTTTGACAAAAATAATAATTTTTGTAATTTTTATTTTTATTATTATTTTATTTTCTTTGCACAGTTTAGGCCCGGGCAAAATAGGGTGTCCACAGATTCCCCTCTTTACTTGTCTTCCTCCAAAAGGGACGCTTTCGGTGCTGGCAGAGGGAACAAGTAAAGACAAAAGGATGCCCTTATTTGTCTTAGCCGGAGGAAAACTAATTGGTGCTAAAACACTTAAGAAAATCTACCCAATCATGCACCCTAAAACATGAAAATAATGAAAAATGGTATTCCCAGGTTTTCTCTAAGAAATCTACTTAAGCTTTTTAGACTTTCTAATGTAGATTTTAATTTTGAATGCCGTAGATAATCATAAGGCGGGGCTCGTGAGTCCCCAAAATTTATGAGAGTCAGCTTTCGAAACACTGAACGGCGAAAACTAATCACTACAGAGATCTTGACGGGCAAGAAACTCTAAAAAGTTGTGGATTTTAGATCCCGAAACACTCATTGGCAAAGTCTGATCCCTATGGAAGAAGAATTATGGGTGTCAGATCTCGAAACGCTCATCGGCGTAATCTGATCCCTATGGAAAATGGTGGGCATCAGATCCCAAAACACTCATCGGCGGAATCTGATCCCTAAAAAAATGCTGGATGTCAAATCTTCAAAGCACTCGATGGGTGTCCATGAACATCGAAGACTGATCATCACGAAGATCTAATAGTCTCCAAAAATTATGAGTACCAGGTTTCCAATGACCTTCTATGAGTACTGAAAAACCTTTCCCCCTGGAGAACTAAGAGTCCTCAAAAGTTGTGGGTAACCAGTTTTCGAAACACTCATCGGCGAAAACTGATCAAGTTTTTGAAACACTCATCGGCGAAAACTGATTAAAAGAAAGTGAATATCAAGTTTTCGAAACACTCCTAGGCGAAAACTGATATCAAGTTTTCAAAACACTCATCGGCAAAAACTGATATCAAGTTTTTTAAACACTCAACGGCGAAAACTGATTAAAAGAAAGTGAATTTCAAGTTTTTCAAACACTCATTGGCGAAAACCTGATGACTAGGAGAAAATGTCAAGTTCTCGAAACACTCATTGGTGATAACTTGATGACCAAGGAAATTGTGGCAGGCACGAGTCCCAAAAATTATGCATACCAGATTTTCATTGGCTTCCTATGAGCACCGAAAACTGATCACCACATGAAATAAAATTTAAATGAATAAAAAGATTTTCCCTGCTTCCCAACTTGCCTGGACTTCACAGGTCTAAAAGGATTTATGCAAAACATGTTTTCCTGCTCTTCCCAACTTACTCGGGTTTAGCAAGTGATTAAAAGATTTATGCATATGTGGATCATGCCAATGCTTATGCGAATACCATGTCAAATGGAAACAGGAATGTAAAAATCATGAGTACTATGCAATCATCGCACAATAATCACTTGATGACTCATGGAAGTATTGTGCAAATGTCATGCAAATGGAGGCACCTGCAAATGCAACAACGATGCTAATAAATTAATCGACTCAAATGTGAATGCACATGCAAAGATAATGAACATATGCAAACATTGTGATAACACGAGCATATAAGAGACATGCATACAAACATGGTAAAAAACATCACTTTATTTATTTTTATTTGATTTTCTCTTTAAAAGGGAAAATGGAAACAACATTTGGGGATACCCATGCCCCAACACTTTGAGGGGAAGTGATTCCCCAGCCTTCATACATCCCGAGCTCCACCGTAGGCTTCATCTAGGCTAACCACCGGCAAGCTCACCTCCATCCCAGAGTCAACCACTTACAAGGCTTCCAGCAGCCCTCAGAGACCCGAGCTCTCTCCCACTAAGGCAGCCTCCTAAGAGCGGCTCGCCCGCTCGGAGTACCTTAGATACGTCTTAGCCACACACGGCCCAATACAGGTAATCGCCTCGCCTAACGGCTCCTATAGACGTCACTATTACGAGCTACATGGACTTTGATCCCTTCCGAAGGGTACGTAGGCACCTAGGTGCTTCACCTAAAGACAAGTCCCCCAAGGTTAAGACCCCCTGTGGTCATAATTACAAACTACAATTGTCTGAACCAAAAACGACAATTACAGTGGCGTCCACCGCGGTCTAATTTAGACCACAATGCCTTGTGCACACTGCCGCTAAACGGCATTTCTTTCGGGGAGTAGGTGTATACACCTAACACCCAGAAACCCACATATTTTTTATCTTGTATACATGATACATTACAGCATGACCGACTGGAGCACCCCCACAGCCACGACCGACGCAAGCGCTCTAAGGCGCAATACAAGGAACTGGCAGGGAACAAACGAAGCGGTCACAACCAAAGCAGACGAATCAAACGAAACCCAGCCTCAAAGCGCCTCAATGACGCAGGTAGCTGTTGCGGAAACCGTGGTCCAGAACCTGACACCTGGAGAGGAAACTTGCCCTCAACACCCGTATGGCATGCCACATGTTCCTTGCCCCACAACTGGCGGTCAAGAAACGACAGAGCCAACGAGGAACCCACAGGACGTAGAGATCGCCCGCCTCGAGGAAGAATTAGCGGCCCTGTGCCAACAGCAGTGGGAGGAGAACAGGAACCTCGCCCCAGCGAACGCAAGCGCCCAACTACCGCTAGTGCCACACGATGCGACGGTGGGGACCTCTAGCGACCCTACCATCCTGCCCGCAATACAATTCGGGACCTTATCGATGGAATTTGCGCGACTATCGCTAACAGTACCAGCGCCCCCAGCAGCGATCCCACTTGGACCAACGATGATCGCTGGACAAGCGGCACGACCCGCCACGAGCTATCCGCAACCACCAGTCCCAAACTACCCTCTGGGATCCTAACTCCACATGCCGTGGCCAAGAACCTACAACCCATATGCTGCCTACGGCGCAAATGCTTACTAGTGGCCCGCGTTTGACTTCCAGGGAAAGGGGAGACATCCTTTTACCCAACAAATCATTAATGAGCATGTACCCATGGGCTTCAAGATGCCCTTCCACATAGAACCTTATGGCGGAGAAACCGATCCATGGGATCACTTGAACACCTTCAACTCGACTACGTCGATATTAGGTATGAGTGACGGCCAACAGTGTCGAGTCTTCTCATCAACCCTGAAAGAGGCCGCCCTAAGATGGTTTTCCCTGCTGCCCACCAATTCGATCCACAGCTTCGAACAATTGGTGCAAAACTTCCTCACACAGTTCGCTAGCAGCAAGGAATACCAGAAGAATGAAGACTCCTTCATCGGTTTCCACCGAGAGGAAGGAGAAACCCTGCACGCCTTTTTGGCCCGTTTTACCAAACTCTCGCTCCAAGTCCGAGGCCTACAGGACGTCGTCGCCATCTTCGTCATAAAACAAGGTCTTCGATGTTCACAATTCTATGAGGAACTCAACAGATGCCTCGTCTCCACCTTACAAGAGTTGATGGACCGCGCGGAGTGGTTCATCCAGGAGGATAACGCACAAATCGCCAAAGACAAGATGAGGAAGTTCCTAATAAGCAGGGCCGACATGGAACGAGCGGAAAAGAAGAAGGAAAAAACGACGGTACAAAGCCAAGCTCCCAAGGAGAAAAGCAACAGGAAGACATCACCTCCTCGACCATGAACGCCTCCTAGAGGACGGTTCACAAGCTACACTCCCCTCAATAAATCCCACGTTGGGGTACTGGAAGAAATTTATCACTCGGACATGCTCAGCTTCCCCCGCAAGTCAAAAGGCGAAAGACGGGAAAAGCGGTAGACAAGTCCAAGTACTGCCAGTTCCACAAGGATTACTGGCACAAAACCAACGATTGCATCCATCTAAAGGATCATATCGAAGACCTAATCTGTAAGGGACAGCTCGGCAGATACATCAAGGAAGAAAGCAAGACCAATGCAGAACACCCACGAGAGGCCAACGATCAAGCACCTACTCGCGGAGTCATCAATGTCATTGCTGGCGGTCTGCAGAGAGGAACTTCCTCACTTCCACAAAACAAGAAGAATGTAGAACGCTCCATACTCGCCCTCGATTACGCCCCAAAGCACAAAAGGAGGAGCGAGCCCAAAGGAGACCCCATCACATTCGATCTCACCAACCTAGAGGGACCAGTCCATGACGACCCCATGGTGGTGACGGTCATAATCGCCAACTATGAAGTCAAGAGAGTCTTGATCGACCAAGGATCCTCGGCAGACGACCTCTACTTCAACACGTTCAAAAAGCTCGGGTTGAACGAAGCCAGCATAAGGACATTCCCTGGCACACTCATAGGTTCTCAGGAGCCCAGGTTCCAGCAGAAGGAATCATCACTGCCCGAACAACCATGGGCACCCTACCAAAGGTCGCGAGCCTCGATGTGGACTTTATCATCGTATCATCACCATCAGCACACAATGCAATCCTAGGGCGACCGATCTTAAACAAACTCAGGGTTGTAGTGTCTACTGCACAGGTCACAATGAAATTCCCAACACCCCACGGGGTTGGAGAAATCATGGCGGACCAGAAACTGGCGCGAGCATGCTACGCAGCGAGCCTAACCAAGACCATCAAGGTCGCCCGCCTTGGTCCCCAGGAAACACACAAGGAGCCCCCCGAGGGTAAAGAGTCAGGAGGGAAGAAATTGGAGTCTGCCCGCCTGGACCAGACCTCCGCCTAAAGCTCTAAACACACTTTGTGCTCTTATACCACCTTTAAGTCAAGTCACGTACGTCTCTTTATTTCAAATTTAGGATTTACTTCAACCTGACTAAGGCCCGCCTGACCTAGACAATCCGAATGTAATGATCTTGTTTACTTTCAGCCTAACTAAGGTTAGCCCGACTAAGGCTGCACGAATGTAACCATTTTGTCTATTATTATTGAAGTATTCCCTTTCGACAAGAGACAAGGCTTTGAATTTGCAAAGTACTCGCGTAAGTCCTACCACAGGACAATGGGCCGACCGCCCTAAGAAACACTAAGTGCCTCCAAGGCCAAGCTAATATTTCCCCCACGCGGTATAAACCCCTTGGGTGCGAAAAACACAAAACGAACGTTCGACAAAACCATGCTAGCAAACTGCATACAAACCGTCCTGATCACACGGTACTCATGCAAAAAATCATTTTACCCAGATGTAAAGAGATAACCAAGAAAAGAGAAACTGCACTCACACACAACTTTTTGCCCAGAAGTAAAAAGAATGACAGCAAAAACTCTTTTGATTTTCATTGGGAGCCAAAAAATGAGAGGCGTCCACCCATTACAAAGGGTAAACACCCTGAAAATACATAAACTTATTCTTGGGCATCCCCAAGATCTACAATGACCTTGGCCGCCGCCGGACCAACGTCACCAACTACTACTGGCGGCTCCTGCAAGTTCACCCCAGCCAGCTGGTGAGAAGTAGCTCCAATCCCCGAAGCACGCCTGCCAATGCGAGATAACACCTGGTGCTCCACTAAGCGATCAGCCAGCTGACGAAGATAGAAAAGGTTCAACAGAGGGTCCGCCTCCGTCCGACTGCGAAGCTCACCGTCAAAGAGCTCCATAGAAGGATTGAGAGAAGACACCCATACCACTGGAAACCACTCCCCGCGGCGACGCTCGAGCTGCTCGACCGCCAGGAGCATGCCATACATCCTCTACGCCGACAACTCCCCCTGATGAGCAACGTCGGCAACTCTATCCTCGGCCACCAGCCAATCGGAAAGGTTCTCGGAAGAGCGAGCCTCTGCACCCTGCAAAGTTTCACGAAGAGAATGCAACTCCTGCCGACTCCTCTCAGCATCCTCCCGACGAACGGCCAGCTCCTTGCGAGTCTTCTCCAATTCCGAGCGAAGGAGCATAACCTCAGAAGGATGTCCAATTTCAGCCCTAAGATGGGCAACCTCAAGAGTCAAGGACTTAATCTTGCGTCCTTGATCCTCACACTCCAACTTTTTTGCGGACAGCTGACCATGCACGTCCACCAACCTCTTTTGGGAGACCTCCAAAGCTTGGCTCTTAGAGATCGCAACACCGAAAAACTGGTCCCGGTCGACACGGATCTCCCCTTGCAAAAAGACAAAAGTCGAAAACGCAAAGGATAACCAAAATGAACAAAACACCAGGATAAGGGAGCTCACCACACGCTTCTCTCCCTCAAAACCAGCTTGGTGGAAGTCAGCTAGTGCCTTAGCAACTCGGCTGAAGCCTCGAACAGCAAGATTCAAGGGAGAAGTGTCCAGCCCCCTGGCTTCCCTCTCCCGCATCTCCACGGGGAAGCAACTGCCTAATGCCACCAGCTCGAAAGAAAGTCCTCCCTCCGAAGGGCTGACGCTTGCCCACGTAACAATACCCTTTGTGGTAGCCGCCTGACTCACCACTACATTCCCTCTGTCTAAGAGGGCTCTGACCTCCACGGCCACATCATCAGACTCCGCAACTCTGGCTAAAACCTCAGTCGAGGGTTTGCCCACCGAAACCCGAGCCGCGACAAAATCTCCTGCAGGCTCCTCAATGACCACCCTGGCCCTCTTAGCAGCAGGCTGATCGACCCCCTCGATAGGGCTAAGGACGGGAGGACGAGTTGATAGAATCACCCTCATGGGTAATTGACGGATAGAAGCAGAAGTGGGAACAGAGGTAGGATCAGAGGCAGGAACAGAGGATGGAACAACATTTTCCATCGGAAACTCCACCTGCAAATCCCCCTGGTCAAAACTCCGTCGTACCGCCTGTAAGGACAACCGCGACTCCACGCCGGAAGGGCGTTTCTTGAACCCCCTTCTCTACACTTGGGCAACTCTGCTGCAGAAGCTCCTTTCCTTTCCCATTCCCAAGGTCCGCTCGCGCTGCCTCTTCCATCCTTCTTCCTCTTCTCTCTTTCAAGAACCTCCTGCCGGCGGTCTCTCTCGGAAGATGGAGGTACGGGAGGCCGTCCTTCCCTCTCACCACCAGCAGGTACCACAGCAGGGACGTCTGCCGCTACCTCTGGAGAAAGACTCTGTTGACCACATTTCTTCCCCCTAATCCGACTGGCGTCGCGAGTACGACTAAGAGGAAGAGGAGGAGGAGAAGAAGAAGAAGGGAGATCTTCTAAGTCAGTAAATTCGAAGGGGTAGAAGCTGTAGTCATCACCACCAGCCATGGCAAAATCCCGGTGAAAAACGAAAAAAAAGAAGAAGAAGAGGCAAGAATACTCAGAGAGAGCAAAGCAAAGGCAGGGGAACGGAGAAGGGTGAGAATGCAAATGCAAAATTACAAACTTTCAAACGCTGGATACTTATAGGATACACAGAGGCGTGACGATTCAAAATCTTAGCCCCCTCGTATCCCGCAACGGATAAAAATAATTATCCTCTACAACCAACATAGGCTGTAATCGCCCACTTCGACTGAACACGTGGAGAAGAGGAACGGTTCGGATTCATAGCCAGGGCAACAGAGGTACAAAGACTAAAAGGCCCTCGAAAGCCCAAAAGTCACCAGAAGACACCGAGGGGTCTTTTCGGAAAACTCTCTGCCCAGGTTAATGATGGCTACCCTCGGGAACAAACCCGCATTTAGTGAAGGGGAAACGGTGGCAAAACATCCAACGACAGTAGCATCCTTCAAATCCCCGACGCGTGGCACCTGCAGCAGCCCGCTCCTTCAACAGACAACTCTCAGCAAGAAATTCCCAGTCAGCCACTAGCCGCGGACGAACTTGGCCAGAGGAGAGCCTTTCGAAATGACCAGACGGCCCCTGACCTTTGGATTTCTCCCAATTACCCACAAAGGGTATTCCAGGAAATGCCCCTCTGAGCAATGATGACTCCTCCTCGGTAAGTCACGTACTTTCCGCAGAGACAGCTCGAAAACTTGCTGAGGAAGCCAAGCAGGCAGCCATTCAAAAAAGACGCGTGTCACCTCCCAAACGTCTCCCCTTCCACGAAATGATACGAATAAGCCTACTTCGCAAGTCGGACGACCAGCACACAGCAACCCTGACCTTGCGCGGGGCCAAATAATTTTAATATTAATTTTTAGGGTAACCGTCTTCAGACGGGAGAAGAAGGGTGTCTAACACCTTCCCTTCATCTCAATCAGACTCCCGAACCTAACATTTTGTGAAGATTCATTTTACCCCATTTTTGAACTTATTTTTCTTTTTCCGAATTTTGATTGAAAATTTGGTGGCGACTCCCGTCGAAGGCTCCGGTCTTCACAGTGGCGACTCCACTGGGGACTTTTAATTAGAGAGTCAAGCCCTTTTCTTTTAAGAATTAATATTAAAATTTTTTGGCCTTCCATATTTGTTTCTTTGTATATATATCTTTGTATATTTGTGGTTCTCTTTGTTTTTTGCAGTGTTTCCACCTTCGAGTGGAAGGGAAGGGTAGCTAGGGTGCTCCGTAAATTCACAAATGCATTATTTACATTTATTTCAACCTACAAATTGGCTCCTATACCCGGAGTACGTCCAAATAAGTTAGAATGGGATATAAGAATCTTTCCCTGTTGGGCTTAGGCCTACAGAGGTTGACCTATCTATCCTACTTAGATTGTTACTTGCCTTAAGGGTTGATCCGTGCAGAGTTCTCTCTGACAGGATCCTCTCTTAAGTCAAGGTCTCTACCTTTGGTAGGGGCAATCTAAGGGCCTCTTTAGGGTGTCTAGATCCCAAGTTAAACCATGTGCAAGTTGACCTTAAAAACCTACCTTTATTAGGTCAGCCAATTTTAGAGACCTTAAGAGCCTAACCTTTAGGATACAAGGACCAAACCGTCTCATGTCGTTTCATGTATACATTTTTAAAAAAAGAGTAAAAAAAAGTTCATTTTTCTTATATTTTCTTTGCATTGTATATAAAATTGCCTTTCCAATTGTGAATAAAAGAAAAAAATAAATTTTCTTTGCATCACATATATATATATAAAAATCTCCTTTGCATTGTAAAAGAAAATCATTTCATTTTTGTCATAATTTCTTTTAAATTGTATATATGTAAAAATAAATAAATAAAAATTTTCTTTGCATTAAAAAAAAGGCTTTTTCTCATAGTATCTTTCGCATATCACTTGTATATAAAAGAAAAAAAACTTTTCTTCGCGTTATCTAAAAAAAATTATTTTTCCCATAACTTCCTTTGCATGTATATAAAAAAAATTTCCTTTGCAAAGTAAAAATTTTCTTTTTCTTATAACTTTATGTGCATTGTATATATACAAAAAAAGAGAGGAAAATCATTTACATTGTATATAAAAAAAAGCACAAATAAAAGTTTCATTTTTCTTATAATTTCCTTTACATTGTATATAAAATTGTCTTTTGAATTATGAATAAAAGAAGAAAAAAAAAATTTATTTGCATTGCATATATATATATAAAAAAATAATTTCCTTGCATTGAATAAAAAAATTTTCCTTGTTATAATTTCATTTGCATTGTATACAAAATTCTCTTCTAAATTATGAATAAAAAAAACCTCCTTCTCTTGGCATTGCATATAAAAAAATTTCTTTATATTGTACATAATTTTTTTATAATTTCATTTGCATTGCATGTTAAAATTCTCCTTCGTATAAAAGGAAATCATTTTTTTCTTTGCATTATAAATTAAGAGTAAAATCCTTTGCATTATATATATGAAAAAATATATTAAAAAAAATTCAAATTTTCTTTGCATTGTATATAAAATTTCCCTTTGAATTGTGAAAAGTAATTTTTTTTCTTTCTTTGCATCGTATATATAAAATTTTTCTTACATTATATGAAACAAAAAGTTTTCCTTTTTCTTATAGAAAAATTATTTTTCTATAATTTTGTTTGCATTGCATTTAACATTTTCTTTTGAACTATGAAAAAAATAATTTTTCCCTTTTTTTTTAAAAAAAAATCTTTGTATTGTATATATAAAAAAAAAATTCCTTTTTCTTTGCATTGTATAAAAAAATTGTTTGCATATAAAAAAATATTTTCCTTTGCATTGTAAAATAAAATAAAAATAACAAATTTTCTTTTTCATTATTTACCACATTTGTTTCTAATTTAAATCACCATTGTTTTCTTCTTGTGAATAATATTTGTACATATGACGAGGATGTTTTTTCTCTCACATTATTTCCAAGGCAATAGGATTGTATTAACATTTGTTCATAGTTAATAAACAGTGGCTATATTTACAATTATTGAGGTACATGGTGTCAATCTTTTGGCCTTTTATTAGCAAGCTTCACGCGAGCTAAAATCAATGTTGCGGCTGGTAATTGAGACGTTTAACGTGAAAAGAAATATATATTCTTTTTCCTACTAATCATGAATTTTCATACTTTAAGGAATCTCTGTTTCCATTGAGAATCTCATTTGCCAATCGCAACATTTGACTAAGAGAAAAAGAAACCCCATGTGTGTGTAACGAAACTCTTCTGTACACTCCAGTCTTGGTCTCTCATTGAATCCATTGACTGACAAGGGGACAACTAGAGATCCAGAGAATGATCCTCAAGATAATTGCAAATGTAACCACTCCTTTCTTGAAAAGAAATCTTCATCAAGATACTTGTAAGGACCCTTTATTGCAAAGAATTTAACATGGTATTTGTGGTGAAGCCATTTCTCCCATATTCTTTTGTTGATTTGTTTCTTTTATTTTTCGCATTTTTGCATTGCATTCAAAGCTATAATTGCATTGGGCTGGTGCCTGATAATTGTTTGGCCTCAAGAATGAGTATGGCTGTTGAAGCTAGATGGTGACTAAAAATCACCTTTCTAGACTCATTATTGTCTTGAGCTCAGAGTTTGCATTGGGAAACCCTCGTTTTGAATTCCTAATATAAAGAAGGTCATTGCCTCAGAACTACCATTCTTGCCTTAAACCTAGTGGCTGCACCGGAGAATCGCCCTCCTAATCGTGTATTTGAACCTCGATGCCTGCATTGGGGAATCACCAATTAGGCCATATCTTAGACCCTAGTGCCCGCAAATAAGTTGGTTATATCAAGGATATGAGGCAAACAACTTTAGTCACCCCATTTAGGCCAGGAGTGGAATTTTCAAAGTCTGAACCAAGTTAATGTTCACCTGGGATGGGTAGTCTTTCGACTTTGTGTATTTCAAGGAATCAATTACCAAGAAAAAGAGAGAGGAACATTTTCACTATCATCCATTGTTAGCGACTTTTAAGCCTTCATGCGTATGTTTTTAAAATTACTTGACATTAAAATAAAACCTGGAGAATAATAAGGACAACTCATGATATAAGTTCAATCCATGATAAGAGCTTTGTTTCTTATGCAGGTTTAGCATCCAATTGGCTTTTCAAGTGACCAATGTGAGACTCAAATCTTGTGGGAAGTTATTTGAGCCAAACACCAATTTCTTTTCATCGATTATCATTGAGTGTAATCTGTCTGCTCATGCCGGTTCTAGAACTTGTTTTTAATCTTAATTGAAGCTTTGCATGCATTGGTTTGATAGAATAAGATGGAGGCATTCATTTCATTCTCCCTTTGTCCAAATACAAACCCCATTTATATTTCCTTTTGTCACCTATTTTGAGCCTTTTATTAAGCAATTTTCAAAACACTTCATCACGTGATTCTTGGATGGGTTTTACCTTTTGACCTATTGCATATATTGACTGACCAGTCATTCTCGCGAGTTGGATTTGCCTAGCGATTCAAATAAGTCAAGAAAGGGCTTGAGAAAAAAAGAAAAGAAAGAATAAAATAAGAAAAAGTAAAAGTGCACAAGCAAAAAAGAGAGAAGATCTAAGGCAAACTCTTTTGATGGATAGAGAATGATCGATTGGTTAGCATATTCCTTTTTAGGTCAAATTTATCGTGCTCATGCAATAAACTATTATTTCATTCTTGATAATTGCTAACTTCATTTCTTAAACACTTTTTCCACATTAGCCATTCCCCCATCATTACAAGCTTTTAAAGACCTCTTGATTTATTACACTAATACATCTGTAGTGGAGATGTAGATTAATTACAAGCCTATGGCAACCGGCTAGTAGAACAGATTTGAGTGAAAATATTTCAACAATGGCGAGTGAGAGAATTACTTGTTCTTTGGTCGTTTGTATTTGCTAGTTGGATGCTCAATTTGGTTAAAGACCTTATTAACTCTAATATGTAAAGCTCCTGGGTTAGAGCAATTCAAAGAGTTGTTATTATATTCCCACAATAATTTTTGGGTCCCTTTTTCCCTTTCATAAACCCACATTTTGAGCCCATAAAGTCCTCATTGAGGTATAGCAAATTCAAATGTTTTGTGTAGGGCTAATAAAATAAGAGAGAGACTTCAATCTCACCACTCAAAGAATAAACTTCCCCCCGGGAAATATCAAGCCAAGATCTTAAATTCCTTTATTCCTATCCAAATTTTATCCTGAAATTAAGCTAGGGAAATTCTATGTCCCTCGGGTTTCTTACCCTCTTTTTGAAAAAAAAATGGAAAATCCCTTTTTCCATAACCCAGAAAAAGCCTCACTTTCATCCCATTGTGGTCATTCTTTGAAGATTCTATATGCATATTTATGGTATCATGTTATTGTCAGTCAGGTGGTCAATGTTATCACTAAGGACGACTCATTTTTTTAGAAGTTCACTCTTCTGATGGATTTCTCATTTTCCACATGTGTATCACATAGACATTTTACATTAGTCCCAAGATAAAGTTGATAAGTCTTTCTGTACTAGATTATCATTTTAGACAAGACATTTTAAACTTTTGGTGATCTCATTCTAACGTGAGGGAGCTTGTGCTTCACATTTGCAAATCATTGAAAATCAAAATGTGAGGGATTGAGAAACAATGCTTGATTTCGAAAATTGAAAACAAGTAACTTCTTCTATGAGATTTTTCCATTGGGTTCTCAATGATTGAAACCAATATATTGATTAATTTCTTTGCTTGGTATTCAATTGTGGAGACTAAGTTAATCGACTTCTAAGAGAAGAAGTTCTTGATTTATGTTCAAAACTCAAAATTAAAAGTAAATTTCAAAATGAGATCAAAGTTTTCTTTCTCAGCTTTTGACAATTTGTTCAAAGCTGAAGCATCTTTAACCCTCTTTGTTTGGTTTTCAATGATCCAAGGTATGATCAAATGTTTTCCTTCACTTGTTTTTACTCCTCCAGTCGTTAGGAGAGTAATTTCACCTCATCCCCCCATTGAATAAATTGTTACCTTGTCTCAATTTCTTGGCCAAGGAATCCCTTTCTATCCAAATTGTGGTCCCGGCCCCTTGACCATTGACTGGCGAATCCTCCTATTTTCAGAGACAGGGTCACAAGGTCCCACAAATGTGTGCTTATCCTGGGATTTAGACGTCCTAAATTCTCTCTTAATTCTTTGATAAATTCCATCTTAATTAGAGTAAGGTTATACTTCACATTTACATGTAAATCCTTGAAAATAGAAGTACGGGGGTAGACAATGCTTGGTTTTGAGGATTGTAATCAAGTCACCTCTACCATGCTATTTTTCTACTTGGTTATCGATGATTGAAACCAATGTATTGATTTATTTATTTACTTGGTCTTCAATGGTTAAGACCAAGTTAACTTTTAAGAAAGAAGAGGTGCTTGATTAGTGCTCAATACTCAAAATCGAGATGAATTTCAAAATAAGGTCAAAGATTTCCTTAATTGCCTTTCGACAGCTTAGTCAAAGCTGAAGCATTTTTTTACCCTTCTTACTTGATTTTCAAAGATTAAGATGTAATTAAATAATGTTTGCCTTCACCTGTCTTCGTTTTTCCCATTGATAGGAGAGTAATTTTACCTCCTTATTATATAAACAGTCATCTTGCCTTCATATCTAAATTGGGGAATTTCCTTTTCTGAGTGCAGACTTAATCCGCACATTGACTGGGGAATCATCTTGCCCTTAGTACTAGGATCGAAGTAGCCCAAAAAATATGCCCCTTTCTGCTTGTCTTGGGATTTCGATGTCTCAAGTTCTCTTTTAACTTCTTTGTTTGCGGACTGGAGAATCATTTCCTTTGCATCTAGGGTTGGGATCCCAGTGTCCCAAAGAAGGTTTCTGGTTGTATAGGGTCTCTAATGCCCTGAATTTTCCTCCATTCTCCTGTTGGTGGACTGGGGAATCATCTTTTTGGTTGTTGGGATCCTAATGCGCCCACAACATTCTTTCCTTAAGAAGGCTGGGGGAATCACTTCGCCTCAAAATGTTGGGGCATGAGTATCCCCAAATGTTGTTTCCATTTTCCCTTTTAAAGAGAAAATCAAATAAAAATAAATAAAAGTGATGTTTTGGACCATGTTTGTATGCATGTGTCTATGTTTGCATATGCATGTATATTCACATTTGAGTGGATCAATTTATTAGCATCGTTGCTGCATTTGCACGTACATCCATTTGCATAACATTTGCACGATACTTCCATAAGTCATCAAATGATTATTGTGCAATGATGGCAAAGTATTCATGATTTTTACATTCATGTTTCCATTTGACATGGTATTATCATGAGCACTTGCATGATCCACATATGCATAAATCTTTTTATCACCTGTTAAACCCGAGCAAATTAGGAAGAGTAAGACAAACATGTTTTGTGTAATCTTTGGGACCTGCTAAACCCAAGTAAGTTGGAACAACAGAAAATGCATGTTTTGCATAAATCCTTTTATACCTGTGAAGTCCAAGCAAGCTTGGAAGCAGGGAAAATCTTTTTAGTCACTTAAGCTTTATTTCATGTGGTGATCAGTTTTCGATGCTCATAGAAAGCCATTGAAAATCTGGTACCCATAAATTTTCGGGCTTGTACCTGCCACGATCTCCTTGGTCGTCAAGCTATCGCCAATGAGTGTTTCGAGAACTTGACGTTCATAACATTTTCTCTTGGTCATCAAGTTTTCGCCAGTGAGTGTTTCGAAAACTTTGGTGGAATTTTGATTCTTATCTTTTAAATTTGACCAGATCTCACCGTTAAGTGTTACGAGATCTGGCACCATTGAATCCTACCAATGAGTGTTTTAGGGTTCAGTATCTTATCCCGCCAGTAAGTGTTTTGGGGTCGGATACGGGAATCAATGTCCTACCAAGGAGTGTATAAGGATAGCGATACCCACCTTTTAATTGGACCAAATCTCACCAATAAGTGTTACGAGATTTGGCACCATTGAATCCTACTAATGAGTGTTTTAGGGTTCAGTATCCTATCCCGCTAGTAAGTGTTTTTAGGTCGGATAAGGGAATCAACATCTTACCAAGGAGTGTTTAAGGATAGTGATACCCACCTTTTAATTGGACCAAATCTCACCAATAAGTGTTACGAGATCTGGCCCCATTGAATCCTACCAACGAGTGTTTTAGGGTTCAGTATCCTATCCTGCCAGTAAGTGTTTTGGGGTTGGATACGGGAATCAATATCCTACCAAGGAGTATTTAAGGATTGTGATACCCACCTTTTAATAGGACCAAATCTTACAATGTGTGTTACGAGAGCTGGCCCAATTGAATCCTACCAATGAGTGTTTTAGGGTTCAGTATCCTATCCCGCCAGTGAGTGTTTTCGGGTCGGATACGGGAATCAATATCCTACCAAGGAGTGTTTAAGGATAGAGATACCCACCTTTTAATTGGACCAAATCTCACCAATGAGTGTTACGAGAACTGGCCCCATTGAATCCTACCAATTAGTGTTTCAGGATTCAGTATCAGATTGCGACGATGAGTGTTTCGGGATCTAACACCCACCATTTTCCATGAGAATCAGATTCCGCCGATGAGTGTTTCAGAGTTTAATGCCCATAATTCTTCTTCCATAGGGATCAGATTCCGTCGTTGAGTGTTTCGGGATCTAACACCCCCAATTTTTCCATGGGGATAAGATTCCGCCGATAAGTGTTTCGAGATCTAACACCCCCAATTTTTCCATAGGGATCAGATTCCGCCGATGAGTGTTTTGGGATCTAACGTCCATAATTCTTCTTCCATAGGGATCAGATTTTGTCGATGAGTGTTTCAGAATCTGACACCCACAACTTTTTGGAGATTCTTGCCCATCAAGATCTCCGTAGTGATCAGTTTTCACCGTTGAGTGTTTCGAAAGCTGACACCCATAACTTTTGGGGACTCACGAGCCCCGCCGTAAGATTATCTACGGCATCCAAAATTAAAATCTACATTAGAAAGTCTAAAAAGCTGAAGTAGATTTTTTTGTCTCTTTTTCCTTGGAGCAAACTTGGCAATACCATTTCTCATTGTTTTCATATTTTGGGGTGCATAATCGGCTAGATTTACTTAAGTGTTTTAGCATCAATTATTTTTTCTCCGGCCAAGACAAATAAGGGAATCCTTTTGTCTTTACTTGTTCCCTCTGTCAGCGCTGAAAGCGTCCCTTTTGGAGGAAGGCAAGTAAAGAGGGGAATCTGTGGACACTCTATTTTGTCCGGCCCCGAAAACTGCAAATCAAAAATAAAATAAAATAAAAAATAAAAATAATAAAATAAAATAATGCAAAAATATTATTTTTTGTCAAAAAATAAGAAAAGATGAAAAGTGAGAGATGGTCTACTCTTAGATCTAATGGGCCAAGCCTAAAAGACTTGAGAGATCCCTAGCTTATAAAAGAGAGAAGCCTAGGTTAAATTAAAAGAAAAAGGGAGGAGAAGAAGAGAGCATCGAAAGGCTGCTTAGAAGAAGTAAGAGGTAGAAAATATTTCGATTATATTCCATTATTTTTCTCATACTAATCCACCCATATTCTCTTGATTGCTTGATTCTTTTTGCTTAAGTAGTTTCTTTCTTTTTCGCGACCCCCTGTGTTTTGGGGGACAAAAATATTCGATTTATTACTTTATTATGTAACCTAGTTCCACCAAGAGACTTTTGTCTTTTTAGGAGCACTAGCCTTCACGCTATCTGAGTATTATGCCTGATGAGCCTTCACACATGCACTCTTCATATTCTTGATTGATCGTATGGTAGATAAGTACCAAAAGGCATTGACCTCTTTAGGTACGTGGTACTGGGAGGCCATCTGAGTATTCACTTGATGAGCCTCCCTCCACTCACACACTTGTATGTCACAGGAACTATGTGGGCTTTGATCCCCCATTGTGGGTACGTAGGCCCTAGGCTTTTATCCTAGGTCAAGCCCTCCCCCTTTTCTTTCTCAATTTTCTCCCATAATTGTATATATCTTCGGGGCCAAATAATTTTAATATTAATTTTTAGGGTAACCGTCTTCGGACGGGGGGAAGAAGGGTGCCTAACACCTTCCCTTCATCTCAATCAAACTCTCGAACCCAACATTTTGTGAAGATTCATTTTACCCCATTTTTGAACTTATTTTTCTTTTTCCAAATTTTGATTGAAAATTTGGTGGCGACTCCCGTCGAAGGCTCCGGTCTTCACAGCTTGGAAACTAGATACCCTAAAAAGGCCCTTAGATTGCCACTACCAAAGAGACCTTGACTTAAGAGAGGATCCTATCATAGAAAAGTCTGCGCTTATCAACCCTCTAGGCAAGCAACAATCTAAGTAGGATAGATAGGTCAACCTCTGTAGGCCTAAACCCAACAGGGAATGATTCTCATATCCCATTCTAACTTATTTTGACCTGCTCCGGGTATAGGAGCCAATTCGTGGGTGGGTATAAATTTAAATAGTGCACTTTGTGATTAGGAGCATCCTAAC
Organism: Senna tora; assembly: GCA_014851425.1. Taxonomy (NCBI): domain Eukaryota; kingdom Viridiplantae; phylum Streptophyta; class Magnoliopsida; order Fabales; family Fabaceae; genus Senna; species Senna tora. The sequence continues at coordinate 14,788,678 of CM026261.1, read as the reverse complement.
TACCCTTTCCTTCCACTTTAAAGAGGAAACATTGCAAAACAAGAGAAAACAAATATATATATACAAAAATATATATACATAAAAAAATATGCAATATTAAAGGCCAAAACAATTTAAATATTAATTTTTAAAGAAAAGGGCTTGACTCTCTAAGTAAAAGTCCCCAGTGGAGTCGCCAACTGTGATGACCGCGCGCTGAACGAAGTCGCCACCAAATTTTCATTGAAACTTGGAAATAAAAATAAGTTCAAAAATGGGGTAAAAATGAATTTTTATAAAATGTTGGGTTCAGGAGTCTGTTTGAGATGAAGGGAAGGTGTTAGGCACCCTTCTTCCCCGTCCGAAGACGGTTACCCTAAAAATTAATATTCAAGTTGTTTGGCCTCAAAAAATTACACAATATGAGAAAAGAAAGAGGGAGGGCTTGACCTAGGATAAAAGCCTAGGGCCTACATACTCTCAAAGAGAGATCAAAGCCCACGTAGTTCCTGTGACATACAAGTCTGTGAGTGAGGGGAAGCTCATCAAGCCAAAGCTCAGATGGCCTCCCAGTGCAATGTACCTATAGAGGACAATGCCTTTTGGTACCTATCTACCATACAATACATACAAGTAATGAAAACATCATAAAGGTGCGCGTGTGAAGGCTCATCAGGTGTAATGCCCAGATGGCATGAGAGCTAGTGCTCCTATAAAGACAAAAGTCTCTTGGTGGCACTAGGTTACACATAAAAAGTATATTTGCCAAATAAGAAATAATTAATTATTTTTGTCTCCCATAAGCCAGGGGATACTCGTCGCGACCCATACTCGTAAAATAGGGGGGTCGCGACGTATGTGTTGATGCATCGCGACCCCTCTGTCATTCGAACCGGGAGGCGGTCGCGACGGGTACACCTACTCGTCGCGACCCCTTTTCATTTTTTTCAAAGTGAGACAGAGAAGCTTTGGGTGCTCAAATTATGTATAAGGTTGTCTACACCATGGAGTTACAACCCATTTCGTAAATAAATAAAAAAGACAAAGAAATTGAAATTGAAAAGAGTAGAGGTTTGGGGTATGGATTGATAGGGTGGTGTGAGCAAGTGAAGAAAGTAATAAGAAACTATACCTTTTACTCTAGTTTCCACAGCCTCTTAGTTCTCCTCCTTTCTTTTCCTCCTCCCTTGGGCTTGGCCCATTAGAGCTAAGAGTAGGTCATTTAACACTTTTCATCTTTTCTTATTTTCTTTGACAAAAATAATAATTTTTGTAATTTTTTATTTTTATTATTTTTAATTTTCTTTGCACAATTTAGGCCCGAGCAAAATAGGGTGTCCACAATGCCTCAATCCTTTCTATCAACTTATGGATGTAAAGATTCAATTAAGATTAAAAACAAGTTCTAGAACCGGCATAAGCAGACAGATTACACTCAATGATAATCATGATTCCCCATGGTTTACTTTAATGTCAGGTATGTTGAAAGATATTTGCCTACAAGCTCAAAGTGGCAATCAATGGATAGTGGTGTTTGGATAAATGAAAGAAACTATTCCTTTTGACAATTGATTCCCTGGTATAGACAAAGTTGAAAGAGTACCCATCCCCAAGTGAAAATTGATTAGGTTTAGACTTTGAAAACTCCACTCTTGGCCCAAATGGGGTGACTAGATGTAATCTTCATTGTGTTTGGGGAAAACCAAGAAATGCCTCATATACTTGATGTAGGCAACACATTTTCTTTTATTAAAGGCTCTTTCCATATTTTTATCTTTCTTCTTCTTCTTTTTTATTTTATCTTTTCTTTATTTTCGGAAAACATGGCTAAGTCTCAAGTAAGCAGGGCGAGTGACCATTCACAAGAGACTCATGACTGTGCATATGTGCAGTATCTTCTTTTATCAATCAAGTTAATTTCCAATCAAATTAGACGAGAGTTCTGAACATTCGAATGCCTGAGGAACACATGAATAAGAATGAGAGAAGAATTAGGATGAAGAACATGGAGCAAATGAATGACTATTACATATGGAAAAGACGTTTCACTTTATTCCCAAAATAAATTTGACAAAGTACATTCGAAAAAGATATTAAGGCATTTCAAATTATTTGATGTCATTCACTCTAACATTTTCTAATCAAGCTTGTCACATTTTACCCTCTTTGCATATCTACCCTCAAACCCAGGATTTGGGGTGATTTCTCTAGCACCTCCTTTCTAAATCTTGTTGTTCCTTATTAATATCTTAACCTTGGCTCAAAAAATGCTACATGTCTTAATCGAATGATAAGGCACATTCGCATGGTAATCACATGAAAGTTTTGGCTTGTACCATATGGGTATGGAGGTGATAACAAGACCATGGGTCTTGGGGTTATGATCCCTTGATCCGATAACTGCCTAAACAATTCCAGTTTAGTCACTCCAAAATCCGGAAAAGGTTTCTACCCATTGGATTTCTGCCCCCTCTTTTCCTCTTCTTGCTATGGCTAGGCCCCTGGTCAGTCAATACCTTAACATGCTGGGCATCCTTCTGTCGGGTACCCTCAGCTTGATTCAGAACTATGTTAGAGGTATACAAGTGAGGCTCAGATATCAATGGGTGAATGGCGATGTACGATGCTAGTGGTGAAGGGGAGTAGGTTGAGGGAATAGTAGGGACATCGAAAAGTTCGATGGCCTTTTGGTATTTTGGTAGTGGTGGGATATATAGGGCATCTAAGGAGAAATGTGAGATTTTTGTGGGCATGTGAGAGACCACAGACAAGGATGATGTGTTTAGAGTAATGGGCACAGGCTGGTTAAGACAGTTGGCGAATGATATTGGGTCATCGGGGACCTCCCTTCCCCGCATAGTGCTGAGTTTGGTTCCAATAAGAAAGGCCATATGCCCTTCTTGGGTTTCAAAATCTATATCTTCCCCAATAGTGATCAACTAGGAGAAGTCCTCGAAGGGAACAACAAGCATCAATTCGTAACGGTGATCTTTGATAGATCTCAGAAACTAAAGGCATACTTCCTACTCAGTCATGGGGGGTTGAACGTCTATCGCGATTTGCTTCCATCTCTGAGCATACTCACGAAACAATTCCCCAGTTTTTCGACTCACCTTCTGTATCGATTCACGAGTGAGTTCTATCTTGCTATGCTTAAACTGTTTCAGGAATGCTTGGACCATATCATGCCAAAACCTCAAGCTTTCTTTACCAAGGCGTATGTACCATTGGAATGCAAACCTCGTGAGCTTGCAAGAAATGCGCAAGAATGAGCTTCCTATTTTGCCCCCACTTCCCCATGGTCAAGCAATAAGATTTAAGATGAAACTCAGGGTTGGTAGTTCTATCATACTTGATGAAATCAGGAATTTTTAATCCGACGGGGATCTCCACTTGAGGGAATACGCAAAGGTCCTCCAAGTCCCAAACCTCAGAGAGTTTTTTCACAGATTTCCATTTAGGGATTTCGTCCTCTTGCACAAATTTGCCTAGTCCGAATTCGGTCATGCTCGACAGCAAAACAGAAGAGTAGTAAGAGCCGAACAATCTTACCAAAGTTGACGAAGGATAATTGGTGACCCTCACTGGAGGGCAATGATTTCCTCCTTGTAAAAGAGAAGAAAAGTTCAAAGTTAGAAAGACAAATGTCCTCCTTGTAGATGAAAAAGCATCACGGTGAGGTTTCATGATTTGAAAAGGGTTTAGATGAATGGCTTCACCACAAATGCCACAAGGAATTTGCTCGAAAATGATGCACTACAAAGTCCCCATTTGAGAAAAATTTCTTTTAAGAAAAAAAATTATATTTACAATACTATGAGGATGATTCTCTGGATCTCTCATGGTCTCCTTGTTAGTCAAGGGATTTTGTAAGAGATCAAGGTTGTAGTGTAAAGAAAAGGTTTGTTACACATGTCTTTGGGTTTCTTTTGCTTTTAGTCAAACGTCGCGATCGGCATATGAGATTCTTAATGGAAACGGAGATTCCTCAAAGTATGCAGATTCATGTTCAGTAGGAAAAATAACTTTTTCTTCACGTTAAGCATCTCAATTACCAGTCGCAACCTTGACTCTAGCTCGCATGAGGCTTGCTAGTAAAAGGCCAAAAGATTGACACCATGTTCCTCAATAATTGTAAATATATCCACTGTTTCATAACTATGCAGATAAATGAACAAATGTTAATACAATCCTATTGCCTAGGAATTAAGGTGGGAGACAAAAGATCCTCGTCACATGTACAAATTTTATTCACAAAAGGAAAAGAAAAACACGGTGGTTTTAATTAGAATAAAATGGGTGGTAAAAAAAGAAGAAAAAGAAAAAGATTTTTTTATATATATAATGCAAAAGAAATTATAAGAAAAAGGGGAAAAAATTTTATTTACAATGCAAAGAAATTTTTTTTATACATATACAATGCAAAGGAAAAGTGGTTTCCTTTTCTTTTATTCACAATTCAAAAGACAATTTTATATACAATACAAAAGAAATAATAAGAAGGGAAATTTTGTTATACAATGCAAAGAAATTTTTTTTATATATATATATACAAAGCAAATGAAAAGTGATTTCCTTTCCTTTTATTCACAGTTCAAAAGAAAATGTAAAATGCAATGCAAACAAAATTATAAGAAAAATGATTTTTTTTATAAGAAAAAGGAAATTTTTTAATACAATGTAAAGAAATTTTATATATACAATGCAAAGAAAAAAGTGGATTACTTTTCTTTTATTCACAATTCAAAAGAAAATTTTATATATAATGCAAAGGAAAATGAAAAAAAAAAAGGATTCGTGTAATGCTATGAGAGAAGGCTCCTTTTTTTAAATGTAAGCATGCAATGGAATGAGGGAGTTTGCTCCTTGTGTCCTAAGGGTTTGGTCCTTAAGGTTTCAACGCTGGCTAACCTATAGCGGTAGGCTTTACGGTCAACTCATGCATGGATCCCCGAAACACCATTTAGTGATAAGACTTTAGACAGCCAAGGCAAGCATGGATCCCCGAGAGGCAAGTTAGTAATGAGACTTTCGACATCCAAGGCAGGCATGAATCCCCAAAAGACTAGTTTGTGATAAGTCTTTCGACATCCAAGGTAGGCACGAATCCTCAAAAGGCAAGTTAGTAATGAGAATTTCGACATCCAAGGTAGGCTTGGATCCCTGAAAGGCAAGTTATTAATGAGATTCTGGAAATCCAAGCCAGGCATGGATCCCCGAAAGGCGAGTTATTAATAAGGTTCTCGACATCCAAGGCAGGCATGGATCCCCGAACGGCAAGTTAGTAATGAGATTCTTGACATCCAAGGCAGGCATGGAGCCTTGAGACTTTCGACATCCAAGGCAGGCATGGATCCTCGATAAGCAAGTTGGTAATCAGATTTTCGACATCCAAGGCAAGCATGGATCCCCGAAAGGCAAGTTAGAACTAAGATTCTTGACATCCAAGGCTTGCATGGATCTTTGAGACTTTCAACATCCAAGGCAGGCATTGATCCCCAAAAGGCAAATTAGTAATGACATTCTCGATATCCATGGCAAGCATGGATCCCCAAGACTTTTGACATCCAAGGTAGTCATGGATCCCTAGAAAACCTGTTAGTGATAAGACTTTCGACATCCAAGGCAGGCATGGATCTCTGAACGACAAGTTAGTAATGAGACTTTTGACATCCAAGGCAGGCATGGATCCCTGAAAGGCAAGTTAGTAATGAGACTTTTAACATCCAAGGTAGGCTTGGATCCCCGAAAGACAAGGCACTGGATACTTTCGAGAGCACCTCGGGCCAATGACGGCGAGGCTTATGGTAGGCAAGAATTCTTAATTTAAATAGATAAGTGGTAATCATTTGGCATATCTGTAGACCGGAGTTCCCGGGGTTCTTGGCAGGAAAGAGTTCCCAGTAGAAAAGATAGAGATTACCTTTTGAGATGATCTTGCCTCACAGGTATTTTAAGAATTCCCTGCGTCCCAATCAGAGTTGGCTTCACAGGTACAGAACATTTTTTGAAAGAGTTTTCCTGCTTCCCAGCTTGCTTGGGTACCACAGGTGATTAAATGCTTTCCTGCTTCCCAACATGCCTAGGTATCACAGGTGTTTACAAAGATTTTCCTGCTTCGCAGCTTGCTTGGGTGCTCTCTCCTATGCGGGGAAAAGGAAATGGCTTCTTGAAACAGTCTTTGGTAAAAAGGTTCCTCCTTTTGGTGGAGTGGTTGGAAAGTGAATAATGTTTTGAAAAAATGTTATAGCCTTAGAGACCTTTTGAAGGGTCAATCCTTGAATTGATTTTTCCATATATCTTCCAAGAAACCTTCCTCTCAAATTATGGACAATTAGTTATAGGTAGAAAAATATGAATTTACTTTTAAAACTATATTATGACAAAAGTCATGATGAGTCCCAGATGACCTATGGAAGTCTGTGAATTTGTCAATCTTACTCTGGGAGTAAAATGGAACGCTTTTATAGTGAACGAATGGGAAATCCAATGGATATAACTGAAAAGGTGAGCGTTTCAAATTGTCCTTAATGCATGTGGGCCTTGGCAGCTTGATTGACAGTGATGGGTTACCATAAGTATGCATGCAGAATCTCTTGAGGATAATAAGATATAGATGAATTTTTCTCAGGGATGAAGATTACCCAGTTAAGTGTTTTATCATGAAGAATTAATTAAGATATTTTTGAAGCACTCGATGGCCAATCCATGAGTACCGAGAACCGATCACCACAGGGGCCTAAAAGGTCCTTAAAAGTTATAGGTGTTGAATTTTCGAAGCACTCGATGGCCAATCCATGAGTAGCAAGAACCGATCACCATAGGGATTTAAAAAGGTCCCTAAAAGTTATGGGAGTCAATTTTTCGAAGCAGTCGATGGCCAATCCATCAGTACCGAGAATCGATCACCATAGGGATCTAAAAGGTCCCTAAAAGTTTTGGGTGTTAAATTTTTGAAGCAGTCGATGGCCAATCCATGAGTACCGAGAACCGATCACCACAGGGATATAAAAAGGTCCCTTAAAGTTATGGGTGTCGAATTTTCAAAGCACTCGATGGCCAATCCATGAGTACCGAGAACCGATCACAAGAGGGATCTAAAAGGTCCCTAAAAGTTATGGGTGTTGAATTTTTGAAGCACTCGATGGTCAATCCATGAATGTCAAGAACCGATCACCACAGGTGTGATGACCGTGCAACTATGAAGACCGTGCCTTCGGCAGGCTTCACGGAGTCGCCACCAAGTTTTCCATACAACTTGAAAAAGCAAAAAGTGTTTCAAAAGTGTAAGTAAAAGTGGGTTTTTAAAAGAATTGGTTTCAGGAGTATGCTTGAGATGAAGGGAAGGTGTTAGGCACCCCTCTTCCCCATCCAAAGATGATTACCCCAAAAACTAATACTTAAATCGTTTTGGCCTTAAAAGAGTTGGATTGCACACAAAAAATAAGAGAAAACAAAGATGGACTTGACCTAGGATAAGAACCTAGGGCCTACGCACCCTTCAAGAGGGATCAAAGTCTATGTAGTTCGTGTGGCATGCATGTGCGTGGGTTTGGGGATGCTCATCAAGAAAAGGCTTAGATGGCATCCTAATGCAATGTGCCTAAAGAGACAAAGTCCTTCTCGGCACCTATCTACCATGTATTGAGTGGCCCGATTTCTATAGGGAGAGTAACTCCTCCCATGGCTTCTCTCCTTGTTCCATCAAAGTCACAGACTATCATATTACTCGCATCGATGCGTGTTGACTGAACTGGCAATTACTGAAAAGTGGCGACAGGCAGCACATTGAGGGCATGCCCTCCATCCACAAGGACCTTTGCTATCGTAAACCCATAAAATTTGAAGGTAATGTGAAGGGCCTTTGTGCCAAGACAGGGCTCTTCATCAAAAAATGACAAGATTGACGCATGCTTGACAGCGTCGACCAGACTCACCATATTCTCTAGCGTAATCTTCTTAAGTACATGGGCATTGGCCAGCACCTTCAAGAGAGCTTGGCGATGTATCTCTGAGTTGAGCATGAGGAAAAACATTGAGATTTTAGCAGGGGTCTTTTTCAATTGTTCCACGATGTCGTAGTCCCTCTTCTTGACCACGCTCAAGAATTCTCTTTCTAATTCAGCTCCCACCTTAGGAATATCTTCTTTTTTGTGGATTCTCAAGAATATCCTTTTCTTATAGTGGTGTCATTCGTTGCCTCTAGCTGATTTCTTGCGTATATTTTTTTGCTTCTAGTGAGCCCTTGTCCTTGAGTAACGTTAGCGCTCGTGAGAGTCTTGCTAACCTCCCCTTTTTTTCCCCAACATCTACTATAGCTTCATACCTCCATGGAATCGCTTTATCAGAAACATAAGGCATTGGTCCTGGTGGGTAAATAGTCGTCTGCAGGTGTTAAGGGCTTAGCTTACTAGGATTGTTGATGGTAAAAATTGTAGAAAACTTCAATGATGATGAAGCTTGCGAAGAGGCTTTTACTCTGGGGAAATTAATTCTGAAGGGCATTGCTTTCCCTATTTTCTATTTATTGGAGGCGATGCACATGTGAGGTTCATGCCCAACTCGCTTTATGGTAACGACCCCAGATGAACATATTGTTAAACTAGCCTCATCCATTGTGCACATGTGTTAGTAGAGTGCCCTTCACATTGGTGATAGTGGCAGAAATCATCATGGTGAGTGCATGTAAGTGACATGGCCAGCAGTAGCAAGGGCTATGTAAATTTCCTGTGGAGTAAAAGAGGATCAAGTAATGTCCTTGAGTAACGACTCATCTTCTTCTATAGCATTTTCCCCATGCTAAGGTAAGGGGTTCTTAGTGATGCTTGGGAGATTGATCCATCCTGCGTCAATCATTTGCAGCACATGGTTCTTGAAATGGTCACATGTGTCAATAGAGTGCCCCTTGGCACCTTGGTGGTATACACAGGACAGCTCTGGCTTGTACCATGGTGGATATGGTTGATCCCATACTTTTCCAGGCCTAGCACACATCATTTGTTGCCCCTTCAAGTATTCAAAGAGCTTTTTCCTGGTGAATCCAAGCTCAGATAGTTCCCTGTTCCTTCTATTGTTGTTTTTGTTGTTATTGTTTCCTTGGGGTCGATTCCGTTGAGAACTCCCTTGATTCCCCATAGCATTGACTGAGAAATTTTAGGGAGTGGCTTGCACAAAGTTTGTGCTTTCCTCCTTCTTCTTCCCATAATTGGGAGAGTAATTTTTCTTCACTGGTGGCACTTCTTTGCTTTTGGCATCAATATCTTCACCAATTGCGACAAGGTCAGCGAAATCATGATGTGGCAAAATCGCCAAGACATCATAGGCAGGATCATTCAATGCCTTAACAAAATAGTGACATGTCTCCCTCTTGTTCATTGGTGGTTGGACTTCCACAGATGGCTCCTTCCACCTAGAGGCATATTCGCGAAAGTTTCGCTTGGTTTTCTTTTAAGCGCCACCATACTTTCCCTTGTCATCTCGCTATTAATGTTATGCTTTAAATTACTATGAAAGGCCTTTATCATGGCCTGCCAAGACTTCACTATTTCATTCCTTTGTCTCATGAACCACTTGTAAGTGGTCCCTTTTAAACGGTTGTGGAAATGAGTAAGCAGAAAAGCAGGCTTTGTGCTATAAGTGACCATTGTGGCGCAATATCCCTTAACATGGTGGTCTGGATTAGAAGACCCATCATATTTTTTGAAGTGCGGGATTTTGAATTTGGGCGAGGCCTGAATTTTAGGAAAATCAAAGAGGGGAAGGTCATCTTCATCCCCTAATTGAGCAGCCAACTTGAGGGCTCTGCTTACCTCTTTGGCAATTTGTTCCCTTATTCCTTCGGCATCTTCTTCCTCTTGGAGCTGTTTTCTTCTTTATGCTTTCAGAGCTGCTAGAATTGCGGCAGCATTAATGGAGATGCCTCCATCTTTCTTTGGTGGGTCTGCTAATGGTATTTCCTCATCAACCTCCTATTCACTGTCCACGGGGACTGTTAGTATGACATCGGACACCTTTTTTTCTTTGCCCATCCTGTCTGAAGGTTCAGCTTGATCTTGGCTATTCTTAGTCAAAAATGACATAATTTGATGAATCTTGTCATTCATTGTGGCCACTTGAACATTAGTAGTGCTGAGCCCTTTCTCCATCTCAGCTATTTTGGCAGTAGATTCTGCAGCTTGGTAATCCATGCAAGCTTTTTGGGCACGAGTGTAGTATTGATGAATTGGTTGCGCAATTTTGTTTATACACATGCCAAAAGAATATTAATTTTAAAATTTCTCTTTTTATTGATTATTTCATTAATGCAGTAACTTTGCGCGTCGTGACCTCCCCTCGACTTCTCCATAGGTTAGAGTACCCAATGGAAAGTGAGGGTTGATAAACTTGCTATGGAAACAGAGTTCCTCATGCAATTATCATGACCAATGAGCCTTTGACTTGGGAGGTGTACAATGAGAGAGGCAAACAAAAAGACTTTTATTTATGAAAGTCATTCTTACATGAGACATGCTTCCACAAACATTTATTCCTAAGGAAGTCTTATATTTCTTTCTTTATATTTCGAATTACATAAGTAATCCTATTACTACTTCTTGACAACTTCCTTCATTACTTTGTCCTCAGAATATAGCTTTTCCAGGTCTGCCCAATAGCACATCTCACAATAATCGAGGAGAGAATTGTGGGCGTTGCATATATCCTCTGAACTTTTCTTGCGGTTTTCCAGCTTTGCTTTCTTCCCAGCCTTGCGCTTTCATTAAGCTATTTTCATTTTGAGGATTTGGTTCTCCCCTCTTAGAAACTTCAATTCTTCTTTTTCCAAAGCACTTCTCCTGACCTCCAGTTGGGCACGTGAGTTTTCGAGCTCATTTGTCACATTGGTCTTGGGCGCCATGTTACTATATTAATAATATAATCATTTTCATAAGCCAGAAATGAAAATAATAAAGAACAAATATAGTCATTTTATTAATTAATTTAAAATGGCATCAAAACACCCTAATTTCCATCCATAAATCCAAGATTCAATGGTGGAAACTAGTTGACAAAATGTGTTGCGAAAGCTATAAGCGCATCGCACACTTATCCTAGCCTTTTTATTTACCCACGAATACATCCTCAACATTGCATTCCAACGGTTGATCATGATTCGATCGAAGATTAGCAGCTCCACTAACTCTGGGGGATTTGAGGTAGGTGAATTTACCATTTCGCCCTCTTGAAGGCTTCAATGAAAGAAGCCACTAATAAGTTAACAAGTCATGTCATCTGCTCTATCTTTCCGCGAACTCTGACAGCTTCATTTTCCCATGGCTCTATTTCCTTCTCGAGCTCTTCTATGACTTGAGCTCTTGCTTCACACTTCCTTTGCAATTTTCCATTGTTAGGCCCATGGCTTGAAGTTGGAAATGAACCCATTCTAGTTGTGTCTTGGTAGCAGCGTCATTATTGAACATTTCTATTTGCAAGTCGTGATTTCGAGATTCCAACTCAGCGATGTGAGTTTGGAGCGCTTTTGCCCTTAATTCCCTTGCTTGAACCTCCGTAGCTAGTTGCCTTCCCCATTCTTGTTCCTTCTCGATCAGCTTATTCCTCAAACCCATATTTTCTTCTTTGAGGTTCTTGTTTTCCATAAAGATTGGGGAGTTTTTTCGGGCATTGTCACTGTCTCTTTTCACGATAACATACTCATTTTCTGCCTCGTGAATCGCCCTTATTTTCCTTTCTCTCTAAGCATCCAGATTTTCCAAAGTGTCCTTGTTTTCTTTGATCTTTGGCTTCATAGCATTTTCAATCTTCAACCGATCATCTCCTTGAAGAGGGTCCAGAGGGGCAAACTTTTCTATGACATTGTCATTGAGCCTTTCTTTCAACCAAAGTCTTAAACTCACAGGTTGGTGTTAACCCTCTATTTCCGAACTCAGCTTTGCCCTTAAATAACATGTTATCCCATGTGAAGACTGAAGCCTTCGATGGGAGTCGCCACCAAATTTTCAATCAAAATTTGGAAAAAGAAAAATAAGTTCAAAAGTGGGGTAAAATGAATTTTTACAAAATGTTGGGTTCGGGAGTCTGATTGGGATGAAGGGAAGGTGTTAGGCACCCTTCTTCCCTCGTCCGAAGACGGTTACCCTAAAAATTAATATTAAAATTATTTGGCCTTAAAAATATATACAATTATGGGGGAATATGAGGAAAGAAAGAGGGGGGCTTGACCTAGGATAAAAGCCTAGGACCTACGTACCCTCAAGGAGGGATCAAAGCCCACGTAGTTCCAATGACATACAAGTGTGTGAGTGAGGGGAGGCTCATCAAGTGAATACTCAGATGGCCTCCCAGTGCAATGTGCCTAAAGAGGCAAGAGCCCCTCGGCACATATCTACCATGCATTTAATAAAACAAATCAAACAAGGTGTGTGTGTGATGCTCATCAGGCGGCATGCCCAGACGGCGTGTAAACCAGTGTTCCTATAGAAGCATAGGCTCCTTGATGACACCAGTTGAACAAATAAATAAAGATGTTGATTAAAAAATACAAACAAAGCGTTTATGGTATTTTTGGATTTTTCTCTTTAAGAAAAACAAAGAAAACTTTTCAACGCTTATTTTTCTGATTCTAGATATTAAATAAAAAATCAAATCGGACCACTTCCGAAATAGAAAATTGTAAAAACCTACGGTAAGAAAGCTCTAGATCTCCCCTACACAGCCCCCCTGACCTTGCCCCAAAATCAATAGTAATTTGTAAGATATGATCTTTGAAAGCACAATTACCCAGAAGCTGTTTGAAATGATACTTTGGGATAAATAAATATGCCATAAATCATTCTAGATGAATTTGGTCATGATATTTTTATCCTTTGTTCCAGAGACCAAGAAGAAGATTTAGGGACAAAAATAACATAAAACGGAGTTGTGTAGATGAAGAAATAATTTCACGAAATAGATTTGACAAACGTCTTTTGAAAAATTGATTTTATAAAAATTTCTGGAGCAAATTACCCAATGAAATTTGACAAACGACCTATGGTCAGAAATCTATGGATGTCTAGTTTTAGGAAAAAAATGGATCACTACATTTGGAATTAAATTGAAATCAAAATCTTGCATTGAAGGCACACTGCCTGAACTCAGAATCAGTTCGAGCAGAGGTTTTCACAAAAATTGTTTCACTCCATTAAAAGAATTCAAAATTCATGAAAAAAATTCAGAGATACTCTAAAGTCATGCATAAACAAGAGAAAAATTCAAGAAAGCAATTATAGATGTCGAAACAACAAAAAACAAAATGGAGAAAACAAGCAATCACATTCAACCAAAACAGAAAAGTGTCAAAGTGAAGAGTACTCTCTCAATTGGTTCTTCCACGTTTCATTCTAGGTTTCCCTTCCCATCTCCATGCATTCTTGAATCCTTCTCCTCCTTTTGCCTCTTGCCTCTTGCCACTTCTCTTCCACCTAGCCTCCTCTTCTCTTTAACCAAGCCACCTCTCTTCTCCTTAACCTAGCCACCTCTCTTCTCCTTAACCTAGCTTCTCTATTTTATATGCTAGGGTTCTCTTCCTTTGGTCTTGGCCCATTAGAGTTAACAGTAATTCATTTAACACTTTTCATATTTTCTTATTTTAATTTACAAAATTATTAATTTTTGTAATTTTTTATTTTTATTATTTTTAATTTTCTTTCCACAATTTAAGCCCGGGCAAAATAGGGTGTCCACAGATTCCCCTCTTTACTTTCCTTCCTCCAAAATGGACACTTTCGGCGCTGACAGAGGGAACAAGTAAAGACAAAATGATGCCCTTATTTGTCTTGGCCGGAGAGAAACTAATTGGTGCTAAAACACTTAAGAAAATCTACCCAATTATGCACCCCAAAATAAGAAAATAATGAGAAATGGTATAGCCTAGCCTACTCCAAGGAAAGAGAGATAAAAAAAAATCTACTTCAACATTTTAGACTTTCTAATGTACATTTTAATTTTGGATGCCGTAGATAATCTTACAGCGGGGCTAGTGAGTCCCCAAAAGTTTTGGGTGTCAGCTTTCGAAACACTCAACGGTGATAACTGATCACTACGGAGATCTTGACGGGCAAGAATCTCTAAAAAGTTATGGGTGTCAGATTCCGAAACAGTCATCGTTGGAATATGATCCCTATGGAAGAAGAATTATGGGCATCAAACTCCGAAACACTCATCGACAGAATCTGACCCCATGGAAAATGGTGGGTGTCAGATCCCGAAACACTCATCGGCTGAATCTGATCCCTATGGAAGATGAATGTCAAGTTTTGGAAACACTCATTGGTGAGGTAAGACACTGAATCCTGAAACACTCATTGGTAGGATTTGATTGGCGCCTAATCTCGAAACACTCATTAGTGACATTTGGTCCTATTAAAAGGTGGGTATCTCTATCCTTAAACACTCCTTGGTAGGATATTGATTCCCGTATACGATCCGAAAACACTCACTAGCGGGATAGGATACTAAACCCTAAAACACTCATTGGTAGGATTCAATGGGGCCAGCTCTTAACAGACATTGGTGAGATTTGGTCCAATTAAAAGGCGGGTATCACTATCCTTAAACACTCCTTGGTAGGATATTGATTCCCGTATCCGTCCCCAAAACACTCACTGGCGGGATAGGATACTGAACCCTTAAACACTCATTGGTAGGATTCAATGGGGCCAGCTCTCGTAACACACATTGGTGAGACTTGGTCCAATTAAAAGGTGGGTATCACTATCCTTAAACACTCCTTGGTAAGATATAGATTCCCGTATCCGTGCCGAAAAAACTCACTGGCGGGATAGGATATTGAACCCTAAAACACTCATTGGTAGGATTCAATGGGGCCAGCTCTCGTAACACACATTGGTGAGATTTTGTCCAATTAAAAAGGTGGGTATCGTTATCCTTAAACAGTCTTTGGTAGGATATTGATTCCCGTATCCAATCCCAAAACACTCACTGGCGGGATAGGATACTGAACCCTAAAACACTCATTGGTAGGATTCAATGGGGCCAGCTCTCGTAACACACATTGGTGAGATTTGGTCCAATTAAAAGGTGGGTATCACTATCCTTAAACACTCATTGGTAGAATATTGATTCCCGTATCCGACCCCAAAACACTCACTGGCAGGATAGGATACTGAACCCTAAAACACTCATTGGTAGGATTCAATGGGGCCAACTCTCGTAACACACATTGGTGAGACTTGGCCCAGAAAATGGATATCAAAATCCCTAAGCATTTATTGGTAGGATATTATAGCAAAACTGTAGAGTCGCGGATGACCCCTAGGTCAGAAATATCTTCTAATGGAGTATTACCTTGAAAATGGCTGGCTTCTCCAAGGGCTTCCTGGGGTAATGAATTGCCTTCCCAGCTTGCCTGTACTTCACAGGCCTAAAAGGATTTATGCAAAACATGCATTTCCTACTGTTCGAACTTAGCAGGTGATAAATAAGATTTATGCATATGTGGATCATGCAAATTCTTATGCGAATACCTTGTCAAATGGAAACAAGAATGTAAAAATCATGAGTACTATGCAATCATCGCACAATAATCATTTGATGACTTATGGAAGTGTCATGCAGATGGATGCACACGCAAATGCAGCAACGATCCTAATAAATTAATCGACTCAAATGTGAATACACATGCAAAGATAATGAACATATTTAAACATAGTGATAAGACAAACGTGGTCCAAAATACCAGTTTATTTATTTTTATTTGATTTTCTCTTAAAAAAGGAAAATGGAAACAACATTTGGGGATACTCATGCCCCAACACTTTGAGGGGAAGTGATTCCCCAGCCTTCTTAGGGAAAGAATGTTGTGGGCGCATTAGGATCCCGACAACCAACAAGATGATTCCCTAGTCCACCGACAGGAGAATGGAGGAAAATTCAGGGCATTAGAGACCCTATAAAGCCAGAAACCTGCTTTGGAACACCGGGATCCAAACCCTAGATGCAGAGGAAATGATTCTCCAATCCGTAAACAAAGAAGTTAAAAGAGAATTTGAGACATCGAAATCCCAAGACAAACAGAGAGGGGTATGTTTTGGGATACTTCAATCCCAATACTAAGGGCAAGATTATTCCCCAGTCAATGTGCAAGGATTAAGTCTGTATTCAGGAGAAGGGAATTCCCCAATTTATAGATCGAGGCAGGATAACTGTTTATATAATGAGGAGGTAAAATTACTCTCCTATCAACAAGAAAAACGAAGACAAGTGAAGGAAAACACTATTTAATTACATCTTCAATCTTCAAAAATCAAGTAAGAAGGGTAAAAAAATGCTTCAACTTTAACTAAGCTATCAAAAGCCAATTAAGGAAATCTTTGACTTTATTTTGATGTTCATCTTGATTTCGAGCACTAATCAAGCACTTCTTCTTTCTTAAAAGTTAACTTGGTCTTAACCATTGAAGACCAAGTACAGAAATAAATCAATACATTGGTTTCAATCATCGAAAACCAAGTAGAAAAATAGCACGGTAGAGGTGACTTGATGACAATCCTCAAAACCAAGCATTGTGTGCCCTCATACTTCTATTTTCAAGGATTTACATGTAAATGTGAAGTATAACCTTACTCTCATTAGGATGGAATTTATCAAAGAATTAAGAGAGAATTTGGGACATCTAAATCTTATGATAAGCACAGAAAGAGACACATTGTGGGACCTTGTGACCTTGTCTCTAAAAATAAGAGGGCTCCCAAGTCAATGGACGAGGGGTTAGGACCACACTTAGAGAGAAAGTGATTCCCCAGCCAAGAGATTGAGACAGTGTAACATTCTATTCAATGACGGGATGAGGTAAACTCGCTCTCCTAACAGCTGGAGGAGTAAAAACAAGTGAAGGCAAACACCATTTGATCATGCCTTAATCATTGAAAATCAAACAAAGAGGGTTAAAGATGCTTCGGTTTTGAACAAATTGTCAAAAGCCAAGTGAGAAAATTTTGATCTCATTTTGAAGTCAAGAACTTCTCTTAGAAGTCGATTAACTTGGTCTCACCAATCGAATACCAAGTAAAAAAATTAATCAATATATTGGTTTCAATCATTGAGAACCCAATGGAAAAATCTCATAGAAGAAATTATTTGTTTTCAATTTCCGAAATCAAGCATTGTTTCTCCCTCACACTTAATTTTCAGTGATTTGCAAACGTGAAGCACAAGCTCCCTCATGTTAGAATGAGATCACCAAAAGTTTAAAATGTCTTGTCTAAAATGATAATCTAGTAAAGAAAGAATTATCAACTTTATCTTGGGACTAACGAGAAGTGTCTACATGATACACATGTGAAAAAGGAGAAATTCAACAGAAGAGTGGACTTCTATTAAAAAGATGAGTTGTTCTAAGTGATAACATTGACCACCCGACTGACAATAACATGACATCATAAATATGCATGTAGAATCTCCAAAGAATGACGACAATGGGATGCAAGTGAGGCTTTTCTAGGTTATGGAAAAGGGATTTTCCAATTTTTTGAAAAAGAGGGTAAGAAAGCCGAGGGACAAAGAATTTCTCTAGCTTCATCTCGGGATAAAATTTGGATAGGGATCAAGGGATTCAAGATCTCGGCTTAATATTTCCCGAGGGGAAGTTTATTCTTTAAGTGCTGAGATTGAAGTCTCTTTCTTATTCTATTAGCCCTACACAAAACATTTGAATTTGCTATACCTCAATGAGGACTTAATTTATGGGTGCAAAATGTGGGCTTATGAAAAGGAAAAAGTGACCCAAAAATTATTGTGGGAACATAATGACAACTCTTTGAATTGAAATTGCTCTAACCCAGGAGCTTTGC
Organism: Senna tora; assembly: GCA_014851425.1. Lineage (NCBI taxonomy): Eukaryota > Viridiplantae > Streptophyta > Magnoliopsida > Fabales > Fabaceae > Senna > Senna tora. Next base: position 14,770,853 of record CM026261.1, on the reverse strand, counting down.
ATTTGAGAGTTAATAAGGTCTTTAAACAAATTGAGCATCCAACTAGCAAATACAAACAACCAAAGAACAAGTAATTCTCTCACTCGTCATTGTTGGAATATTTTCTGTAATACCCTAGAGATATTTTTAGAATCAGGTCAATTGTGTATAGTAAGACTTAGCATGGTCATCATTTGGAGTTGGAATGTAAGGATAAAATAAATAAATAAATGAACAATAGAAATCAATTATAATTTTGTGTATACATATAGATAAATAAAATTAAATAGGAATTTATAAGATAATATGAAATTGATAAAATTGTGAAATTGAAGTTAAGCATTTTAGCTAAAGAAAATAAAAATAAATTTTGATGGAGTGAAATAAAATTTTTGGGATATAATTAAGATTTTAATAGTTTTAGAGTTGAGAATTTAAGAAATTAAAATAAACATGAAAAGTAGGTAGAAAAATTATAATTTTGTTTGGAAGTGGTCATATGAATGATTCAAAGCTTATACTTTAAATTTGAGAATTTTTGGAAAATAAAAATTATACTAGGTAGGAAATTTTCACCTGCAAGACACTCAATGACAGATATTTTTAATAGGCTTATGATTAGCCAAAAATTTCAAATTTTACCTATTCTTACCTACAAATAAATATAGTTAAGAGAATCCAATCAAAACTCTATTTCACCCTACCCCAAAAGTTGCCAATTGCCCAAAATTACCCTTAAATCTCCTACCCAATTTATAAAGCACTTTGTCTCACTTCCAGGAGCACCACTACGCCATTTTTTCTCTTCTTTCATCTTCTTCTCTTTACTTCTCTTTTCTTATGTGCTAGGACAAGGAAGAAAGTGGTGAATCCTCCACTTCTCCCTCATTTTCTTGCTTCCTCCCACCATTCCCAAGTTTCATCAAGCTTCCTCTACCATTGTGGGACATCATAGAGCTTGGGCAACTCTCCCAAAACCCCAAATTCGGACTTGTAAGAGATAAGTCCTAAAAATCATGTCTCCACCACTTAAATCATAGGTTTCTTGTTACAAATGAGTTCTCTATCAATAGTATATCACCTTAGAATCATTTTTGAGCATAGAGATCATCTAAATATTGAGTTCTATGGAGATTTTCACTCTAGGGTTCATGACCTACGAGTTTGGAGAAAATTTTGGAAATTGTGGATTTCCTTGATGCTTGTTGGTATGTATGAACTTTAAATTATATGTTTAGATATTTTAAATGATTTGGAATGATGCCCAATGGTTAGGTTGGTGGTATGTGAACCCTTGATGAAAGTTAGAACTTCCCATATCTGGTAAAATTTCCATTAATGGAGCTTGGAGAGTGAACAAGGTTGTGAGATTAATTAATTATGTATTAAATTATGTTTAATCTAGAAGGAACACCAAATGATGACCATAGACTAAGTAAGTGAACTTGGGGGTATGGATAAGTGTAAGAAGTCATAAGTAGAGAAACTAGGAAATTGTATGAAATTTTATAGGTCAAAACCCCAAATTGGTCCTTTATGTTTGCACCAAGTTTCATATTGGTCCTTTATGTTTCAAAAAGTCTAAATTGGTCCTTTATGTTTGCACCAAGTTCCAAATTCGTCCTTCCGTCCATTTCCATCCAGTTTTGCCGTTAACGCGTGGCATGTCCGGATGATGTGTCGCGTTCTCTCTCCTACGGGCACACTTCGCTGACATGGACTACCACATCACCCTTAACCCCAAATACGACGTCGTTTTAGGCCAACGGTCATCTTTTCATTAATTAGTTTAGGGTTTCAAAATTAATCGAAGGAGGAGGAGCCATCGAAGGTAGCTCTTTGCAGCGAAGTGGAAGTACTGCATCGAAGGGAAGAAGGAAAGGTGTTGCGTTCACGCAATGTCGGACTCACAATCATCTGTGGGTTCCGTTCGTAGAGGCCACCATTGTTTCTGTGGTGAGAGAGCAATTATTTTGACCTCCAAAACTCAGGAAAACCCAGGTAGACGCTTCTGGAGGTGCAAAAATTTTAAGGTAAGTTCTGACACCCTAAACCCCAAAAAAATTTATTTTGGAATGTCATTATTGACTGGTATTTTAATTTTTTAGAGTGCAGATGATTGTGACTTTTTCGATTGGATTGATCTACCTAGTACGGATGCAAAAGACATTGCTATTGGAAGGCTGAGAGTTAAGATATCCACACTCAATGGTACTGTTAGAAGGCTGCAGATGGTGAACAGAGCTCTTCTTGTTTCCACTTTGATCTTAGTTGCAGCAGTTTGCATTTTACTGTTTTTAGTTGTGAAGCACAAGTTTGAGGGATAGGATCTTATGTTAGGTTTAGTTTATGAAGTTTGTATTGGTAGATTGACAATGTAATGTAAGACAATGTTGGTTAATGCAATGTGAGATTTTGGCAATGTTTCTGTCATTTTGCTCCGAACTCATTGACTTCACAATTATGTTAGGACTAATGCAGTAAATTTTTTAAACATAAAGGACCAAATATAGAACATTGTTTAAACATAGAGGACCAATATAGAACATTCTTTAAACATAAAGGACCAAATATGAAACATTGTTTAAACATAAAGGACCAATATAGAACATTGTTTAAACATAAAGGACCAATATAGAACTTATAAGAAAACTTAAAGGACCAATTTAGAACGTATAAAGAAACTTAAAGGACCAATATAGAACATTATCTGGAACAGAAAGAACCAATATGGACAGTAATATTAAGCATTTCCAGCAAAATGAAAACAAAAGACGAAGAAGCAGAATGAAAATAACATCAGAAGGAACTTAAAATCAGACATTCATTAAAATATATGTTTTTTGACAACAAAACACTAAAGTAGAAATGTCTTGAACACCAAAATGCTGAACTGACAGTTCCAAAATATCAAACTTAATACATCAAACCAACTAAATACATTTCACTAAACTATTTTGTCACTTCCAAGGGGGTGGGGGCTTTGTTCTCTTTCTTGGTTTGGCCTTAAGCCTCGTATTAGGTGGTGCTGTCCCTTGTGCTATTGTTGTCCCTTGAGCTGTGGCTGTTCCTTGAGTTGTTGCTGTCCTGGCAACAAAGGATCTCACACGAGGTGGCTGCAAATGAGACATGAAAGATACAAGTGAGATAGAAACTTATTGGAAATAAATACCGTAGCTGCCTTTCTAGTAGTAGTCTTGTACTTCATTGGGGTTGAAAATGCCTTTGCTGCAGAGGAAGGTGAAGCAGCTGAAGTTGGTGGTGGTGATCCAGAGGAAGGTGAAGCAGCTGAAGTTGGTGGTGGTGGTCCAGAGGAAGATGGTGGAGCTGTAGATGGTGGTGGTGGAGAATAAGATGGTGTGGGTGGTGGTGCAGAAGAATATGGTGGGGGGGGGGGGGGGGTTGGTGGAGTTGAAGATGGTGGAAGTGGGGGTGGGGATGGGGTTGGAGTTGAAGATGTTGCAGCAGGGCATCGTCTTCTATTGTGGCCATACTATCTACATATGGTACATTTAGTCCTATACCCAAATGGTACTGAAGAAGAAGATGATGGCATTGGTGTGGAAGGTTCTCCAGTACACTTCCGTTTGTTATGGCCAATGATTCCACACTTAGTACATTTCTGATTCAACCCACTTCTGCTGACTGTGGCAGCAACCTTCTTCTTCTTCCTTTTTCCATCTTTTGTGGCAGCAACCTTCTTCTTTTTGGCCTGGTCTTCTTTCTCATAAGTAGCCTTTCTTCTCCTTTTCTTAGGCCTCCCTGGCCCTCTGTGATAGTTTAGTGGTAAGACATTAGGGAATTGTGTAGAAGGCCACAAAGTTGGACCATTTGTTGGGTAAATGATGTAGCATAGGATTCTTCATAACATTCCTTTCTGAAACAAGCAGGAATGTAATCATCCGGGGTCTTCCTCATGAATTTCATAGCTGCAATTGAATGGCAGCAAGGTATTCCAGTGAGCATCCAAGCCCTGCATGAGCATTCCTTTTTCTGCAAATCCACCACAAATTTATCTGTTGCCTGGTAAACACTAGTGACCTCAAATATCTCATCACCTGACCATTGAGGTATCCATTTCCCAGCCATATCAACTTGCTTCTCCAATCTTGCTTTAATTCTGGGAAGGACAGACTCTTGGTGAGTTGTAATCTTTCTCCTGCAATCGGCCCATCTGTTCATCAAGTACTCTCTTATCGCTTCCAGCATTGTGAGGATAGGCTTCTCCCTGAAGTCAACAATAACACTATTGAATGTTTCTGACATGTTGTTGAGAAACGCATCACAGTGTTGAGTTGTGTTGAATCTGCTCTTGCTCCAGAACCTAGGAGATATGGCCAGAAGGTGTTTGTAAGCATTCTCATCAACTCCTCTCATCTCTAACATTATTTTCTACCACTCTGCTGGGTATGTGGATTTTGCAGCCTTCCACATTAGTTCTTTCAACGTTTGCCCGGGGAACTTCTTCCTAAAATTGTTATACAAGTGCCTGACACAAAAACGTTGGTCCACATTTGGGAGCAACTCAGATATTGAAGGAAGCAGACCCTGACAGGAAACAACAGAAGTATAAGCAGAGCATAAAGCACCAACATCAAAGGACTAATATAGAACTTATAAGCAGAACATAAAGGACTAATATAGAACTTATAAGCAGAACTCAAAGGACTAATATAGAACTTATAAGCAGAACATAAAGGACTAATATAGAACTTATAAGCATAACATATAGCACCAAGATACAACAGAGGTATAAGCAGAGCATAAAGCACCAACATACAGTAACTTTAATTTTACCTTTTGTTGGTCTGAGATTATGCATAGGTCAGCTGTACCTGCTGGGCCCAGGTCATTGATTAGGAGTCTTAGGAACCAAGACCACGTGTCCTTACTCTCCACCTCCACAACAGCAAATGCCACCGGCAGCATTTGATCGTTGGGATCCCTCCCAACTGTAGCAAGAAGTTGGCAACAATAGCCGCCTTTCAGAAAGCACCCATCAAGGCCCAGTACCTTCCTACTTGCTAAGAAGCTTTTCTTGCACGCATCCAAACAAATGTACAGTCTTTCAAACTTTACAGCTGTACCACTACTCACTAAACTTTGCATGTTTGGTGCATCACAAGTTGATAATTTCACCATAGAGCTAAGATTGCTTCTTAGAAGCTCATGACAGAAGTCAAACAGCCTCTTAAACTGCTCTGTGTTCGATCCATGTATTTTTTCCAGAGCTATCTTCTTGGCTCTATTGGCTTTTCCCTTCTTTAGAGTCTCACTCCACTTCCTTTTTGCCATGTCCACAAGTTCCATAATTTTGGTCTTTGGGTTGCTCCTAAGTTTGGATTCAAATTTCCTTGCAAGCCAATCTGCAGACATCAATTTCACAACTGTATCTCGGGAGCAAGTATGTGTATTGTGGCATACTCTTAGTTGCCATGTCTCCTCCCCCGGTAACTTCATAGTTGTCAATGTCCAGAGGCATGGTCTTACTTTAGTCCCTCCAACGCAAATAACCCTTACTCGCTGCTTGTCATTCTTTATGAACTTTGTGGACTGCCCATTATGCACTGCATGTGTCTCCACTGCATCAACAAACTCAATTTTGCTGCCAAATATTGTTCCAAGATCAAACTTATAATCTGTCATGTCCTTAATTGGTTTGAATCTTGGAAACACTTTCTTTTCAACAATGGGTTCATCATCCTCATCCTCATCAGAATATTCGCTCATAAGCTGTTCGAATTCATACTCTTCATCACTCAAGCCTCGAGCTTTGCTTGTGCTGACAGCTTGATTCTCATTCTCAGTCTCAATTTCAAAGACATTGTGTACTTCTGCTACTATATCAAACCTGTAAGCACAAATTTAATTATGTCAGTGGGACCAATCTGGAACATTATTCTAAAACATAAAGGACCAATACGGAACATTATTCTAAAACATAAAGGACCAATGTGGAACATTATTCTAAATACTTAAAGAACCAATGTGGAACATTATTCATATATAAAGGACCAATGTAGAACATGATTCTAAATACTTAAAGGATCAATGTGGAACATTTACCTTCTCTTTGTCCTTGTCTCGCTGGGACCATCCCCTTCAAAATACCCTTTACTGATGTCCTCCTCTTCAGAATCACCAAATGTTATGGAAGCTGCACTATCCTCTACAGATTCATTGTATGAATCCTCACTTCCATATACATTGTGACCTCCCTGTGAAGTATGAACTTCCTCTTTGTTATCACCTTCCTCTGCTGCTTCTTCATTATTGTCATCCGATGATTGTGCATCTTCACCTTCAGAGGACTCCTCTTCATCTTCACCTTCAGAGGTCTTTCCTTCTTCTTCAACAGGCTTAGTCGAAGGTAATGCCAAAACTTGTTCCAACTGGAAAGGAACATGACACAGATACAAATTGACCTATCCCAACACTACACCTACCCGAGCCATATCCATTGCTTCGGTGTCATCAATAATGGGCTTCAATTGATCCTCCAACCTTCCATTAGGGTTGGCATACCATAAGTCGTAGTTCCCTTTGTACCCCATGGCATCAAGGTCACCTTTCATCTCAAAAAAGCTCCATCTATCCATATCACACTTCTCCCAGTAAATGGATTCGCCACCAACATATTCCAACTGAGCTTTATGCTCAAATGTCCCTCCGTGATGGACTTTACAGTAAAATAACAATCCATTGTCAACTGCATTTCAAAAACAAACGAATACCATGTCAGTATCACTATCCAAACTAACCCCTGTTTTTTATAAAAAAAAACCAGAGCATTTCCAGTACCACCAAAAGACCATAATGCGGACGAAATTCTAACATTTCAAAGACAACCTATACTTAAATGAAGAAACTTTTATGGGTTCAATCCCTATAATAAGGAACCAGATTGTAATATTGCAGCCCTAAAACAAACACAACCCAAGAACAAACCCTCGCTAGGTAAATACTTCCATCTTTTCAACCCACCCAAAATGAAGGTAACAAACAAGAATAGACCAAGAATGGAGTGTCAATCACCTAAAATCGACTACTGGAACAAAAAAATTTCCAAGAAATAGGGTTTCTGAATATGGGTATGAGAAATAGGATTGTAAAACTTACCTTAGTTTTTTCATTCGAACCAGTCGTGATCCAAGGACTGCTATAAACAAAAATGGCCGATGTTCCCTCCTTCTACTCTCTCTTCTCTGCTACCTTCGACGACGAGGGTTAGTTTAGGCTTCGTTCTCCTGGTCTCTGCTCTTCTTTCTTTCCTGGTGTTAGTGGGGTAGTGGAGTAGTGGGTATTTAGAATACGAATAGGCTAGATTAGGAAGGAGGAAGAATGGCGGGATTTGATTTTTGCAAAACGACGTCGTATTTGGGGTTAAGGGTGATGTGGTAGTCCATGTCAGTGAAGTGTTCCACGCAGGAGAGAGAACGCGACACATCATCCGGACACATCACGTGTTAACGGCAAAACTGGATGGAAATGGACGGAAGGACCAATTTGGAACTTGGTGCAAACATAAAGGGCCAATTTAGACTTTTTGAAACATAAAGGACCAATATGAAACTTGGTGCAAACATAAAGGACCAATTTGGGGTTTTGACCAATTTTATATGGATTGAATTGGTTGTATGTGATAGGGTTCAAGTACTTCCTTGGAGACGAGAATGCTCAAAGGGAACACTAAGTGAAGTGGCCAAGGTGAGGGACCCTTCCATCCTAGCCCCAAGGGTTGTATGATAACCTTGATTTGTGGCCTTGTTTATACGAATGTTTGCAAATATTTAATTTTATGCTTGCTAGTAATACTCTGTCATTATGTTGGCGATTGCTGGAATTTTGTACAACGAATTGTTTGTGATTGTTAAAGTGGAAATATGGTGGATCAAGTACATATGGCTAACGATGAAGAATTCCGCACACATATGTTCTTGACCCGAGAATTATGGCAATAACATGTATGGCACGAAGGGTAAGGGCTTTCCGTCGGGTCAGGTTCGAAAAGTGCCTTCATGTTGGCATTTCGTCTGGTAAGGTTCGAAATTGCCTTCATGTATATATACACTTGTGGATACTTTGTTGAGCCGGTCCGGAGTATGCCACCATTACTAGTTGGTTAATCCATTGAGTTGGTCTGGATTAAACCAAGCGGGCTTCCCGAGGCGATGGTCCGGAAAGTGCCAATGTAGATGGACACCTCGGCGGGTTGGTGCCGGGGTGCGCCACCGAACACAACATTCCATGGAGATGGTCCCGGAATGGGTCGTGTGCCTATGCGTATCAATGTAAGATGCCGAGCGTATAGGTACTCAACATTAGTGTAAACCCTCAATGTCCTTGGTATGCACTATGACTAGATTTCCTTTTTTTTTGAACATGCCATGACGATGGCCGGTATCCTCACGTGACGTCAAGACAAAGCTATTTTCTTAAGAAGGTCATGACATCGATTGTTGTCTTGACATGGCGTTGAGGAAATCTTGTTTTTAAATTACTATATTTCAAATCCAACCGACCATGACGATGAATTAAGTCTTATAGTGCATCGGGATAGATAGGGAGGACCGACACGTCACGACGGCAACAAGGTAACCAAAGGTACATAAGTTTGGTGGGTGAACCGCACTTGAATGTTAATCTATGTGTTCGGTGCTTCTCGATACACGTATGTCAGTATGCATGATTAATGTATGTTGTGGTACGGTTAAAGTAGAGTTTGTACATGTTTCATTGCTTGAGAACAATTATATAATTAACAAAGATGAATTGAAGTGTATGCATATGTGAATGTGGTTTCTCCCCTTCTCGGTCGTAGTGGTAGCCGCTACTACGCCTAGGATGGGAGAGTCACTCACTGAGTCGTTGACTCACCCTCTAGTAGTTTACTTTTTCAGATACAGGTACCGGTCAGGCTTCCACGTCGGCTCAATGAAGGCGACGTTTTGCTAGCACTCACATTCTGTCTCCGTGGGTGGCTTTGATTTTATTTTGGATATTGTAATGAATTGATTACACTTTTTGGTTATTATACTCTAGACTTGTCAACTCCACATACTTAAAGACAGGTTTATTTTGGGGGACTTATTATTATTATGTATACGAATTTGCATGTGAATAGGATATGTCACACATCGGAGTGTGTGGCAACATATATGACAGATATATATATATATATATATATATATTATGTGTGTTTGAGTATACATATAAACTGAAGCAGCACTTGGCTGTGGATTGCAGGTGTAAGATAGGCCACACAGGAGATGTGAGCCATATATATTGATAATGTGTGTACGCGAATAGGAATGATAGTTAAATGAAATAGGTGTTAAGGCTAACAGACTCAGGGTTAGGCGCTCTGTCTGTGCCGGTCACGTGCCTCCGGGTGGGGGTCGTGACATTTTCACTCAAATCTATTCTACTAACTAGTTGCCATAGGCTTGTAATTAATCTATATCTCCACTACAAATGTATTAGTATAATAGATCAAGAGGTCTTTAAAAGCTTGTAATGATGGAGGAATGGCTAATGTGGAAAAAGTGTTTAAGAAATGAAGTTAGCAATTATCAAGCCTGAAATAATAGTTTATTGAATGAGCACGATAAATTTAACCTGAAAAGGAATATGCTGAGCAACCATTTATTCTCTATCCCCTAAAAGGGTTTGCCTTAGATCTTCTCTCTTTTTTGCTCGTGCACTTTTATTTTTTTTCTTATCTTTTTTCAACATTTTATTCTTTCTTTTCTTTTCTTTTCTTTTTTTCTCAAGCCCTTTCTTGGCTTACTTGAATCGATAGGCAAATCCAACTTTCAAGAATTATTGGTCAGCCGATATATGCAATAGGTCAAAATACCATCCAAGAATCATGTGATGAAGTGTTTTGAAAATTGCTTAATAAAAGGCTCAAAATAGGTGGCAAAAAGGAATATAAATGGGGTTTGTGTTTGGAAAAAAAGGAGAATGAAATGAATGCCTCTATCCTTTCTATCAAACCAATGCATGTAAAGCTTCAATTAAGATTAAAAACAAGTTATAGAACCGGCATGAGCAAATAGATTACACTCAATGATAATCGATGAAAAGAAATTAGTGTTTGGCTCAAATAACTTCCCACAAGATTTGACTCTCACATTGGTCACTTGCAAAGCCAATTGGATACTAAACTTGCATAAGAAACAAAACTCTTATCTTATATCGTGAGTTATCCTTATTATTCCTCAGGGTTTATTTTAATGTTAAGTAATTTTAAAAACATACAAATGAAGGCTTAAAAGTGGTTGACAATGAATGATAATGTTTGGATAAATGAAATGAAAATGTTCCTCTTTTTCTTTTTCTTTTTTTTTTCTTTTTTTTGCAATTGATTCCCTGAAATACACAAAGTAGAAAGACTACCCATCCCAGATGAACATTGACTTGGTCAAGACTTTTGAAAACTCCACTCCTGACCCATAAAGGGTGACTAGAGGTGATCTTCATTGTGTTTGGGAAAAACCAAGAAATGTCTCATATCCTTGATATAGCCAACTCATTTGCTTTTATTAAGGCTTCTTTCCTTATTTTTATTTTTCTTTTCCTTTTCCTCATTTCTCTTATTTTTCATTATTTTTTTTAATTCCTCGGAAAACTTGGCTAAGACAGAGGTGTGTGAAAAATGTCGCTTATGAAGTGAGTGATGCTTCTCGAGAGACTCACGACTATGCATATGTGCGGTATCTTCTTTTGTCAATCAAGTTAATTGCCAATGTTGGATCAAATTAGACGAGGATTCCGAACATTCGAATGTTAGAATGAAGAACATGGAGCAAATGAACAACGGTTACTGATAAAAAGACACTTTACTTTATTCCCAAATAAGTGTGACGAAGTTCATTCGAAAAAGATTCTAAGGCACTTCAAACTATTTAATGTCATTCACTATAACATTTTCTAATCAAGCTTGCCACATTTTACCCTCTTTGCGAATGTACCCTCAAACTCAGGAGTTGGGGTGATCTTCTTGTTCCTCATTAATATTTGGACATTGGCTTGAAAAGTGCTACCTGTCTCAATTGAATGACCATGCTCATTCGGGTGGCACTCTCATGAAAGTTATGGCTTGTACCATCTAGGGTACAGAGGTATTAATGGAACCATGGGTCTTGGGTTTACGATCCCTTGATTCGATAACGATCTGAATAATCCCAGTTGAGACACGTCCAGAACTCGGATATGATAAGCAAAACACTTAGGTCCATTTCCTTATGTCCATTACATCAAGTTCTCCAATATAAATATGACACGTGACAAAAAGTGTTTAAATCACCAATCACAGTAGAGAGAGAATATAGAAGACCACCTTTTATATAACCAATCATAGAAGAGAGAGAGTGTAAATACAATATCTGATTGGTGGAACTTGATGTAATGGACATAAGGAAATGGACCTAAGTTTTTTCCATATGATAATCTCCCAATGCATGCACTAAGGATTTTAAAACAAATGAGATTCTAAACAGGTGCCTCTCCGACATAGGCATCGAGTTCGAGGTATAACAGTTCCCCGGTGTAGGCACTGGAGTTTGTGATGGACACAAGGGGTGCTATGTGGAATCATGGTCACTACATCATGGATTGGGCATGAGCTAAAATGGTAGTCCCCGGAGTATGCCGTGGGGTTAGTGACATATAAGCTAAAAGATGATTCCCCAGTGCAATCATTGGGTCTCATGGCAGCCATGGGCATTGGAGTTCATGACAAGACCCAAGGTAATGACTCCCCAAACGGGCACCGGGAGACGAGTCTAACACGATGATTCATCAGTGGAGGCACTGATGCTCTAGACAAACTCAAGATGATGACTCCTTATGATCTAATGCGATGATTTCCTTATGAGGATACCGAGCTTCTAGGCTAGTATCATGGCCTGGGACAGACATGGGCTTAGGATCATGATTCCCTAATGCAGACACTAGGATTTTAAGGCCGACACGAGTATGAAACGATGGTTCCCCAATAAGAGACCAAAACATGCCCTAAGACAATATTTCCCCATTATAAACACTGAGTTCTAAACACGTGTTGAGAGCACATCCCCTAGTACGGGTATTGGGGTCTGAGATATGGCCCATTTGGTGATTCCCAAATACAGGCATCAAGGTTCAAATACAAGATTAGGATGGCGATTCCCCCGTGCGAGCACTTGGTTTAAAGCAATGGTAGTTCTAAAGCGATGACCCTCTTTATACTGGGAATTTAAAACGAGAGTTTCCCAATCCAAGTGCTGAGGCTCAAGGCAAGAATGAGTCTAGAAAGGTGATATCTACCTTCAACAGTCAGACTCATTCTTGGGGCCAAACAATTATCAGGCACCACCACAATACAATTATAGCTTTGAATACAATGCAAAAATGCGAGAAACAAATCAACAAAAGAATATGAGAGAAATGGCTTCACCAGAAATACCGTATTATGTTCTTTGCAATAAGGGGTCCTTACAGGTATCTTGATGAAGATTTCTTTTCAAAAAAAAAAAAGAAGTGGTTACATTTGCAATTATCTTGAGGATCATTCTCTGGATCTCTAGTTGTCTCCTTGTCAATCAAGGTATTCTATGAGAGACCAAGACTGGAGTGTAAAGAAATGTTATGTTACGCACACATGGGGTTTCTTTTACTTTTAGTCAAATGTTGCGATTGGCAAATGATGTTCTTAATGAAAACAGAAATTCCACAAAGTATGAAAATTCATGATTAGTAGGAAAAATAATATTTTTTTCACGTTAAACATCTCAATTACCAACTGCAACATTGACTCTAGCTCACGTGAGGCTTGCTAGTAAAAGGCCAAAAGATTGACATCATGTACCTCAATAATTGTAAATATAGCCACTGTTTATTAACAATTAACAAATGTTGATACAACCCTATGGCTTAGGAATTGATGTGAGAGGGAAAACATCATCGTCACTTGTACAAATATTATTTACAACAGGAGGAAAGGAAAAACAATGATGATTTACATTAGAAACAAATGTGATAAAGAATGAAAAAGAAAATCTTATATGCAAATGAATTTATAAGAAAAAGAAAAATATGTTTATATATATATAACGCAAAGCATTTTTTTATACACAAAAAAAATTTATATATGCAATGCAAAGAAAATGTTTTTTCTTTTAAAAGGGAAAGTTGTTTTTTTTTCGTAGTTCAAAAGAAAATATTAAATGCAATGCAAACAAAATTATAAGAAAAATAAAATTTTTTTCATAAGAAAAAGGAAAACTCTTTTTTAATATAATGTAAAAAAAGATTGCTTTTCACAATTCAAATGACAATTTTATATACAATGCCAAGAAATTTTTTTTTCATATTTACAATGCAAAGGATTTTCCTCTTTTTTTTTTATAATGCAAAGAAAAAGTGATTTCCTTTTCTTTTATACAAAGGAGAATTTTAATATGCAATGCAAATAAAAAGGAAAAAAAATTTTTACACAATTCAAAGAATTTTTTTGTATATGCAATGCCAAGACAAGTTTTTTTTTTTATTAAAAGAGAACTTTGTATGCAATGCAAAATGAAATTATAAGGAGGAAAAATTTTTTTCTTACACAATGTAAAGAAATTATTTTTTTATATACATATGTAACACAAAGAAAATTTGGTTTTTTTTTTCTTTTATTCATAATTCAAAAGACAATTTTATATACAATTTAAAGGAAATTATAAAAAAATGAAACTTTTATTTTTGCTTTTTCTTATATACAATGTAAATGATTTTTTTCTCTTTTTTATATATACAATACAAAGAAAGTTATGAGAAAAAGAATTTTTTCTTTTATATAACGCGAAAAACACTTTTTTATATATACATGTGCTATGCGAAAGAAACTATGAGAAAATTATTTTCTTATATAAAGCAAAGAAAATTTTTTATTTATTTTTATATATACAATTTAAAAGAAATTATGAGAAAAAGTTTTTTTTTACAATGCAAAGGAAAGTTTTTTTTTCTTTATATATATGCGACGCAAAGAAAAAGTGGTCTTTTTTGTTTTATTCATAATTCGAAAGGCAACTTTAGATACAATGCAAAGAAAATTGTAAGAAAAATGAACAGTTTTTTATTTTTACTCTATTTTTTAAAAAAAATGTATGCATGAAACGAAATGAGGGAGTTTGCTCCTTATGTCCTAAAGGTTAGGCTCTTAAGGTCTTTAAAATTGGCTAACATAATAAATGTAGGCTTTTAAAGTTAACTTGCACTTGGTTTAGCTTGGGATCTAGACACCCTAAAAATGCCCTTAGATTGCCCCTACCAAAGGTAGAGACTTTGACTTAAGAGAGGATCCTGTCACAAAAAAGTCTGTGCGGATCAACTCTTAAGGCAAGTAACAATCTAAGTAGTATAGGTAGGTCAACCTCTGTAGGCCTAAGCCCAACAGGGAAATATTCTCATATCCCATTCTAACTTATTTGGACGTACTGCGGGTAGAGCCAATTTGTAGGTGGGTATAAATTTAAATAATGCGCTTTGTGATTAGGAGCATCCTAACTACCCTTTCCTTCCACTTTAAAGTGGAAACATTACAAAACAAGAGGGAAAATATATATATATATATATATATATATATATACAACAAATATATACATAAAAAATCCAATATTAAAGGCAAAATCAATTTAAACATTAATTTTTAAAAGAAAAGGGCTTAACTCTCTAAATTGTCCCCAGCGGAGTCGCCAACTGCGAAGACTGGAGCCTTCGATGGGAGTCGCCACCAAATTTTCAATCAAAATTTGAAAAAAGTAAAATAAGTTCAAAAGTGGGTTAAAATGAATTTTCACAAAATGTTGGGTTCGGGAGTCTGATTGGAATGAAGGGAAGGTGTTAGACACCCTTCTTCCCCCGTCCGAAGACGGTTACCCTAAAAATTAATATTAAAATTATTTGACCTTAAAAATATATACAATTATGGGAGAAAATGAGGAAAGAAAGAGGGGGGGCTTGACCTAGGATAAAAGCCTAGGGCCTACGTACCCTCAAGGAGGGATCAAACCCCATGTAGTTCCAGTGACATACAAGTGTGTGAGTGAGGGGAGGCTCATTAAGTGAATACTCAGATGGCCTCCCAGTGCAATGTGCCTAAAGAGGCAAGAGCCCCTCGGCACCTATCTACCATCCATTTAATAAAACAAATCAAACAAGGTGGGTGTGTGATGCTCATCAGGCGGCATGCCCAGATGGCGTGTAAACCAATGTTCCTATAGAAGCATAGGTTCCTTGGTGATACCAATTGAACAAATAAATAAAGACGTTGATTAAAAACACAAACAAAGTGTCTATGATATTTTTGGAATTTTCTCTTTAAGAAAAACAAAGAAAACTTTTCTAACGTTTATTTTTCTGATTCTAGACATTAAATAAAAAATAAAATCGGACCACTTTCGAAATATAAAAAATTGTCAAAACCTAGGGTAAGAAAGCTCTAGGTCTCCCCTACACAACCCCGCTGACCTTGCTGAAAAACCAATAGTAATTTGTAAGATATGATCTTTGAAAGTACAGTTACCCAGAAGCTGTTTGAAATGATACTTTGGGATAAATAAATATGCCATAAATCATTCTGGATGAATTTGGTCATGATATTTTTATCCTTTGTTCCAGAGACCAAGAACAAGATTTAGGGACAAAAATCATATAAAACGGAGTTGTGTAGATGAAGAAATAATTTCACGAAATAGAGTGACGTTCAGGATGACGTCACTCTGCAACGTCTTTTGAAAAATTAATTTTATAAAAATTTCTGGGAGCAAAATACCCAATTAAATTTGACAAAAGACCTATGGTCAGAAATCTATGGATGTCTAGTTTCAGGAAAAAAAATAGATCACTGCATTTGGAATTAAATTGAAATCAAAATCTTGCGTTGAAGCACACTGCCCGAACTCAGAATCAGTTCGGGCAAGGTTTTCACAAAAATTGTTTGACTCCATTAAAAGAATTCAAAATTCATGACGAAATTCAGAGATACTCTAAAGGCATGCATAAACAAGAGAAAAATTCAAAAAAACAATTATAGATGTCGAAACAACAAAAAACAAAACGGAGAAAACAAGCAATCACATTCCACCAAAACAGAAAAGTGTCAAAGTGAAGAGTCCTCTCTCAATTGGTTCTTCCACCTTTCATTCTAGGTTTCCCTTCCCATCTCCATGCATTCTTGACTCCTTCTCCTCCTTTTGCCTCTTGCCTCTTGCCACTTCTCTTCCACCTAGCCTCCTATTCTCTTTAACCTAGCCACCTCTCTTCTCATTAACCTAGCTTCTCTATTTTATATGCTAGGATTCTCTTCCTTTGGGCTTGGCCCATTAGAGTTAAGAGTAAGTCATTTAACACTTTTCATCTTTTCTTATTTTCTTTTACAAAATTATTAATTTTTGTAATTTTTTATTTTTATTATTCTTAATTTTCTTTGCACAATTTAGGCCCGGGCAAAATAGGGTGTCCACATCCCAAGACCTTGAAATTAACCTTCCTTGGGCTGCCTCGAGTCCCTTGAAAGATTAAAAGAGTGGGCAAATTAACTATTCTGAGGGTATCGTTTGGTGGTACGTCAGTTGTGTGTGTACCAATGAAGGGTTGTAGTTAAGGAATATGTTTGAAATAAGGGGAAGGTGTTACGCACCCCTCTTCCCCCGTCCGAATACAGTTACACCAAAATTAAGAGTGTGTTTGGTAGGGCCATTTCTTGCTTTCATTTTCACTAAAAACATAAATTAATTGAAAAAATGTGTTTGGTTAGAATTTCTGAAAATAAATTTCAAAAAATATTTCTTAAAATTGACTAATTTTTTAAAACACCAAAAAGTTGTTTCCATTGTTTTCCATACAAAACTTTAAAAATTGAAAATAGAAAGTGAAAACACGGTGGCAATTTTGTAATTAAATAGAAATATGGTGTCAACAGTTCGAGAAGTCTTATGGTACTCGTGAGGTATTATTCTTCTCTCTTTTTTTCTTCCTCTTTTGAAACTATGATGTAGGGAAATAGGCTATTCTTATTATTATTTATATTGTAGATATGATTGATTATGATAGTTTATACTATTATATTAATAAAAATTATTTTATTAATAGTTTTTTGATGAAATTTTATTATTATAATATAATAATAACAATTGTATTATTATCTTATTTATCATATTATAATATAATAACATATTATCTATATAAATAATATTATTTACCTTATTTTAGATTTTTTGTTTTGTTTTTCAAAGGTATCTTCTTATTGGAAGCGATCATGTACGAGGCACTGTCGAGCACTAAATGTGAGCACCTCTCCCAATAGGAATTTGAACATTAATTCATCACGTTGTGAGGGATTAATCCTTTTCACTAGACATAACCTAAATATGTCATATTTTTACTTTCAATTACTTATTAAATTTCTTAGTATATATTTTGTGTTTATTTTTACAGGTATATTGTTATTACTTTTGAACCAATCAATATATCAATAAATAGATCTACAAATAATTGAGGCACTAAAAATAGTATTATTTTTATATTTTATTTTCATCCTCATCATTTTTCATTATTTTTCTTTCCTCCTCCCTTTTTTTCTCTTTTTATTATTATTATTATTATTGTTATTGCTATTTATATATATTTTTTATTATATATTTTTATTTATTTATCATTTTATTGTTATTTACTTTTTTTTTGTCTTTTTTATACTTTTATGCTAAAACAAAATAGAGTATTCAAAATTTTCAAACCAAACGTATTTTCATATTTTTCATTTTTTGAAATATATTTTGACTTTACAAACCAAACACGTTTCTTAAATTATAGAAATTAAAAATGAAAATTGTTTTCAAGAAATGAAAATAGAGATTGAAAATAGAAAATATTTTCTTAAACCAAACGCACCCTAATAGTTAACATGTTTTGGCCTTAAAAATGAAACAAACAAACAAACATGGAAAAGAAGAAAAGACGGACTTGACTCAGGATAAGAGTTTAGGGCCTACGTACCCTCCAAGAGGGATCATTGTCCACGTATTTCATGAAGGCACACATGTGTGTGGGTGTGAGGATGCTCACCAAGCAGTGGCTCAGGTGGCATCCCTGTGCAATGTACCTAAAAGAGCATAGGCTTCTCGGCACCTATCTACCATGTATTTCTGACAAACAATCACATAAAAAGTGGTTGTGTGATGCTCACCAGGCGGTGCCGCCTAAGTGGCGAGAAAGATCATAGTTTCTATAGGAGCAAAGGCCCCTTTGTGACATTGACTTAACAAATAATGAGAAGTAGTGATTTAAAGTACACAAACAGAGCAAGGTAGAAGGTCCGACCTTCAGACCTTCTACCTAGAGTGCTCATGACCTCTTATTAATTTTTGGGGATTTTTCTTTAAGAAAAGCACATTAATCTTTTTTACGCGTATTTTCCTGATTCTAGACATTAAATAAAAATTCAGATTTGACCACTTTAAAAGCATAGAAAATTGTCAAAACCTAGGGTAAGTAAACTTTTGATCTCCCCTACACACCCCACTGACCTTGCCTCAAAATCAATAGTAATTTGTAAGATATGGTCTTTGAAACCACAATTGCCCAGAAGCTATTTGAAATGGTACTTCGAGATAAATAAATATGCCATAAATCATTCTAGACGAATTAGGTCATGAAATTTTTATCCTTTGTTTCAGGGACAAAGAAGATGATTTAGGGACAAAAATAAATGAAAACGGAGTTTTGTAGAGGGAGAAACAATTTTACGAATCAGAGTGACGTTCAAGACATCACTCTACAACGTGTTCTATAAAACCGATTTTATAAACATTTCTGGGAGTAAAATACCCAATGGATTTTGACAAAAGACCTATGATTAGAAATATACGGATGTCTAGGTTCGGAAAAAAATAGATTACTCCATTTGGAGTTCAATTGAAACCAGAATCTTGCGTTGAAGGCACTCTGCCTGAATTCAGCATCAGTACGGGCAGAGGTTTTCATAAAAACCATTTGACTCCATTAGAAGATTCAAAATTCATGAAAAAAATTAGAGATGTTCTCAAGATATCATTAAACAAGAGAAAAATGCAAGAAAGTAAAGATCTATATCGCAACAACTCGGAAAAAAAACAGAGAAGTCAAGCAACCACATTCGACCAAAACAAGAAAGCGTAAAATTGAAGAGTACTCCCTCAATTACCTTTCATTGTAGGTTTACCTTTCCATCTCCATGCATCCTTGACTACATGACCTCTTCTTTCCTCTTGCTCTTGTCTCCTCTCCTTTCTCTTTAACCTAGCCTCCCTCCCTCTCCCTCTTGACCTATGCTTCTCTCTTTTATAAGCTAGGGTTCTCTTAAGTCTTTTGGGCTTGGCCCATTAGAGCTAAGAGTAGGCCATCTAAACTTTTTCATCTTTTCTTATTTTTGAAAAAATAATAATATTTTTGCATTTTTTATTTATTTTATTTTATTTTATTAATTTTTTAAAAGAACCCGAACAAAATAGGGTGTCTATACCGGTACAATGTGTCAGTTGGGGAATAGATGGGATGGTGTTATGAGGGGTACACCTAGTAAGGTTTGAATATTTTCATCATCGGATGAGGCAAAGGTCCGTCCAGGAATGGGCGGATTCGATAGAGGTTTCTAAAGAACCTTGGGTGTAACGCCCCAATTCCAGACTATTTAGAAATCAGAGTTTGAGTATAAAAAACATATCTTTGATCGAGAACCGGTGTGTTACTTCTACTTCTACCCGAATTTATTTAAATTTTTTGCCCGTTAATTAGTTAAGCAACATATGTTTGGGTTCTATATCTCGGGTATCTCTCGCGCATACCAAAACTACTGCGGAAGCATGCATCATACAAACATACATACTAAAACTTTAGCTTTGTATTTACTTATAGAATATAATAAAAAAACATAAGTATTATATTGCATACATCATCAAAGTATTTCGAGCCTCGTGAAAGAGAATAATCTAAAGACTACTTGCATTTATAGATCATAATCTTTAATCCACTTATTGGAGATAGGCTCAATCTATTATATACAAGTGCATAACAAATTATCTATTCTCATCCCTTATCTATATCTAGTACAAAATACCAATCAACTTCTTCAAATGATATAACTAACTTATTGGCTAGAAGGAATGAGAATACATGGATTCAAAAGTAAACTATATGCTTCTATACTATATAATTCTTTCTTTTCTTCAAAAAGTCCTGCTACCCCAATACTCCAGTCTCGTCCCGTAGGCATTTGGGTACCTAGTCAGCTGATACACACCAACGTGATAAGGATAAACCCCAGTAATCAAGACTACCTGTTTTCAAACTCATTGTTGTGTACCACTATGCCTTGCACCGAAATCTTTGTATTCCTTTTTCATCATACATATAAAACATGGATGTGATGTTTAACTTAATACTTATGGATGTCATACTCTTCATGAAACATTTAGCATGAAAATTCCTACATGTTAGGGCATATGGAATGGAATGGCATACTTACATGTCATAATACATATAATACGAGCACATACTTCATAAACATGATATTACATGTTTGAATGGTAGAGAAATAACAAACATTATAAAACATATGGGGCTTTGCCCCATTTCATGAAAAGCATATGAGCATAGGGAGCACCACCCAGTGGATACTCGCACATACAATTCTAGTGGCTATTAATAAGTAAGAACCTATAGCAATTAAGCTATTTCTGTTATGTGTACTATCTGGAGCGTCCCCCAGTGGATCCGAGTACTATGAGATCACCCCCTTTTCTCGGTAGGTCGTATCCATTTCTGGTTGGTTTTACTTATCCAAGGGAGTCACTTCTACTTAAAATTTGGAGATCCCCGTCTCTTTTTAACGGTTCTTCTCATATTCGTTTATGTAGATCTTCCCTTTCTGTATGCTATCTATACAAATATGAGATGGAATATCTAGGTCTCAATCATGGTTAATCTAATTTTAAGCATGTAACTCTTGATTTGGCCATATAGAGCCTACTAGCTTAAAATTAAACAACCAACACGGTGTTTTCATAAACTTTCTTCATCAATCGATTGGAAGTTTTACTATCCCAAATTATGGCTCAACCGTGGAAATCCCAACGGCCGTCCCATACCGACAATTGGTCAATCGACTATGGACCTATCTATTTGCAACACATATATGTAAGATACTTACTCTTCTCTTTTCTATGTTATTTCTATCTACCCTTAGCTCATATTACTTTCTAAACTTAGAACATAATGTTTAAGCATGTCATGGGGCATTGGAAATCCTTTTTGAAGTGTTAAAGAAGGAACTTTTGCTAAACAAAGTGCTTCAAGTTCATTTCATAAATTTGCCAACTTTGTAAACTCATAACCTGTTCTATAAAACTCCGAAAATTCTGAAATAATTATGACATGTTTATGGATATAAAATATAGTTGGCTGCAAAATCTTAGCTCAAAACTCACATGTTTCCCCCCTAAAAATCTAGTTTAACAGTAGCGGTCTGATGCGACAGGGCAGCAGACCAGACTTTTGTAAATGCTTTCTAAACCCATACCAAATGAGTTCCAAATAATATGAGAATTTCGAGATCCCATACTAAGGATCTTAGGAATCTACATATAAAATTTTAGCCTTTAAATCCTTCATTTGGTACCTCAACAAGTAAATGAAAGTATGAAAACCAGTAAATATTTTTTGCATAAGTTCTTGAACTTAAGATGTGCAAAAAGGGTACCAAAAAAGATCCAAAATCAATGAAATTTGGCAATCATAAACTCTAATGTATCTAGTTTTAGCCTGCGAAATTTCATGATTTTTGGAGCTCATTAATTATGGTTTTCACATTTTTCTTCATGCAAGTCGACTGCTGTAACATACCAGTCGACTGGTTCATCTCTGTTTCGTTTCTGGACACGAAAGTCGACTGGTTTGAGCTGGCAGTCGAATGGTATGTTCTTGGCATGAATTCTGGGCAGAAAAGAACATGGAAGTCGACTGGTTTGGCCTACAAGTCGACTGCTACGTTAATTTCTGGGTTTTTAAAGTATCTTTACTCAAGAATTCAACCAAGAATCCTACCATTCAAATTATGGAAGTTTTATAAACTTGTTTTCTATCATTAGCACATTAAAACCCATGAAAAACTAGCCCTAAAACATGGTTAAACAAGATTAAATCTGAATTTCAAGCTCAAACCCATACCCATTTCCAAACCCATCTAAATTATCTAATTTTCAGCTAAAATCCAAGCATGCATTCATCACCTACATCCATTCTAAGTTCTAAAATCATAAGGAAGCAGTTTTAAACCTCTCAAATGGCTCAAAAATCTGAAACTTAGTTTTGGGCCATTTCTTGAAAACCTAACTTGAAAATTAGAGAGGTTGGTAGTTTGATTACCTTGTTTTGAAGCTCAAATCTTGTCTTGTTGGTGTTCAGCTGAGTTTCTAAGGTTCAATCCTTGCTGAAAATTGGATTCCCAAGCTTGAACTCAACCTTGGTGTTCCTCCTTCTCTCTAGCTCTCTCTCACTCTAAGCTTAGTGGAAAATTGTGGTTTGCTTTGGTGTTGCCACCGTTGTGGGTACGTGTAAGAGGTTGGTGCCACCATAAGGAAGAGAAAATTCACTTCTCACTCTCACATTCCACTTTTTCCTTTCACTTAAGTCTCTTTATTTTTAGTCCTTCCCACCCTTTTTTCTTAAAATAATGCATTTCTATACGCTTTCTAAATGCAACAATCAATGTCAAGCACAAGCATCGAGTTAGATTTAGTTAACAAACAATTATTCCATTAACTGAAAAAGGCGGATGTTACATTGGGAGTATGACAGGGTGTTCGAGGCGAGATCAATTTCGAAATGGGATTCGAAATCTCCCTCTTCACCGGAGGTTACCAACAGTTGGGTGTTTTGAACGGTTTTGAAGAAGTCGGCGGTAGATCCTGAATCCAATTTGATTTTGAAGAAATTCTCATTCGCAATGGCGTTAGGATCTATTGTTACCTTTTTGCTGGGCACTTTCTCCTTGTGAGCCCCTATTGGCTCTTTGTGGATAATGGTACCCTTTCTACAGCCTGTAGTTGGTTTTTGTAGATTCCTAGGAGTTGCATGGCTAACTCTTATGTTTCCTCATTTATTTTTGTTATCTGTCTTTCTACCAAGAGGACCCGTTCCTCCACTTGCGCATTGAGATTCTCTATTTTCTTATTAGTTTCCACTCGTTCTTCTATGATTACGCCCCTTATGGCCTTGAATCCTTGGATGAGTATACCCTTGAGCACTGCTAGATCATTTGCAAGAGGACGTGAAGGGTTCGAGTTTGAGGGTTAATTATGGCTACCCTGTTGTAGCCTGGTTGGGGTGTAATTATTATAGCCTCATTCACAGTGGCGAATGGCAATCACAAATAATATGGGTTTTTAGTATTGTTCATCGTGATGAACATTGTGGCCTTCTTCCCTTTTTACTCGTTGTGGTGAGCGTGGCAGTTTTATAACATCCCAGGGTTTCCAATACCTTCTCTTAGTAGGAATTGTACTTTCATGTCCTAAATGTCATAACCAATCCCACTACGCCATTTTGTTTCTCTCTCTAATGGAGGTCCACAATTATAAGTTTTACAGTTACATTATCAGCCAATCCTAAACACTAACACTAATTACACAGCTACTTATTACACAACACACGGTTATGGAAAATTGTAATCAACGCAAGACGAGTGTAGATATAGTCAGTCTCTGCACTCGAGAAGTAGGGTCAACTACCCTCATCACATAGAGAACCAATATATGTACACATTTCTTTAATTTTCTCAACAATTTTCATAGAATAGTCACATACTATTCAAAATGCCTTTTGGATTCCCATTGGGTAAGCATTCAAGAAGGACATTGGGTTGACACATGCATGACAACGAATTCCCATTTGATTACAATTCTTATGATCATTTAATTAATCACTTACTATCTAAATTCCAACGAGGATAAGCGTTTACATTGGGCTATGGATTTTTCCACATACTGTCCCTAACTCCCACTCGAGTAAAACACTTAAGGTGATTTAAAAGATAAATCCTCTCTCTCGTTGCGTATGTGAATGACACAAGAGATGTTCAAAACCGCCCTTTAGACTCCAATTCATCCTAATTTCTCCCCATATTTGGATTCATCTCGCAAAAATGAGAAAAACGACCCAAAAATTGTTGAAACAATAAGCTGAAAAAATCATGCGTGATAGAAAACGCGTGGTGCTGGTCAACGGTCAATGTTAACCATTCAATCGTTGACCTCTGGTCAATAGTGACCAGCAGTGGTCGCTGACAGCCACCATGGCTACACTGGTCGTCAGACCACCGTCGACAGCCATCGCCCATGACGGCGCCAATCACCGAACCATCACCGACCGACCTTCTCTGGTGGCAGTGCCAGTCGTCGGACCACCGCCAATGGCTACGGTCGCCGGACCACCGTCGACCGACCACTTCCGGCAGTGGTCTGGTGGCTTCGTCAGCCCGCAATCTAGTGGCCGGTCAACTTCGCAGTACGCATAGGTAGCAGCCATAAACAATATGCATAGGTGTATGTGTGTGTGTGTGTGTGTGTGTGTATAAGGACATATACCCTACGATTACACACACACACACACACAGAAAAGGGGCAAAATAAGAAAGGGGAAAGCTAGGCATGTTTCTAGGTTTAAAACAAAAAATGCAAAACAATCATATAAAATTCCTAGATAAGCTCCTAAAACTTTTCGAATTGACAAGCTCTGGAGAATAGAGCTCTAGCATAACCAGGCTCTGATACCAATGAAGAAAAAATCGAATCCACAAGACCCAACCCAAAAACAGAAAAGAAAACACTAAAAATAATCTAGATAAACATAAAATATTGCGAAAGTTACTAACCTAGACGTCATCACTAAAACCTCAGATCTTGCGAGTGCCTCTACTCCACCAGGGCTAACCTCCAAACGTCGAACTCCGAAAAGAGCCGCACCAAACGGAGGAATTTACCTACAAGAAGTAAAGCCAAGTATCCACGAATGATGCGCGAAAGAATGACTCAAAGAGAGAGAAAAATAATACTATATGAATTTTCCCAAAAGGGACCCCTTTTCCAACACATGGAATGAGAAAATGTAAAGGTGGAGAATCACTCCTATTTATAGGAGGGTGAGAGAGCTCTAAACATCAATTTAACAGATGTGGAACATGAACAAAATAACATGCTCACCTAGCCCACTTTGGTCTCTGATGTAAGTCATCTTGGTGTCTTTTTGCGATCTTTCCAACGGGTCATCCCGTGACTCGACTGGACTCCCCCACAAGGCATTTCATCTTGGTGAAATTTAATATTGATGATGCTAGGAAGGATAATCTGAACTTAACAACTTGTGGTGGGGTTGCACGTGACAGTGAAGGCTGGTACTTGACTGGTTTTGTGCACAAGCTGGGTGACAAGACTATTTTAAATGCTGAATTATGGAGTATGCTGAGTGCTTTGGAAGTGGCTTGGTGCGCAGGGTTCAAAAAGGTCGTGGTTGAGTCTGATTGTCATATTGTTGTGAGGTTAGTGAATGATTATGTGCAGACAATGCATCCTTGTTCTACTATAATTTCATAGATTCACCATTGGGATGCTTTTGATTGGGAGATTAAATTTGTGCATGTGCATCGTGAAGGGAATTTTGCTACAGATGCCTTGGCTGCCTATGCTTTCTCTCGGCCTTTGGGTTTAAATACTTTTGATGATGCTTCTGCTTGTTTGCACCAGTTACTGCTTGTTGATACAAAGGGTAGGGGGTGCCTTCGTTTGTGTGATGGTTAGTGTTTCTTGTTGATTTCCCATTTCACCAAAAGAAATTAGGTTTTTGTTGTTCTCTTACGTTGAATAAATTAATTAATGGTTTTTAAATTGGAAAAATACATGTTACTATCATTTTTGAAGTATTTATATTACATTATTGTATGTTTTCAAATTTTTATATATTTAGTATTTGCATTGCAGGCCTATTAAACGTTAAGTAATTAATTAAAATTTTGAATGTTGAAGTTTTTTTTCTAGCTTTAATATTTCATATTCTTGATACGTTATTTTTTTCAAAAAAAGAAAATCTATTAACTAGAGTTATATCTAATAAAAG
The DNA here is from genome assembly GCA_014851425.1 of Senna tora. Lineage (NCBI taxonomy): Eukaryota > Viridiplantae > Streptophyta > Magnoliopsida > Fabales > Fabaceae > Senna > Senna tora. The sequence continues at coordinate 14,744,696 of CM026261.1, read as the reverse complement.
AATATTAGTATTTTATAAATGTGAATGAGAGCTTGCATCTCTACCAGAAAATATTCTCACATTTAATGTTGGGTTGATGTGTGTCTAAGACTTAATCTTGATGCCAAAGAGATGAGAATGGATTCTATACTGTATAGTATCCATTCTCCAAAGAGATAGAGTTGTCAAAACTAGTTATATCCAGTGAGTTGGCCCATTGAACGCACCTACTAAGCAAGTCAAGTTGAGTGAATTTAGACTCATTTATAAATGAGAAAAAAGCAGCCCGACTTGCTTAACTTGCGAATTAGGTGGGTTCACTTTTTTTTTTTTTTGCAAAATATTTATCTACCTAAATATTTTAAAAAATCTTAGCTTTTCTTCAAATGTGGTTCAAAATATTGACACCTTTAAACTTAGCACAAATGCAACATGCACTTCAATTTTGAAAAAAAAAAAAACAATTTTATGTGTCATTTTATTTTATTTGAGACATGTATTATCATTAAAATTATTATTATTTAATTTTTTACCGTTGATTTTGTTTTTTGACTACTTATTGTTTATATACTTCTAATGTAATAATATGTGTAAGTAATAATTATCAAATTTTAAACAAATTACAATTTAAAATTAACTAATACTGAAAATATGAAAACATTAGGTGGGTTAGGTGAACCAATTTAGCTCACCATCACTAGGTTGGCATTTTTTGATTTACATAAAATTTTAACCCATGTAAACCAACTCTTTTAATCTGTGATTTATGTTAAGCCAACTTGTACGAGCGGAGTTAGCTCACTTAATTTGATACCTCTATAGAGAAATAAGGTAAAGTGTAGGGAAGTGATTTTTGAATTCAAGATACACATGTAGGCAAGTAGTTACTATTTTTCCATGCATGCTATATTTATGCTTTTAATACTTTCTTTTAAAGATATTTTTTATTAAAAAAAGTTCCTAATTTATAAACAATTATTTTTCATATTCTCAATTATTTTAAATTATTAATATTTAATCTCTATTAATTAATTACTTATAAAATTTCAATATACCAAAATATTTTAATACCATTAATTATTTCTTATGTAATTTTTAATTTTCTTTCCTTATTTTTTTTAAAATAATAAAATTCATCAAATTATAGAAAAGCCCAACGGCACTTACAATAAATCAAACAACTCCATCCTAACAATACAGAAGAAAGAATTCATAAAAATTGTTGAACTAAGGGCGAATAAAGATCAACTGGTCCCATTTGTAAGATGAACTTGGGATGAAAAACTTCACTATTCTTGATGTTGTCAACAAAGTTTTTACTGTTAGATCTTTTGCATATCAAATATGTAGTAATCTTCAAAGTTGGGAGTGCCTTGAATTTTTCTAACTACATGATGAAGTGGAAGCTTTCTGACATAAAGATCTGTAGATCCGCAAAAATACTTCCTACACAAACGTTAAAAAAAACAAAAATCAACTCTAGTTACCAAATCTAAGAAGATCTAGTAATTAGAGAATAAACTTTCACAAAGGAAGACAAAAACACATAATAGATCTGGAAGAAAACACCACCAAAATAATGAGGGACAATATAGATCTGAAAGATCTATTTATTTTAAGTACTAAAATCAAAAAAATAAAGAAAATAAGGAGGGGTTGCTAAACTTACAAAAATTTGCAAGTTATAGCAACCCCTCCTGCTAAGAAGAAGTTGCTAGTGTAATTTAAATGAAGAAGCAAAGCGACAGTGCGGCAGAGGAGAGGAAGACCTAATTTTCTTTCCTTATTTAATTTGCTAGCATCCAATTAAATACGTATATGTATTTTTCATAAATCAAATTTTCACTCTTATTTAATTGCCTCTAATATAGTATTTGATCTTAAAATAATTACTAGATTTTAATTTCTTATTGAATTTCCATATATTCTATTCCCTATTAATATTAATTCCTAAGTAATTTTATTTATTTAAATGGACTTAATTTAATTACTTTACCTATATAACTTGATAGCATACATTGAACCCCCCCTCCCCCCCCCCCCCCCCCCCTCTTTTATTTCACTTTATGAGGCACTTATAGCCTAACAATTTTATAATAAATTTAAATATTTATTTTAATTGCCTTACAATTTTATAATAAATTTAAATATTTATTTTAATTGCCTACTCAAGAACAGGGTGTTAAATGTGTCAGAGCGTAGGCCCTCCCTTCAACAAATAAGCGTCAAAGTTTGTGTTGAAGCGCCAATAAGGGTTGTTTTATTTGACTGTCTTATCTAAACTGTAACGTCATCCCCTCAGTTAAATTTTTATGTTCAAACAAAAAGAGTTTGGGTCAAAGAAAACACCATCCTATTTGATCCATGAATTCATGAAACGTGAAACAGAATGTGTGAAACTCCAACTTCAATTTCACAACTTCCAAAATGGAACATTTCCTTCTTTCTCCTCTGTCTTTTTCTTCTCTTACCCTTTTCTCCTTAGCTCCAAGGGATTATTTCACTTGAAATAAACCTATTTTTTAGTATTATTATTATTATTATAAGAAAGAATATACAAACAAGGAAAAAAAAATAAAGTAAGAACTTACAAAACGGGCACACTTAACTTTTCAATTTTCATAGCACTCACCACTAACACCGATGCACACACAAAGCGCGCTCCTCACTCAAACTTACGGTTATTGTGAGAGAGTTATAGAAGGCGACGACAAACTCCTTGCTGGCAAAGATTCCCTCTCCTTCCTTCTTCCTTTTTTTGTTTCGTTCGCAATCCTTATTCTTCTCAATTCCTGAGTAATCAATAATCCAATCCATTTTTCATATCTCTTGCCTTTCTTTCTTCCTCTGATACCTATTCGCCTCTGAATCTGGCTTTCTCTTTCTTTCATTGATGGGCTGCATCAGCTCCAAGCTCAATGATCTCCCTGTCGTCTCCCTTTGCCGTCAACGTTGTGCCTTTCTTGACGAAGCAATTCATCTCCGCTATGCCCTCTCCGCAGCTCACATTTCCTATATCAACTCCCTCCAGTCCATTTCCCTTTCCCTCCATCATTTTCTTCAATTCCATTTCACTCCCTCTCCTCCACCCTCTCCTCCTCCTTCTCATAACCCCCAACCTGTGATCGCTTCCGCTTCCGCTTCTACTGTTGAACCGGTGGATGCATCTCATTCACCCTCGCAGCTCTCTCACATTAATTATGGTTCACATCTTCAATTTCGCTCCAAGTTCAATGAAGAAGACGACGACGACAACCTTCATCTTCCATCACTTAATTATTTTGGCCATTCCTCAATATTTTCGTCTAATTTTCCTTCAAACCAACAAGGTCTTGCTTCCTTTCTTGGTGATGGATATATGCATATGAATTACATGCAGAATGAAGCTACACCTTCCATTGGGTATGAACAAAGGCCTCCTAGCCCCCGCACTGTTTATATGGGCGAATCTTCTTCCTTTTACCCCTATCCTTATTCCAATTATAATCCTATTCCTTATTATCCCTATTATGGATATCAAACTTATGGAGGTGGAGGTAGTGAGTTTTATGGTCCACCTCCTCCATATTGGTCGGAGCCACCAGTGGATACTTCCTCCACAAAGCTTCCATCGCCTCCAAGGTCCTCAGGTTCAGATTTTCTCAACTTCTTTTATAATGAGTATAAGTACTATTCTCAACAACAATACATACCGAGCCAGGACTTAGATGAAGTGAGAAAGGAGGAGGGAATTCCTGATTTGGAAGATGATGATTCCCAACCCGAAGAAGAGGTCGAGCCAGTGCATGGGGATCAAAATGTTGCTGATGATGGAATTGGTGACCATTCAGCGTCATCAAAAGACTACCAAGAAATCAAAAAGGAGACATCGCCCAACCAGACAAGGCCGAGTACTGTTTCTATGGAGAATGAAAGGGTGGAAGTCAAATATGAGAATGAAGGGGTGGAAGTCCAATCTGAGCCGCATGTGGTGCATAAGGATGTCACTGATGGCGATGAGAGGTCTGGGGAACAAGGTTCTCCACGGGATGCACTTGAGGTTGCCATTGAGATTGCAATTCAATTCTGGAAGGCTTCTGAGTCCAGTGCGGAAGTCGCTAAGATGCTTGAGGTGGGAACACTTCCATATCATCGAAAACATAGTGCTTATCAAGGTTAGATATTGGCCTCGTTGTCAATTCCTTTCTTGATCTCTGAGTATTCGTTAATTTGAAGATTTTCTTATTACTATGTATATATGCCCTTCACCAAATTGTCTCAAGCACTGTGAATTATTTGATCGTATTTTCCATTTCTAAGTTACCATGTTTATACCTTTCAACTTTAGTATTTTGATGCTGACTACTTGAAATTCTTGTTATACGTAGTTGCTCCGTCATTGTCCATGGTGTCACAACCTTCTGCATTTAAAAGTGCCAAAACTACATCCACATTAATCACAGGAGGTCCTGCTAACTTGGATTTTGATGAAGATCTATTGGCAAGGTCACGCAACCTCTCTTCTATATTGTATAAACTTCATCTTTGGGAGAAGAAACTCTACAATGAAGTAAAGGTATGTCATTCATATCAAATTTTCCATGATACTTTTCACTAAAGAGTTTGAGCTTTCTAGTTTCTTCTGCATCATGCATCTAAATTGGTTTCTTAGATTAACTTTGTTGAATTTATGATTTTGTTTCTTTGAAGTTTAGTACCTTTTCCTAATCTTTAACTTGTTGATTATTGTATATATCATGTTTATTAACTATCCGGATATTCTTATGGACATGAATCATAATTTTGTATCAATTAGATTTAGTTTTAAATCCCTTTTATCCTTTGTTCCTCACATTGCTACAATTTATAGTGTGGAATGTAGTCTAATTTACTCTTTGCCAGTTCTATTATATGACTTGTTATAACCATTAAGATGATATTATGTGCCATTAATGTAGTCATGTTTTTTCCATGGGTTTTTATTTTAATTATTATTATTATTTTTCATTTCCAGGAAGAGGAAAAGATACGTCTCATGCATGATCGGAAGTGTCGTAAATTGAAGCGTTTACAACTTAAGGGTGCTGATTTTCACAAACTTGATTCAACTCGAACTTTAATTAAAAATCTATCCGCAAAAATGAGAATGGCCATTGAGGTTATTGATAAGGTTTCTACAGCAATAAATAAGATAAGGGATGAGGAGCTGTGGCCCCAATTAAATGAATTAATCCAAAGGTATGTGTGAAGTTAAGAATTTCCATTTTTTTCCTTACAGTTCATTAATGTCTCCCTAATCCTAATTGATTGTGTTCTCTATCCGAGTTGAGAGCATTCTTCATGAATTTTTATTTCATGAGGTTGTGGATACTTGCCAATTATGTTTTCTTTCTTTTCTTCTTCGCTCCAAAGCCGATAATCATTTTCATAATTGCTTTTGTTGGTGCCATAACCATTCCTCATAATTGCTTTTCCCTTCATTTCTTTTCTTTTTTTATACCTGTTTAAAGTTGAAATGTAATCTAATGAATTTGTATATCTCTATATCCTGCAATAATTTTTAGGTATGTTTGGATTGAGGATTAAGGAGGAGAAGGGGAGGGAAGGGGAGACTATTAAGATATCTTCTCCTTGTTTGAGAAGATGAAAATTGGAGGGGAAGATCATGGAAGATCAATCATTAACCTTCCATTATCCTTCCCCTTCACAAATTCAAGATACTCCAAATTAGAGTATTTTAGAGGAGGTATCAACACCCAAACAAGGGGAGGACATATGGAAGCTTAAACTTCCCTTTCCCTCCCCTCCCTTCACCTCTAATCTCTCCCCTTCCCTTCCCATCTTAATTTTCAAACACACCCTTAGGATACCTTTGGATTGGGGATTAAGGGGAGAAGGGACGGTATGAGAAGATAATCAAGATATCTTCTCTTTGTTTGGGAATATGAAAATTGGAGGGGAAGATAATGGAAGATCAATTATTAATCCTCCATTATCCTTCCCCTTCACAAATTCAAGATACCTCAAATTGGAGTATTTTGGAGGAGGTATCAACACCCAAACAAGGAGAGGACATATGGAAGGTTAACCTTCCCTTCCCCTCCCTCTCTTCTCCTCTAATCACTCCCCTTCCCTTTGCCTCTTAATTCCTAAGCAGAGTGGAAAAATGTGCTTATTGTTGAATTTTAGGTAAGGAGCATTTAGGGTTGTGGAAAGTGTAAACTTGGTTGCATAATTGTCATATTCTCGTCACTTAGTTTTATGTATTCTTGTGGAAACAACACATACATATGATGTTAATACATAATATATACATCGCTAGATATTACGTTTATTTCTTAATTCTCAGTGTTTATACATTTCTTTTTCAGGTTGATGAGAATGTGGAAATCTATGCTGGAATGCCATCGTAGTCAGTGTGAAGCAATTAGAGAGGCCAACATTCTTGGTTCAATTGGGTCCAGGAAGAAGAATTGTGATGCTCATCTTGCTTCTAAGAAACTTGAACAAGAGCTTATCAATTGGACTTTCCAATTCTCTAACTGGGTAAGTGCTCAGAAAGGGTATGTTAAAGCATTGAACAATTGGCTTACGAAATGTCTCCTGTATGAGCCTGAAGAAACACCTGATGGTACAGTAGTCCCCTCCTCACCTGGTAGCATTGGGGCCCCACCAATATTTGTTATATGCAACAAGTGGTCCCAAGCTATGGAGCAAATGTCTGAAAAGGAAGTTATTGATTCTATGCAAGTGTTTGCCATGAGCGTGCTTCAGATATGGGAACAAGATAGGCTAGAAATGCATCAGCAGGTGACAACGAACAGATATCCTGAAAGAAATATAGAAAGAGAAGGCCATGAGCTACAGAAGCTAATTCAGGCATTACAAAGGAAAATGGTTCTGGCATTTGGGGAAGCTGCAGGGAGTCTCTCGATTTCAGAAAATATCATATCTGATGGTGATAAAGGCAATAGTTTACATGATAGCTTGCAAGGAATTTTGGAGGCCATGGAGAGATTCACAGACAGATCTGCTAGAATGTATGAGGAGTTGATCGATGCAACAAAGTGAAGAGAGAAAAAGCCATTAGAGAGCTCAGAGCATCCATAGGTTGGTAGTAATTGGACTATATCTTTACTGAGACGTCTTAATTACTACTAGCTCTTGGATACAAAAACAACATTTGGGAGGAAGGGACAGTTTGGCAAGAAGTTCACCTTTTTTTTCTTTATTTTTCTGTTACATCCTGGTATTAGATTGAGGGTTTAAGTGTTTATTGAGAGAAGAGTCCATTGAAGATCCTCTTCTGTGAAGTCGATTTCAATGATGTTTAATGTTGTTATAAGTTAAGTAAAAGGGTCCCTATAGTATAAATTCTATCTTCGTAAGCTAGCTAGTCTTTCTGCATTTAAATAAATGTTTGTATGAACTATAAAGGTTTGAATTTGAAGTGCTCATTTGCAAAATTTGGTACTTTAGAAACTTGAGTTAGCCTGTGCATGAAGTGAGGAAGTCACTTATTAGATGCCTGGGTATTACTATGATTTATTTTATGAAATATTTGCCTTTCGTACAATATTCCTTCGAGTTGAATTATTGTATAACGTTACTAGTGAACAAAGTTACCGTCAAAAACATAAAAGCATTTTTTTTAATGGCAAAAGGACATTTTATATTTTAAAATTTTAAAATATTTTTTAATTACATTTCTAATTTTTTTTACGGTTAACTTTATCCTAAGTGTTATAAATTGCAATCAATTTTGGTTCTAACTTCTAATACTATCTAAACTATTAAGATAAATGACAACGTGACATCAACACATATATATAACATTAACGGTTCTTTACTACGGTATTTTATTTGTATTAATGATCCTTATAACAAATATATAATTTTAATGATTATATCACATGGAAATGAGGCTTTGATCATTATTTTGTTTTGTTAAACTAGCTAGACATTGCCAGTTGTTACTAGTTGTTGATTGAAGCTAGCTAAGAGCCTAGCAACCAAGTTTATCAATTCAAAAGTATTTATTTTTTTCAAAAGCACTTACATAAAAAATTATATGTTTGGACTTATAAAAAAATGATGTGCTTGGAAATTGGGAAAAATACTTTTGAGTAGTAATAGAAACAGTTTTTTAACTATAAGGAGAACTTAGGAGTTAAAACTTCTGCTTCTCGTCAAAAGTATAAGATAAAATTTAAATATTTTAGGATAAAACTACCCTTACTAAAATTTTGTATTTTACCATTTTATCCTTCATCTAACATTAGGTTACCACTCTTTGCTTCAAAAAATGTAGTTAATTAATAAATATAAATAATAATAAAAATATTTATGATTAATTTTTTATTTAAATAATATATATATATATATATATATATATATATATATATTTAGCTATTAAAAATAATAATTATAAATAATAAAATCTCATTAATTAAAATTAATAATTTATTTAACTAATAAATTAATAAAATAATTAAATTTTATATTTATTTGTTTAGAATTTAACAATAAAAAAAAGATGTATACTCATTTATCTATTTAGTAACATTAATAACTCTCTAAATCTATACTTACCATTCTTGATAATTTTATAGTCAAACAACTTTTTTATACTCATTTTTTAAACACAAATTGTTTCCTTTTTTTTTGTTTATAATCAGGGTATCCACCAGAGCGGCTTGATGACTAATTCCTTATTTTCCATGCATGCTTTTTACACTATTTGACGTAAGCTGTATTGGATTTTATTTCTTTTGTGGTTCTTAATCAATTTAGAATTGTTTTTCTTTTGTCTCATTATTTGATTTATATGTGAAGGTTTTGGATCTACTCAAAGTTTAGGGCATGTTTGGTTTACTTACCAAACAGTGCATTACGAGCACGTTTGGTATAAATGCACAGATATAAAGTAATGTAAAGAAAGTACTGTAGAGTAAAGTACTATAAAATAAAGGAAAGTACTGTAGAGAAAAGTGAGGAGAGAGAAAAAGTATGATAAAAAGGAAAGTACTTTTCTCTACAGTACTTTCTTTTATTCTATAGTACTTTACATCTGTGTATTTATACCAAGTGTGCCCTTAATTTTGAAGTCTCTGGGACAAGAAGGCTAGAACGAATGGAAAAACAAGAAAGGACAAAGTTTATGTCTGACATCTCTTCGTTTACCTTTTAGTTTTGGACATCCGTTGAGAATTTGCTAATGGCTAAACTTTGTTTTTCCTTTGGCCTTTGTCAAATAATTTTCAATCTTTCGGTGTGGTGCTTTAGTATATCTTGGTATGTATGTATTGAATTGTTATGATGATGAATATGCTATTGCTAGCTATAATTAGCAAAGTCAGCATTATTTCATTTATGTTTTTAATTACATTATATATAATGTTAAGGTGCTTATGACAATGAGAAGCAACAACACATGCTTATGATCTAGCAGCATTGAAATCCTGGGGTCAAGATACAATTCTCAACTTTTCTGTGTTATTATAAATTTATTTATTATGCAATGCTATATATATATATTTGAAGAAAGAAGAGTAATTAAGTTATATATGCATGTCAATTCTAGCTATTGACTTATGAGAACGAATAGAAAGAAATGGAGGGCCAATCCAGGAAAGATTACACTGGATCATTAAGGAGGTAAATTTGAGACATCTTGCATTATTATTGTTCTTGAAGTAAGCTATTTTTCATTAAAGGTAATTAATAGATAGAATTTGACTAAATCTTCATTAGTGTGAATAACGGAAAAAGATTAGAAAAATAGTATATTTTTAAGGAAAATATTTAAGTATTCAAATTGACTAGTCCAATATTATTCTAATGCTACTTATAAAAAATATATATTATTCTAATGCTATATATATTGCTTTTAGGAATTGATTAATTAGAAAAACATAATCTTCATATTCTTTTCCTCTAACAATTTGGATTATTCATGAGGATATATACTCTATTTTGTCCGACCTTAAAAAAATATACATAAAATAAATTTGGGAAAAATTTTATTTTCAATGTAAAATAGCAAAGTACATAAAATAAACTCGAGAATATATCTTGCATTAAAAAATATACATAAAATAGCAAATTACATAGACTCTGAAAGAATAATATATTTTTTAGTTACTTTATAAAATCATATTTTTACAAACTAAATCTTTTCTTGTTTTTCTTCAAAAATAGTCTTTGATCCTTTTTATTCAATTCGATTACATATTGGCATAGTTACTCCGGAACTATTGAAGGTTTCGCTAGAAATTTCATCTTGGGTAGTGCACTATATTGTATTACTTAGGTAATTATTTAATCCTGACTTGCGACGAGTCGGGAGACGTTATTCGTTCAGAAACGCCTCATCACCTGTAAAAGATTTGGCAAAACTCTAGTTGATAATTTCTCAATGATCACATCACAAATCACAATGTAGAATTCAAATAGCCTTCTCATTTCAAAAGCATGCCTACTGATTAGCTTACATAGTCCGTGAACATCACGTATTTTGTTCTCTTAAGAATAGATATAGCTCTTTGGTAAGTGTAGAATTTGATGGCCTTGAACACACGTGAGAAAAGATTCGAGTTTCCAAAATCCAAATAATGTGCAAATAAAATGGAAGATTCTAAGTGCTAATGTGTTCTTATTTACATTTGTGAGTGAGAATGATTACACCAAATTTTGCGTAAATGTCCATGGACAATCATGGGTTAATTGTATTACATGTTGGTGCTACAAGAATGGACGCCATTCATGGCATTCTTTGAAAGCGCAAATATATTCTTCCCTTTTTTAAAAAAAATATACCCATCAAGCACATGGTTTCTCTTGCTTAATTGCTTTTATCTTCCGATCCATTATTAATACTTTTTTGCAGTCAGAGTAAGGGACATGGAAAGTGTGTTTGGAAAACAAAATTGACATACATGGACAAGCTACTTGACATCCTTTTGTCCCATGAACAAGCTACTTCTATGTTCATTAAAGCTTTACATCATTCAAGAAGGGTTGCTTTCCCCATTTTCTTACAACAACGTTAGTGCAAACATGTTATTGTTAGTTGTAACTATTCTCAACTATGGACACACATATATATATGGACATGATGTTTATGTTATTCTGCTAGGAGGACAAATGACAAAGACCCATAAACAATTCCACTTCTATAAAAGCTGCCATTTTCTTGTCATATACGTAAAATAAACTCGGGAAACATAATTCACTTTAATGGGCTTCAAGGATTTCTTCAACCCAAAATTTTAGCCTGACTTCGTAAATTTATGGGCTTTTATACAGGTTGAAATTTTGAACAAGCTGACTAACTCAATAAAATCACATTCCATTATGAATTGCTTTTGAATATTGTGGACACTGTGAATATTTTTGTCATAAAAAGGTTGGTCAAGATTCATTCATTCACTTGGCGAAAGGTATCTTTTAGTTACATGCTTTACCAATCGATATTGTAAATTACCATTTAAAAGTTCTTTTTACATAAGATCACATATTACATTGTTGTGTAATTTGATATTTTGGAGGGGTGATATCTTCTTTTTCTGGTTTGTTTTTATTTGCTATTAGTTATTGTAATTACAGAATATTTCACTTTGGGACACGTGGCACTGACTTTCTAGAAGTCCAGCCTCAGCACCTGCTAGAGACACGTGGTACCACTCATCTGCTAGTTACATGGCCCTTACCCACGTCACTTCACGGAGCATCCCATTAATCAGACGTGAGAACTCCTCAAGCCTCGTGGCACGACCACGTCCCATGAGATCGTGGGTCGAGCACGACCTCCCCATACTCAGTATAAATAGACCCTCACCCGGGGGACTAAGAGATACGTAACACGAAGGATTACACCACCTTACCTCATATCCCTCACATACTCTCGGTAACCTGAGCACTCTTAGACACCTCACACGAATCCCCTTAAGCTCCGCCGTAGGTCCCACCGAGGCCAACCTCCGGCAAGCTCACCGCCATCCCGGAAGCTACTCCATATAGAGCTTCCAGCAGCCCTCAGAGACCCAAGCTCTCTCCCACTAAGGCAACCTCCTAAGAGCGGCTCGCCCGCCCGGACCTTTGACACGTTTTAGCCGCACACGGCCCGATACAGGTGAACTACCTTGCCTAACGGCTCCTATAGACGTCACCATGACGAAGCACGTGGACTTTGATCCCTTCCGAAGGGTACGTAGGCACCTAGGTGCATCACCTAAGGACAAGTCCCTCATGGTTAAGACCCCATGCGGTCCTAATTCCAAATTACAATTGTCTGAGCCAAAAACGACAGTTACAGTTATATAATTTTTGTCTACATGTTACAAAGTGGATTAGCTGATGTGCAGTCATAGTGCACATCTCCACCATTTATTTACATATAACTTTAATTCAATGGTTTAGATATATGGTTGTTGACGTCAACAATTATATTTTTATTGAATGAATGATGTAGATGTGCAATGCACTTCCGGTTCCCTACGTATTATTCATTATTTGATATCTTTCTATTAGGTAACAATTGTCAATGATTTAATATATATTTTTAATGTTAATATTTTATTTTCTTCTAGGAAAATATACCCAATTTTTATCCTTTGTCTTCTTCCATCTATACATAAATTTGGATGTGGTACTTTTTGAGAAATACATATGCCTCATAAGAAAGAATTTTAAGAATGTTATATAGTTTGAAGTATGGAAACTTTCTTAAATGTGACATTATGTACGGGTGTATTTTATTGAATACATACTCTATATCTTATTGAATATATTCCCATATATAAATGTAAACAACATTTTCATTGCAGGAATATATTCAAGTTTCCTTTTTATATTTACAAAAACTAAAATACAGAACATAAATGAAGTGCAATATAAAATAGTAATTTAGCATGAGCTAAAAACCGCCAGAAATAGAGTAAAATTTTTTTATTTTGTTTAATCGCCGCAAAATATCACTGGCGGTTATTCCAGCGGTTAGTTTTATTGCCATAAAGGGTCCTGCGATGTCGGTGTATGCGTCAGTTCATGTTCTGCCACTGGGACATTTAGCCACGGTTAAAATCGCCGCTAAAGTCTTAACACCCCCCCCCCCCCGGAAAAGCCATTTTTGTTGTTGTGCTTTATTGATAAAAGTACTTTTTAACTCAATTGTCAAACACAAACTGTTTTTCTCTCACATCACTTTTTCTCAAATTCTATTTAAAAATAAATACTTTAAAGTGGATGGGTTGTGAAACAAACTCTATGTAAATAGGCTTGACTAGACCCAAAGAGTATGCAACATTGGACTAATGAACATTTTGTTCTCCGTCTTACCATCCTATGAAGTACCAAATTGATGGAGACGAGACTCATACAATACCAAATATATGAGCTAAATCCTCTGGTTGCACATTCAAGCTGTTCGGTTAGCCACATTTATTGATCGGTAACCGTGGCTAATTGGGAAAGCATGAATGCACAACAACAGAGGATCCAGACTCAATATATGTAATGGAACTTGGATGATTAATGGGGACATGGGAGGATTATGGGAGACAATTCAGGGAGGAGTTAAGAGGGAGTAAGGTCAACTCTTAGACTAAATGAGGCAGAATATTTGGTCTGTCCTAAGTTTCTGTGTAAGAGTCTTATATAGTCTTTTAGTGGGTTGAAATGGGCCGTGGACGTTTTAGAGGCGGGAACCTTCTAGAGGGTTTTAGTGTGACATGTGTGTATCACATGTGAGGGGAATATCTTGTATTAACAATCTCTAAATTTTCACTCTCGTAAGCTATTTAATCCCTAGAACATTAAATGTTAACTTACCGCGTGACATAGACATTATATGCTAATGTGGCGCTCTTAATTCACCACCTTAATTTTTTTTTTTGATTGATGGAAACAGATTACAAGTGGATGAAAGAGTTTGTAGGAAGTAGGAAAATATTTTGCGGGATGAGGGAAATAACATAAGACTTATATGCATCTCGGTCCGCGATAGTCATGACTGTTGTCCTGATATTTCTCTGCTTGATGAGGAGGAGAATATCCTTCTGCAGTATAGCGTGACCACTACTTTGCTTCTTTGTGATGATTTGATGATGTCCCTGGCTTTCGAAGACCATTGTATTGATGGAAGCATATCCCTGCAAATGCCCACATAATATTTTCCTAATAACTACTAATAGGAAAACATCAAAGGGTAAATGTTCATTATTACAGACTAGAGCTATAGACTTTAATGATGATAACTGCTGATGAGTCAAGATGAGATACTTTCGTGGACCTTTCCTAAGTTTCCATAGCAGAAGAGAATTGAGATTAGATAATCCATCCATAGTAACTTGTGAAATGTTATGAAATCTTGGATGAGATATATGCCGGAACTGTTGGAGAGCAAAGGCTTGTGTCACTTGCATGCACTGTTGATGAATCGCCTGGATTGTGTTAAGTGGCGATGGTTGGTGTCCTTCCATATAAAATTTATTCCGAGCGTGCCATATGTTGTGCAGGCAAATGAGTTTAGTATGTAGATCCTCCAAGTCATGTTGTGTTCCTTGTTGTGCTTGAAGAAGCCAGTGTGAAAGACACTGTATTAAATTAAGAGAATAAAAATCCTCGATATGAAGTGCCAAAGACGAACCAAACCAAATTGCTCTTGCGAATGGGCAGGTGATGAAGATATGATCTAGAGACTCTGGCTCTTGTTGACATAAACAACAAATTTCCTCCACTGGCATATGATGTCTCTTCAAGTTTGTGAGATTTGGCAAGGCGTCATTAAGAATTCTCAGACAAAATTCTTGACTCTGCTCGAAATTGATAAGCTCCACAGGAATTTCCACGGGAAAAAGTCAGATGGGTTATTCTGCCTTCCTATGTCAGAAAGAATGTGATAACCCTCTGAGAATTTATATTCTCCTGAGGTAGAGAATTTCCAAGATAACCTGTCATCAAAGTCACAAACAGATAAGGGTATTTGTAAGATATCCCTGGCAATGTGCAGTGCAAAAAGTTGATTAACAAGCTGTTGATTCCATGCTCGAGTATTTGTGTCCACCAGATTAGCAACAGTGTCCTGCTGAGAATGCGGAGGAAGGGTAGCTTGCAAAGGCCACCAAAACTTTGAACCTAAAGGAATTTGAGCACCATACTCAACATTCCACCATAGATGATCAAAGATGAGCTTCCCAGATTTGTCAATACACTTCCATATGGCTGACGGCTGAGTAGTTTTCTTCGGTGGAGTCTCCAAATTGCATTTAAAATATTTTGCACATGCCCATTTACTATAGATTGAAGAAGGTTGACTCACTATACGCCAAACTTGTTTAGCCATAAGAGCCTTGTTGAATAAGCATGTCTGACGCAGCCCTAATCCTCCTTTGTCTTTGCTTCTGAAGATTTTCTTCCTGGATGCCAGATGAATAGGAGCTTTGTTACTGTTGTGTCCCCAGTAGAAGTTTGTGGATAGAGCATCTATTTTGTCTGCATATTTATTTGGCATATGCATGACAGAAAGTTGATAAATTGGAGAAGATTGAAGAACAGATTGTATCAAAGTAAGTCTTTCACTCTGAGATAACAGTCTGGATTTCCATCCTGCTAACTTGGATTCCAACTTCTCCACTAATTCCTTGTATAGCTCTGCACTATTAACTTTATTATCCACCTTGACCCCCAAGTACTTGCCTAACTTGTTGGAAGTTTTTGCTCCTAAAGTAGTTGACATTATTCTTTTAAATTGTCGAGGAGTATTAGGACTGAAAATGACGATAGATTTGTCCTTATTTAATACCTGGCCTGCCAACCGTGCATATGTGTCAAGGGTCTTTTTAACGGAACTGCAATTTTGAGGGTCAGCCTTGAAGAATAAGATGGTGTCATCAGCATACATCAAATGCGAAATCCGTGGCCCTCTTCTACCGAATTGAATACCCTGCAACTTGTTAATCCGTTCCTCCTTATGCAACATGCAAGAAAGAATATTTGAACATAACAAGAACAAATACGGTGATAAAGGGTCTCCTTGACGGATTCCACGCTGAGGTTGAAAGTTGCCCGCTTGTTGACCATTGAGCATCAATGAGTAAGAAACTGTCGTCACGCATTGTATGATTACCTGAATAACTTTGTGCGGGAATGCCATCTTTGTCATTACTGCATCAAGAAAGTCCCAAGAAAGCTTGTCATAAGCTTTGTGAATATCTAATTTAAATGCACACCAATTTGTTTTGACTTTTCTAGCTTTGTGTATGATGGTCATTAGTTCCGAAGCTAGGAGGATACTGTCTGAGATTGCTCTGCCTTTAACAAAACCATTCTGATTTGGTGCAATGATTCTTTCCATAATTGATTGCATACGAATAACCAAAACCTTTGAAATGATTTTAACCACAACATTGCAGAGGCTGATGGGACGGAAGTCCTTGAATTGCTCTGGACTCTGATTCTTGGGGATGAGAGTTATCATGGTTTGGTTAAGTTCTTTGAGAATAAACCCTCTATCAAAGAATGATTTGATGCAGGCAATTAGGTCATTTTTAACCACTGGCCAGAATCTTTGAAAGAACATTGCTGGTAGTCCATCTAGTCCAGGCGCCTTATCAGGTTTCATAAGGAAAAGGGCATTTTCAGTCTCAGCATCTGTAAGTGGTGCCTCCAAATGTAACCTCTCCTGGTCAGTTATGGAAGGGACTTCCAAGGAATGAAGGAGCTGATCTATTTCCACTCTGGCAGGTCTATTATCATGGGTGTATACGTCATTAAAGTATTGAACCGCCAACATTTCCATTTCTTGATAATCATTAGTCCACTCTCCATCCATTCTTCTTATTCTTGTAAAATGATTGATGAGTCTTCTTTTCTTAACAATTGAGTGGAAGTATTTCGTGTTTCTGTCCCCTTCAACTAACCACAGTTGCCTGGCCTTTTGAGCCCAGAGGAGTTCCTCTTTTGCAAGCTTATCTTCAAGACTTTTTCTGATTTCTTTTTCTTGAAGTAATAACTGAGATGGAGGATAGTCAAAATTAAGTAGACTCTCTTGTAAATTTCGAAGGTCATCATTGAGACTTTTAATTTGTTGCTGCACATGACCAAAACAATTACGGTTCCAGGTTCTGAGATCCTGTTTCACCCCTTTACACTTCTGAACAAAAGAGTAAGCTAATGAACCCCTTTTATTTACTAACCATGCATCTCTTACAACCTTTTTACAACTTTGATCTAATAGCCACATTGCTTCAAAACGAAAAGGGCAGGGTCTATAAGGGATACAATGATGCATATTAAGTACTAAAGGGCTATGATCTGAACAAAAGGAAGGTAAGCTAAATATTTTAGTTTGAGGGAAGTTTTCTATCCAGGCTATATTACAAAATGTTTTATCAAGTCTCTCCCAAACAGTTGCATCACCCAGCCTTCCATTATGCCATGTATACCAATTTCCTTGAGCATGAAGATCAATCATGGCCCCTTCAGCCAGTAAGTTCTTGAACTGATCTGCTCCAGGGAGAGAAGAACAGCTACTAAGTTTTTCTACTGAGGAGGACACTTGATTGAAATCTCCAAAGACTATCCAGGGGAGGTCGGTGATTGAAGCCTTCTGCTGCAAGTATTCCCATAAGATAGCCCTTTCTGCCAGCCTGGGATGTCCATATACACAAGTGAAATGAAATTCTCCAGATGTTGCAGAGATCGCAGAAGCATGAATCCAATGTTTGGATACATCAATAACAGTACATTGAGTAGCTTGATTCCATGCTAGTATAGTGCCACCACTTCTTCCCTCAACATTAGTACCAACATAATTGTCATAGCCCAAACTATTAAGTGTAACCGCAACAGATTTTACTGGGAGCATAGTCTCTGAGAGATATACAAACTGTGACCTATGCTCTCTTAGAAGCTACTTCAACCTTCTAATTGTCGAGGGGCAGCTTAACCCTCGACAATTTCATGCTAGAAACGTCATGCTTGCGGAGGAGGCTGATATGGGACAGCCTCCTCAGAACCCTCATCAATGGGATCCAGTTCCATAACAAAACGAGCTCTCTTTTTCAAGGGGTACTTTAGCAATGGTCTGGCTTGGATGAGCTGAAATTTTCCGAGAACAGTGCCATAAGTCTTCTGCTTCTTAGACGGGCTTGTTACAGTTTCTGCCACCTTCCTCTTAGGTCACCACCTTAATTACTATCATGTCATCTTCACTAAAGCACAAAAGTGATTTAGTGACGGATACACTTTCCGTCACTAAAATAATTCGTCATCTTAAAAATCCCTAATTCTTCATATTCTTGCTTCATTCTTGTTTTCTAGATTCAAAATCCTTAATTCTTCTTCTTCCTTCAATAAATTTCTACACAAAATTGAAGAAACAAAAGAAACAAATATATATTTAGAAAACACCATATCATTTTAAAATATTTCAAAAAATTAGAGAACAGAAGATTTTGTTTCAAACCAAAGGAAAATTTGCTAGCAAATTCCTCAATGTTCGATAATATTTCTTGTGATAATTAGACACAGACATTCATATGCGAAACTAACATTATTGCTTTTGGCCTCCCATGATTCAGACTAAGCACAAAAAACATTCAAGCTTCAAGCAATCTTTAAGCTTTTAGCCTACCATTATCTTTTTTTTTTGTTTCTTCAATTTTGTGTAGAAATTTATTGAATGAAGAAGAAGAATAATTTTGAATTTTGAAGATGAAGAATTAAAGACTTTTTGTGGCAGATAATTTTAGTGATGAAAAATCATTCACTAACCCATCACTAAATTACTTTTCTTTCTATAGTGAAGATGTCATGGCAGTGACGTGAAGAGTTAATGTCACCAAGTCAACACATAATGTTCATGTCATACAGTGAGTTAACGGTTAACGTCTTAGAGACTAAACAATTGGCTAGAGTGAAAATTCACGGATCAAATAATTTATTTTCAAAATGCGGAGACTAAATAGTAAGTTAACTAATAATTCAGGAAAGAAAAATTTTGTCTCTTTATTTAATTATATCTTAGGTCCTACTTAACAATCAATGGCTCATTTGATGTGCTTGCAAACTTTTCCTTTTAAGCTTTTTGCAAAAGGAAAATTGGGCGATAACGCTTCTACTACATGGAAATGGAATTTGGATAGAGAATATGTGCGCTGGATGCAATTGCACATAGTAATTGTGTTGGGCTAAACATTAAACTATAATAAATTGGACATGGGAATGACACGTTTAAGACTAGGCATTCTAATCTCAAAAAGAGAAAGAACAAGGAAAAAGGCATGAAAGAAAGAAAGTAGACTTTTTCGTAGACTTTTTTAATTGAGGAATTGTAATTAAGTTGAAAATTGTGGTCTCAAACTTACAAGTTTGTTAGAAGGAGAGATAGAATTTGGGAGTAAATGCTTAGAGTAACATGTGGCATATAGCCACCACATGTGATTGGTAATGGTGCATCCTAGTCATATCTTATAAATGTCATCCAATTGTGGAAAAGTATAAATATTCACATTGGGTTAGCCCCTCGTCCTCCTTCCCGTGGCCGTGAAGTAAGTTGATTGTATGCGCTCGGAAGGTTCGCGAAGTTGACCTCTCGGCTTGTGCCTGCGGGTATGGGATCACAATCCATTTTAATTAAAATCAATAATCAAAACTTGAGTGGTGAATTTTCAATGCTCAATATAAAAAAAAAAAATCATAAAAAAGATAAATATAATTTCATAATATATCTTCTTATGGACATGTGGCACTGACAATTTAAAAAGGTTAACTGGACCACGGATCAGTGACACGTGACACCACTCGATGATCCCGAACGTGACTTCTCTCCACAATCACCCGCGTACTCTCCCGCATTAGAGATCGTGGGTCGAACCCCCTGCGCAATAACGTGGGTCGATCACATTCTCCTCTACCCCGAATAT
Organism: Senna tora; assembly: GCA_014851425.1. Classification (NCBI taxonomy): domain Eukaryota; kingdom Viridiplantae; phylum Streptophyta; class Magnoliopsida; order Fabales; family Fabaceae; genus Senna; species Senna tora. The sequence continues at coordinate 14,724,813 of CM026261.1, read as the reverse complement.
AAATATCCCTCACCTAGGGGACTGAAGGGTACGTAACGAACAAGCGAAAAGGCAATACTTACAACACAATTGCATTCCACGAGATCCTCATTACTTGAAAGTCTATCTAACAGACATCAGTACATACTCGTTTCATTACAGGATTCACACATCCTCTTGCTCCAAGCAATACCTAGAGACTCTTGCTCTCTCATCCTCTAGTTACAAGGTACCTCCAACAGGTGGCTCGCCTGCCCGGAGCAATACCCACGTCCTAACCGCACACGACCACTACAAATAACACTCCTGTCTAACGGCCACCATGGACGTTCCCTCTTCGAACTACGCCACAAGGGTATGTAGGCACCTAGGTCATTACTTAAGGAATTGTCTGAACAGAATTCGACAGTTATAATAATATCAATACTATATGGACTCATTTTAGTTCTTTATCTTTTTCACTAATTTCATATTAATCATTTATTTTTTAAAAGTTTTTAACTATAATGAAAGAATAGCTCGAAAAGAAGTTGAAGTTCATCACATCCCAGCTGAACAAGTTACTGATATGTTGACTAAGGCTATCTCTAGCAAAACTTTTTTCGATTGTAAGACCAAACTCAGACTTGCAGATTCTACCCACCTCTACTTACTTGGGTTTGAAGGGGATGTTTAGTACTATTAAAATAGGCTTGGACTCGCGGGCCAGCTCGGCCCGCCCGCTAAATAGGCAGGCTTGGACATTAAAGAATTGGCTTGTTTAAAAACGGGCCTAAACGGGATTGCCCGCGAAAAATTAAAAAAAATAATATATATTTATTTAAAATATATATAAATATATATGTTTTAGATAATTTTATATGTTAAATAATAATTTTATTTTAATAATGTGTATAAATAATTTAAATAATAATAAAATATTAAGTTAAAATAAAAAATACTAATTTTTAAATAAATATATAATTTTATAATTAATTTTTAAAATAATATATTTAAAAAAATAAAAAAAATTGGCCTGCGGGCCAATATGAGCGGGTTTGGACATCACTAACCAAGCCTACCTAATAAATGGATGGGTCGGCCCATAACGGGCCAGGCGAGTCCGGCCCATTTTGACAACGGATGTTAGGATATGGGATTGTATAGATAATTAATTTAAGTCAATTAGAGTTTGTTGTTGATTCTATTATCATTTGTTCACTCTCTTAGCTAGTCTCTTCTATATATATATAGGCTCCCCACAATATAGTTTCTCATTTTCTATCACTCTTGAAATAGTAATAACTTTGCCACGCAAGAGAGAGTATGCTTCCAATTCAGCACGATACATCATCACTTAACGAAAGATTAACGCTGTTAGATAAAATGACTGATTTGTAACAAATTGTAAAGATAGAAAATTAATTTGAAACTTTTGAAAGATGAAAGACCAATATAGAACTAGTGAAAAAAATGAATATTTGGCCATACTATATTTTCGTGGACAAGACTCATCTAGTCACCTTCTAAACTATGTTTTTTTGTTGCCCACTCGGTTTCCGGACTCGACCCGCGTTGCGCACATGATTATGGTTGGAGAGTCTCCCAACAAGAATAGTTATATTCACCAGGTCTCGAGCCCAAAACCTTGCTTAAGCTATACTATGCTACTTACCATTTGAACCAACCTCTCCTTAGTATCTTTTAAACTATATTTGAAGTTCAAGTAAGAACAGAACAAATTTATTAATGAAATGAGGTTAATAAGAGTTTTAATAAAAAAAAAAGGTGAAACACCTATTAATTTTGTTTGAAAGTTATAATAAAATAAATAGAATAAAATTATTATTAATTATTTTTTTAATATTATTCCTTATAAATTAATAGAATGAAATAGAATAACTCATTATAATTAAAAAGATATAATTATATTTAAAATATTAAATTATTTCATTTAATCCTTAATCTAAAAGAAAAAAAAAGAAAAAAAAAGTGGGTTTAGATGGTTAAAGAGGATCTTAAAGACCCTTTCCTACCATTTCATTGTATTTATATTTTTTTAAACGCATTCTATCCTCATTAAATCATACAAATACACATCATCTAATTGAATTATTTCACTTTTTATTACTTTTTTTTAACTCTTCATCCAAAAAGAGAAATGATATGGAGAGGTTGAATTCTTGGAAGCTTGACCCCTCCTTTCTCTTTCTCTCTCCATTTTGATGGAAAGAGAAAAGTGATGTGATGTATTTCATTTTTTTTAAAAAAAATATAATGGACTAATGAGAGGTCAAACCTAAAAAATTTAAGCTCTCTATAACACAGCCCATCCAAAAATTACATAATTTGAATTCAAATCCAAAAGATACAGGGCTCCATCACTTCACCTTGATCACCAAAGAAAATATGAAAATCATAACCACAACTGTACAGTGTACACACTCTCCTTTGACTCTTAACCGTGGGTAACCTTCGTAAAACGGTAAGAAACCTGCATTCAAAATTGGAATGAATGCAAACAGGTTGTTGCGCGTTACATGGAAATTATGTTGCCCCAATAAATAAGAAATTCTGAAAAGCCAAGAAGCATTAATACTTGTCATAAATATGTTATTGCACATTCATTTGGAGAGTTATGAGTTATGACTTATGAACGTGGGTTTAAATAGCCGAGTGAGTTCATCCAGTATTCACATTATTTTTTTTACCCAACTTGGTAAGTGTAGACTGATAAATTTAATTTAATTTCCCAAGATTATGAAAAATAGATCTATAACTATTAATGTACAACGGCTGCAACTGTTTAGCTTTTTTTTATTACCGCAGTACATCGTACGTGTCCTATCTTCCTAGCTTGCAAGCAACTAAGGAAAAAAATAAATAAATAAAGAAGGAAGAAGAATCCATAGCTAGCACTGTAGAGGCTAGAGTAGAGAGACAACTAGTTTTCTTTTTTTTTTTTCTTTTTTTTTCTTTTAACCTCAAAAATAATAAAAAAAAGGGACAACGAGTTCCACTCTGTCTTCTCAAGCACAGAACAACAAAACCAACTCGCGTGTGCTTAGCAAATAGCAATAGCAAGAGCATCAGGAATCATCAATAGGTACAAGTCATCTATGGTTTATGTGATCTCTTAGCCGAGAAGGTTGTGCTACTCATTCTGAGCCATGGGTTGCTGCCAATCATCATTTCTGACCGAAACCCACCCTGAAAAGCAGCAAAATCAACAACCCAACCACCATAATACCCACAACCACATCCACACCCAACCACACCCACCTTCTTCTCTAACCGCCGCCGACCCCTCCGCCGCCGCCGCCGCCGCCGTTGGTGGTGTCCCTTCTTTCTCGGAGTTCTCTTTCTCAGAACTCAAAGCTGCCACCGATAATTTCAGCTCAGACTTTATTGTGTCTGAGAGTGGAGAGAAGGCCCCTAACCTTGTGTATAAGGGCCGCCTCCCCAATCGCCGTTGGATTGCCGTCAAGAAGTTCACCAAGGCTGCATGGCCTGATCCCAAGCAATTTGTGGTACTCTTTCTTCTTCCTCCTCTACGTTCACTTTTCTTTCCTAATTTCAATTCCTTGCTGCTCGTTTTTTTCTTGATTTTGATGCCTATTTATCTCTTTGCCGAATTTTGTGCCTTCTAGGAAGAGGCGTCTGGTGTTGGAAAATTGCGACATCGCAAGCTTGCTAACTTGATTGGCTATTGCTGTGATGGAGATGAGAGGCTGCTTGTTGCTGAATACATGCCCAATGATACTCTCGCCAAGCATCTTTTCCACTGTATGTATCATATGTTTCACAAACATTTCACTCCCACTCTGCCTCCCCAAGCTTGATCATCTACTTTAGCCCCTTTTCTGTTCGGGGCCGTTCTTATTGTTCATCTATTTAAATATTTTGGAAAAGAAATTATGAAAGGGAATCACACTAATACACAAACTTTGCCTAATGTGAAGGACAAAAAAAATTGTTAATAAGCATTGGTGTAGATAAAACCAAGGTTAATCTAATTTATATATTCTAACCATGGAGCATAGTAGTCTATTTTGCTGCACACCTATGGACCCATTGAGAGTTAAATGAAGTGCGTTGTTGTTTATCTTTGTTCAATCTTCAGCGTTTGTTGTTTATTTCAGGGGAAAACCAGACCATTGAGTGGGCCATGCGCTTAAGAGTGGCTCTTTCTATTGCTGAAACTTTAAATTACTGTAGTTCTGAGGGCCGCCCTTTATACCATGATTTGAATGCTTATAGAGTTCTTTTCGATGAGGTAACGCCTCCTTGTTATTGTTACTCTTCATATCTGTTTCCATACACATTTTTCCTTTTAAGCTGCTTACGGCATTTATGATATCTTGAGGTGATTGTCTGATTTATTAATGGATTGTTCAGGAAGGTGATCCACGTCTGTCATGTTTTGGTTTAATGAAGAACAGTAGAGATGGAAAAAGTTACAGCACGAATCTTGCATACACACCTCCTGAATACTTAAGAAATGGTAAGTACAGGTCCTGGCTACCCTGATATATATTCTGTAGTTTCTCTTCTATTTGTCAAAGGAAATCACAGCTAATATGTTGCATGATCATCCTACCTGATATCTTTGCTCTAACTTATTTATTATACTCATTAGTTTGTCTCATTGCCTTGATATTAAAATATTAAATTTTAGGAAGGGTCACACCTGAAAGTGTCATTTACAGCTTTGGCACAGTTCTCCTAGACCTGCTAAGTGGGAAACACATCCCTCCAAGTCATGTAAGTAGCTCATATCTGCTAAAACCTTTTCTGTTTCTGTTTTTGTTGTTTACCTGATCATTTATATGCTGTCTGTAAATTTTGTTTTGTTATGTGTGTCAGCTGGATCGTCTATCTAAATTTCTTATTAATGAGTAGTCTTTGGATGATCTTGGGAATAATACTTGCCCTAGGAAAACTGCTAGAGAACATGGATTAACTACTACAAATGATGGGTTGACTGTAGAATTAAATTTTGTAATTAGTACTAAAATGCATTATCTTTATATTAATTCAATATTGTACTATTTCTTTTTGATGGAATATTGTACTGTTTTTTATTATGGGTGATACTTTCTTTTGTTTGGCCGCTTAAAATTATTCATTTTTCTAATATATTATGATTTTGGGTGGCACTTTCTTTTGTCAAGCTAGCTCAACTACCAACTGTAGAAAAAAAAAACAAATTATGCACGAAAAGCTGCTTATACTGAATCAGTTTGCCACTGTCCCCACAGTTTCAATAATTGTGACTAGCGAGCTGGCTTGCTGTCATAGACATATCTGTATGATTCTGCCTTCTCATCTAAAGCCATAAAACACATCACTCTTTCTTGAGTTTTTCTGTCATAGACATATCTCTTTGTTTTTGCTTCTCGAATATATATAATTTTAATGGTTATTATGCCCATATCTATTTAGTGGTGATAAAGTTTTGACCAACTTATATTGCTAAAATTGATTAATACGTCAAAGGTGTGTTGTTGTTGCTGTATATGAATTAAAAACAATATTATCATTACCAACTTGAGAGATTAACTTCTTTCACTTAGTTTGATAGTTGGTGTTAATGAATTTGCAGTTACTATTGATGTAAATCCTTGTCAAAAGTTAATATGCTCTTTCTTACTTAACCTATTCAAATTTGGTTTTATCATTGGTGCCATATGGAGTTATCTGAATCTGTCTGCAGGCACTTGACATGATACAGGGAAAAAACAACATGCTCTTAATGGATTCGCATTTGGAGGGGAAGTTTTCTACAGAAGAGGCAACAGTAGTTGTTAATCTTGCCTCTAAATGTCTGCAATATGAACCCAGGGAGCGGCCTGATACAAAAGATTTAGTCACAACACTTGCTCCATTGCAAACAAAACCTGATGTAAGAATCCTTTTGCTACCTGAAGAATGAAATAAGTTTATTACTATAATGGGTTATTGAGCCTTTATTGCTTATAGAGCTCTACTTAATATTCTATTTTCACTTAAATGGATCCTGATCTTGGATGCTGAACTTCCATCATATCTATTAGTTGATTAATGTAACTTCTGTATTAAGCTGTTTCTTTAATTGGCCAGTCAAATAGATTTGCTTGTTTGGGAACCCTTAACTAATTATCACTAAATCGAATCAAACTTGGTAACCTAGATTTAGGCAAGGACATCTGTTTTTTTTGGGGTGAAAATGTAGTCTGGATGATATGCATATGTTCATACTACTTGGATAGGCCAAAAAATGTTCTACTTCGTAGTAAGTTTTATATAATATACAAGGGTTTAGTAGAAGATAAGCTGTAAATGTTTGATGTATTTAAGTAGTCAAAGTTTTTTATGCATGATTCTAACATAACTCGAAAGAATCTATTTAGTGAGGATTAGTCCTTGTAGGATTGGTATTTGTTTCAGACTTATATAACAAATTTCATTAACACAAAGAAGAATCTTGGTAAATCTAGAGACAAATCCTTGAATCCACAAATACAAGCAACTTGCTTCTTTGCCGTTGACATATGGTACCACCTTTCAAATTAATGGCAAAAAATCCCATGTTATGGGTTGTGGCTAGAACATTACTTAACATCTTAGGTTACTACTATTACTTTTTACCTCTCTAGGCTGAAGGAAATTTTATTCATTCATTGCCTAAATTGCATTAAGTGGGAGCAGTAAATGGAGTAAAGGTCCTCGCAGCTCATTAATGCTTGAACTCTGATATCATCTTAATCTTATTGAGAGCCCATATTCCACACGAAAGTCCATGTTCTTGTGCTACTAAAACTCCGTTGAAGATCTTTTTTTTTTAATATATAATAAATAAAGTATATGAACGAGAAAAAAATTAACAAATCTATCATTATGCACAAGTTGATAATGTGTTGATGACTTGATGATATGTGATATTTTTTATTTATTCTTATAAGCATATTAATAAGTGATCTGATCATGTGATATCAGCATATGAGCTACAATCAAGCTAGTTCAGTATATACCTTACCTCCACTCCCATCCCAAGAAAGATTTCAAATTTTTAATCAATATTCTTTACTATTATTCATGTTTGTCTAATATTTTCATATGTTTATCAAAAATATTTACATGAGGACTTTTTGTGTATTGCTTTTCAATATTATACGTAAACTTAGGTTCGATCAGTAACTCCTAGTAGCTAGACTGACGATCCCAAACTCTGAGCTTGGACTTGGTTGATGACTACCCAGTACAATGTGTTGGTGGCCTTTGGCTGTGACTAGGCTAGAGGTAGGGGAAGACCAAAGAAAATAATAGAAGAAACTATTATGATGGATTTAAATATTAATAACCTAACTATAAAAATGGACAAAGACAACACACATTGGCGTCGCATGATCCATATAGCTGACTCCTCCTAGTTGGAAAAGACTTTGAGTGTCTTTGATTGTTATTGAATATATCTCCAACTAGATCAGGGAATTTACTGAAGTTATCATTTGAACTTTAGGGAAAGGCAAAAATATCTTCACTCAACTTGATAATATAAGAACACACATCTTCGTTCATTGGCAATTTAAATGTTAAAAGGTTTGAAACAGATCACTTGTTGATTACGCCAATTTCGTGCTTCAGGTTCCTTCTTATGTTATGCTTGGAATTCCAAAGCATGAGGAAGCTCCATCTACCCCGCAACGCCCTCTTTCAGCAATGGGTGAGGCTTGTTCAAGGTTGGACCTCACTGCAATACATCAGATCTTGGTTGCGACTCATTACAGAGATGATGAAGGAACTAATGAGGTAATTAATAGGCGCAATGCAATACTATCCAAAGTTGTCTATCTTTGCTGAAATGTTTGGATTTGGTTTGGTTTAGTTGTCTTTCCAAGAGTGGACCCAACAGATGAGAGACATGTTGGAAGCAAGGAAGCGAGGAGACTATGCGTTCCGTGACAAAGATTTTAAGACAGCCATTGAAAATTATTCACAGGTTTGCATTCAGCACTAGTTGGACATTGTTAATGTTGTATGATTACATATTGTTTTCTTAGGATGTGTTTGGGAGTGGGAAAATGGAGAAGTGAAGGGAAAGAAATTGACTAAGCTTTCCCTTGTTTGATTGTTAAAATTTTGGAGGGCAAGGAATTTAAGGATTGTGTTAACCCTCCTCTTTTGTTAATTTTAATTCACCCCAAATTAGAAGAGTTTGAAGGAACTTACATGAAATTGATTATTATTGCTGGACACACATCGCATTAAAAATATGTTTATTGTTTTTTTGTTTTGATAACTAAAAATATGTTTATTGTTAACCTTCCCTTTCCTTTCTTTTTTTATTTATTTTAAACACCCAAATAAGTGAGAAATGTCACTAATTGATCTTTTATTCCCTCCCCTTCTCTTTCCCTCCAATGGCTTCCCTTCCCTTTCCCTCCTCGCTCCCAAACACACCCTTAGAGTGAGATGTGAGTTGATATAGAGATGCATTTGGTTTGTTGTTGATGCAGTTTATCGATGTGGGAACAATGGTGTCGCCAACCGTTTTTGCTCGGCGTAGTCTATGCTATCTTTTATGTGATCAACCAGATCCTGCACTTAGAGATGCAATGCAAGCCCAATGTGTTTATCCAGACTGGCCCACAGCTTTTTATATGCAATCGGTTGCTCTTGAGAAGCTGGACATGCACAAGGATGCTACAGATATGTTAAATGAGGCCACTGCTTTGGAAGAAAAGAGGCAAAGAGGAGGCAGAGGATCATAGCACTTTCTCACTTGCTATTTGCAATACCTAATTTGAGGTTGCCAAATTCTGTATAAAAAGCTGAGCTGCCCAATCAAAAAATTTAATATATATCTGAATTCAACATGTGTCTGCTTAGATAGCACATGTACTTTGTTTCATAGGAATTAACTGTGCATATGCACATTCAATTGGGAAGGGAATACTCACTCTGATATTTCAATATGCAATCTCTTCAACTCTTTGTCTGCCACACCTTGCAATATGGACCACTCTTATTGCATATGGCAGCGCATGGTTGTGATTTGGTATTTCTTCTTTATCAATTTATTTCATATATACAAATATATTTTCTATCTTGGTGAACAGGCGATGTTTAATATATATATATATTTTATATATAATACTTTGTTCAATCTCCTAGTTATGATACAAGCAGAGAATCCTGAGATGATTTATCTGTGGTACTTGTGGCTTTGGAAAGTGTGTTGCTCCTTCAACGTTTAAGTCCTGACGAGAAGTTAGTCTGAAATGAGCCGACTAGATATTAGATAAGCTCCGAGGTAAATTAATGGTGTAATACCCATTTTGATTTCTTAATTTTTATTAGTTTTATATTGATATTTTATCTTTTAAAAATTTTAAATTAATTTTTTATCTTTGTAATTTGTTTCAAATAAGTTTTTTTGTCTGATAACATTAATTTTTTCATTAATTGATATGGCAAAATTTACTAACCTGACATATTACTTTTTTTTTTCTTTTTTTTAATTCTGCTTTCCAAATTTCTCTAGGTAACGGAACCTTAACCCTATGAATATGACCTTCCATCTCTGTCTTCCTCAACATCTCTCTTGGATTCCTATACAAGAGTTTCTCCATCCTTCTATCCTTCTCATCTTTATTGGATAGATATGGCCCACCTTCATTTATACTTGCGACGCCGCACACTCAAGCCCTTCCTAAACTTTGTTTAGGATCATCACAAGCCTTTTTTTTTTGGCCTGGGATCATCACAAGCCTTGAAATATATATACACACACATAGATAGATACATAGATACATACATACATACATAAATCACATTACTAATTAATCTGTTTTAACTTCTTGTTTTTTTAGCTTGAAGTATCAATAATAACTTGAAAATTTTCTATAAAAGAGAAAGAGGGGCTAAAACAGATTTTGGAAATATTCATGCGTAATTTTTCAATGGCAGCAACAATGTTAATTACCCTTATGTGAAGAAGTTTAACACCGACTAGAATGGATATATTAATTATTATGGGCAACATTAGTCTCACTTTCTTCGATGGATAGGTGATTTTAGTTGGCTTCTGCTTCCGTGGAGGACTAGGGCATGACTTAGGGCCTGTTTCGTAAGTTTATTTTAGGGTTAGAAGTGCTTATTTCTTTTAAAAAACATTTATTTTCTTAAAATAAGGTGTTTGACAAATTATTCAAAAGTACTTTTGAGTTGTATAGGAAGCAATTTTTCAGTTTTAAACAAAAGCTAAAAATTGGAGTTTCTGCTACTAACCAAAAGCAGAAGTTAAAATTTAATTATTTTAGAACAAAAGTATCCTTATTAACATTTTAAAATTTCTATTTAATTAATAAAGACAATAATAATAATTTATCAAATAGTAATAATAATAACAAATAGGAAAAAACTTATGTCTATTTCCTTATGTCCATTTCCTCCAATTCTCCAATATAATTATGACACGTAGCAAAAAGTGTTTAAATGACCAATCACAGTAGAGAGAAAATATAGAAGACCACCTTTTATATGACCAATCATAGAAGAAAGAGAGTGTAAATACAATATATGATTGGTGGAATTGGAGGAAATGGATATAAGGAAATAGACATAAGTTTTTTCCTAACAAATATTTAAAATTATTCTTTTTATTTTAATAAAATTAATAGATATTTAATAAAAATAATAATCATAAATAAAAAAAATTATATTAATTAAAATTAATAATTTTTTCATTAACAATTTATTAAATTAATAAAATAATTTACATTTTATATTTATTTGTGTAATAAAACTTAACAATAATAAATATTTATACAATTTATCTATTTAATAATATTAATAACACTTAAATATATATATATATATATATATATATATATATATATATATATATATATATATATATATATATATATACACCCTTCTTGGTAAGTTTACAATAAAAAACACTTTCTAATACAAATTTGCCAAGCACAAATTATTTTTAAAAGGTACTTTTCAACTCAGTTTCCCAAACACAGCTTCTCTCTCACAGCACTTTTCTTAAACTCGATTTAAAAAGAAGTCATTTGAAAATAAGTAGATTTCATAAGTTTGATCAAACGAGCCCTTAATGGCGGAACAGGCTAGGCTGTACTTCAATCTAGGATGAAGGCCGGGTTATCATTCCGAATCCTCTAGAAAGGTGAAGGCTAGGTGATTCCTACTCTTCAAGAAAAGCTAGATGCATTGAATGAATGGAGGTCGGGCGTCTCATTCAGAATTCTCCAAGAAGAGTGAAGGTTGGGTAATTCCCACTCTTCAAGAAAAGACTAGATGATATGGATGAATGAAGGTCGAGTTTCTCATTTCGAATCCTTCAAGGAAGATGAAGGCTGGGTAATTCCCACTCTTCAAGAAAAGATTGAATTGCTATCAATAAATGAAGGTCAGACATCTTATTCCCAAAACCTTTAAGAAAAGACTCAACACTATTAATGAATGGAGGTTGGGCATCTCATTCCCAAAACCATCAAGAAAAGACTCAATTTAATGAATGAAGGTTGGGCATCTCATTCCCAAAACTTTCAAAAAAAAAAAAAAGACTCAATACTATCAATGAATGAAGGCTGGACATCTCATTCCTAAAACCTTCAAGAAAAGACTCAATGCTATCAATGAATGAAGGTTGGGCATTTCATTCCCAAAACCTTCAAGAAAAGACTCAATGTTATCAATGAATGAAGGTTGGGCATCTCATTCCCAAAACCTTCAAGACAAGACTCAATGTTATCAATGCATGAACGTTGGGCCTCCTACGCCTGAACCTTCAGGAAATGTCTTAATTCTATCAATGCAAATGATGGTTGGGTCTCCTGCACCCAAAACCTTCAAGGAATGATTCGATTCTATCAATGAGGATGAAAGTCGGGTCTCCTGCACCCGTACCTTCAAGGAATGACTCAATTCTATCAATGCAGATGAAGGTTGGGTCTCTTGCACCCAAAACCTTCAATGAATGACTTGATCCTATCAATGAGAATGAAGGTCGGGTCTCCTGCGCCTGAAACCTTCAAGGAATGCTCAATTTTATCAATGAGAATGAAGGTTGGGTCTCTTGCGCCCAATCTTCCAAGGAAAGACTTGATCCTATCAATGAGAATGAAGATCGAGTCTCCTGCGCCTGAAACCTTCAAGGAAAGACTAAATCATATGAATGAGGGTGAAGGTCAGGTCTTCTGCGCCCGAAACCTTCAAGAAAAGACTAAAGGCTATCAACAAAAATAAAGGACGGGTCTCCTGTACCTGAAACCTTTGAGGAATGACTTAATTCTATCAATGAAAATGAAGGTTGGGTCTCCTGCGCCCAATCCTATAAGGAAAGACTCAATCAATTAATGAAGATCAAGGTTGGGTTTCCTGTACCCAATTTTTCAATGGAGGACTTGATTTTATCAATGAGGATGAAGGTTGGGTCACTTGCACCCAAAACCTTCGAAGAAATGACTCAAGAATATAAATGAGAATGAAGGTTGGGTCTCCTGCACCCAATTTTTCAAAGAATGACTCAATTTTAATGCTAGAAGGTGAAGATTGGGTTTTCTTCACTCGAACCTCCAAGGAATGACTCAATTTATTGATGAAGATGAAACTTGGCTCTACTACACCCAATCTCTCAAGGAAAGACTCGACTTTAGTGAATATTTGGAGACAAGTTGTCTCATTCTCCAATCTCCAAGTAAAAAAATTGTATACTATGACTGTATGAAAGTGAGGAATCTCATTCCCCACTCTCCAAGGAAAGGCTGAATGCTATGTATGCATGAAGGTCATTATGAAGGTCAGGCCTCCTATGCCTAAAACCTTCAAGAAATGGCTTAATTCTATGAACGAGGGTGAAGGTCGAGCCTCCTGTGCCCGAAACCTTCAAGGAATGACTTAATTCTATGAATGAGGATGAAGGTAGGGCCTCTTGCGCTCGGAACCTTCAAGGAATGACTCAATGCTATAAATCAAGATGAAGATGGGGTATCTCATTCCCGATTCTCTGAAAAAGACTAAAGATTAAAACAAAGTATCATTCCCTTGCTTTTTTAGCCGGGGTTGGACTTCTCCTAAGGTTTATCTTATTTTATCATGCACACATGCGGTCATCATACAAATATCTTGTAGGCATACGTGCGACTCATGCAAATTCATAGGGAAATATCATACAGTAATCATGCAAAATTATGTTTTATCTGCTTCTCTAGCTAACTCTGGGTATTGCCGATGAGATAATGTTCATGTATACAAGATATCATTCCCCTGCTTTCCAAGCTAATTCTAAGTATAGCAGGTTAAAACATGCGAATGTCAAGCTAAATCATGCTTTTCCTACCTTCCTAGCTTACTCTAGTTATGGAAGGTTTAGAAATATGCAAAGACCATGCAAATCATATTTCTCCCGCTTTCCCAGCTAACTCTGAGTTCAGGTATAGAAATATGCAAAGATCATGCAAATTATATTTCTCCTGCTTTCCCAGCTAATTTTGGGTTCAGGTTTAGAAATATGCAAAGATCATGGAAATCATATTTCTCCCGCTGTCCCAGCTAACTCTGGGTTTAGGTCTAATATGCAAAGATCATTCAAATCATATTTCTCCCGCTTTCCCAGCTAACTCTGGGTTCAGGTTTAGAAATATACAAAGATCATGCGAATCATACTTTTCTCGCTTTCCTAGCTAACTCTAGGTATAACAGGCAATTATAAAAAAAATCATGCTTTTACTTGCTTTGCCAGCTAACTCTGAGTACGACAGGTTGAAAGAAATGTGCAAATATATAATTCAAAATTATGCTTTACCTGCTTTCCCAACTAACTCTGGGTGCAACAGGTTGAAAGAAATGTGCAAATATAATGCAAAATCATGCTTTACCTACTTTCCCAGCTAACTCTTGGTGCAGCGGGCTGGAAGAAATGTGCAAATATCATGCAAAATCATGTGCAAATGTCATGCAAATGTCATACGGATCATGCAATAACATATGGAAGTATCATGCAAATATCATGTGAAGACTTGCATATATAATGCAAAGACATGCAAATATGGATACACGTGCAAATGCTGCAACAACATCAATGAATTAATCAACACACATTCAAAAACAATGCCAACATGAGCAATTTAAAGACACACATGCAAAGATAATGACAATATGGACATGACACACATGAGAATATGAACAAATTCATGCAAATATGGTCAAAACATGACTTTACTTCTCTCTATTTCTTTTTTGATTTGGTTTCTTATTTTGTATTATATATTTTTATTTTTGGACATGAGACTCTTAAAATAAAAGGGAAAATGGAAATTTTTCGACTAACCATTAGGGAACAACAACATTTTGGGGATGCTCATACCCCGACACTTTGAGAGAAAATGATTCTCCGCCATACTGGGGAAAGAAAGCTTAGGGCGCACTAAGATCCTGACGCCTAAAAAGAAGATTCCCCAGTCCATTGACAGGAGAGTTGAAGAAGGACTTGGGACACCTGGGTCCCAATATAGAAAGATTCATATTTTGGGACACAATGATCCCAAGATTGGAATGATTCCCAACAAACGGGCAGGGATTAGGACTACATTCAGGGAAAAGGAAATTCCCTGGTCAAGAGATTGAGATAGGATGACTGTTTATCCAGTGAGGAGGTAAAATTACTCTCTTGACAATGGAAGATTCCTTAGCTTTGAATAAACCGTCAAAAGCTAAGTAAGAAAGCTTTGATCTTATTTTGAAATTTATCTTAATTTTGAGTATTGAACACTAACCAAGAACTTCTTTCTTAAAAACTAACTTGGTCTTGACCATTGATGGCCGAGTAAAATAATAAATCAATACATTGGTTTCAATCATAGAGAACCAAGTAGAAAAATTGCATGGTAGAGGTGACTTGATTACAATCCTCAAAATCAAGCATTGTTTTGCCCTCATACTACGATTTTGAAAGATTTGCATGTAAATGAGATGTATAAACTCACTCATATTAGAATGGGGCCATCAGAGAGCTAAGAGAGAATTTGGAACATCTGAACCCCAAGACAAACAGAGACAGAGACATATTGTGGGATGCTATGACCCTGTATCTGAAAATAGGAGTATTCCCCAGCAAATGGACGAGGGGTTAAGACCACATTTGGGGAAGAAGAGATTCCTCGGTCAAGAGAGTAAGATAGGACAATTGTTTATCCAATGAGGAGATAAGGTAAAATTACTCTCCTATCAACAAGAGGAGTAAAAACAAGTGAAGGCAAGCACCTTGATCATAGAAAATCAAGCAAAGAGGGTTAAAGCTCTTTCAACTTTGAACAAACTGTCAAAAGCCGAGTAAGAAAACTTTGATCTTGTTTTAAAATTCATCTTGATTTTGAGTATTGAACATCAATCAAGAACTTCTTCTCCAAGAAATTAACTTGGTCTCAACAATTGAATACCAAGTAAAGAAATTAATCAATATATTGGCTTCAATCATTGAGAACCCAATGGAAAAATATCATAGAAGAAGTTACTTGTTTTGAATCCTCAAAATCAAACATTGTTTCTCCCTCATACTTTGATTTTCAATGATTTGCAAATGTGAAGTACAAGCTCCTTCACGTTAGAATGGAGTAGTCAAAAGAATTTTAAGATGCCCTATTTTAAAATGATAGCTCAATAAAGAAAGACTTGTCAACTTTATCTTGGGAATAATGCAAAATATCCATATGGTGCGGATATAGAAGAGAAGAAATCCATCAGAAGGATGAACTTCTATTAAAAAAGAATGGTCATAGTGTTTGAAAACAATTCGTCCTAAGTGATAGCCTTGACCTGACTAATAATAACAAGATACCATAATATGCATATAGAATTTCCAAACAATGACCTCAATGGGATGAAAGTGGGACTTAGCTATAGATTTTTTGCTACAAATGATGATTGGAATTTACTGGGAAGAAAAGGATTTTCCAGGTTTTGAAAAGATGGATAAGAGGCCTGGGGGACAGAGTTTTTCCCCAGTTTTATTAAGGGTTACATTTGGATGGGGATCAAGAGATTCACTTTTCTCATAAGATATTGGCTTAATGCTTTTCGGGGAGAGTTATTTTTCATCTTTGATTGTCAATTTCAAGATATTTCTCCTGTTTTATTTTATTTGGCCCTAAATTTGACATTTGAATTAGCTATACCTCAATGAGGACTTTATAAGCTTGTAACGTGGCCTCAGGGTTATCAGGATTATGAAATGAAAGGATAATAGGCTCAAAATTTATGACCCTTACCCCAGACTCCTTCTTTTGATGAACTTTTGCTCCTATCTATCAACTCAGTATATACCAGGGTTCATTTACTAAAAAGACTCTAAAGGGTTGTAACGTGGTCAAATGGGTGCAAGATGTGGGCTTATGAAATGAACGGGAAAAAAAGGCCCAAAAATTATTGTGGGAACATAATGAAGATTCTTTAAATTGAAACCCTTGAACCCATGAGCTTTGCGTTTAGAAGCCAACAAGGTCTTTATATTGACCCTTGTGGGGTAATTGCTCAAACCTTAACCAACTATGGTAATCTTTGTTGACTCGTGGGGTCTTATTCTTCCTTTTTAATTCCTCATAAAACATGGCTAAGACTAAGCTGTGCGAGTAAGTTTTTTAATGAGATGAATGGATGTAAGGTGAGTGACCATTCTCAAGAGACTCATGACTATGGATATATGTGGTATCCCTTTTATCAATCAAGTTAATTGCCAATGTTATCTCAAATTAGACGGGAACTTCGAACATCCAAATACTAGAGGAGCATATGAATAAGAATGAGAGGAGAGTAGAATTAAAAACACAAAGAAGGTGGATGATGATTAAGAAAAGACATTTCACTTCATTCCCAAAATAAGACTGACAAAGTACATTTGAAAAAGACATTAGGACATTTTAAACCATTTCGACTCTATACATTCTAACATTTTCTAATCAAGCTCTTCACATTTTACCTTCTTTGCACATCTACCCTCAAACTCAGGAGTTGGGGTGATCCCTCCGGTGCTTCCTTTTTGAATCTTGTTTTCCCTCAACATCACCCAAACCTTAGCTTAGAAGGCGTCACATATCTCAATCGAATGGCTCGACGCATTCGCGTGATACTCGCATGATAGTTCTGACTTGTACCATCTAGGGTATGGAGGTGCTAACGGTGCAATGGGTTTTGGGGATATGAGCCCTTGATTCGATAATTGCTTGAACAATTCCAGTTGAGACATTCCAAAATCTAGAAGAGGTTTCTTCCCCATTGGATTTCTAGCTCCTCTTTTTCTCTTCTTGCTACGACTTGGCTCATGACTAGCCAATACCTTAGTATGCTGGATATCTTCCTGGCGGGCGCTCTTAGCTTGGTTCACAACTCTATTAGAGGTATACGAGTGAGGCTCAGATGGGTGAGTGGTGATGCATGGCATTGGTGACGAGAGGGAGTAGGCTGAAGGAGGAGTAGGGATATTTAAAGTGAAAGGTTCAATGGCCTTTTCCTATTCTAGTGGTGGTAGAAGATATGGAACATTTGAGGAGAAAGGAAAAGCTTTTGTGGGTATGTGAGGGACCATGGACAAGGCTGATGTGTTTAAGGTAATAGGCATAGGCTTGTTAGGATGATTGGCAAATGATTTTGGGTTATTGTGAACCTCTTTTCCTTGCGAAATGCTGAGTTGGGCTCCAATAAGAGGGGCCATGTGCCCTTCTTGTGTTTCACAATCTATATCTTCCCCTATAGTGACCAATTGGAAGAAATACTTGAAAGGAACAGTAAGCATCAAGTCATAGCAAGTATCTTTAAGGGATCTCAGAAAATAGTGACACACCTCCTGCTCAGTAATAGGGGGTTGCACATCTATCGTGGTTTGCTTCCATCTTTGAGCATACTCACGAAATGATTCCCTAATTTTTTGACTCACCTTCTGTATCATTTCGTGAGTGAGCTCGATTTTATTGTATGCGAATTCCTTCGAGAATGCTTGAACCATGCTGTGCTAGGATTCCGAACTCTCCTTATCGAGGCGTGTGAACCACTTGAGTGCAAACCCCATGAGACTAAGATGGAAATATTTGAGTAGCAACTCTTCATTTTGTTCCCACTTCCCATGGACCTGTATTAAATGCTAAGGTGATTGTCCAAATCAGTGTTCCCGTCAAATTTGATGAACTCGGGAATTTTGAATCTGGCGAGATCCTCCACTTGAGGGAACATGTAGCGATCCTCCAAATCCCAATTCTTTTGGGCCCCTTTAGCTAATTTGGCCCCAAGCTTTTTTTGTTCAATTTCGGGATCTCCTTTCTCTTCGAGACTAGCACTTTTTGCATTGATTTGCTTGGTCCATACCCAGTTGCAGGGATTTTTATCGCTTGATTCCTCTCGTGCGTGATCTTTCTACAAATGCAAACAACAAGCTAATTAAGATGAACAACTTAGTAACGCCGAAGAGGAACGTCGAGCCCCGCCGAAGGGCAACAATCCACTTGGAAAAGAACAAAATTTAAAGTTAGAAGAATTGCTTATACACATAATGATTCCTTTTGGCATTTAGCTCTTGGATCAACATCCACATCCCCTCGATCAAGAGTTTTACCAGGAGATCGAGGCTAATGGCTAGGCATTAGAAGCACGAGTTTCATGGTAATGACCTTTTGCTCTCTAGAATTGCTTGATACAATATTGAGCCAGCTTCTTGCACCTTGCAAACAAGAGCTTAAACGCTTCTTGGTTGTTGATCGATTGACAAAGTGGATGCCTCTTACACTGACTTCTTCAACAAATGAGATAATTTTGGGGATATATCCAAAAAAAAAAGAAACTTCATTGCATTAATACTCCAATTTGGGCTTACATAGAGATTCCTTCATTACAATAACACTTCTTGGTTACAGAGTAGGAAATTTCTATTTCTATTGTTGATTACAAAATAAACTCCCTATTTTTACTGCTGATTACAAAACATAAACTTCCTATTTTTGCTGAAGCAAAATAACAAAAGACCTAGATTGTGCTTAGACACTTTTAATGAGGATCACAATCCTCGAATCTCTATGCTAACCCCTTTATGCTCAGAGGTTACTTGTCTCATGCTGTTCCACCAATTGGGCCTTCTCCAGTGTCAATCGATGTATGATGGTTTGCAGGTCAGCAACCTCATCCCTTATGCCTCTTATTTTAGCAACGCCCCTCTTCATAGTTTGCATCTAAGCTTGAAGTTTCTCATTCTTGAGGCGATAGACATCGACTTCTTTATGGTGTTCTAGCTCTCTCATCTCTCTGATTTAGTGTGCCTCCGTGATGGAGAATCAAATAATGATGAAAGTATTGGAAAACATATTCTAGAAAGAAGAAAAGAATTATTACTATCTAGGAAAAAGAATAAAGAAATAAATTGCACCTAGGAAATGATATATTTTGAAGTTGATACATGAACATAGTTTTATTGTTTTTGGAACTTGTAATTGCTTAATTATTAGGGTGAGTGTTTTGTTTATCAATGTTGACTTGGGCTCCCTATATATATTCAGCCCTCTCTCTTTTGTAAGCAGACTTGATGAATAGAATATAATTTTCAGAGTTGGTTCTCACTCCTCTCTCTATTTCTCCTTTCTCCCTTTTATTCTCTTCTCCCTCCTTTCGTCTATCAATTTCCTCTCCCCTTTCTCTTCTCTCTCCTTTCTTTCTTTTCTCCCCCGTAATCTCTTCTATTCTATCTTGTCCTACATCAATTTGGTATCAGGAGCCTAACCTCTTTCCACCCACTCCCATTGTTCCAAAGTTGCTAAAACACTTTTAAAAGTCACTGGAATACACAAAGTGCTACTTCCATAGCCAAAGCGCATTTTTTCAGCCACCATACCAAGCACTTGATCTCAAATTTGGATGCTACTATTATCATAGAACACTAAAGATGAATTTTTCGCACCTTGACTTGCTAGAGTATTACAAGCAATTTTACTCTCCAGAGGAGAGTTCTTTTCAGTCGGGGAGAATGATGGAGAATCAAATAATGATGAAAGTATTGGAAAACATATTCTAGAAAGAAGAAAAGAATTATTACTATCTAGGAAAAAGAATAAAGAAATAAATTGCACCTAGGAAATGATATATTTTGAAGTTGATACATGAACCTAGTTTTATTGTTTTTGGAACTTGTAATTGCTTAATTATTAGGGTGAGTGTTGTGTTTATCAATGTTGACTTGGGCTCCCTATATATATTCAGCCCTCTCTCTTTTGTAAGCAGACTTGATGAATAGAATATAATTTTCAGAGTTGGTTCTCACTCCTCTCTCTATTTCTCCTTTCTCCCTTTTATTCTCTTCTCCCTCCTTTCGTCTATCAATGTCCTCTCCCCTTTCTCTTCTATCTCCTTTCTTTCTTTTCTCCCCCATAATCTCTTCTATTCTATCTTGTCCTACATCACTCCGCCACTTCACGCTTGAGTTTCACCACTTCTTCTCTTAATGCTAGGTTCTCCTTTCTTAGCATCGAGTTTTCTTCCTCTCTCTTCAAGTGCATTTCTCTTTGCTCCAAACTTGCCTCTATTGGAAGCTTACCTTTAGTGTGTGCATCTTCTTGGTTTTCGTTGTAGTTCCTTTCGTGGTTTGATTTCTCGACATTAAGCTCCTTGATACTAATGAAATTAGCTTCCATCACGGACAACACATGTTGCTGGAAGTGCGGGCAGGTTTCAATGGAATGACCCATAATACCCTGATGATACATACAAGTTAACTCTGTCTTATATCAGCCAGGGAACAGTGCTATCATTACTTTCCCAAGCATAGGCCATGGTCACGTAGACTTTGGAAGAGCTCTGGCTTTGTCATCTCACATTCAGACAAGAATTGATCGAGGCTATCCTTGCCCCTTTTCCCTAGTTTGTGTTTCTTCATCATGCTCTGTTGAGTATTTCCCTTCTTGATGAATGAGGCGTTTGAAGACGAGCAAAAAGCCATACCTTGATTGGATGCTGAAGCCAAGCCAATTTTCGAAAGAAATCATACAGAAATCTTTGAACATGCAAAGAAAAATAAAGAGTATCATCATCATAGATACAAGAGTATCGTAATGAAATCTTTTAAGTGCACCGAAAGGGTTTTGAAAAATGGAAAATTGTAGCAAGGCAACGCCTCATGATTCGAAAATTGTTTGACCATGAATATTGAGGTATTCAAGTGAGTTTTCAGAAAAATGGTGCATTAAAAAGTTTGCATTATGGGTACATAAATATCTTGATGAATATCTCATACAGAAAACTAGTGGTTACATTTGCATTTACTATGAAAGTCATCGTTTAGATTCCCCAGTGTTTTCAAAAGAATTTGATGAGGGGTTAAAGTTTGTGTTAATGTTGTGCGATCAATTGCACACGAATTGGTGTATTTTTACTTTTTGGGTCAAACTTACGATTGACAAATGAGACCTTTTCGAGAAAAACAGAAGTTTCTTAAAATTTTGCGTTTAATGGGAAAATTTTTGCTCATTAAAGGTGTCAATTGCCAATCGTGAACTTGACTTTGGCTTCCATGAAGCATGCTATCATGTAAAAGTCCGACTGATCGCTCACTTTTCACGACATCGAATTGAGGTTTCAACCGGTCGTCACGGTTGTGATCAAATAAAAACCTCAAGTAGTACAGGGTGTAACCCAAGGGTTGAATTTCTCGTAGAAACTTCGTATTAACCTCCAATTGGTTAGTATCTCAAAGCAAGTAGGTATTTGTAGAATGAGTAGGGAGCTAATGGGTGTAAAATAATATAAAATATGATCCCAAGAAGAATAAAACTCAGCAATCATAGCCAATCAGAAAATATTCAGGTATGATTAATTCATTCGAAATGTATCATATTCATGAAAGTCATGTATTATGAAAGCCTATCTAAATATTCATGTTATCCCCGACCAGGAACATCAATACCATGCATCAAGAGATACAAGCAATTAAGAACTCGAAGAATAGAATTGTATTGAATTCTGGAAACCAGAAGACCAAAGTGCCTTTTTATATAAATCAAATCTTTACTAATTTATTATGAAGAATCTAGCATATTTATATATGTTCATTCATGGTTGAATGTAGCAAGATAATGGCATATGAAACAAAGCAAATACAATCGTAAACTCGAAAAGGATAAATACAAAAGCAGAATGAAATTAATAAACCCTATTGAAGAGCCATCGACTCATGCCTACGCTAGTTCTTCTTGGAAACCCAAGAAGAACTTAGCCTTTCATATTCTCTCTAACCTAATATATACTAATATGTGGGAATCACTGAATTGTTGGATGCCTTTACCACCTTGTGAGACGTCTATTTATATTGCTCTGGGACCTCCAATTTGAGTAGGAATAGGATGAAGATAATCATTAATTGGTATTAGAATTTAATATTTGAATTCAAAACAATTTGAAAGCATCTCCAACTCCTTTGATGAATGGGATTCTCATTAAATTCGCTCATTAAGGTTGCTGTCACGTCATTTTCCCTCTCCATGCTGCACACTCGCTGTGGCGAGTAATATGGCTCGCCATGGCGAGTTAGGCTACTTTGCTTGCTGTAGCAAGCTGTTCTGGTCGCTACAACGAGCTCTGTACACTATCTCCGCTCCTTTCTTGTTGGATTTTCTTCCTGGGTCTTGCTACAAGTTCTAACTTTCATTCAGGTCCTTGTACTTGGAATATATCTTTCCATCGATCCCTGTTAAGCCTGCAGGACTCAACAAACATCAAACGCATCTATTCGATATATTTTACGGATAATCAAGAATATGAATAAATAGTGCATTTAATCACATTTTTGACTCTACTCCTTATGTCAAATTAATCAAACCTTTTGGTGCAAAATCA
Organism: Senna tora; assembly: GCA_014851425.1. Lineage (NCBI taxonomy): Eukaryota > Viridiplantae > Streptophyta > Magnoliopsida > Fabales > Fabaceae > Senna > Senna tora. The sequence continues at coordinate 14,701,980 of CM026261.1, read as the reverse complement.
TATGTTTTTATCTATAATTTATGCTATTTAGCACACTAAAGTTAGGTTGATTTTGGGTGGAATCACCAACCAATTGACACTACATTCTCCAATAATTGTAAATACAACCACTGTTTATTGGTAAACAGAAAACTATAAAATATGCAGATAAAGGAAGCAATATGAATATAGTCCTATGACCTAAGAGTTGACTCGAGAGAAAGATCACTTACCATCGATACAAGTATCGTGATAAGGTTTTTATGTTCAAAAGACATGAAAAGAATGGTTTTTGAAAATGACATCTTTTATTCAAAACAAACACAAGGTGCAATTAAAAGCCAAAATAAAAATGCTTTGAATTTAAAATGCATCAATGCAAAGGGATTCCTGCTCCTTGTGTCATAAGGCCTCGGTTTCCTAAGGCTTAAAAACTGACTTCCTAAAAGGTGATCTCTATGAGCCACTATATGCAAAGTTACCCAGATCCCTACTATCTAAAAGGTGTGCTTCGGGTTAGAAGAAAATCAGGGTAAAATGCAATAAACATGATTTAGTGATGTGTTTGACTCGAAGCGGTCCTAGACTACCCTCCCTCATCCACCGAAGTGGATACACTGCAAAACAGAGAAAAGCAGATATATATCTAGCCATCCAGCCAAGCAGTTTATATCACATATATCAGTCTTCTACCTTAAGGTTTAACAAATATGCTTGTCTTCTACCCTAAATGTTCAACAAACAAGAAACCCATGAAAAGCCAGATCAATTTGAATTATTAAAATGGGTTTGACTCTCTAATATCCCCAGTGGAGTCGCCAAACTGTGGGAATGGGTTTTTTCCCACGGGTGTCGCGGGCCACCCCCTACTTAGGGATATACTATCGTGACAGGGAGTCGCCACCAAGTTTTCTATTGAAATCCCCGAAACATGGAAAGGGGGATTTATTGACGGAAAATATGAAAAGAGTGCAAAAATGGGATTATAATGCAATTAAGAATGTTAGAAAGTGAAAAACTTACAAATAAGTGTGAAAGAGGGCTAAAAAGTCTTTTGGGAGAAAATCGGGCCCAAATTCAAATATGATAAAAGTTAGGGCCAAAATGTAATTTTCACAAATTTGAAATCGTGATAAAAATGCAATGTTAAGAAGTTTCTATGGTCTAAATCAAAAAGGAAATAAAATGCAATTTTGGCCAAAAATGTAATTATGATAAAAATTGGGGACAAAGTATAATTTTGGAAAATTTGCAATTGGGGCAAAAATATAATTATAAAAATTTCTAGGCTCATAATCGAGAAAAACATGAAATTTTAGCCTAAAAATGCCATTTGGGGCAAAACTATAATTTTTGAAAGTTAAAATCAAAGGAAAATGAGAATTTGAATGAAAAATGCAATTTAGGGTAAAATTGTAACTTTGAAAAAGTTAGAATTGAAAGAAAATGAAATTTGGATGAAAAATGAAATCTAGGGGTAAAATTGTAATTTTAGAAAGTTGAATAAAGAAAAATGGAAAATTGGGTGAAAAATGCAATTTGGGGTTAAAATTGTAATTTTGAGAAGTTAGAATCAAAAGAAAATGAAATTTGGATGAAGAATATAATTTGGGGCAAAAATATAATTTTGGAAAGTTAAAATTGAAAGAAAATGAAAATTGGGTGGAAAATGCAATTTAGGTGGAAAAATGTAATTTTGAAAAGTTAGAATAAAAAGAAAATGAAAATTGAGTAAAAAATGCAATATAGGTGCAAAACGTAATTTTGAAAAGTTCAAATTGAAAAGAAATTGAAAATTTGGGTCAAAAATGAAATTTGGGGTTTAATTGCAAATTTTGAAATTATTTTAGGTTTATTTGCGAAAAAAGAAATGAAATGGGTAATTATAGCGACACTATCATCCTTTTAATATAATTAATTAATTTCTAAAAAATAGATAATTAATTAACTAATATATTGAAAGTCAGGCGAACTAGTGCTTGAACCAAAAGGCTCGGGTCCAGGAGTTTGTTTGAGTCGAGGGAAAGGTGTTAGACACCCCAGTTCCCTGTCCGAAGACGGTTACCCAATTCAATTTGATCTGGCTTTTGGAAAAATAGGAGTTCTATCAATAAAAAATGCAGTGCTAGACTCGAACTAGGATGAAAGCCTGGGGCCTACTTACCCTCATGGAGGGATCAGAGTCCAGGTTGTTCGCAATAGATGCTCATGCAAATGCTAATGTGTGTGTGTGAGTACGCGCGTTAGGCACGTTCGCCCAGACGACGTATCTGTGAGATGCTGACTGGACATTATGGCCTCAACGCATCTATGTATGCAATGTAAACAGTTACAAGCATATTATGATGCAGATGCAATGATATGATGCAGATATATGATGCATTGCAATCTTAGGTGGGTTTAACAAACATTAAGTCCAAGTGCCTTGACCCGTATAGGTGAGCATTGGGGCCCCCCAATGCTTCTAATGCAGATGAATCCTAGATTTCTACATGTTTGATGCAATACAAGGACTAAAATGCACTTCATAAGTATTTAAAGGACTCGAATGCGTGAAATAAATGATGCGGGGACTAAAATCCAAGAAATAAACAATCAAGGACTCAATTTAACATTTAAAAGACTTAATTAAATAATTTAAATATTAAATTAGGAAATTAGGGATCTTACCTGATCGAAATCGCGTTCCGGATCCCTCCCGAAGACCCCGAACCTTCGCTCTTGATCACCTAGAGCTTCTCTCTCTAGAAATGCTAAAAATGGTGTGTTTTGCTCAATTCGAACCTCCTATTTATAGGTGAGGAGGTTAGACCGCGGTCAAAATGCCATGGGACCGTGGTCTAGGCCAAATTTGACCGTGGTTAAACCGCGGTCGTGTGGAAGACCACACACACACTGGACCGCGATCCAGTAGGGCCGAGGTCCATTTTATACCACGGTCCACCCGGTCGCTTCCAGGTTCCTTTTCTTTTTCGTCCGGTGTTTGTTTCGCGCACAATTTATGTTCATTTCGAAGAAATTTTCATCCTCTACGCAACAGAACAAACTTTGGAGCCAAATGACTTAAGATGAAATCACAGTGATTGAATCTTCGTCTATTGCCAGATTTTCACCCTCAAAAGCTCCTACATTCACACAAGCTACTTTTTGGGTTCGTTTCTCTTCCATTCGGTACCCGTTTTGCGTAAAAGTTATGCCAACTGTCAAGGATTTTTTGTCCTCTATGCAACTGCACAGGTTTCAAAGCTACAAAATCAAGATGAAACTGCAGCGATCAAATCTTTGTCTACAGCCAAATTTTCACCCTCAAATGACTCCCATTTCTTCATTGGCTTTGAAACTCTTCTGGATCCCCTCTCTTTGAGCCCTTTTCATACTTCAATCCTCTAGATTCTTGGGGTTACTTCCCTTATAATTTTCTATCCTCAAATCAATTTAAAAAACCAGACAAAATGGGGTGTCTACAATCATGTAGTTAATTAGGAATTTATTTCTTTTTGCATTGGAAGCGTCAGGGGACCCCAATACTTAGTTTTCTTCGAAATTCATTTATTTTGTGAAATCACCCCCTTTTCTAAGTTTCTAAATTACACTTTCACCCCATCTTTTATCATAATCACATTTTTTCCAGTTTTCTTTAAAATTTATCTACAGCTCTTGTTTTCACCTCTTTTTGCGAAATATTTTTCTATAATTCTTTCTAAATTGCATTCATATCCCATGTTTCATCATATCTTCAAATCACCCCACCCCTTTCCAAGTTTCGGGGATTTAAAGGGAAAACTTGGTGGCGACTCCCCTATCACACCTAAGTGGCAACTCTAGCCCCCGCGCGGTTTTGAAAACCCCCCCGCCACAGTTGGCGACTCCGCTGGGGACATTTGAGAGTCAAGCCTTTTTTTATAAATCTAATTGATTTGGCTTTTTCATCAAGGTATTTCTTTGCTGGAAACTTAAAGTAGATGTCCCCCATATCTGTGATATAACTGTAATATAAACTGCTTGGCTGGCTGGATATATATGTTTTTCTCTGTTTTGTAGTGAATCCACTTTGGTGGATGAGGGAGGGTAGTCTAGGACCGCTCTAACCCTCACACATCACTACACATAGCATTGTCAAAATGGGCCGGCCCGTTTATTTGGCGGGCTTGGGAAGTAATGCCCAAGCCCGCCCGTAATGGCCCACGGGCTAAACGGGCTAGCCCGCGGGCCAATTTTTTTATTTTATTAAAATATATTTTTTTTAAAAAATTAATTATAAAATTATATCTTTACTTAAAAATTAGTAATTTTTTAACTTTAAATTAATATTTTATTAATTTTAATTATTATTTAAATTATTTATATACTTTATTAGAATAAAATTATTATTTAACACATAAAATTATCTAAAATATATATATTTATACATATTTTAAACAAATATATATTAATTTTTTATTTTATTTTATTTTTAAATTTTTGGCGGGCCGGCCCGCGGGCTTAAACGGGCCAACCCGTTTAGGCCCGTTTTTAAACGGGCCTATTTTTGCTTGCCCAAGCCCGCCCATTTAGCGGGCTCCGGCCCGTTTTGACAGTGCTAACTACACATGGCTATAACATTTACCCTAATTCGCTTGTAACCTGAAGAACACCTACTAGTTAGCAGGGATCTGGTAACTTCCTTGTTGGGCCTAGTCCCTACAGAGGTTAATCAGCCCCATCCCGCTAGGATTGTCACCCACCTTGGGAGGTAAACTATCATGGACCCTATTCCATGGGCAAGGTTTCTTCTTAAGCTAGGGTCCTCATCCTCTGATGAAGGAAATCCAATGGCCTTTGACCTTATTAGGATTTTTAATTTATAGAGCATCGCCTACCCTGAATTGCATATAATGGCTTATAGAGACCACCTTTTAGGAAGCCAGTTTTAAGCCCTAAGCACTCGAAGCCCTTAGGAAACAAGGAGCGGGAATCCCCTCAATTCATGCATTTTACTTTTTAGTTAAAATTTTTAAATGTAAAAAGAAAAGTTGTATTTTTTATCTTTAAATGTAAATCATCGTTGTACAAAATCATCAAATAATAAAGGTTGAGAGTAAAGCAGTCAGGTTGAGAGTTTCCACTCCTTTATTTGTTGAACTAACCCTTCTATTTCCCTTTCACCTTTCTTTTCTTTTTACTGTTTTCATTAGTACATAAATGGATCAATTGGCCTTCTGCTCTCCTTCAAGCCTTGCCCGACCTAGTCAGAAGTTTAGAGTCAAAGCAGAAGCCAATCTAGTTGAAGAACCGATCAATATGAGAGGTTACCTTCCTTCAGAGCATGATCGCTACTTCAAGACCAGATATGGGGAAATCATGGATTTGCTGGATATAGGGATATCACTATGCCTTAGCCGTTGTAGTCCAATTCTAGGATAACCAATTCAAAGCATTCGTGTTTCCTGGCTTTCTTCTTTCACTAGCAGTAGAAGAATATACTAGTTTTCTCTAAATACCTCTTTCTCCTAGGGTTGCAGTATATAAATATCCTGGATATCTCCCATCCAAGGCCAATTTGTGCTGACTTTTGGGTTTGCCAAAGAAAGACATGCACTTTAGGAAGCCTAGTACAATAGAGATGGTTCCCTTGGGCGTTTTGATTAAACATTTTTAGATATTGAGGTGTAAGGAAGACTGAAAGGGCTTATGCAAGATCCTAGCCTTGGCCGTCTATGAGATAGTACTTTTTACTTCCACCTTTGATTCGATAGATTTTGCCTTTATCAGTGTCCTTCTAGAAGTAAAAAACCACAATGTGAATCCCATACCGACAATTCTGGCATAAACCTATGGGTTTCTTGCTTTATGCATGTTTGGTAAAGGGAAGAAGTTACGAGGTTGCCTTCAGCTTCTTACTATTTGAATGGCTAACCACATCTTCGAAAAGGGTTTGTCTTCAGGATCAATCATGGATACCATTCATCATCCAATCGGGGATTTCCAGACTAGAGAAGGGAAGAGACTGTATGATCCTTGATCGCACCCAAAATCTGTTAGGTATTTATGGACTTATATATATTAAATAAAATATTGTATGTTAAATACTATCATTAGAAAAGTGTCTGACCCAAATTAAAAGTGATATAATTTGGTTAAGTATTATTGGGCTTAAATTATGTGGTAAAGTATGGGCCTATATGTGTAGATACTCTCATATGATTTCTAATTCTATGATGGGCTGAATCAAAAATTGGGACTCCTAATCCAAATAGGATTCCAGCTATATTAGGGTTATGGTCCCTAAATTATAAGCGTGATTCTTTTTTGTAATCCCATCACCAGAAAAGAGAGAAACCCTAGTCTCTTAAAATCATGCTTACTAATTTGGAAGACCTATAGCCGCAAGACCGAAGAACTCTTATGAATTCAGGTATGCTTTCGCTTCCGCTTTCATATTTATTTTCTTGATGATTTGACATGATGAAACTGCATGTGGGTAAATTAAGTTTTATGTATTCGGAGAATTTTTCCAACAAGTGGTATCAGAGCCAGGTTCATGTTGAATCATTAGGAATTAAAATGATTAGGTTATTGGAAATTAAGAATAAAGAAATTTTGTATGCTTTTGGGTAAATTTTTGGTACAATTATATTGCTGCAAAGGAGAAGCCAAGATAATTTAATGTATGAATATTGCAGTAAAAAAGTTTCAATTTTATTTTGTCATAAACCATGAGCACAGTATTGAATTATGAATTTGAATTGATTCTCTAGCAAATATAGGTTTAAGATTTCTTTGGTATGAATTCAATATATATATACACACAAAATTGTAGCTGGGCTATTGAATAAATTAACAATTCCAATTAGTATATAAATGTACAACTGATGTCCCCATTTGCGTGCATCATTTTGTATTTGTTGCAGTGAATATGAATGCAATATATATATATATATATGTATATATATTTAAATTATTATATTTATTTGATTCAGATTAAAGTTTTGATCTTTTGACTTAGGATATATATATATGAATTGTGAGGCCCTTTGGAATATGTATGGTTCATTTATTTTGAACTTTTTAGTACGGAGTTTTTGTTTTGGATGCACAATATTAGGTTGGATTCAATATATATATACTATGGTAATTAAAGAATTTGAAAATTGTATTAATTTTGGATTTTGGTGTTTATATTTAGAATTGTGCTACAAATATATAAATTTGGTTTTTTGACAAATTTTTAGAATTTTAAAATTTCAAAAAATTATATATTTGTTTGTTACAATTATAAACTAAGGTGCTGCACTATTATGGTTTATAAGGATGTGCTGCAAATTTAGGAATATTTTGAAAATATAAATTTAGATATTGGTATGTTAATATATATTTTAAGATAAATTACTTGAAATATCATGTCACCAAAGTGATCTCTGCTGTGGAAATTAATTCGTATTAAAATATAAAAAGTTATGTGCATGTAATTTATATGAATATTGATTGGCCTAAAGGAAAGTCTGTATTTATATATTTTCATATACACTTGTGGTAATAAATACGTGATAATTATTTGGCTTTACATATGAGCAATAAATCGGCCCAAAGGAAGATTTATTGTTCGATATGTTACTTTATTATTAGTATTTGATTACTACGCCAAGATGTCACTTACAAGTTAATATTTTGTCCAAAGATGAAATGTTAATGGAGTGTCCGATATCTTGAGATGGGGTTTACCTGTATTCAAATTTATTATTTCACTTTGGGTTTGTTTTAGTACTTATATGTGAACATTTTATTTGTTTTATTCTTATTTAGTTTCTGCTTTAGCAGAAAACGTAACTGCCAAACATTAATAATATTTTTATGATAAATGACACAAATTTAAGGCATGACAAGAGAGTTTTAACCACTCTCGGAGTCATGGACTTAGACTATGTGTTGAGAGTTTCCGAAACCCACTTGTCTCACTCAGAGTACCTCACATAAAAGGAAGGAGATGGAAAAGTGAGAAACTTCCAATAGCATAAGTCTAAAGATAATCAAGTGTGCCATTCCAAAAGCTTTTAGGGGAATTATGTCCTGTCAAGTGGACACGGCCAAATATTTCCTTAAGAAAATATTTTCTAAGAGAGAAAATGTTGAAACTAATACAATCTTAGCAAAACTCATCTTTATGAGATATACTGACAAAGGAAATATAAGGGAGTACATTATAGAAATGTCTTATCTTGCTTCAAAATTGAAACCACTCAAGTTGGACTTTGTCCAAAGACTTGTTAGTATAAAAGGACAGATTGAAGCAAGAAAAGATATCAAAGGACAAGAAGATAGACGTCATAAGAGAAACAAGAATAAGGAAACTGCGGATACAACACTGCAGAAGAAATAACATAAGGAACCAACTTGGGATGGTTGTTTCTTCTGCGGGCAAAAAAAAAAAAAAGGGAAGCATTATACCAACACTCATGCTTGGCATGCAAGGAAGGGTGTGCTTCTTACTTTTATTTGTTCTAAGGTTGATTTGATTTTGGTGCCTAGACATGCATGATGGACAGATTCTGGTGTAACAACTTACATTAGTATATCTATACATGGTTTTCTAAATTGCCAAAAGCCTAGTGATGGTGAAAGATACATCTATAATGGGTATGACAAGTAAGTAGAAGTCGAAGCAATTGAAACATTTAGATTATTGTTATGAACTATATTTTAATTGAATTTGATTGAGACTTTTGATGTATAGTCTTTTAAACAGAATTAAATTCTTATTTCAACATTGAACAAGTTAGGTTGTTATTGTTCATGTGGAAATAAATAATTTAGTCTTTAAAAAAAATTTATTTATTCTGACTTTTGTCGAGATACAATAATCTTTATTTTCTTGACGCAATTATTTCGTTCAAAGGTTTTATACATGTTAATGTCTATTTGAAAAGTACAAATTAACCAATGAAAATTCAGCTTCATTGCGACACAAGAGATTAGGCTATATCTCCAAAAGGAGAATTGAGATACTGGTGTCCAATGGTATTAAGAACCGCAGTGAATATACTCAATATAGTTCCAACTAATGCAACTGAAAAGACCAATTATGAGCTTTGGATGGGCAGGAAGCCTAGTCTAAAGCACTTTCACATTTAGAGATGTTCAGTTGAGGTAAGGTCTTATAGGGAAAATGAAAGGAAACTGGACTATAGAACTATTAGCTGCTAATTTTTGGATACTCTGAAAGATCCAGAGGGTTACAAATTTTATGATCCCATGATTAAGTTTATAATCGAGACGAATAATGTCCGGTTCTTTGAGAATGTTGAGTTGCCAGGGGGATAGGGTAAAGGATTTTGTCTTGAAAGGGAATATGTTAATATTCCTTTAATTGCTATTGAGAATGATCAGAAAAAAGGATTACTATACTTGACATTGTACAAGAAGCAACTTTGGACTGAGACAATCTCATTAGCCTTCTCGATCCACGTTGAGAAGGTATTCCAAAAGAACAAACTCTACAACCTCAAGAACCATTGCCATTAAGAAGATTCACTAGAGAAAGGAGAAGTACAATCTCAAATGATTATATTGTATTTCTTTAAGAACATGATGCTAACATTGGAGTGATGGGAAATGACCCGGTCAATTTTCATCAAGCCATGGAAAGTTCTAATTCTCAAAAGTGGATTAATTAATGATGTGAATGAAAAGATAATGTGTATGAAAAATAATTATGTGTAGGATCTTGCCCCATTGCTTGAAAGTGCGAATCTCATTGGTTGTAAATGGATATTTAAAACTAAGAGAGATTCGAAAGGCGATGTGGAAAGGTACAAGACACGTCTTATTGCTAAAGTCTTTACACATAAAGAATGCATCAATTATGAAGAGATCTTTCCAGTTTCATTAAAAAGACTCTTTCAGAATTATAATGACAATAGTAGTACATTCTGAAGATGAGTTACATCAGGTGGATTTTAAAATAGTGTTTCTCAATGGTGCCATTGATGAAACAACCTATATGGTGCAACCAGAAAACTATGTATCTGATGATACAAAGTTAATGGTTTGCATATTAAAGAAATCCATCTATGAACTTAAGCAGGTGTCTTGTTAATGGTATTGCAAATTTCACAAAGTTATTACCTCGTTCGGTTTTGAGGTGAATTTGGTTTATGATCGTAAATACCATAAGTTCCGTGGGAGTAAGCATATATTTTTATGTACATCGATCTATAGTTATGTTGCATGAAACCAAAAGCTTTCTAGTAAAGAGCATTGAGATGAAAGATATTGGTGATGCAACATTTGAATTTGGAATCTAAATACATTGGGATTACTCTCGAGGTATTCATGGATTTTTACAGAAGACATATATATCGAAAAGGTTTCCAAGAGTTTTGGTATGCATAATTGCAAACTAGGTAATGCCTCTATGGATAAAGGACAAGTTGAGTCTTAATCTATGCCCCAAAATAGGGACATACAAAAGATTCCTCATACTTTTAGCAAGAGGGGGTCTAATGTATGCATAGTTTTGTATGCGACCAAAATCGCATATATTGTTGGCATGTTAGGAAGTTATTTAAGCAATTCGGGTATGGATCATTGGAAAGCAGCCTAATGATCCATATGATATTTTTAGTGAATAAAGCATCACATGCTCACATTCAGAAGATCAAATAAGCCAGAGAGTATTGGATATTAAGATTCTAACTTTGTTGGATGCCAAGATAGTATGAAATCTAATTTAGGCTATATTTATCTGCTGGTTGTAGAAGCAATGTCTTTAAAGAGTGCTAAAAAGACACTTGTAACTCCTTCCACAATAGCAGCTAAGTTGATAGCGTTTTATAAGGCATCAAATTATGAAATATAACTGTGAAAGTTTGTCACTGGGCTGCTAATTCTGGATGGAATTGAAATACCACTTAGGAGTTAGGACATTTAGTGACAATAAATAGCAGTATTGTATTTCAATAACAATAGGAGTTTAACAAAGTCTAAACACATATACATTAAGTTCCTAGTTGTTAAAGAAATAGTTCAAAGTGGATAGTTGTCTAAAAGGCATATTGGGACAAACTCCATGATTGCGGATCTGCTTACTAAGGGACTATAACACCAAAGGTCTTTCATGAGCATACTGCTCATATGGGTGTTATGTCAATTAAAGATATTCAGTTTCAGTGGGAGTTTGTAATTATGCTTTTCGTTTATAGACACGATTTTCAGTTATTTCGATTTATGGATATTTTGAGGTTCTGTAGAAATAAAGTTTATTTTGGATTATTCACACTTTGATTTTGGTATGGTTTGATAAGGTTTAAGGTGGACCAGTTGGAAATAGACATGTATAGATCACACTACATGTAATTTTCCATGCTACACATCCATACTTGATCTATGTCATTTGATTATGCTGATATACGTGATCAGGGAGGGCTTAGTTACGATATATGTGACAAAAGTCGCCTTGGTTCTATGTTGGCATAATTGATGGACGAGATTGTTCGAAATACTTTTGATTATGATAGCAAAAGGTTGAGCTCATAAGGTTATAATGTGACATACAATTATAGACTAATATTTATATATATAGTCCAAGTGGGAGATAGTTAGGTATTTATGGGCTTATATATATTAAATAAAATATTGTATGTTAAATGCTATCATTAGAAAAGTGTCTGGCCCAAATTAAAAGTGATCTAATTTGGTTAAGTATTATTGGGCTTAAATTATGTATGGGCCTATATGTGTATAAACTCTCATATGATTTCTAATTCTATGATGGGTTGAATTAAAAATTGGGACTCCTAATCCAATTAGGATTCCAACTATATTAGGGTTATTGTCCCCAAATTATAAGCGTGATTCTTTTCTGTAATCCCATCACCAGAAAAGAGAGAAACCCTAGTCTCTTAAAATCATGCTTACTAACTTGGAAGACCTATAGCCGCAAGACCGAAGAACTCTTATGAATTCAGGTACGCTTCCGCTTCCGCTTTCATATTTATTTTCTTGATGATTTGACATGATGAAACTGCATGTGGGTAAATTAAGTTTTATGTATTCGGGGGATTTTCCCAACAAGATCAACCTAACTTTAGAGTGTTAAATAGCATAAATTATAGATAAAAACATAGGATTTTGCGCCAAAAAGGTTGAAAATTTTGACATAAGGAGTTGAGCAAAAAATGTGATAAAATGCACTATTTATTGATATTCTTGATTATCTGCAAAACCCATGGAATATAGGATAAGTGCATTTGATGTTTGTTGAGTGATGCAGGCTTAACAGGGATCAATGGGAAGATATACTCCAAGTATAGGAACTGGAACCAAAGCAAGAACTTGTAGCAAGGCCTAGAAGGAGAGCAAGTCAAGAAGGGAACGGAGCATTCGCTGCAGCAAGTAAATCTACTCGCCACAGCAAGCAAAGAAGAACTTGCTGTAGTGAGCAAAATCACTTGCCACAGCGAGTGACACAACAGCTTGCTGTGGCGAGCCAATTTGTTAGCCACAGCAAGTTGTGGAGCATGGCAATGCCGATGACCTAGACAACAACCTTATGGACGAATTTAAGAAGGGTTCTAGTCATCTAAGGAGTTGGAGATGCTTTTAAATTGGTTTAAATTCAAATATTAAATTCCATACCAATTAATTGTTATCTCCATCCTATTCCTAATCAAATTGGAGGTCCCGGAGCAATATAAATAGGCGTCTCACAAGGTTGAAATGCGATTCATACATATTAGTACAGTTTTGAGTGTAGAGAGAATATGAACGGCTAAGTTCTTCTTGGGTTTCCAAGAAGAACTAGTGTAGGGATGTGCCGATGACTCTTTATTAGGGTTTGTTAATTCATTTGTCTTTTGTATTTCATTCTTTTCAATTTATAGATTGTGTTTTGCTCGTTGATCACATGTCATTAGTTTATTAGATTCTTCCATGAATGGCCATGTACTTAGTATACTAGATCCTTCATATCAGGTCGGTAATCAGTGATTTTATGATAGAGAACAATTTCTAATTCTTGAGATTCAGATACATATTTATTTATTGGGTTCTTGATCATATGCATCTTCTAATTGTGATAGTATTTATTTGAATTAATTGTTCGTAGTTAGGTAGTTGATCATTAAATATATCATAAGATCTCTCGATGCATGCTATTGATATTTCCGGTCAAGGATGACATTATCATTAGATAGGCTTTTGTAATGTATGACTATCATGAATAGGATGAATTTTAGAATGAATTAATTAAACCCGAATAACTTCAGATTGGCCATGATTGCCTGATTTTATTCTTCTTGGGATCTTTCTTCATATTACCTTTGACCCTTTAAACCATTAAGTCCCTACTCATTCTATGAATACCTGCTTGCTTTGAATACTAACCAATTGTAGGAACAAGGCAAAGATTCCGCGAGAGATTCAATCCTTGGGTTACACCCTGTGCTACCTAAGGATTTTATTTGATCACAGCCATGACGACCGGTTGAAACCTCGATTCAGAGCAATACGAATCAACGTGAGCCATTAAACTTGCGCCGTTGCTGGGGAATCATCGATTGATCCTAAAGTTGGTTATGTATCTCCAACAGGTAGGTACTCGCTTTTAATTTTTCTTTCAAATTTTGATTCACGTTTTTCATCCTTCTTTTTTTCAAATATAGATATATATGTGTTTTCCCTTTTTTTAATTTTCTTTCTTTTTATCTATTTTTTTAAAAAAATTCCTTCTTCTTTTATTTAAAAAAAATTAAGGTTGTAAATATTTTCTTTTTTAAAGTAATGATAAAAATCTATGGATAGATATTCCCACCCTATCCATGAACATGGGGTTGATTACTACCCCTGTTGTTATGAAGAAGTTCTGACCATGCATTTGCAAGGGTCTAGACATCAAACGGGTAGTTGCAACAAATTTCTTGAAGAATTAGATGGAGGGGGGTAAGTAATCCCCATGGGAGTTCTAATTTCCTTGGGGGACCATCAAGCCCAATAAACCCCCTAAGCCAAACCCCATTGCTCCCATTCGCAAATGACTTGGCAGAACTCAAGGATTTGTTCATCCATGGGTTCAAGGCCATGAAGGACGCAATCGCAGAGCAAAGAGCAAAAACCAATAGGCAACTAGAGAACCTCAGGGTAAGATGGGAAGAATGGTTCCTCCTGATAGAAGAATAGATAACAAAAATAGATGAGAAAGCGAAGGAATTAGTTGTCCAACTCCTAAAAATCTATAAGGACTAGCTACAAGTCCCTAATGCAAGGGCTGTGAAAAGGTAACCTTTATAGACGAGGAACCAACAGAAATTCCTCCAAGAGAAATCCCTACCAAGAAGGCTAAAGTAGAAAAACGCCTATCATTTTCCTTATCCCCTTATGATCATAATAATAAAACACCTAGTAATATAGAAATAGATTAACAGCTTTCTGTTCTACAAAATGTTTTCCCTTTTTCTTTCTCTGTGCTTAATAATGCTGGGAAAGATATTGTGTCTTGTTTTGAAGGTGTTGAAACTTCGATAGGAAAGGATATAGAACAAAAGGGCACTGAATTTCCAGTCGTTTTGCCTCTTCCCGAGCATAGAAAGAAAACCATTCAGTTTAAACTTCATGAAGAGGAGGAACTCGAGGAAGCTGGAACAATAGAAAATCACTATCCACCCGCGCTCACTAGTCCTTTGCTTGAAAAGAAAATAGAACAATCTGAGATCCAAAAAAGAAACACCCCTTGCCCCTTCCTTAGAAATTAATATTCCCTCTTTTACCCATAAGACAAATAATGTTTGTGATATAGGTATAGAGGATAGAAGCCCTAAAATTGAAATCATCTTAGATCAAGGTGAAGTAGATTTAGCAATAGGGATGACCGAAGGGCAAGATAAACATAGGGAGGGGAATACTGAATGTTCCCCGAAAAGCAGGTTTCTCCTACCATCTCGAATATTCAAGGAGAACTTGTGCATTGGTAAGTTGAAGGGGAATACTAAAAGCTCCCTAAATAGAAGGTTCCCCATAATTTAAAGAATGTTCAAAGAGAACCTGGGATTTGGAAAGTTAAAAGAGAATGTTGAATGTTCCCTATAGCATATGTACCTACTACCGCTCCAACTTTTCAAAGAGAATATGAAACTGGATTGACCATCTGGCTGCTTCTTCCATCACCTTATCCTTAATTTTTGTAGCCCTTTAGGATAAGTGTGGGGGAGGAAACCTCCCATTAGAAGTAATTTTTAAATTTTGTTAGTTTTCGATTGAGTCTTTTGTTTCTTTTTATTTTATTTATTTTTTAACATAACCTGAATGACTATGTATAACTGAATGATGAATGTTGTCTAACTAAAGGCTACTAATGGCCATTGTTTTAAATTGCTATGACTATTTTTGTATGCAGGTGTCTAGCCCCTAAAATAGAGATAAACAGCAAAGGAAAGGGGTGGACTAAATACCCCTACACCTGAACATAGAATGCTTGATCCTAAAGTGTGGGGGGTAAACCATGAAAATGACTAATGATTATTCATTTAGTATTTTTCTTGTATAACCACACATGTATAAATGGAAAGAAAACAATTTTGAATAGAGTAAAATAGAGACACCATTTATTTTCAGTCATAGTCTTTTTGGCAAGGCAAGTATTTCTTTCCCTAAATTACTCGGTCCGTTGTGGGTAAAAATAACTGTCAAATAAGTGTGGGGGGAAGAATATTTTACCATAAAATTTCGTTTAAAAGTGCTGCAATTCGATAATTTTGTTCATTTTGATTTTTGTCTGAATTTTCCTTCTTTATCGATTTTATTTTTTCCTTTTGAAAATTTGAATTTCTAAAACCTATAACTGAGCCATCGCTATTTTTTGCTACAATATCTCTCTTTAAAATTATACATATTTTTTCTATCTGCTGAATTTGTATTGTTTTAAGTGTGGGGGGAGGGGGGGATCACTCCGTGTAGAAATTTTAAGACTTCAGGGTCTTGCTAATCATTTAGTTCCAGAATTTGGATAAATTTAAAAATTTTTCGTAATAAATAAATATCTTAGGAATCAAACCTACCATGTAGCAGTTCGAAATTTTTTCAAAAATTAACTAATATGCTTTTCTTATAAGATATTTTTCGAAAATCAATGAACCTACCTCATTTAGGCTTTCCAAACTAGACTTAGGGAATTTAAAATCAGAGAATCCTTGATTTAGTAAAACTTTTAGGGCGTTAACCCAACTAGAAATTTTCTTACACCATGTGGGATATTCTTCTTTGCTTGAGCGAATTAACACATGCATGAGAGAGTTGGAAGGATTATTGAAAGACCAATCTGAGTGACCTAACCCTGTTGGAAGGATAAGCCCAAACACTGATCTATACGTTTACATCGATTGAGTGTTTTAACCATGGTTATTAAAACCGGACCGGCCCGGCCGGTTCAACCGGTTGGACCGGGTCCGGAACAACTGTAAAACCACCCTTTGAATAAACCGGTGGTGAATCGAGCAAACCGGTGAAACCTGACGGTTTGCTCGGTTCACCCGGTTTTGACTTTTTTTTAAACAATTTTTCTTTGACTGAAAACGACGCCGTTTCATGTATTTTTTTTATGAAAATATATTTTTTTAGAATTATAGATATATATATTTAAAAAGTTTAAAATTCAAAAAAAATTTGAAAATCCCTTTCCCTGTAATCGCACAAGCAGCCGCACGCGAGAGAAGAGCAAATTGGAAGTGGATGATGAACCTGGATCTCAGAATGACACTATTGGCGATTATCCTTCTTTGGATCATAACTTGGTGTCATTTGATGGAATTAACGTCAACGAATATTATGATTTAATGTTATTGTCAATTTGTCTTATTGGTGATTTAGTAGGTGGATATATTGATTCTAGTTTTGCGTGTGTTGATTGTTGAGTACTAGGTAGTAGGTATGTTGATCATTGGACTTCTTAGATGAGTTTGATATGATATTATGGCTTGAGTTTGATACGATATTGTGGTTAAGTGTGCAACTTGTTTTAATTCTAGTATTTTATTTATGGTATAATGTTGTGGTTAATTATATTTAAGTGGAAATGGACACATATAAAGTATGTAACTAATGTTTAATATGATATATTTTAGTATATTAAATTAATATATATATATATATATATATTTAATTACCACCGGTTCGACCACGGTTGAACCAATACCTCAACCGGTTCGATGCCCGGTCCGATTTTAAAAACCATGGTGTTAACTGCTTAACTTGTTTTCTTCTAGAAGTTGCAATGCGTCTTAATTGAGGCTGACTAGCACACAAGGACATGGGAAGGATAAGCCCAAACACTGATCTCCTTGGTGATCAGTTTTCGCTGTTAAGTGTTTCGAAATATGACACCCATAACTATTGGGGACTCCCATCAAGATCTTCGTAGTGATCAGTTTCGCCATTGAGTGTTTTCAAATCTGACACCCACAACTTTTGGGGACACACGAGCCTCGCCGTAAGATTAACTACGACATCCAAAATTACAATCTACAATAAAGAGTCTAATAAGCCAAAGTAAGACGCAGCCCCCTCTTTAAATGGGTCGCGACACAAGGAGCATACGTCACGACCCCAAGGGTCATGGGTCGCGACATATATGACTGTTACATTGTTCCCTATGGGAATTTAATGTTGTGGGTCGCGACGGTCTAAATTTTACATCGCGACCCCTTGGGGGTAGTCCAATGGTCCGATGGTTGACTGTTTTGGGTCGCGACCCAATAAATCATGTGTCGCGACCCATGCCACGTGACGTCTATCTGATTGGCTCATAAAAAGGGTCACATTAATGATCTTGGTCGCGACGTACGTCTTTTACGTCGCAACCCACACGGCCGGATTTGCTTTTTAAGAGAAATCAGAAGTAGTTGTGGGCCACGACCCACTCCACGACCTATATTTCTCTTTTAGATCTTTGATTCCCGGTGGTCTTCATCCAAAGCTGTCTCAATCGAGCGAAAAATTTTATTCACAGCATCACTTTCACCGATTCGGAATTCTGCCGATGTCACCGAAGCTCAGGTATGACCTTTTGTTTTCAGGCATATGGGTTGAAACGTAATGTTGTGTAAGTTACGACTAGACCTGTTCATGGGTCGGGCCGGGCTTGGGCTTAAGCCCATGGGCTTTACATATATGGGCTTGGGCTTGAGCCTAAGCCTACATGTTTTACTACCCATTACAATGGGCCAGGCATTTACCCAAACCCATGGGCTAAGCCCATTCTTATACATAATTTATAAAAAATATATATATTGGTACTTTATGTTTCATTGAAGTTCTATATTGATCCTTTATGTTTTATTGAAGTTCTATATTGGTCATTTATGTTTCATTGAAGTTTTATATTAGTCCTTTATAGCGGGCCTCCGGGCTGGGCTTTAAAAAATGCTCGAGCCCGGCCTGTATTTTTGCGGGCTTTCGGACCAGGCTTACAAAAAAGTGCCTGAGCCCGGCTCGTATTTTTCATGGATTTCGGGTCGGGCTTTAAAAATGCTTGAGCGGACCCGTATTTTTCCGGGCTTTCGGCCGGGCTTTAAAAATGCTCGAGCCCGACCCCTATTTTTCCGGGCTTTAAAAAATGCCCGAGCCCGACCCATATTTTGCGGGCTTTCGGGCTGGGCTTACAAAAAATTGCCCGAGCCCGGCCCGTATTTTTCTGGGCTTTCGGGCCGGGCTTTAAAAATGATCGAGCCCCACCCGTATTTTTTCGGGCTTTCGGGTCGGGCTTTAAAAAATGCCTGAGCCCGACCCATATTTTGCGGGCTTTTGGGTTGGGCTTACAAAAATCTGCCCGAGCCCTGCCTGTATTTTTTCGAGCTTTTGGGCCAGGCTTTAAAAATGCCCGAGCCCGACCCGTATTTTTCTAGGCTTTCGGACCGGGCTTTAAAAAATGCCCGAGTTCGACCCTTATTTTACGGGCTTTCGGGCCGAGCTTACAAAAAATTGCCCGAGCCCGGCCCGTATTTTTTCGGGCTTTCTGGTCGAGCTTTAAAAATTGCCCGAGCCCGACCCGTGTTTTTTCGGGCTTTCGGGTCGGGCCTTAAAAAAATGCCCGAGCCCGACCTATATTTTGCGGGCTTTTGGGCCGGGCTTACAAAAAAATTGCCTGAGCCCGGCCTGTATTTTTCCGGGCTTTTGGGTTGGGCCTTAAAAAAATGCCCGAGCCCGACCCGTATTTTGCAGGCTTTCAAGCCGGGCTTACATAAAATTGCCCGAGCCCGGCCCGTATTTTTCCGGGCTTTCGGGCCGGGCTTTAAAAATGCCCGAGCTCGACCCGTATTTTTACGGGCTTTAAAAAATGCCCGAGCCCGACCCATATTTTGCGGGCTTTCGGGCTGGGCTTACAAAAAATTGCCCGAGCCCGACCCGTATTTTCCCGGGCTTTTGGGTCAGGCTTTAAAAATGCCCGAGCCCGACCCGTATTTTTTTGGGCTTTCGGGTCGGGCTTTAAAAAATGCCCGAGCCCGACCTATATTTTGCGGGCTTTCGGGCCGGGCTTACAAAAAAATTGCCCGAGCCCAGCCCGTATTTTTCCGGGCTTTAAAAATTCTAATTTTTATGTAAATATATAATTTTATAATTATTTTTTTAAAAAAATATATTTAGAAAAAAAATAAAAAAAAAGTGGCCTGCGGGCCAATACGGGTAGTGATGGTAGGTAATGAATGGTGGTAAGTGATGGGTAGGGCCCAGGTACTACCCAAGTTTTAGCCCAAGTATTTTTAATAAAATGGGTATTTGATGGGTAAGGCCCAAGTACTACCGATACCCAATTCTTAATGTTGGGTCGTTGACCCATGGGCTTAGGCTTGGGTAGTCTCATGGGCTACCCAGCCCATGAGCAGGTCTAGTTACGACCCATAACATTGTGCGTCACGACGTACATCTCTCTATGTTGCGACCCATAACCTTTTATGTCGCCACCCTCCTTCTGTACGATGCGACCTAATGCATTGGGGCATGTTTTTGCATTTGGGGTACCTTTTTCTCCATTCTAGAACTAAAAACCCATTTAATTTTCTAGGAAAATGGCTAAAAGACCACGTCAAGGCGCCTCATTCTCATCTCACCTAGTTGACAGAGAGTCGGAGGTGAGGTGGAGCAGTACCGGAGGGCTATTCAGGCTAGGTCATTGAACCCAGAGAAGACCATGGTCAGGCTAAACCTGAGTCCTTCATTCATGGATGGGATTCAGTACTACGGCCTCCAAGGCCTGTTGGAAGTGGTGAGTCAGAGAAACGATCCCCTGGTGTACCCGTACCTTGTGGTGTACACCAGCACACACAGCTGGTCCTTCGTACTGAGGGATGTCATAGTCCCTGCAGTCACTCCATAGACCTTCTTTGAGATGTACAATTTGAGGAAGGAGATCGATTGCATTTTTCCCAAGACACTCGCCGAACCATATACTCTCGGGAGGCCATAATAGCAGCACTGACATACCCAGGGCAGGGTTAGGTGGGAGGTCAAGAGTGCCCTCAAGAGAACAGGCACCCACCACATGACAAAGAATTGGCAAAACTTTTTGGCTTGTAATGTCTTACCAGGAAAACACAGGGGATCTCTTAGTAAGAGGTTGAGCACCCTGATCTACCTGATCATGTAGAGAGCTCCACTTTGCTTCCCCACCATTATGAGCTAGGAATTCCATAGCAACGCTCAGGATTTCAAGCTATACCCTGGGCCTAAATACATGCCGACAACAATAAGCTTTCCCCACTTCTTTACTGCCTTATGCGAGCTTCACCAGGTATCTCCTCGAGGCCTGGATTACTACGAGTCTGCCTCTACTTACAAGATGAAGGAGGATCAAGACATGGTAGACTTCCCACCGCCAGAGAACCTTGACTTTGAGGAGATGCTGAATGCCATACCTTCTCCAACGAGAGCAGCAGCAGCAACAACGACAACAACAAGGAGAGCAGAGCATTCCACATGGGACTGCAGATACAACACTGTCTCTTGATTAGAGCGCAGCGGGGAGAGGTCAGAGGACAGCAAGAAGGAATCAGAGAGTTGCAGAGGGACGTAAATGAGCTGAAGGGCGGCATGAGGGCCTTATTAAGGCACTTCCGCTTTTTCAAAGAGGGAGGACCACCACCAAGGTGGGCGCTGTTTGCAGCTCCATGCAATTCTAATGACGAGGACGAGGATGATCAGGAATAGCAATTTAGGGACTCTAGGACTTTTTGTAATCCCATAGGGCTTTTCCTTTATTTTGTTTTACATTAGTCGTATTTACCTTTTGTTTTTAAGAGACAAAATTTGGTTTCCTTTTCATGTCTTTAATTGTTCCTTTAATTTAAACAAAGGAAAAGCAAAGAGGGGACTTTGTGGACACTACATTTTGTTTGGGCCCAAGAGGTGCAATCAAAAACAAAAGAAAAAATAAATATAATGAAAAATAAACAAAAAGTATATAAATAAAAAACTAAAAAATATAATAATAATAAAAATATGAAATATGAAATGAAAAGATAAAAGGAAAGGAAGAAAAAAAAGGAAAAAGGTAAACTTGTGTGTCGTGACGTACGAGTGTGTACGTGTCGACCCCCAAGAGTCAGGTCAGAGGGCGTCGTGATGTATGAATTTCTACGTCGTGACCCCCTCTGCATTTATGGCAGAATCCAATCAGATAAAAAATCACGTGTACGTCGTGACCCCCGTGACTTTTAGGTCGCAACGTACGCGTCATAAATGGCCGAATTGTTTTTCCCGGAATAGAGCACTTGCGGTCAGTATAAATAGGAGGCTCGGCCTCAGTTGATCGGATCAAATTTTGAATACTTGAAAGGCTGTTTGATTGATATATGAACTCTAAGGTAATTTTCTCTTCTTTTCTTTGATCTTGATGCTTCCTTGCCAACCTTCACTGGAATTTTACTTTTAAATTTTAAACCCTTGGATCTATGGGGTAAGAGATAGACTTAAGGCCACTTAGAAGGCTGTCTTAGATCCGAGGCTTAGAACCCCAAACTTCTTCTTCTTTCTGATTTTTTTTTAAATAGGTTGTGGCCCCCTGGTGTAGGCGTTACGACCCCTTTATGTTTTGAGCACCGTTTGCCTTCTCTTTTCTTCTGAAAATTTCTGTATGGGTCACGATGTGTCCCTCTGTACGTCGCAACCCCCTATTTCCAAAGGCTGTAGGTCGCAACGTACACTGTCCTGACCCGTGACTTTTCACGGCCTCGGGATTCTGACCCGAGGCCGTGGGTCGTCACCTGCCATATTATAAGTCGCGACCCCCCTGACTTTTAGAGGCAGAAGTGCTTCTCTTCCTTTTCCCTTACATTTTATAAATACAAATTATTTTATAGTAACAAGTGTAGCCCTAGTGCCACCAAGGAGCCTTTGCTTCTATAGGAGCACTAGTATTCACGCCATTTGGGTGCGCTGCCTGATGAGCACCACACACACATTTTTCCTTGTCTTGTTTGAATGTGAATGTATGGTAGATAGGTGCCGAGAAGGCCTTTGTCTCTTTAGGCACATTGCACTAGGATGCCATCTGAACCTTTGCTTGATGAGCATCCCCCACTCACACACTTGTGTGCCACATGAATTACATGGACTTTGATCCCTCTTTGAGGGTACGTAGGCCCTAGGATCTTATCCTAGGTCAAGTCCATCTTTGCTTTCTTCTATGTTTTGTGTTTTGTGTTCTTTTCCAACTCTTTTAAGACCAAACAATTTAAGTATTAGTTTTTGGGGTAACCGTCTTTGGACGGGGGAAGAGGGGTGCCTTACACCTTCCCCTCATCTCAAGCAGACTCCCGAAACTAATTCTTTTAAAACCCATTTTTACTTTAACTTTGGAACTTATTTTTCTTTTCCAAGTTTTAATGAAAAACTTGGTGGCGACTCTGCGAAGCCCGCCGAAAGTTGCGGTCTTCACAAGAGGAACGATGATAACTGAGGGATATAAAGAATGGTATTTTCAGTTAATGTCATGAGGCACGGTGAAGTTTTCTCCATTCAATCCATTGCTGGGGAATGAGGACCAAGAGGTTGGAAATTTCCTTAAGAGGAAAGTTGAAGATTGCAAACAAGAACAAAATCTCCTTGAATAAAAGAAGAAGAAATGCCAGAAACAAGTAAGGGAGGTCAAGCAAGCATGTGTAATTGTCAAAAGTTAAGCTGAGGGGCTAAAGAAGAAATCCACCATTCACCTGGAAAATGACATGTTGAAGAAAGAAAAGCAAAGGTTGGCTGAACAAGTGGAACAAATGACTTGAGAAAGAACGTCCCATGAAGTAAGGGTTCAAGTTGTGAGAAGAGAGTTAGAAGCAAGGCAGACTAGGATCACTAAGCTAGAAAGAAGGGTAGCATAACAGGAACGACATTTAGCCAACAACGATGAGGTAGAAGCCCAGAGGCAGTACATCACCGAGCTCAATAGGCATTTAACTATCATCAATGGGCAATTACAAGCCGCTGAGCGAAGAATTGGGGAAGTGATTGCCAAGAGTATGGAGAGAGCCCAAAAAGTGATGTAACGTGATCTAGAAATAGGAAGGCTATAAGGAAAATTGCTGCAGTAAGAAAGAAGATTGAAAAGATGGCACAATTGATGAATGTCTCCACTCCAAGACTAATTGAGGTCTTCAAAGAAGCCGAATGGAGGGCCAAAATGATAAATGTGCCTAGAGACATTGAAGAATTCTTAGTGTCATGGAGGATCTTAATCAATCAGTGGAGTGAAGTTTGTAGCCCATAGAGGCGTCTCTATTAGGAATATAAAGACATCCGTGCAAGAGAGCAGAAGGCCTGATGCTTGCCTGATGAACCTTTATGCTTTCACAGCATGACGTCAGCCCTCGTCTCCTATTGAATCCATATGATTTAAAGAGAGACGATTGGGGATCCATTAATGCACCAACTTTTGAGGGACGAGAATCGATGGTTGAAGAATGAACTGACCAAGCAAAGACAGGCGAGTGCACACCAATTAAGGGAATCTGACAGACTAAACCATACCAAAGTAAACGAGCTAAGTGAGGAGTTGAGGAAAGCACATGAAGAGTTGGACGAGTAAAAGAACATGATTTACATCTATCGGCATGCCAATGCTCAATTGATGTGGTGGGCGGACTTGGAGAGAGCCAAAAGGTTGTACTTGGCTAGCCAATCTCCATAAGGAACAGTGCGACCAAAAGTCGATCCTCCCCAGCCTATCATCCCAGCTTCTAAGATGAAGCTAGAGAGGTCTAGATGACTATCAAAATGATGCCATAGGATAGTAGTTTTAGGAATCTCCAATCATGTAATTAGGAAGCTCCACATCTATAAGGAGCATAGGGTACATATCACCATCAAAGAAGGAATAGTAGATATGGCATTAATTTTTGTGAAGGCCCCTTTTTGATAATCAATATAAATGAAGTTCAGTTCATCTCATCATCTCGCTACACTTTCCGCATTTTTCACACAACAAGCACCCAAACACAATTGCTCTAAGCAAAGAAGTCAGTATAACGATACTTGCTTGAAAGCCCATAATTTTTCGTAGCAAGTTTTCAATTCTTATATCCCTAGTGGATTCAAGATGATCTATATAGGAATAAGAGGTCGCCTCAGCAGTTCAAGGGCTAATAGTTGTCCCTCTTAGATGCTTACGTAAAAGCCATTATGCTTTCATAGCAAGATTATCAACTCTCTGTCTTCCTATTGGGTCATTTATGATCTATAAAGAAACGAAGAGGGCTGAATGACTCAGGTTCACAAAAATGCCGCACATATAATCTTGAAGTTCATGAATAAATTATGATACATGCCTTTCCCTTTTTTAGGTACCAGAATTAGACAGAAGAAAAATACACACGTTAGTTAACTCATTCACAAACACCAAGATGGCGCAAGAACAGAACGCACGTTATTTCAAGTTTTCGTCAAGTTGTTGTTTCTCACTGACCGATTAATACCTTGTTGCATTGGGGAGGAAACCCACAGCGTAACTTGGCTAGAAACAATCGAAGGAAGATGATCATGGCCAGTCTCAAGCATCAGTTCCCTGATTTTAGGATATCAAAAGTTGACTTATTCTGGGCTTTGAGGGATCGTGGCTTAGTGACTTCTAAGCCGGGGAAAGCGCCAGAAGCTCCTTTCCCATCCTAGTTCAATCCTCATCTGACATGTCTATATCATTAAAATGTTCTGGGACATTCCACATAGTCCTGTGTACAATTCAAGAAGTGTGTCCTGTCTCTAGTAGATGAAGGGCTATTGCACACACATGGCTCAAGTATTAGGGAAAAGGGACAAAAGGAGATGTTACAAAAGTTAGGAGAGTACACTGATTTTGACAACATGGAATTGAGAGAATGCCCTTTTGAGCTGAGAAGGAAGAGCCTAAAGGTTAGGGAAGAGAACTTTTGGTTGAAAATCCAGATTCGGGAACTCAAACACACATTGGCATACCATTGTGATGAGAGCCAACATCGCTTGAATTGAAAAAGTAGTAAAAGGAGTGGCGTATTGTCTATGTTGAAGCTAATGAACCCGAGTGAGCACCCAATATGGCAGGAACTTGGGATCATTCATGGGATCAGAAGGCTAAAGGTCCCATGATGATTGCAGGAGTATTTTAAGATTTCTTTTTTTTTTTTATCTAGATTAGGTTACATTTTCGTTATTTTTAGTATGCTTTAGTTTTTTATAAAAAATGGAAGGAGCTTCAGGCCACGGCTACCCACTAGTTTTCCACTTAAGGATCGGAGAAACCGTTACCAACTAGGAAGGTGAACCTATCCTTTCAGTCTGTAGTAGAAAGTGATTTTGAATTTCGAACGGTTTGTGGCTCTGCTTAAGGCCCAAACCAATAATTCATGTTCAAGCAAACTTTATGTTTCTTTTTAAAGTTTAATGGAAATGAGTAGCCTGCACTTTCTTTTAAAATGTGATAATTAATAGCTTTTTAAATTTCTTATTTCGTTCGTTCTTTTAATTCTTATTTTTCTTTCTCTTCCCCTGAGCACTGCTAGAAAAATGTAAAATTCTGACAGTTTTTTTTCTGACGGACTAAACTCGGTCATAAAAACACTAAATTTATGACGGCTTTCTGACGGATAAAAAAACTGTCATTAATTGTATAAAATCAACTAATATATTGACGGATCTGGGTCCTGAAAAAATAATCTGGCACTAATTTTTGGAAATAGTGTTATCAAACACCAGAAAAAAAAATCTATTCCCTCCTAATTTCTTTTTTAAATTTTATTCTCTCAATTTTTGTCCAAATTCATTCCCTCCTAATTTTTTAATCTTTCCTCCTTCTGTCACTTGTCAAAACCTATTAACCAAATAAAGAAACCAAAAAGCTCTCTCCAAATTTTTTAATCCTCCCTCCTTTTATCACCCATCAAAACTCAAAGTCCCAAACCCATTAAAGAAATAAGGAAAACAAAGAGTCAACTCTTTATTCCCTTATCTCAGCCATTGCAAGAAAATGAAACCGAACCCAGAGTTGTGAGTGAGAGTGAACGTGAATGTGTTCCGAGCGACGCCGTGCGAGTGATTTCCATGCGATGCTGTGTGACGTTGAGAGAGACATGGCCGCGTCGTCTTCGTGCATTCTATGACTAATTCCAAACACATTAAAGTGCTTCTTATGCCTTCTTCATGTCCTCTATCATATCTGACAAGGCCACGTTGTCTTCGTGCACTCGATCGACATCACCTCAACTCATCAATTGCTTCTCGTCTTCTCTCTCTAGTACTTCCTAGATTTATCTTTTTATCTCTTTCTTCCATTTTCCTTTTCATTTTTTTTTTCAAATTCAGTTTCTTCTTTATGTGATAGCGAGGCCAAATCGAGTGAAGAGATTTAGTTTCGATTGATGATTTTATTACTTGTGCGTCATGTATTCAGCTTTCTTCTCACTCTCATAGTAGCTTTTTCATATTATGGTCTATAATAGTCTTAAGGGACTTGATCTAAATGGTTTACGTAAATGGTAGTCTTATTTTGGTCATTTGAATAAGGTTTTAGTAAGCCTATGGATCTGAAAGTATAGTTGCATTTGCTTTAATTTCTGTGGGTAAAATGCTTGTTTCTTTTTGTTCATGGCACTACTAGCAGGGATTTTATTTGGTAATAGGAATAGCATATAGCTAGCCATGCCTCTTTCTAAGCTTCTGCTTGCTTCCCTTCTCATATCCTTTCTCCTTCATGCTCATGGACTGGTAAGTAATACTAATTATTATTCTAATTATTATGTGTATATAATTATATATATTAATGAATCATACATATATACTAGTAGAAGAAGCTCTAATTTTTTGAGGAATGGCAAGTCGCCGAGGCAGAGGCAAAGGAGCAGGGTTCTGTTGTTGAGCAGATAGGTAAATGCATGACATAAGTTTGAAAACTAATTAATTAAGAAAACAAAAGAGTATGTGTAACTATCATTTTTAGTTCAGACAATTCTAAGTGAAAAATAAGGACCGCAAGGGGTCGTAACCGTGGGGGACTTGCCCTTAGGTGAGAACGTAGGTGCCTACGTACCCTTATGAGGGGATCAAAGTCCACGTAGTTCGTTGTGATAACGTTCATAGGAGCCATTAGGCAAGGTGATTACCTGTAGATGGCCGTGTGCGGCTAGGACGTGTGTAAGGTACTCCGGGCGGGCGATCCACTCGTTGGAGGTTGCCTTAAACTGGGAGAGAGCAAGGGTCTCTTGGAGCTATTAGGAGCTTTGCTGATGGAGATCTCTGGGGTGGAGATATGCTGGTTGATGGTGGAGCTTGGGGTGCAGTGAACCAAGCTTTAAGATTAATGAGGAGGTGTACCGTATTTGGAAGGCTAAGTCTAGCTTCTGTGTATTTGGAGTCTATTTGTCTTCATGTCCCTTGAGTCCCTCGGGTGAGGGCCTTTTATACCAAGTATGTGGGAAGGACGTGGTCGACCCATGTACTTGGTCGTCGTGGCTCATCCCACGACGTTCGAAGGCTTCCCACGTATCTTGGGCGGGAGCATACGGGGAGAGACATGGGTACCGGCCACGTAGGAGGTGAACTAGTAGTGCCACGTCTCACTGGTGTAAGCTCTTGTAGTCCTTCTAGAAGCCCAGTGCCACGTGTCCCTAGGGGAAATATTCCATAGTTACATAAGTCCCTCAAGTCTACGGGTGTTGGGCGCCCATGGACTTAATTATGTTTCAACGAGCTACTTAAGGAAAGTTTCCCACTAGCTGTCTTTGGCCAAACGAGCCCGTCCGCAAGTTGGTCTGGCCACCTTGGTCGGTCATTCGACTGAACAGGTTTAGCGTATCTCTTCCTGATTTCCTTTGAGAGAGTAGGGATGTCGAAGATGCCACACATCTCGATCAGGGCGGCTGACTGCTTGATTTCCTCAACAAGTTTCTTGAGCCATCTCTACAGGAAAGTACGCGTCTTTTTGAGGAGAAGTTATCATTGTGTAGAGGGGAGTTTCTAAAGGTGCCCTCTGGGGTACGCGCAGAAACTCAAAGGCTGGGGGTATTTAGGTCATTCCCCTTAGTTTCAGAGTCTTTCCATTTTCACGCCTTTTGGTTGGACTTTGAAGT
This sequence comes from Senna tora, assembly GCA_014851425.1. Classification (NCBI taxonomy): domain Eukaryota; kingdom Viridiplantae; phylum Streptophyta; class Magnoliopsida; order Fabales; family Fabaceae; genus Senna; species Senna tora. The sequence goes on along the minus strand of CM026261.1, from coordinate 14,673,460 downwards.
GTCTCTTGGGCACCTCTTTACTGGGAACGGAGAGCGTCATTCTTTCACTCCGCAACTCTCTTCCTTCTAATCTCTATACGAGCGTTTTCTTCTTCTGGTTTTCTTTTTTTGTAATGGCTTCTTCAAGTGCTGCCGCTTCCGTGTCTTCCTCCATGGACCCTGAATTTGAGCAGTCTCTGCTGCTGGTTGCCATGGAAGGAGTAAGGGAAAGAGTAGAAAATCTTATTCTGCTGCGGGATTCAGTGGATCTCTGGGGAGTTTTATCCAAGGAGGGCGAAGACCTGGTGATGTCTCCTCCAGCGACTTCTGCGGGATGGTATTCTGCTGACATCGAACAAGGGTCCACAACCAATATTTCAGTTATGGATGCCGAGGTAGAATCACGAGTGGTGCCGGATCTCAGTATTGAAAAGATATGGAGGGAACGCTTCGCTCCTTCTCTCCCCAAAGACTACGAAATTAGACCGATGGGGGAGGGGGAGACCATCGTTTGGAGCGACAACGTCAGTTTTTTGTCCTCCCCCTCCGCGTCCCCTATAATGCCGTCTTTATTGCCCCTTTTTCCGGCTTCGTGGAAGCCATGCTTAACTTGTTGAACGTTTGCCCCGTCCAGTTAATGGCCAACGCGTGGTCCATACTCAGCGTTTTTGATAAGGTTTGTTGGGCGAACACGCTGGAGGCTTTGCCCAATATTTTTCTCTCTCTCTATGTCGTCCGCGAGGCACACAGATGGGTGTGCTTTCAATCCCACGCCAAGGAGTTCACTATTTTGGACTTGCCAGGTAACAACCATGCTTGGCAGTTGTACTTCTTCAAGGTGGTACCTAAGAAGGGTGTTTGTCTACCTTGGGTGCGGCCTGGAGACTAGCGCCCTCGCTTTCCCCTCAAGTGGTCTAATGCTACTCTCCGAATTCGGTACGACCGAGATGAGTATGAGGAGACAGCTTTTGAATATTTAAGGGGAGCGGTGGTTACAGGTACTGCCTTTGGTAAGTCTCTAAATTTTGATGGTGAGTTGCGTCTTTTGGCGCCTTTGGGTTCATTGAGTATTTTCCTTTTTGTTTTCAGGATTGACTCTAGGCGGCATTCAAGGAAGGTTGACTCCTCCGCCGAGTTCTCGAAGTCGGAAGCGTGGGCGGTCAACGTCTACAAATGTTATTGTTGTGCCTCAGGATGCGGACGAGGGTGCTGAGGGTGTTAATACTGATATCACAAACCAGGTGGGTGAGGATAAATTGAATCGTCGCGGTCATAGGAGGATTCCTTATACTCCCATACCCCTCGAGGAGATGCCCATCCAGTTTCTAGGCGAGGGTGTCTCCTTTAGAGGGAAGTTAATTCCCTTTGAAGCCAAGCAGGTCATACTAGTTCCTCAACATTATCTGTTGGATTATGGGGATGACTATGCTTTAGAGAGTATGATCAAGGGGACTATGTTGCTGCTCAGCCGTCTGGTGGGCTTTGCATATCAACGGGAGATGGACGGGGTAGGCCTATTTTCTTCTTGGCTTTAATAGTCTCTTTAGGAGGTGTCTAAATTTGTAAGGGTTTATGCAGGAAGTGGTGGAGGGCTTGATGGATGAGAACTCTCAACTGACCGCTCGAGTGAAGGAACTCGAGGATGAGATGGTGAAGAGTAAGGCTAACATTTCGAGGGTCTGTCGTCTAGATTTTCTGCGTTTTGCCAATTATGGAATGCAGAATGGCATGGCACATTTGGAGCACTTGATGGGTATTTCCATTCCTCCAGAGGTCAAAAGAGGATGCACCCTACCTGGGAGAATATTGGGGGAGAGTTTCGTGCTCGTGTTAGAGGTAACCCTCTGCTGAGGATAGAGGATTACGATGTTGCTCCAAATCCTCGAAGGGACCCCCCGCGGTCGGACGAGCAGTCACGTCTTCCAAATGAGGATGCCTCTTAGTTCAGACTTCGTGGTATATCCCACGTCGCCATTTGTATTTCTGGGCCGCTAGTCCTCATATGTAAATATATATTCTTTTGAATAGTAACAAGAATTTCAAGTACTAGAATTGGCCAACCGTATTGCATTCTGTATTTATTTAAATTGATGGTGGTACATCTGTCTTTTGACTAAGACATGGGGAAGTACATAGTGAACTTGTCTTTGGACTAAGACATAGTGGAGTACTTTTGAGACTGTAAACTTGTCTTCGGACTAAGACATAGTGAAGTATTTTTTGAGACTGTGAACTTGTTTTTGGACTAAGACATAATGAAGTATTTCTTGAGACTGATAGCGTTCCAGGTATTGGGTACGTGTTCCCCCATCAAATGTTCTAACTTATATGCATTATGAGAAGCGATTCCAATGACCCTGTATGGACCTTCCCAATTAGGTGCGAGCTTGCCGTGCAGGCAGTCACGCCTATTGTTTATCGTTGTTCTCATGACCAGGTCGCCTTTTTTGAATTCTCGAGGTCGGATGACCCGATTTTATTTTCGCGCAAGTAGGTATTTTTAAACGAAGTTTTTGAGTGTCGCGGCTTCCCTGCTTTCTTTGGATGCATCTAGGCTGATTAGCAAATTTTTTGAGTTTGAATCGGAGCAGTTTAGTACTCGATCTGAGGGGACCCCAATGTCGACAGGACCTATTGCTTCTTGCCCATACGTCAAAGCGAAAAGAGTTTCTCCCATTGCCGAGTGTATTGTTGTCCGGTAAGACAATAGGACTGAGGGGAGCTCTTCCACCCAATTTTCCTTGGCATTCGCTAGGCGTTTCTGCAATCCCTCGAGGATGATTCGACCTTGCGGCAGAAGCCTCATGAGAAACAGCGATGCTCAGTCCAACCGCTCCTTCCACACGAGGCCTCTTACTCGCCGGCTCCTCGGCACCCCTAGTAGAATATGGAGAGAAGAGCTTAACAAAACCACCCTCAAGGGCGAGCGATGAGTTTGCTCTGGAGGCGAAAAAGTACCCCCCACCAAAGCAGTAACTCTAGTCTCCACCGGAGCAGCCCTTTGATGCACCGTCGAAGACAGAGGAACCTGAGAAGAAAGTCGAGAATCCATCTTCTTGGATCCCCCTTCTTTAGGATTCCCTCCTTCTTTCCTCCGTTATTTCCCTTGGAGATCCTTCTTCCGCTGATAACAACCTCTAGTGGTGGCACCCAAGCCTTACCTCCCTTCGGTGTTACCCGAGCCTTGTCTCCCTTCAGCCCTCCTACCTCCTTCAGACGCCCAATACAAACTCTAGTAAACTTCTCTCGACTAGGAGAAGAACCCTGTCTGGGCCTCTTCTCCCTACCTAGGTTACTATCTTTGGCACGGTTAAGAGGAGGAGAGGAGAGATCCTCCAAGTAAGTAAAGTCGAAGGGGTACAACCCTGCAATCAGCAAACCCTAAATCAGAGAGGAGAAGAAGAAAACGCAAAAAAGAGGAATAAGAGGGAGACAACACTTACTTTCATCGTCGTTTGCCATAGTGAAATACAAACAAGCGAACAAGAAACTTCGACGCAGAGAGAGAGTTGGAGAACTCTCAGAGATAAAGGGACTCTCGAAGACAAAGGGTCGAAAACCAGAAAGTTTGAAGGTAAACAGAGCCATTTCCTTTTCAATCTTGGGAGTATTTATTGGGAGCTAGAGGCACGATGATTCAAATCACAGCCTCCCTCGAAACCCGCAACAAAAAAGAAGTAATTATCAACTAAATTAAATAAAGGCTTAAGCCATCCGATCCAAGCAAAGACACGCCAAGAGGATTGGCCCAAATTCAAAGTCATCATGTCACAATCGGAAATACCTAAACACCCTCGGAAGTCCAAAAGTCCTTTGAAAGGCCCCAAGGGTACACATGGAACTCCGAAGCAGCGGTTAACGATGGCGTCTCTTTGAAACACGCGGACATTAATGAAGAAAAATTCCACGTGTCAACCTTCGCAGCCTGGAAAAATTACAGAAAGCCCCTGACTTTTCAAATCCCCTCAAAGCCCTCCAAGGGCATCACTGAAAAGTTAACTTCTCTGCAATGATGATGTCTCCTCAAAAAGACGCGAGCATTTCTGCAGAGACGGCTCGAGAAACTTACTAAGGAAGTCAAACGAATAACTGTCCAGATCCAAACGCGTGGCATCCTTGGCTACCCACTCCTTACAATCTTCGGAGAAACGTGAGTTCCTTTGAATGCACGTTCGAACGTCCAAACTCTTATGATTATCAGTCGATATGGCTCCGCGAACAATTCATGGCAGGCGACCTCATTCACAATATTCTGTAAAAATCAACTTAAGTCCACAGGTGCCCAGCACCCATAGACTTGAGGGACTTATGTAATTCCATAATATACCTTCCTATGAACATGTGGCATTAGCCTTCTAGAAGGTTAATTGGCCATGAATCAGTGACACGTGGCACCGCTGAATGACCACAAACGTGGCTTCTCCCACAATCACCCACCTGCTCTCTCGCATTAGAGATCGTGGGTCGAACTCACGGCACAAGAACGTGGTTTGACCATGTTCTCCTCTACCCCGATTATAAATATCCCTCACCAGGGGGATTGAACATGGCAACCCAAAAGCAAACAAGACAGTGCTCACAACACAAGAGCATATCATGAGATCATCGTTACCTGAAGTTTACTTAACAAACATCAGCTCATATTCACTCCATCAACAGGATACAATAATCCTCTTGCTCTAAGCAACATCCAGAGACCCTTGCTCTCTCCCTCTACCTACGAGGTACCTCCAACAGGTGGCTCACCTGCCCGGAGAACACATACATGTCCTAGCCGCACACGGGCACTACAGGTAACATTCCAGACTAATGGCCACGATGGACGTTCCCTCTTCCAATTATGTGGACTTTGATCCCTACACAAGGGTACGTAGGCACCTAGGTCATCACCTAAGGAAAATTCCCCCAAGGTTACGGCCCCTTGCGATCCTTTCTTAACATTATGAATTGTCTGAAGAAAAAACAATAGTTACACCAAATACAATCGTAAACTCGAAAAGAATAAAGACAAAAAGCATAGTGAAATTATTAAACCCTAATGAAGAGCCATCAGCTCATGCCTACACTAGTTCTTCTTGGAAATCCAAGAAGAACTTAGCCGCTCATATTCCCTCTACACTCTAGGCTATAGTAATATGTGGGAATCACTTAATGAATTACAACTCGATGAGACGTCTATTTATAATGCTTCGGGAGTCCTAGTTTGATTCAGATTGGTGCTGAGATAAGTGATAATTGACAAGTGGCTTGACTTTTGAGTTCAAACCAACTTCAATGCATCTCCAACTCCTTGTATGGCAAGACCCAATTGTATTTTCGTTCATTTAATTTTTTTGTCCATGTTATGTACCACATATGCTGAACAACTCGTTGCAGCGAGTGTTTTGACTTCCCACAGCGAGTGACTAAGTGCTCATTGTGGTGAGTGAATTTGCTTGCCACGGTGAGTGGCTCCCTACTTGTTGTGGCAAGTAAAACTACTTGCCATGGTGAATGTTCCATTCCTTTCTTGTTTTTCTCTCTTTCTGGGCCTTACTACGAGTTCTTGCGTTGGTTATAGTTCTTATACTTGGAGTATATCTTCTCATTGATCCCTGTTAAGCCTGCAGCACTCAACAAACATCAAACGCTCCTATCCAGTATTCTACATATTTTTCGGATAATCAAGAATATCAATAAATTGTGCTTTTTATGGGTATCTTATCACATTTTTTGCCGTACTCCTTATGTCAGAATATTCAACCTTTTTAGTGTAAAATCATATATATATATATTTATCTATAATTTACACTATTTAACACCCTAAAGTTAGGTTGATTTTGGGTGCGATCAATTCCCAAGAAGAATAGAACTTATCAATCAAAGCCAATCAAAAGATACTCAGGAATAATTAATTCATTCGAAGTTTATCCTATTCATTATAGTCATGCATTACGAAAGCCTATCTAGATATAATGTTATCCCCGACTGGGAACATCAATAACATGCATGAAGAGATTTTTATATATTAGTAAACAAACAATCGCCCGACCGGGTCAATCAATTTAATTTAATATTATCGCAATAAGAGATACAAGCAATCAAGAACCCGAAGAATAGAATTGTATTGAATTCCAGAAGCTAAAAGACCTAAGTGCCTTTTCATAATAATAAAGTCCTTACTAATTTGTTATGAGGAATCTAGCATCTTTGCACACATTCGTTCATGGTTGAAAGAAATGTCCTCGAATTCTCTAGACATCATAAAGACGTATCTAGATGTAGACTTGATCATCAATACAAAATGTATAGTCTTAGTCAGAATAGCCAATGATTTCAAAAGGATCAAACTTTTTGTAAGTCAACATGTGATGTTTATTACCCTGAAGGTACCTCAAAAATTTTATGACAGATCTTGAATGATGTTGACCAGAATCACTCAAGTATCTGCCAAGCACACTTATTGTAAAAGCAATATTCGAACTTGTACAAACATGATCATACATAAGGCTGCCAACTACAAAAGCATATGGAATTTTATCCATATCAATCCTCTCATTATCATTCTGAGGACACCGAGATTTAGACAAATTTTCACCCTTTTGAATCGGTCCTGATCGTTTAAATTGTTTCGGTTTTGACTAGTCGTCACAATCGGGATCAAATAAACCTTGGAATAGTAGCACAGGGCGCAACCCAAAGATCGAATCTTTCGCGGAGTCTTCAAGTCAATCTTGCAATTGATTAACCCAACCCAAGCAACCAACAGGTATTAACATATTGAAAGCAAGAAAGTAGGTGTAGTAGAATGTAACTAAATATGAATTAACTAGGTCCCAAGGAGGATGATCTCAAAAATCCTAGCCAATCTAAATATATTTAGGATCAATTATTTTCATTCAAAGTTTTACCCTATTCATGATAGTTATACATTACGAAAGCCTATGTAGATAATAAATAATGTAATCCCTGAACAAGAACATCAATAACATATATTATTAAGATTTTATGATATTATTTAGACATATTAACTCCATACCAGAAACATAATTAATCCACTTAAATATTATCGTGATAAGAGATGCATACCAATCATGAATTCAAAGATAGATATAATTACATTGGATTCTAGGTCACCAACATGAACCTAGAATCCCAAAATAGCATTCCATACAGATGGTCCTACTAAATCTTTGATGAGGAATCTAGCAGCTACGTACATGTTCATTCATGGGTAAATCTAGCAGGGTGTTTGATCGCACCCAAAATCAACCTAACTTTAGGGTGTAAAATAGCATAAATTATATATATATATATATATATATATATATATATATATATATATATATGATTTTATACCAAAAAGGTTGGCTATCTTGACATAAGGAGTAAAGCCAAAAATAAGACAAAATGCCCATAAAAGGCACTATTTATTGATATTCTTAATTATCCATAAAATATGTCGACTATTGGATAGGTGGGTTTGATGTTTGTTCAGTGCTGCAGGCTTAACAGAGATCAATATATTCCAAGTGTATGAACCAGAACCAAAGCAAGATCCGGATCTAGACTTGATTCGATTCTGGACTTGATTCGGATCTAAGTCATAAATACCTATAGGGGTACAGGTCGCCACCTAATGCTGACTCAGCAAATAGGTCGCGACCTGCCCTAATTTTTCATTTTTTGGTGGTCGAACAAAATGGGGTGACAACAGAGTCCCCTTTTTCTCTTTTTCTTTAATTAATAGTCTTTTTGGGAGTTTGATTAAGAAATATAACAAAGATAAAATGAAAACCATGTTTTTTCATATGTTAAAGCACTTTTCGATACAAATCCAAAACATAAAAAGACAAGTTTCACATAAAATGATAAAAAGGCAAGTTTTCAACAAAAGTTCGCAGAAGCTTAGAAAAAGAAACCAAACTAAAGAAATCCTATGGGGCACTCAAGCGACAACCACAGTAGCGTAGATCTAATCCTCGTCCTCCCCCTCATCATCTTCCTCATCCCCGTCCTCCTGGGCTGGATGGAATGGTGGCATATTATCCACCTCAGTTGTGAGCTGAAGTGTTGTAGTAGGGCCCTCACGCCAGCCTAGAGCTCTCTCACATCAACAAGTTTGGTCATTTCTCTAACCTCCATCCTCCGAGTCAAACCTACAATAGCTATGTGCCCAGTCCTCATCTCTGATCTGGGTCAAGAGATGCAGTAACTGTGGATCAGAAACTCCTCCTCCCCCTAGGGGAACCTACTGCTGCTCTAGTTGCTGCTGCTGTGGAGGAAGCTTGATGTTCTTGTCATGTCCTTGTCCTCCTCTATAGAATATGAGGTAGTAGCTTCATTGTAATCCATCCCTCGGGGCAGCACACCATGCTTCTGGCAGAACGCAGTGAGAAAGTGAGAGCAGCTGATGTCGTGGGGCGCATATTTGGGCCCTGAATTTAGGTTGTAATCCTTGACGTTGGTGTGGAAGGCCTGGTTCATGATTGTGGGAAAATAAATGGGCTCCCTCTGCTTGATTAGGTATATCGGGAGATTCAGCTTCTTCTTGAGGGAGCTCCTGTGTTTTCCTGGCATAATGATGGAAGTTATGAAGTTCTGTCAGTTCTTTGTCATCTTGTGGGTGCCATTCCTGCTGAGGGAAGACTTGTATTCCCATTTTCCCTACCTTGGATAAGTAAAGGCCTCCTTCGGGTAAGGACGACGTTCAACCATTATGTCAGCGAACACACAGTTTTGTTCCATCCTTAAGCCGAATGTCTCTGCAAATGTTTCTACAATGATAGGTGGTAGTGGGACCTCTCTCAGGACGAACATCTGGCAGTTGGTGCTGGCGTAAGCTATGTAGTAGTGGTGAACAAGGGGTTCCACTCTCCTGTGAGTAACCTCCACTAAGTCGTCAAGAACATAATAAGCGATCCCCTCTAAGAAGGACACGTTGGCCTGCTTGTTCTCCATGGTGTGCTCTGGGATCATAGGCTACTTCCTGATTACAACCTGCAATTTTCAAGGGTCCACTATCGACCCAGGGGCGGGCTGCTGCCTTAGGGCAGACTTCTAAGATAAGGAGGTGGAAGGACGATCATTGGGAGGCCTCTTGGCATGCCGGTCCATGATCCTAAAAGGGGAGGAAAAGTCAGATCTAGAAAGGAAAAAATCTACCCATATGCTAAACATGCCCTATGCATAAAAATTCAAGGAGAGAAATTGAGAAAATGAAGAAATCCAAGGGGTCACGACCTACAAGAGACAGGTCGCGACCCATAAGATTAAGGGTCTCAACCTATAACGGCGGAGGAAGAAAATTTAAGGTGGCCATACTTGCTGATTCTGAGGGTGATGGGAGATTCTGAGTCGGTATAAATGACAATCGTGAAGCGTGTTTCCAATCGATCGAAGTGGATTCAGAAAAGAGAGATGAGAGGAAATATGAACGAAGAGAATTCTTAGGGGTCCTGGGAGGGGTTGTGACCTTCTGCAAGTGGCCCGTGCTTGAAAAGCAAATCTAGCCAAAGGGGTCGCAACCTATACAGGACGAGTCGCGACCTATTAGCATTTAATGACCATTTGGACGGGTGAACGGTCATCTGCCACGTGGCATAGGTCGCGACCTGTCATAAAGGGGTCGTGACCTGAGATGGTCAAATTTTTTTAACCAGCCAACGGTTGGCTGACACATCATAGGTCACGACCTATTCCTGCACGGGTCGTGACCTATGTCTCACTAAAGAACCAGGCATTTTTTGGGAGACATGCAACAACTATTTATGATGTACGGTTGTGACTTAATTCTTCATAGGTCGCAACCTGTATGGTGATAGGTCGCGACCTGTGCAGGAAGGGGTCGTAACCTATCTTGCTTTATATGCTTAGATTAGGACTTAGATTTCCGAAGGGTAGTAATTGTAATTTTGGGTACTGTGGTTTATCTTACGGCGGGGCTCTTGGAAAGTAGGAGTCCCCAAACAAGTTATGGGTGGTAATCATTCGAGAACTTCATGGCAATTCATGAGCACCGAAAGCTGATCACCGTGGGGGTACTTGGCAGGCAGTAGTCCCCAAACAAGTTATGGGTGATAGTTATTCGAGCACTTCATGGAAATTCATGAGCACCGAAGACTAGTCACCGTGGGGCTCTTGGCAGGCAGGAGTGCTTAGAAAAGTTATGGGTGATAATCATTCAAGCACTTCATGGCCATTCATGAGCACCAAAGACTACTCAGCGCGGAGCTCTTGGCGAGCAGGAGTCCCCAGACAAGTTATGGGTGATAGTCATTCGAGCACTTCATGGCAGTTCATAAGCACTGAAGACTAGTCACCGCGGGGCTCTTGGCGGGCAGGAGTCCCCAAACAAGTTATGGGTGATTGTCATTCGAGCACTTCATGGCAGTTCATAAGCACCAAAGACTAGACACCGTGGGGCTCTTGGCGGGCAGGAGTCCCCAGACAAGTTATGGGTGATAGTCATTCGAGCACTTCATGGAAATGCATGAGCACCAAAGACTAGTAATCGTGGGGGTCTTAACGGGCAGGAGTGCCCAGACAAGTTACGAGTGATAGTCATTCGAGCACTTCATGCAATTCATGAGCACCGAAGACTAGTCACCACAGGGGTCTTAGTGGGCAAGAGTCCCCAAACAAGTTATTGGTGATAGACACTTAAACATCATGGGTTATCCCATGATGGGGGGACATTGGCTGGCAGAAGTCCCCACAAGAATGTACTTGCCAAACCTTTGATTCCCCGTTTGGAAATTTTGTTAGCGCATAGGACCCTCGGGCAGGCGGGATCCCTAGGGGATAAGCATAAAATAAATATTACCTTTATAAGGACTCAGCCTATGCAATTGACCTTCTCATGAGTCGCTCAAAATTCCGCAACCTGCTTGAGACAATGATTTGCTTATCTAACATCTAAATCGATTAGTTAGTCACAAACAAAGAAATAAATCATATAATAGATGCACAAGTTTTTAATCGCTATTTTAAATCAACCAAACACTAAAAGGAAAACTTGCACCGTTTGGGAAAAAGGATGAAGAGATTTATTAGAAGAATAACTCTCATTTTGATGTTATGAGGCAAAACTGGTACAATTTGAATATTTGAAGTCACAAGAAACTAATGGTGACTTTCCTACAAAAGCGTGAAAGAAGCTGCCTTGCAGCTCCTCAAAAGTTATTCCCCCCATCTGGGATGTAAAACATATGCATTTTTTAGTAACCCTTTTGAGGAGTGAACTTTCAAGCATAGAACCTTTTCACAGAGTCTGAATTCATCAAACGACGTGCTTCTTGACCATTCATGTCCTCAAGGTTGAGACCCTCACCAGATAAAGCATGTTTGACTATAAATGGCCCCTCATATGTTAGGCCCATTTCCCGCTTAGGTCTTCTTGGTTAGGCAGGATCTTCTTCAGCATTAAATCCCCTTCCTTAAGTAATCATGGCCAAACCCTTTTGTTAAAAGCTCGGGCCATCCTTGCCTGGTATAGTTGCCCATGACACATTGCCCTTAAGCGTTTCTTGTTAATTAGACTGATTTGGTCATAGCGAGCTTGGGTTCATTGATTTCCATCTGCACTGGCTTCTACTATGATTCTGAGAGAAGGGATTTGGACTTCTATAGGTAAGATAGCCTGTCCCATACACTAGTGAAAAAGGAGTCGCACCCATCGAAAAGCGCATAGTAGTGCGATACCCATGCAGGGAAAATGGTAGCATTTCAATTATCTTCTTGATGTTTTTATTTTCTGCTTCTATGGCACCGTTCATTTGAGGGCGGTATGGAGTCGAATTACGATGAGCTATCTTAAATTCCTCATAAATCCTTTGAACATCGGACCCATTCAGGTTGGACCCATTGTCTGTGATGATTATCTCGAGAACCCCATATCTACATATGATGTTCGTCTTTAAGAATCGCACAAATGTCTTCTGTGTTACACTTGAGTAAGAACTTGCCCCGACCCACTTGGTGAAGTAGTCAATGGCCACTAGGATGAAAAGACGACCATTAGAGGCTTTTGGGTTTATGGGTCCAATGATGTCGATCCCCCACATGGAGAAAGGCCAGGGGGCGGTCATGTTATGAAGCGAAGCCGGTGGGGCATTAACCTTGTCTGCATAAATTTGGCATTTGTGGCACTTGCGGACGTATTCAATGCAGTCATATTCTAGTGTCATCCAAAAATACCCTGCTCTTTGGATTTGGCGCGCAAGGGTGTGCCCATTAGAATAGGTCCCACAAATACCCTCATGTATCTTAGCTAGGATCAAATTGGCTTCCGTGGCTTCGACACACGGAGGAGTACTCCATCTAGTCTTCTCTTATATAAAACATCCCCACTACTAAAGAAGTTGACGGCCAGGCACCGAAGGGTTCTTTTTTTGTTCTCACTTGCTTCCCGTGGGTATTCTTGTTTTTCCAGGTAAGTCTTGATGTTATAAAACCACAAGAGGCCATCTGACTCGGGCTCTACTACTACGCAGTGGATCTTTGTATCCCGGCATTCGACTCTGATGGGTTGGAGGTGGACTCAACAATCAATGTCGAGCATTACTGCCAGTGTGGCAAGTGCATCATCAAACAGGTTCTTGCATCTAGGCAAATGATGAAAATCGACGAATGTGAACTGGCCACTTAATTCAGTGAGGAATTTCTTATATGGAACCAATTTAGGGTCTTTGGCTTGCCATTCCCCTTTTACTTGGTAAATTATTAGCGTAGAATCTCCAAAGACTTCTAAATCTAATTCTCAATTTCAAGGCAGCTTGCAGCCCACATATACAAGCTTCATACTCGGCCATGTTGTTGGTGCACTCGAAGTTGAGTTTGACTGCAATGGGGAATTGTTTCCCATTTGGGGAGATGATGACGGCTCCGATCCCATTTCCGAACACATTCGTCGCTCCATCAAAATACATTTCCCAACCTTTTGAAAGGGGCTCTTCCTCTATGACATTCAAGCTTTCGTCAGGAAATTGATAATCCAAAGTATGCTCCTCATTCAACGGATTGGTGGCCAGGTAGTCTGCTATGGCGCTCCCTTTGACTATGTTTTGTTTGACATGCTTGACGTCATATTCTGCCAAAACCACCTGCCATTTAGAGAGCCGTCCTGAGACATGAGCACTTTCAAAGATATACTTAATGGGATCCATGCGAGATATAAGGAAGGTCTCATAATACAACATGTAGTGCCTTAGTCGTCGCACAGTCCATATCAAGGCACAGCAAGTCTTCTCGATTAGAGAATATTGAGATTCGTTGGGATCGAACTTCTTGCTCAAATAGTACACTATTTGCTCTTTTCCCGACACTGGGTCACGTTGTCCCAATATGGCTCCGATTGACTCATCAAGTACTATTAAGTACAGTAGCAGTGGTCTTCCTGGTGTGGGAGGTACCAATACTGGTGGACTAATCAAATACTCTTTGATAGCGTCAAAAGCTTGTTAACATTCTTCGTTCCACTCAGTGGATTGGTTCTTCTTGAGAAGCTTGAATAAAGGAGCGCAAGTCACTGTCAAATTGCGTATGAAGAGGGCGATGTAGTTCACCTTGCCCAGGAAACTCCTTACTTGTAGTTCAGTAGTAGGTGGTGGCATATCTCGAATATCCCTGATCTTGTTTGGGTCCACTTCGATCCTCTTTCGACTGACTATGAATCCCAAGAGCTTTCCAGATTGGGCCCCAACTATGAACTTGTTTGGATTCAGTTGTAATTTGAACTTTCGCAGTCTATCAAATAGCTTCCTTAGGACTTTGACGTGGCTCTCATCCTCAGCTGATTTGGCCACCATATCATCCACATAGACTTCGACTTCTTTGTAGATCATCTCATGGAACAAAACTACCATGGCTCGCTGGTATATAACCCCAATGTTCTTTAGCCCAAAAGGCATGACCTTATTACAATACGTCCCCCACTATGTCATAAAAGTGGTTTTTGCCTTAACCTCAGGGTGCATGGGTATTTGATTGTAATCGGAATACCCATCCATGAACAAGTAGCAGAAGCTACCAGCAGTATTATCCACCAGAACATCTATATGAGGAAGTGGGAAATCATCCTTGGGGGAGACCTTGTTGAGGTCTCTATAATCCACGCACATGCGGACCTTCCCATCCGTCTTTGGAACAGGGACTATATTCGCCATCCATTCGGGGTAGACAAATACTTCTAGGAAATCGGCGTCCCATTGCTTTTGCACCTCCTCCTTGATCTTGAGGGACATATCAAGCTTCATGCACCTCAATTTCTACTTCTTAGGCTCCATGTGACGAAAGGTGGGTATCTTGTGGGATGCGATTTCAGGGTCTATGCCAGACATATCTTGATATGACCATGTGAACACGTCCATATACTCTTTCAATAGTATAATCAAATCCTCCCTCTCAAGGTTGTCAACAATCTTTACTTCCTTTTTATCATCTTTCGTCCCTAGATTTATGATTTTGATCACCTCTTGGTGTGGGATCATCCCTCTCTCATCAGATTCGACCATCTTGGTAAATGCGGGAGGGACTTCCTCATCATCAGAGGCATACTCATATTGGATATGATCAATACCCAGGGATTCATAAAAATTGGGGATCACCGCATTGGGCGGGATCTCTGAGAATTCCAATTCCCTAAGAGCAAGATAAAAATGAAAATTAAGAGTAAGACAGGAGAAGGGAAGAAGGAAAAGCACGCAAGTACTAAAATTTGGTAAATGCAAGTCATTTTTATTGAAAGATTGAAAGATAACGGATAAGCTCATAAATGGATTATTCTTTGATCTAAATCTAGAGCTCAGCTTTAGACCAATCACAATTCAAACTTTACTTGGAACTAAAAATTGATAAGATCAAGTCGGCCTCCCAGTTGTCCAAGGTAGTCCCTTCACGTGAGCGCCAAATGAGGTGGTCTCTATTGTCGGCTGCTTCCTCGTTTATTGCAGAGACATGATTGTCTTCTTTTGTTGCTTTGGTAGGCACGCGTAGCTGAGATAGGCGCAAGTGCTTCTTGTGGTTGCTCACATTACGTCTCGACCCAGTGTAGCCAAGGCCGAATTGGGCTTCTTGCTCTTTTGATTCAATGCATCTTAGCATACCAACTAATGTGGAACCTCATCCGCACCCTTGTTGATACCCTTGCTTGGTCATGATCCTCACAGCTACGCTATTAATTTGAAAGGTCTCTTTGGGCAATTCTTCGAGCTCAAGCCCTTGAAAAGAGGACTCCAGGGATTCCTCAGTACTATCAATGAAAGGCACAGGAGATGGGTGGCTAATCAACATACTTTCTTCACCCTTGATAGTGATAATCCTCCCTTCTCGCATAAACTTGATCTTCTGATGGAGGGTGGAAGGGACTGCCTTGGCTTCATGAATCCAAGGCCTACCGAGCAGGATGGTGTAGGTCGCATCTACTTCCATAAGTTGAAAGGGGATGTTGAAAGTGAATGGCCCAATTTCTATAGGGAGGGTAAATCCTCCCATGGCCTCTCTACGCGTTCCATCAAAGGCAAGGACTATCATATTGCTTGCGTCAATGCGCGTTGACTTGATTGGCAGTTGTTGGAAAGTGGCGATATGTAGGACATTGAGGGCAGATCCCCCATTTACAAGGACCTTCGCTATCATTAAGTTGTAGCATTTGACATTGAAGTGGAAGGCCTTTGTCCCTCGACAGACTTCTTCATCGGAAAATGATAGGATTTACACATGTTTGACAGCGTCTACCAAATTCACCATGTTCTCTATTGTGATCTACGTAGGGACGTGCGCATTAGCCAGAACTTTCAAAAGGTTCTGATGGTGTATCTCTGAATTAAGCATGGGGGATAGCATTGATATTTTGGAGGGAGTCTTCTTTAGCTGTTCCACAATGTTGTAATCACTTTTCTTGACTACGCTCAAAAATTCTTTTTCTAACTCAGCTCCAACCTCGGCGGTGTCTTCTTTTGGGGGTTGCTCGAGGGCACCCTTTTCTTTGATGGCCTTAGAAGTTTCTTTTTCTTTTGATTCTTCAGGGGTGTTCGCCTCTTTAAGCGCTTCAGGAGGATTCCTTGCATATATACGTCCACTTCTCGTGAGCCCTTGACTTTCGGTAACATTAGCACTGGTGAGAGTCTTACATTTCCATCTTCTTTCCCCCAATATCCACAGCGGCTTCATACCTCCACAGGATTGCCTTGTTAGAAACATTAGGCATTGGCCCTGGTGGGTAAATAGTTGTTTGCAGGTGCGAAGAGCTTGACTTGCCTGGTTTGCTAATAGTAAAAAGTGGAGATAGTTCAGATGGCTGTGTAGCTTGCGAAGGAGCCTTTGAGCTAGGAAAGTTAATTGTGAAAGGTAATGCCTTTCTTGATTCCTCATTAAAGTTTTCTTCATTAATGGTAGCGCAAGTGTGAACTTCCTCCATGGTCTTCTTTATGGTGACAACACCAAAGTGAATATATTGTTGGACCAACCCTCTCCATTGTGTCAACGTGTTAGTGGTATGCCCCTCACATAAGTGGTAGTGGCAAAAAAACATCATGGTTTGAATGCACATGAGGGACATGGCCAGCAGCTGCTAGGGCTATGTAAATTTCCTGTGGAGTAAAGGAAGTTTGGGTGACATCCTTGAATGAGCACTCACCTTCTTCTATAGCATTTGCTCCATGTTCAGGCAAAGGGTTCTTGGTAATATTTTCCAAATTGATCCACCCCGCATCGATCATTTGTAGCACATCATTCTTGAATTGATCACAGGTATCGATGGAGTGTCCTATAGTACCTTGGTGATACACACAGGATAACTGTGGCTTAAACCACGCTGGATAGGGTGGGTCCCAAACCCTTCCAGGCCTAGCACACATAATTTGCTGTCCTTTCAAGTATTCAAAGAGTTTTGCTCTGGTGAGTCCGAGCTCAAGTAATTTCCTATTCCTTCTGTTATTTCCTCTGTTGTTGTTATTGTTCCCTTGGGGTTGATTTTTCTGTTAACTTCCTTGATTCCCCATAGCGTTGACAGAGAAAGTCTGAGGAGCACTTTGCACAAGGTTCGTGCTTTCCATAATTGGAAGATTAGTTCTTCTTTGGTGGTGGGGCCTCTTTGCTTTTAGTGTCAATATTTTCGCCTATTGTGACAAGATCAGCGAAATGATGACGTGGCAGTATGGCCAGAACATCATATGCAAGGTCATTTAGGGCTTTTATAAAGTAGCGGCATGTTTCCCTCTTATTCATGGGGGGTTGAACGTCGACAGACGCCTCCCTCCATCTAGAGGCATATTCACGGAATGTCTCACTTAGTTTTCTTTTGAGGGCAACCATGCTCTCCCTGGTCATTTCATTATCAATGTTGTGCTTGAAGTGATTGCGGAAAGCCTTTATCATGGTAAGCCAATATCTCATCATCCCATTTCCCTGTCTCATAAACCATTTGTAAGCAGCTCCTTTTAAACTGTTGTGGAAAAGAGTTAGCAGAAAAGCAGGCTCTGAGCTATAAGTAACCATTGTTGCGCAATACCCTTTGACATGGTGGTCTAGGTTGTGGACCCATCATATTTCTCGAAATGTGGGATTTTAAATTTGGGTGGCACCTGAATCTTGCGGAAGTAAAAAAGAGTGACATCATCTTCATGTTCTAACTTATGGCCATCTTGAGGGCTCGGCTTACCTCTTTGGCAATTTGTTCCCTCATCCCTTCGACAATCTCCTCCTCTTGAGATTATTTTCCTTTTTGTGCCTTTAGGGCAGCTAGCACAGCAGCGGCAATTATGGAAATGCCTTCATCTTTCTTTGGCGGATTTTCTGCTAGTATTTCCTCATCATCTTCTTCACTGTCCACATGCACTGTGGGTATGACATGGGCATTTTCTTTTCTTTGGCAGCCTTGTCTAAAGGCTCGACTTGATCCTAATTATTCTTGGTCAAGAATGCCATAATCTGATCAATCTTGTCATTTAGAGTGGCCACTTCAGCATTGGTAGCGTTGAGACCTTTCTCCATCTCAGCTATCTTGGCAGCAGACTCGGCAGCTTGGGACTCCATGCGAGCTTTTTGAGCACGAGTATAGCACTGATGGATGGGTTGCGCAATCTTGGTCACATACCTGCCAAAAGAATATTTTTATTAATTTAAAATTCTTCAATTGATTCTTTTATTAATGCTGGTAATTCTGGGCCTCGACCTCCCTTCAACCTCTCCATAAGTTAGAACACCCAATGGGAAGTGAAGGTTGATAAACTTGCTATAGAGACAAAGTTTCTCATGCAATTATCGTGACACATGAACCTTTGATTTGGGAAGCGTACAATGAGAGAGTCAAATAAAAGGACACTTTTATTTATGTGAAAGTCATTATTACAAAGACATGCTTCCACTAACATTTATTCCAAAGGAAGCCATATATTTCTTTCTTATATTTTGAATTGCACATATAATCCTTCTAGTACTTCCTAGTGGCTCCTTTCAGTGCTTTGTCATCCGAATACAGCTTTTCAAAATATGCCCAACAGCACATCTCGTAATAATCACGAAAAGAATTGTGGGCTTGGCACACATCCTTTTAACCTTTCTTGCAGGTTTCCTCTTTTCGTTTCTTTGCAGCTATGCGCCTTAATCCAGCTATTTCCATTTTGAGGATTTGGTTTTCCTCTCTCAATAGCTTTAGCTTTTCTTTTCCTAGAGCATTTCTTCTAGCCTCCAGCTGGGCACGGGAGCTCTCTGGTCAATTGGTGACATTGGTCTTAGGCGCCATATTACTAACATTAATAATATAATCTTTTGCATAAGTAAAGTAATGAAAACAATGGACAAAAACAAATAGATAAAAATAGTTATTTTACTAATTTGAAATGGCACTCGAAACTTCCTAGTTTCCATCCATAAATACAAATATTGAATGGTGGAAACTAGTTGACAAATATGTTTTGCGAACGCCATAAGCTCATCGCACATCTATCTTAGCCTTTTTTCCACCCATGGCTACATCCTCAGCATCGCATTCCAATGATTGATCAAGATTCGATCGATGATTAGCAGGTCCTCTAACTTTGGTGGGATTCGAGGCAGGTGGATTTGCCATTCGGCTCTCTTGAATGCTTCAACAAAGGAAGGCACTGATAGATTGATAAGTCGTGCCATTTGCTCCAGCTTAACATGGACTCTGACAATTTCATTTTTCCACAACTCTATTTCCTTCTCAAGCTCCTCTATGACTTGAGCTCTTGCTTCACACCTCTTTTGCAGTTCTCCATTACCAGGCCCATTGCTTGTAGTTTGAGGAGAACCCCTTCAAGTTGTTCTTTGGCAGCAGTATCATTATTAAGCATCTCTACTTGCAAATCACAGTTAAAGGATTCTAACTCAGCGATGGAAACTTCGAGCGCCTGAGCTCTCAATTCTCTAGCTTGGACCTCAGCGACTAGTTGCCTTCCCCATTCTTGTTCCTTTTCAACAAGCCTATTCTTTAATTCTTGATTTTCCTATTTAAGATTATTGTTCTTCATGAAGATCAAGGGATTTTTTTGGATGTTGTCACTATCCCTCTTCATGATGATGAATTCTTTTTCTGCTTCACGGATTGCCCTTACTTTTCTCTCTCTTTGGGCGTCCAAATTTTCTAGGGCGTCTTTGTGCTCATTTATCTTGCGCTTCAAAGCCTTTTCAATTTTCAGTTTATCATTCCCTTAGAGTGGATCTAGAGGGGCAAACTTCCCTGTGATCTTGTCACTGAGCCTTTCTTTCAACCAGGCCTTGAAGTCGCAGGTTGGTGCTAACCCTTTGCTTCCCAACTCAGCTTTTACCTTTGAATAGCATATTGGCCTAGGACCTTGAAATTATTCTCCTCTAATCTGCCTCAGGCAAAAAAGTGGTTGAATCAATTCTTCTGAGGGTACCCTTTGACAATATGTCAATTGTGTGTGAGCCAAGGAAGGGTTGTAGTTAATTGCCACTCTTTGTCCAACCAGAGGTACATTTGGAAACTGATCACAACTGTACAGTACATCATCCTTGAGCCGCCATACTAACTTCCACCGTATGTCATGCTCTTCAACTCGTGCTAAGAAGCTTACCCAACCTTCCAACTCTATAGGGTTTTGTGAATTGGGATTATATAGATGAAACCCTTCACGATGAGAAAAATCTTTGAGTGGGTGGTGGACCACGTCAAGAAAGCCTCTAGAGGAATATCCTTTCCCAAAAATATGATTGGCTAGCCATACAGTGAGGAGTTGGAGACAGCATTGTAGTTTCTTCCCCTTCCCTGCTAGGCAGTAGGTGAGGGACCCAAAAGTTTCCGCCAATATGGCCGACACATTGTAACACCCTAGTTCCAGACCTTTTAGAAATCAGAGTTTGAATATATAGAACATATATTTGATCCGAAACCAGTGTGTTACTCTATACTTCTACCCGAGTTCGTTTTAAGTTTTTATCAATCAATTAATTTAGATGAGTTAGTTCAGGTTCTATCTCTCGGGTTTCTCATGTGCATAACTAAAACTACTGCGGAAGCATTCAATAAATACAAACAATTCATAGCTAAAAATTTCTTTGTAATACTTTATAAACCTAGTCACACACATTTATACATACTTATATACATCATTTACACTAATCAGAGCCTTTCGACATTTACAAATCATGACCTTTAACTTAGTAATAAGCAGAGGCTCTTTCTAGTTATATACATGCATTCATTAAAAACATTTGTCTACATCCCTTGTATATACATAATACAAAACCTGCCATTTAACCTTACCAAAAAGATATACTGAGGTTAATGGCTAAGGGATATACACATCCAAAGTTTACAAAAGTAAAACTATATGCTTCTACTCTATCTATACTATCTAGTCCCCTTCTTCTCAAAAGAGTCATGCTACCCCTTCATTCCAGTCTCGTCTCGAAGTAATAAGGTACCTAGTCAGCTGATCCACACCAATGTAATGAGATGAAAATCCCAGTAATCATAACTACCTGTGTAGAAAACTGTTGTTGTGAATCACTGTGCCTTGCACAGAAATCTCTGCATTCCTTTCTTAACATACTTTTAAAAATATGGATGTGATGTTTAACTCAAAAATCATGCATGCCATGTTCTTCATAAAGCATTTAGCATGGAAATTCATACATATAGGGCATATGGAATGGAATGGCATACATACATGTCATAAAACATTTAATATGAGCATATTCTTCTTAAACATATTATTTCATTTATGAATGGTAGAGAAATAATAAACATCATATAAACATATGGGCCTTTGCCCCATTTTCATAAATCATACGAGCACAGGGAGCACCACCCAGTGGATACTCACAAATACAATTCTAGTGGCATACATAAAAATAAAACCTATAGCAATTAAGCTATTTCTATTCTGTGTACTATCTGGAGCGTTCCCCAGTGGATCCGAGTACTATGAAATCACCCCTTTTTCTCGGTAGATCATATCTTAACTTCTAGTGTGGATAACCCCCTTTTCTCGATAGGTCATATCTCCACTTCTAGTGTGGATCAGCCCCTTTTCTCGGTAGGTCGTATCCACTTCTGGTTGGTTCTACTTAGCCCATGAAATCATTTCTATGAAGTTTGGAGATCCCCGTCTCTTTTTAATGGTTCTACTCCTATTCAGTTGGAGATCCACGTATCTTGTTAACGGTTCCACTCCTATTAAATTAGAGATCCCCGTCTCTTGTTAACGATTCCACTCTTATTAAATTAGAGATCCCCGTCTCTTGTTAATGGTTCCACTCTCATAAAATTATGTAGATCATCCTTTTTGTGTGCTATCTATGTAAGTATGAGATGCAATGTATAGGTCCCAACCTTGGTTATCCTAACTTTAAGTATGTAGCCCATTCTTGGCCACTGGGTCCACTAACTTAAAGTTTGGCAACCAACACGGTGTTTTGAAAACATTTTTTGGTCTATTGGATGTGTTACCATCCTAAAACTTGGAACTACCGTGGAAATTCAACGGTCGTCCCATACCAACAATTGAACATTCGATTAAGGACCTATTCATTTACAAAACATAAATACTATATACTTACTCTTCTCTTTTCTATGTTATTTCTCTCTACCCTTAGCTCATATTACTTTCTAAACTTAGAACATAATTTTTAAGCATGTCACGGGGCATTTGAAATCCTTGAATAAACTTTTGCAAAACCAAGTGTTTCAAGTTTATTTGGTAAATTGGCCAACTTTGTAAACTCATAACCTGTTCTATAAAACTCCAAAAATTCTGAAATATTTATGACATATTTAGGAATATGAAATATAATTGTCTGCCAAATTTTAGCTTCAAATTCATATGTTTGCCCTCTCAAAATCTGGTTTAACGGTACCGGTCTGATGTGGCAGGGTAGAAGACCAGAATTTTGTAAATGATTGCCAAAACCATATTAAATGAGTTCCAAATGACATGAGATTTTTCAGATATGTTAATTAGGGTATTAGGAATCCACATATAAAATGTTAGTCTTTAAATCCTTCATTTCGTACCTCAACAACTAAATGAAAGTATGAAAACCAGCAGACTTTTTCTGCATAAGTTGTTAAACTTCAGGTCTGCAAACAGGGTACTAATCAAGATCCAAAACTAATGAAATTTGGCAATCATAAACTTTCATGTATCTAGTTTTATCCTGCCAAATTTTAATAATTTTTGGAGCTCATTAAATATGTTTTTCACATTTTTCTTCATGCAAGTCGACTATTTTGACATGTCAGTCGACTTGTTTGGCTCTATTGCGTTTTTTGGCACGAAAGTCGACTGGTACGTTCTTGAGATGAATTATGGGTAGAAAAGAACATGGAAATCAACTAGTTTGGCCTAGAAGTCGAATGCCACGTTAATTTCTAGGTTTTTAAAACATCTTTTCTCAAGAATCCAATCATTTAAGTCATGGAAATTTTATAAACTTGTTCCCTATTATTAAGATGCTAGAACCCATGAAAAACTAGCCCCGAAACATGGTTAAACAAAATTAAACTTGAATTTCAAGCTAAAACCCATACCTATTTACAAACTCTTTCTAGATTATCTAATTTCCAGCTAAATCCAGACATGCAATCATCATCTAACATCCATCTAAGTTCAAAAATCATAAGGAAGCAAGTTTTTACCTCTCTAATGGTTCAGAAATCTGAAACTCAGTTTTGGGCAATTTCTTGAAAACTTAACTTAAAAATTAGAGAGGTTGCTAGCTTGATTACCTTAATTTTAAGCTAGATTCTTGTTTAGTTGGTGTTCAGCTGCAATTCTACGGTTTGATTCTTGTCTAAAATGAACTTCCCAAGCTTGAATCACCTCAAGATTCTCTAGGTTTCTCCTCCTTCTCTATAGTCACTCTCTCTCTCTCTCTCTCTCTAATTTTGGTGAGTAGCAAATTCTGAACTTAACACCTAGCTTGGAGCATGTAATGAGCTGGTGTTAGCTCTTGGGGAGAAAATTCTATTTCTCACCTTCACATACCAACTTTTCTATGCACTTAAGCCCTCTTTCTTTTTAGTCCTTCCCATTTAGTCCCTTAAACTAGTGCAAATCTATATGCTTTCTAAATGCAATAAACAATTTCACACATACACAAACACTTGTTTCATCTAGCAAACATTTAACACATCACTTGGAAGGACCGGATGTTACACACAGAGTTCACCCTATACTTCTCCATTGCAATAAAAACACTGATAGATGGTAGCCTAATGACATCCAAAGCAGATGGGAATATTACCAACCCATAGATAGCCAATGCTAGGGCTCGACTAAATGCTTTCCAGTCTCCTTTTCTCTTCATTGCCTCCATGTGGTTTAGGAGAAACTTTGAGAATAGGATTTCCCCCTTGCGATGTTTCCTTGATGGTGACATTCTTTAGAGGTAACCCCAACAGGCCAGCAATGTCTTGTTGTGTAGGTACATACCCAGAGAACTTGTATACACGGCTTTCTTGAGTGAGTAGGTCCTTCATGAGTCCATCATTTTCTTCTAGCACCAATGACAAGATGAAGTTTGGGAATACAAAGGCCCTCAATTAATTGTCCCAGAATTGTAAGAGTGCTTGAAGAGCATCTCCAACAACCATTCACCGGATTGGCTTGAACCTTGACTCTCAGTCGCCTCCCAGTGAAAGCAAAACTCGTGGGTGAACAAAAGGCCGTGTTAACTTCCGATGCCATTTCAATTTTTTTTTTAAAGAATGACTATGATAAAAAGAAAGATAAAATATTAGTGTAGAAAAAAATTTATATACAATGCTGAATAAAATGCATGCCATGCAATCCATGCAATGAGGGAGTTCGCTCCTTGTGTTCTAAAAGTTTGGTTCTTAAGGTTTAAAGAGTGGCGGATCTATGAAGGTGGGCCCTATGGTCAACTCATACATGGTTCAGCTTGGGATCTAGAAACCCTAAAAAGGCCCTTAGATTGCCCGCATCAAAGATGGAGACCTTGACTTAAGGGTGGCGTTTGGTACGTTATGATATCATGTTATCTCAGATATCATAGTATCTGAGATAACGTAGTATATGATACTATAGTATAACATACTATAGTATTTATAATGCTGACGTTTGGTATAACAATGAACGATATCTCATATGTCAGACATGTAAGATGCACATATTTGGTATTTTTTATGATTAGCATAACTTATTTTTTTTAACTTCCTTATTTATCCTTATAAAATTTAATAAGCTTCATTTTTTTAAAACAATGTAAAAGATATTTCATTTAAAAAGAAAATATTGCATCAGTCATCAATTGAGGAAGAAGTCATAATTTCATGTGCTAAACGTAGAACAACACCAGAAAATATAATTGGTTATTGAAAGGAATATATAGGAAAAAAATTGGCTATTGAAAGGAATATATATATATATATATATATAAAGTGGTGATTGAGTATATGGGAAAAAAAGTGGCGCCAAGTTTATAATTGGTGATTGGGTATGTGGTAAAAAGCGACACTAAATAAAAAAATTACGCCAAATAAGAAAATTGAAAAAAAGGGATAAAATTGGAAGTTTAATAAAAAATATCTTTTTTAACCCTGTGATCTGAGATAACATAGTTTTTTAGTTGTCATCAGATCACACCCTTTTGGTTGTGATGTGATGACAGGGTGTTATCTCATATGTCGTTATGTGATAAGATCACAGCATACCAAACGCAACATTCAACCCTGACATCTAAGATACTATGGTATGTAAGATGGCGGGTATAGAATCACAGCGTACCAAACGCCTCCAAGAGAGGATCCTGTCACAGAAAAGTCTGCACGTATCAACCCTTAAGGCAAGTAACAATCTAAGCAGAGTAGATAAGTCAACCTCTGTAGGTCGAAGCCCAATAGGAAAAGATTCTCATACCCCTACTAACTATTATGGACTGCTTCAGGCATAAAAGCGAATGAAAGGTAGGTAGAAATAAAAGTTTGTGCACTTGTGAATAAGAGCATCCTAACTACCCTTCCCTTCCACTTTGAAGTGGAAACTCTACAAAGCAAAGAGAAAACAGATACAACAAATAATAAACAAAAATCCAACTTGAAAGGCCAAAACAATTTAAATATTAATTTTCTAAAGAAAAGGGGTCTGACTCTCTAATCTCCACAGCGAAGTTGCCAACTGTGCAGACCGCACCTTCGGCGGGCTTCACGAAGTTGCCACCAAGTTTTCCATAAAACTTGGAAAAGAAAAATAAGTTCAAAAGTGTAATAAAAATGGGTTTGAAAAATGGTTTGAGCTTGGGAGTCTGCTTGAGATGAGGGGAAGGTGTTAGGCACCCCTCTTGCCCCGTTCGAAGACGATTACCCCAAAAACGAATACATAAATCGTTTTGGCCTTAAAAGAGTTGGATTGCATTCAAAAACACAAAAGAAAACAATGATGAACTTGACCTAGGATAAGGGCCTAGGGCCTACGTAGCCTCAAAGAGGGATCAAAGTCCACGTAATTCATGAAGGCACGCATGTGTGTGTGGGGGGACGCTCATCAAGCAAAGGCTTAGATGGCATCCTATTTCAATGTGCCTAAAGAAGCAAAGGCTTCTCGGCACCTATCTACCATGCATTTTCACTCAAACAACAAAGAAAAGTGAGTGTGTGATGCTCATCAGGCAATGCGCCTAGATGACGTGTAAACTAGTGCTCCTATAGAAGCAAAGGCTCCTTGGTGGCACTAGGGTAACACATATTAGGATAAAATAATTTAAATAAGTAGCATAAGGGACCTGCTATCTCGAACTCGGGTTCCGAGGGCAGAGCAAAGTTCATAGGTCGTGACCTACTACAGGAAGGGTCGCACCCTATGCATGAGTTTTTCAAAGAAAAAAGTAGGGAGAAGAACAGCAAACAAACGGTGCACAAAAGGTTGAAAAGGTTCGCGACCCGTACACCAGGAGGTCACAACCCGCTTACAAAATCATAGAAGAATTAAAATCTTGGGGTTCTGGACCCCAGATCTAGGACGTGGAGGGCATCTTGGTCAACCTCAGAGTGGCTCAGGGCCTGGCTCCGTCCTAATGGATCCAAAAAAGATTCGAAAAAAGGGTGGTTGAATGTGAAGAATGCAAACAAAAAAGGATAAGAAAAAGGAAGGGAGAGGATCTTACCAACTCCTAGCGCTTTCCACGTTTCGGCCCTTCAAAACCCCCTCCTTTTAATTGTGGTCCAGCCTCCTATTTATAGTAATCCCGGAGGATCATATAAAAGGAAAGTCGGATCTGAGTCATAAATGCCTATAGGTCGCGACCTATAGATTTGATCTGGATCTGTGTCATAAATTCCTATAGGTCACGACCTATAGGGGTACGGGTCGCGACCTAATGATAACTTAGCAAATAGGTCGCGACCGACCCTGATTTTTCATTTTTGGGTTGTCGGACAAAATGGGGTGTCCACAATCGTATGTATCTTCTAATTGCGATAATATTTATTTGAATTAATTTTTCTTGGTTAGGCAATTGATCATTAGGTACATCATAAAATCTCTTGATGCATTATATTGATGTTCCCGGTCGGGGATAACATTATCATTAGATAGGCTTTTGTAATGCATGACTATCACGAATAGGATGAATTTAAGAATGAGATAATTAAACCTAAATATCTTTTGATTGTCATTGATTGCTAAGTTCTATTCTTCTTGGGAACATGTTTCTTTCAATATATTTCATACCCATAGTATCCTTATTCATTCAGCGAGTACCTGCTGGTTTTAGATACTAACCAATTGTAGGGTTAATAGGAAGATTCCGCGAGAGATTCGACCCTTGGGTTGGCCCTGTGCTACCCTGAGGTTTTATTTTATCACAACCATGACGACAGGTTGGAACCTCGACGACGAAGAAATTCAAAGTTTCTTGGAATCGTGAAGATCAAATTGTTGCCGTTGCCGGGGAATCATCGATTGATCCTAAGGTTTGTTAATTATCTCCAACGAGTAGGTACTCACGTTGAATTTTTCTTTCA
Source organism: Senna tora (assembly GCA_014851425.1). Taxonomy (NCBI): domain Eukaryota; kingdom Viridiplantae; phylum Streptophyta; class Magnoliopsida; order Fabales; family Fabaceae; genus Senna; species Senna tora. The sequence continues at coordinate 14,646,033 of CM026261.1, read as the reverse complement.
ATTTTCTTTTTCAATTCCCTCCCCTTCTTTTACGTTTTCTTTTTAAAAGAATATTTTTTTTATTTACGTTTTCCATTTTCTTTTCAATTTTCTTTCATTTCCTTTTTCTTTTTGATTGTTTTAAATATATATATATACACACACACACAGCTTGTAAAAATTTTCTTTTCAAGGTAATGATAAAATTTTATGGATAGATATTTTTGCTCTATCTATGAATATGGGGCTGATTACTACCCCTATTGTTATAAAGAAGTTCCGACCATGCATCAGCAAAGGTCCGACATCAAACAGGTAGGTTCAGCAAATTCCCTAAGGAATTAGATCATCAACTAAATTGTAATTTGAGGGTAAGTAATCCCCATGGGAGTCCTAATTTCCTTGGGGGATCTTCAGGCCCAATGAACCCCTAGGTCAAACCCCATCACTTCCATTCGCAAGTGACTTGGTAGAACTCAAGGATCTATTCATCTAGGGGTTCAAGGCCATGAAGGTTGAAATTGCAGAACAATGAGAAGAGACCAATAAGCAACTAGAAAACCTTAGGGTATGATGGGAATAATGGCTCTTCCTAATAGAATAACAGATAACAAAAATAGATGAGGAAGCGGAGGAATTACTCGTCCAAGTCCTGAAAATCTATAAGGACCAACTACAAGCCTCTACTGAAAGGGTTGTGGAAAAAATAACCTTTGTAGACAAGGAACCAACGGAAATTCCACCAAAAGAAATCCCTAGCAAGAAGGCTAACGTAGAAAAACGCTTATCATTTTCCTTATCCCCTTATGATCATAATAATAAAATATCTAGTAATATAGAAATAGATGAACGGCTTTCTGTTCCGCAAAATTTTTCCCCTTTGTCTTTATCTGTGCTTAATAATGCTAAGAAAGATATTGTGTCCTATTTTGAAGGTGTTGAAACTTCGATACAAAGGATATAGAACAAAAGGGCACTGAACTTCCAGTCGTTCCACCTCTTCCTGAGCATAAAATGAAAACTATCCGGTTTAAACATCAAGAAGAGGAGGACACTACTAGAAAAAATGATTTTTTGACAGACTAATCCGTAAGAAATAATATGAAATCTATCAAAATTGCAAGATTTTATGACGGGCACAAGTCGTCACAGAGGTGGTCACTTTTTTGGCGTCAAGAATTATTCTTTACGGACACAACATTTTGTGACAGAGAATACTAACATGCCACTTCCTTGCATCTACCACGTGTAATCCTTCTCATTTTATACCTAGGACTCCTACAGAACTTACATTTTGTTTCCCGCAAGTCGTCCTTGTAGTATAGCATGCATCCGTTACGACAACAATCAATCTTCTGATATCCAAGCCCTAGCTTCGCCACTATTTTCTTTGTCCTGTAAAGATCTGGGGCCAAACGGTTATCTTCTGGCAGAGCTTCTTTAAAGAATTGCATCATCTGATTAAAGCCATACACTGACATGTTGGTATCTGCTTTGATGCTTAGCAATCTTACTGCTGCCAAGAGTTCAGAGTGCTTAGCTGGTTTGCATTTCTCACAACATCTATCGTACAAAGGAGATTGTGCAGCAGATAACATGTTGAGGAAACCTTGAGCATCAACATTTTGAGGCTCTTCTGCACTTTACTGAGAGTTCGGAACAAAGTCCGGCTCAGCTGCATCCAAAACCATGGCCTCGTATTGGTTATGTTGTTCCCCATCAGTCTCTTGGCGTAGTCGTTGGTCATTTAGTATTGGATATATGGCTCGAGGGACCACGGGTGACACTTCTCCATGACTAGTCCAATAATAATAATCAGGCATAAATCCATTTTGATAAAGGTGTACTTTAACAACATCAACAATCTCAAGCCTCCTATTGCTGCACTTGACACAAGGACACCTAAATCTTCTCTCACTCAAATAAACTGGGAGTCGACATGCATGGTTAACAAACTCATCCACCCCCATCAAAAAGGTATCTTGAAATCCCATCCCACTTGGATGTACTCTATTGTACATCCATTGTCGACTTGTAGGGACATCCATGATGTATGACTCTCACCTATATAATTGAATGAAAGAATTCACCTTACTAACATCTAAATTATGTGTATGAATTAAGATTATAAATTAAATAAACAAATAACGGTTTATAAGAGTCCAAATCTAAAATAGATCCAACCCAAAACATATCCAAACAAAAAGTAAGTCTATCCATTTGGTCCAATACTAAAAAAACTAATAAACCATGACCCAATATTGAAAAAGACTAAAATGCCCTTACTTTATAATTAAAGTGTTTCGTTTTTTTTTTTGATAAGTAATTAAAGTGTTTCTTAGTAGGTGGAAAAGGCTTCAATTAAAATTAAATTTATGTTATTTTAATCAATATAATATACACCATTTAGTGTAGAGTACCCAAAGAAACCTAGATATAAAGGGAGCTAGGTAGGTATTAATTAAAATTATAAAGATGAGGAACATCATCTATCTCATCTCTTAATTTTATTCCAAACGCAGAATATTATATAGCAAATGAAAGAGAGGGGAAAAAAAAGAGAGAAGAAATTCATACAGCAGAAGCAACAGTGGTAGTCTAGTGATCATATATATCATATACATTGATGATAAAGAAAGGACGTTACGTTGATTGATGATAAAGAATGAAGTGTTACCTCTTTGCTACTCTCACAGTCAAGTGTTACCTCTTTGTGACACGTTTCTGTCAAAGAAGAAAGAGTATTGATGAAAATAACAAAAAAAAAGAGGAAAAGTTGCTATGAAGTGAAATATGAGAGAGAGAGAGAGAGAGGATCAAACAAAAGAGAAGAATATGTAAAATGATTATTTTATTTTTAAAAATGTTAAAAATGTGTGGTAGATAACAAAAGTAAGGATAAAAAAGTATTTTATACTTTAATATTCTAAGTGGGTAAGGGTGTTGTGTAGTACTACGTACTATGTATATGTTTCTCTGTATAAAGCATTCAGAAGCATATGCGCAGATGCTCTTATGCTTTATGCAAAATTATATTTAATTCGGAAAATTCTGTTCTTTTTGTTACAGTGTAAAACCATAATACACTATTTTTGGTTATTCTTCAATACTTCAAAAGATAAGATGCACACTTCAATTCTATTTTTGACTGAAAGGTTGAGTTTTTCAACATTAAAACTACCATAAGATTTGTGTGTCATAATAAAAAAATTACTTTATGTAAATCTTGAAAGAATTTAATAGTAGAAAACATTGATAATTCGCTAAGTCAAACTCTGCAGAGTATTGCCCTTATGACAAACTTGAAAGTACAGCTCATTCTATTTCTACCAAATCATTATAGGCAAATTTTGGTCAAATAAAAATTCAGTGAAAGCATAGTATTAAAGGAATCAACATGTTGGTTGTTGCCATTAATTCTAATTATTGTAAGACAAAATGTATAATTATATAATGTTACTAAGATATTTACTATCAAGATTTCAATAATAATACAGAAACTTTTTCTTTAAAATAAAAAACCAATCATGTGATGTTCAATTGTTAAGTATCATCTAGATTGTATAAGAGCTGAAATTAATTTGGAAGTTTGTGGACATCAATTATTTTACCCCAAAGAAAATGTTGCAGACATGGATCAGATACAACGATACAACACTTTTGATTTGATTTGATTTGAAATACATTTAGATTGAATCAAATTGTATATATTTTGGTTTCACTCTTGATCACTACCTCTATGTAGGAAATTATCATCACAAGTTATATAAAATCATATGCCAAGATAATCTTCTTAGTCAAGAATATTAGTTGAAGAAATTTTCTAGGCAAAAATCCATTTGTCATTCCTCCCAACAATGGGAGAGTCTATGATGCAATTGGTCAATACATTGCATCTCATGCAACAACTTCTAAGCCAATCAAAATGTAACAAATGTCACTTTTAACATATTAACATATTGCACTTGTCTCCTAGATTTTTAAGGGCCTATTTGTTTAGTAAAATGTTAAATGAAATATTTTAAGGGTGTTCTAGCATTCTCTTACCAAATCAACAAAACAAACACAGCCTAAATAAGTTTTGTTTTTTGAAGGATAATAATAGTCAAAAACAGCTTTGGTCAAAGATAACCAACCCCACTATAAATTCACTAATCTCTCTTCTATTTGGTTTTGTTTCCAAAGAATTCATTCCTCAGTAAGATTACTGTTTGTCTCTTACCAGAGAAAACAGAAATATTCTCTTTTTCATGCTCAAGCTACCAAAGAGGATGATGACAGAAATATCCTCAGTAAGATTACTTTTTGCTTTCGGTTTTGGGTTTTGTATTTGTTTCCCACATATCTCAAATTAAAATCAGAGAGATGTACAAGTGTGATTAAGCTGATGGACGCAACAACAAATTTTCTTTTGGGTAATAAAGGGTTGGTGGATTTTGAAAAAGACAGAGAGATGCTCGGAAATTCCGAAGGTGTTCCCTTTTGGAATCAAATTTTGCACTAATCCTGGGGGGTGTCACAACTCACAACTCAAATAATAATTTTTGTTCTGATACACATTTTATTTTTCCCTTTGATGTTCTGTAATGAGAGCTAACAACAAGGCTGGCCAAAATGAGTTGGGTATTACTACAGAACACGTGAGAAGAAGTATATGCATACAAAGGCCTACATGGAAGTGTCAGCAGCAAAAGAACATTAGTAACATATTGGGAAGGGATTTTGTGTGTGTGAAATGATTTGTGAACCTTTCTCTCTGGAGAGATGACCTTCAATGCTAATTTTTTTTGTTTTTGATTGATAGCAAAACTTGTGTCTACTTATAGTTTGTTTCAAATGAACACCTATTGAATCTTGAGACCTCTCAATTTTATGCAGAACAGGTAGTGAATTGACTAAATATTATCATAATGGACAAAAAGTTGGATGCAAGGTAAAATTTGTTGAAAATCAACCTTCATTTATATTTTTTAATATATGATTTCCAGTAATTCTACCATGCACTGGATTGGATATCTCATTATGTATATATAATTTCTGCTTTATAACTATTGGAAGTATAAACTAAAGCTACAAACTTGTATAGGATGACAAATATAGTGGGGTTTTGTGTATTAATGACAAATATAGGGAAAAATAATAATTTTCTTAACTATCACCTCTATTTTTCTATTATGTACCTAATAATCATTCTCAAACAGAAATGTGTATCAGAATCAGAAGCAGCAAAATCTACAGTTCGTGAAATCTAGAAATTGACATGGGACCGTTCGAACAGAGGAATCGAAACCTTCTCCCTCTTTTCTTCTTACCAAAATCTACAGTTCGGAATTACTTAATAGCTCGAACAGAGGAATCGAAAACAAGAAATACTGGGAAAAATCGAAACCAACGGGGATCGGAAAACATACCGGCGACGAGAGGTGATGAGAGGAGGAAGAAACGTGCGGACACCGATGACGACAACTTGGCACACCGGAGACGACAGCTTGCACACCGGAGACAGCACCTTGGCAAACCGGCGACGAGATCCAGGGAGTAGCGAACCCTAATAGCTTCTGTCTTCTGTGGGTTCGATTGAGGATTCGTGGGGTTTTGGGCACAAATTTTGCCCATGGACTTTACCCACGGAACAATTCCGTGGGTAAATACAAAATTAAAATAAAACGACGACGTTTTCAAATGAAAGAGCGACATTTCCCCACGGAAAAAATTCCGTGGGTAAAATTTGCAAAAAAGGTTCACAAAACGGTACCGTTCAGCCCAAAAAAAAGTTTGCGCCAATTTTTTTTATTTTCGCGCCAAACAACCCACGGAATTCCCACGGATTCCCCACGGAAATTACCCACGAACGTAATTCCGTGGGGAAATCCCAAAAAAAAACCATTTTTTTTTCCCAACTTTTGCCCACGGATTACCCACGAATTTCTGTCAGTGGGTAATTTTCCGTGGGTAATCCGGTTTTTTGTTGTGGTGTGCATCTCTTGTCGAACCTTGGTCCAAATAGATAACTCTTTCTTTGTAGTGGTCTCCACCATATCTACATCATCATCATTGTTGTCCTTTGACATAATTGATGTGTCATCAAATGAGACTCTCATTTGGCTTTCAAACTTCCCCTAAAAGGAGAAAACAAATAAAAACACATGATAAACAATTCAAACTTAATCAACAACGAGCCTTAAAACACCTGAACATAAGTCTTGATTGGGTAGGGAGTTTAGCAGCAAATAGTTTCAAGACTTCTATCAAGTTCATAAGCAACTTCTATTAATTTTTTCTAATAGCATCAGCAAATTAAAAGATAATAGTGATGCATCAAGTAAATAGACATCAACAAAGCCTTTTCAAAAATAAATCAAGAAGCCTTAGCTTTCCATCAGCAAGAGTTGTAAATGCAAGAAAAAGTGCATCTGTGGCTCATATAAGCATTTTATCAAACAAAAAGAAGGCATAAATTCAAAATCAACAGCCATGTACAAAGTGCAATTATGTTTGTCAATTTGCACCATTAAAATAAAATACAAATAGCTTCAACACCAAAATCAATGCAGAACACAATTATTACACATGAAATCTTTACTAATTGTTTATCAAAGTCCCTAATCTTCCTAACAAACATTTAAGCTAGCCAAAAAGAATAGAGTGATAAGCTAACAACAATAAGGTTCAGACCTATCAATTTTCATGATATCATTTATTGTAAATTATTTTATATATTATCAAACTACAAAAGAAACTTCTATTGAGATTTAAGAGTTCTATAAGATCTAAAAGATATTAAAGCGACAATGTGGAATAAATAGCTTTTAGTTGAGGAATACTTAAGTTCTATGTGTAGTAATCCAACATCCAAACACAAATAATAGTAGTATAAGCTTACCAACCCATCCAGGATGCTTCTGCATAATTTTAGCAAATGCAATCATTTACTCTAAGATAATATATAAAATCAATCATGGAAGTATGGTTGGTCACAAAAAGCAAGCTTTTTATAGTGTGTGGAGCAAGCTTTTAATGAGTTATTGCTTATTAGAAAGAAGATTGAATTGGAAAATTATGTAAAAACTCATAACCCTATTCTACCATAACGAAAACACACAAGGACATACTTGAGTAATCGGTACTTCAGTCAATAGATACAAAACTATTGGGGAACTCTCACCTTGATATTGATCAGTTTCTTGTGACCTAGCCCTTAAAGATTGTGGAGATTTATGAAATGAATATGAGAAATCATCCATCTTCTGTTGTAATCATCCATCTTGAGTAATCATCCATCTCCTACAACCTTATCGGCTTCTTTGTGATCAGTAGGTAAAGGAAGTGTGCCAGTGATGGTGTGATATCGTTGGAATAGGATATGGGCTAATGAAGTGGAGCCAGATCCTTGCGTTGTTGTTGAGGCTAGATTTGTATATGTAAATTTGGCCGATCTCACTGGTTTTGGGTTCCCAACCTTTCCCTACAATGCATAAGGTCTTTTCAATTTCCTCGTATGGTACCTTGCTATTGTCCTTCTCTCCTACTGCATAGGCACACTCAGGGTGGTCGAGCAGTTTATAGAGTTCCCTGATGTCTTTGGGATCTATTTTCAGGATTTGTGTCTCCCTGAACGCGAGCCTGTCTATCTTGCCATACAGCTTCTTCGCCTGGTAATAAAAATCTTTGGCGAAGGCTAAGTTTCCCTCTCATCGAGGTTTCACTAGCCCTTCTAGCTCTGAGTCCTTGATTTCCTTATATAAAGGGAATCTGTTGTCTGGTTGAAATGGGCATTCCTGCAAGAGTTGCCGAGCTTCTATGACGGCTTTGTCCTCTTTGGATTTCATTGGCTTTGGGGCCTTAGTGCGTTCGAGTTTGTGTAACATGATTCCTGCATTAAAGCTTTCAAAACACGATACAACATATAGCAGCCCAGTATTTTCCAAAGAATATTATATATACTATTCATTTTAGTTCTCTATTTCACATAGGTGTTATGCCGACATGCTCAAGTCTATGAGAGTGTTGCATGTGAGCAAGATATTTATCGATAAGAATGGCCTAACTTAACATATGCAAGCATGCATGAATTGAATTTTCATGGAATGATTGCTATACTTACCTGAGATACACGTAATAAGAGATAAAAGTGTGAGAATTTTCATGTGGCTCCATTATTTCTCCACCTAGGTTACATTTGTTAAGTAGTGGTCCCAATGTCTTCTTCTTACTCAAGAAAAAATAGTTCAATCTTATACATGTATAGGCTAAGAGTGTGGGCCCTATTTAAACTTTATGACCTAGTAGTTTTGTTTACTTCTTTTATGCGTCAGAGCAATTTATACTTAACAAATTCAGGCATAAAGAAATTCATGACCTAGTAGTTTTGTTTATCCCTATTTGCTTAAAAAGGTGGGTTCCCTATGCATATGAGTTCTACGATTTCAAGCAATTATTTCCTATCTCAGCAATCAATTCAGATAACCTCTAAGACCTATCAAAATAATTGAAAAAAAAGAAAAACTAGAGTTTGATTAGGGCTAGGTTGGGTTGAGTTTAGGTTTTGGAAGGCTTGCCATGATTGGTAGCGAGCTTCACCGGTGGCAAGGAATGCGGTGGAGCTAGTAGGTGGCGAGGAGTTGGGGCTGTTGGTGATAAGGGAAAGGATAGGAGGAATGAGGGAAATTGTGGCTAATCGTCGTTTGGTTCTGACTGGTCGTCACAATCAGGATAAAAAACCTTAGATAGTAGTACAGGGCACAACCCAAGGGTCGAATCTCTCGCGAAGTCTTCTAGAAAAGTTCTACAATTGATCGTTAGTAACCCTAATTAAGCTATGTATTAAAAGCAACTGAAAAGGGTAATTATAATAAAAGGCAGAAGATTTGCATTCACCTCATTTTACTTTGCTTTTAAAATATTGAAAAATCACTAAAAGAGTTAGTTCTAGTTTCTTTTAGTTGCATTTATTTTTCTTGCACACCAACTATTTGATAAAATTCCTCAAAGGCATCCCTATTTTTGTGAACATCTTGGATAATTGACCATTGAATACATAGGCTCCACAAAAGAGAATCAACCTATGTTATGCCACTACCTGCACATTCTAGCATTAATTTGATTGGTGTCGGTCTCGCGACAAGACTGCATCATCAACAGGGAATCGAAAATGTGCTATCACAATATTTGCATCGATAGGATACATAACACTGTGAAAGTGCTAAAGCTGTCAAGTTGCCACAATCCAAAAGGCCAAAATTACATAAATTATATTAATTTTTTCATACTGACAGGGTACGTGCATCATCAATATAATGTTTGAGTTTTCCATTTAATCTAATTTAATTGGGGAGAAATAACCAATAATATCAATTATCAATTTTAATTGCAAAAACATCATAGTGATTAGACTCACGATAGGTGAACTCAAAACCACTAAATGTTCAATATTTATAAATCAACAAATTATTAATTTTTATTTATTTATTATTATTTAATGAAATTCAACAATTAATTAAAATGGTGGGGCTGATTTAGAAAATTAAAAAAAAAATTGAACAAGAAAATCTATTTGGTTATCTTATTTGTAAAATTGGCTTGGCTCAGTGCTAACAAGACATTTAATCAAGCATTAGGACTTAATTTCAATTCCCATGAAGTTCAATTTTGTTAACTTTTCTTAGTATTGATTAGTTACTAATTATAAGAAAATGAGTAAATTACACTGCCCTCCCCTGAGAGATGTTGAAATTACACTGCCCTCCCCTCTCGTTTGCAAAATTACACTGCCATCCCTTGAGAGATCAAAAGTTATTACACTTTGATCCAAAACACCATTCTCCAATAAAAAAAAGTCTAAAAGGTCAATTTTTTTCAACTTCCAATACAATAAATATTCATGACTAAATTACCTCTCACAAAAGAATGAAACTCTATAAAATGTAACCTATACATACTTTCATCCTCTTGTAATAACATTGTTTCATTTTTTTTATTGTCTTTTATTATTTTATTAGTATTTATAGTAATTATTGTTGTTAACAAAATAAAATTCTAAAAAAAAAGTCTGTAACTTAAAATAATTTATAGATTTTTATATTAATAATATAATGTAATGTAATATAAAACATCTATTATTTTACTTAATTTTCGATAATTAAATTTAATATATATATATAAAAATTAATATATAATAATAAAATATATCAAAAAAATTTTGTTAGGTGTACTAGAATTCAGTTTTATAAATTTTTTTGGTAAAGATTTAGTTTTATAAATTTCGATAAAGCATAACGTTAAACATTTTTTATCTTGTGTGAGGGTCAATTTAGTCATGAATATTTATTATATTGACTTTTTAGACCTTTTTTTAGTGGGAGAATAGTGTTTTGGACTTTTGATCTCTCAAGGGAGGACAGTGTAATTTTGGAAACTAGAGGGGAGGGCAGTGTAATTTCAGCATCTCTCAGAGGAGGACAGTGTAATTTACTCTAAGAAAATTAATTTATTCCTTTTTCGTACAACATGACTATCTCAGTGGTCAATGCCATTGCTTCAAGTACAATGCTTCAAGTACAATGCTCCAAGTACTAATGTTGCTTCAGCTACTTTATGTTTTTTCGGGTCATGTGCCCAACCTGGGTCCAACTCAGACTCGAGGACTAACCTGCCGTGAAACTTAATTTCTTGGTGCCATTTCACACCATTAAAATGGCGATTTCGATCATCTCGAAGAGACGAAGATTTCTGTGACTCTAGAATCAACCAAAACCTTTAAAAGAAAAACAACCCAAGTTTTGGAGGAAAGAAAAGAAAATTGGCTAAAGCACAACCAACTATTTTTTCAGATTAAAAGATGCAGAAGCTAAAATAAAAAAACCCTTACGGCTCTAATGCCATATTGATATTGGAGATTCGGAATTTTATAAGATGAGGTTCAAACCAACACACAAAGTAAACACACCAAAAGAATGAACATACTACATCGTGCTTCTTCTATGTTAGCAACATGAATATACATAGTGAACATACCTGATGTTCCTCTTGTTCCAAATGGCATTGTTAATGGTAAGAGCCTTCAACCTACTCTACTAGCTATGTGTCAATGGTAACCGGTAAGAATAAAAGAAAAGTAGTCGTCGAACACCTTCCTTGAAGAAGAAAAGATGACCTATATCTTGGTGAATGTCCTTAGGTTAAAACAAAAATCTATTGGGTCCTTCTTAAAATTTAATTAACATCAATCCACAAATATTTTATTTTATATTCAACAAATGGCAGTTTCACTATTATTTGAAGGATTTATTTTAGTTTTCTTAATTCTTATAACTTTTAATTTTGTAATTAGTCTTGAAAGTAAAATTTAGCCACCATTTGTGTTTTTCATGCCAACATGACCAATTGACCGTTACCCTCCATGCTCCCACTTTATTTTTCTATAAATCCCCCTACGTGAATTTAACAATTTCTTTTTTCGTTTATTCCTCTAAAAACTCTCAAATATTGAGAATTATGCAAGATCAGTCACGGTCAGATATACATGCAGGACAAAAAAAGCCGCGTCGTATTTAATTGAAAATTCTGTAAATATAAGTGGGGATACTGGTCAGCATTCGTTTTTTTTTTTTTTTAATAATAAAAGGCCTAGGAAACCCCAGAACTAAAATTAATTAACCGAGGAAGGTGGTCAGCATTCTCCACCGATCCTTCTCAGCAGCAACATCCTAAAATTAACAAAACCATATATTAAATAAAATATAATTAATTTTCTTTTCCACGAGAAGAACCAGCAACAGAGGCAGCCGAGGCAGAGGCATCTACGGGAGGCGCTAGAGAAAAGAGAAAGCGAATTACGACTTCAATGGAAACTGAGAGTTGAGATCAACGCGAGACCATTATTTTATCCCTTCATTTTCACTTCCTTATACGTTCTCGCCATTTGGTACGCTACCTCCGCTAAATCTACACGATTTTGATTTGTTTGCGTTTCAGGATTCAGATTTGTCATTCGCCTGTTTGAAATGATTGATTTCTTGAGAGATGGAGATATTTATGCTACATTAATTTCATTTCATTTTTCTTTTCTTGTTTTATTAATGGTAAATGAAAATTTTTCTTTCTTTTTTTGTTCTTTCTTAATTTGGTTATTTAATGAATTGAATGGATCATTTCCTGTCTGGTATAAGATGAGCTCTCTTCATTTCCTTTTCCAGTCATCATTAGCGGAAGAAATATTGTGGACTGACTTTTGTATGTGTCAATCCTCAGTATAATAAACTGATGACAGATCGTTGGATGAGGATAAGGGTGTAAAATTATCTGCGTAATTGTTTCATGGGCAACACATGCCGCGGATCTTTGAAAGGAAAACATTTTCAGGGCTACAGCCAGCCCGAAGATCCTTCCACTGCCCATTCCAAGCGCAACATTTCTTCTGATTGCTCCAACACAGTCTCAGACCATTCGTCCTCTAGCTTGAACTCCCAGAAGCTCGCAGCCAAAGAAAACGCAAATAAAGATAACAGTAACGGCTCTAGTACAGATCAGTACAGCAATAATTGTAATCTACCCTACCTCATTCCTCCCAAGAAAGACGCCATCATGAGGCGGGGCGGTGATAACCAAGCATATTATGTATTGGGTCATAAGACTCCGAATATTCGAGATCTATACACTCTAGGCCGTAAATTAGGGCAGGGACAATTTGGCATCACTTATTTATGTACCGAGAATTCCACGGGCATTGAATATGCATGTAAGTCCATCTCTAAGAGGAAGTTGATCTCCAAGGAAGATATCGAGGATGTTAGGAGGGAAATTCAGATAATGCACCATTTAGCAGGTCACAAGAATATTGTTACAATTAAGGGAGCTTATGAGGATCCATTGTATGTGCATATTGTCATGGAGCTATGTTCTGGGGGAGAGTTGTTTGATCGCATCATCCAGAGGGGCCACTATAGTGAAAGAAAGGCTGCAGAATTGACCAAAATTATTGTCGGAGTTGTTGAGGCGTGTCATTCCCTTGGGGTTATGCATAGAGATCTCAAACCAGAAAACTTTTTGTTGGTCAACAAAGATGACGATTTCTCTCTTAAAGCAATTGACTTTGGGCTTTCTGTTTTCTTCAAACCAGGTAACGAATATACCTGAGTATGATTTCTCTAAGAATCAGAGTTAGGACAACAACGAAGAAGCATATTAGAAACAAGATTCTCTATTATGATCTCTCTTGTGCTTCTGCTCACCTTATAAGAAGAATTTACTTCTACATTGCATTTGCATCTACTTTGTACCTTGGGCACATTTGTACGTCATAAATGCATGCTTTGCCTTCTTTTTATTCTTCTGAATTTGCAAAAATCCCACTCTAGAGTTGATGCCACTTTCAATTTTACTTTATCATGATCTATTTCTTTACTTGTATGCATTGAGGATACTTAATAGTTATAAGAAAAGACCATGCCATTTTTATTGGATGTTTTTTCACTCTACAAAAAACTTGTTTCAGGTCAAATTTTCACTGATGTAGTTGGCAGCCCATATTATGTTGCTCCTGAAGTTCTCCTGAAGCATTATGGGCCAGAAGCAGATGTTTGGACAGCAGGTGTCATACTGTACATATTGCTTAGTGGTGTGCCACCATTTTGGGCAGGTACATGTCACTGCAGACACTCTTAATTTTCTCTCCTTACTCTGTGCCATCACTAAGCAGGGACTATTTTTGGAGTTCAGAGACCCAGCAGGGTATATTTGATGCAGTGTTGAAGGGACATATAGATTTTGAATCAGATCCATGGCCTCTGATATCTGATAGTGCAAAAGATCTGATTCGAAGGATGCTCTGTTCTCGGCCTTCAGAACGGTTGACTGCCCATGAAGTCTTATGTATGTTCATCCTTTAATTCTCCTTTTGTTCTTATTATAAGGAAAATAATAATAAAAAGAAAGAGGAGAGCAATCTGATAATGAATGAAACGGATGTTGTTTCCTTATTGACTAGTTACGAACCACTTGGTGGAGGTTCAATGATTTCTTTACAAGTTTACATTAATAGATGTGTAATTCTGATTTATTAAAAGTGATTGAAAGTGTTGTTGCCATTGTTAGTCTTCGTTTGTGAACTTTTAGATGCATAAGAGTTGTATCCTTGAGATCATACATACTTACGTTTAGTGGGGGTTAAAATTTTCCTTGGCTTGTATAAAACAAAGGTTTGAATTGAATTTTGCTCATACTAAGAATTTTGCCAACGTAGGTGGGCTCAACTAGTTAAAACGATCTAGCTAAACCCCCCAGGGACTAGTTATCTTGCTTGGTGGTCAACTCTTGTAAGGAGATCCTCTGCTGCCCAAGAATTTGTTGAGTAATCTCTTTTAGGATAGATCTTTGGAGGTAATCATCTAGGTTGGGTGGCTGTTATCTATCTCTTTGAGATTCTTTAGGTTGATGATGGAACCAAGACCCTTCCTCAAAAGCTAGCTGTTAAGGGGGAAGAATTAACCCAATTAAGTACCCTATTGAGCATCCCATACTACATAATCTGGGACTTGGGAAGTTCATACTACCCTAGAGATATTGCGTACTATCCCCATCGTAACACCGCCCCTAAAGAGCCGATGTCCTCACGGCTGCACTCTACGACACTTTACTCGGTGTTGCTTCACTCTACTTTGGCCAGCCCCTCAACTGATCAGAACCCTCCATAGGTAGCCTTCTCCTTGACGTCTACAAACCAGGCTCTGATACCAAAATGATGGAATCCAAGTGACTTGGGGAATCCTCCCCGAAAAGTTAGTGTTAAGGAGGAAGAACCAAGCCACTTAAATACCCCATCGAGCATCCTATACTACCACATGTGGGACTTGAGTAGCCCATACCATCGGTTGATCAATAGTTTTGGAGCAATATATTCTTACAACCATTTTTTTTTCAATATAGGAGAAAAGGGTTAGGATTAAGAATGATTCTATTAGAGAGAAATTGGGGTAGCACTTATTGTAGAAAAATTAGTTGAAACATGCCTTAGGTGGTTTGGTCATATACAAAGAAGGCCGTTAAAGGGTCCTGTACGTAAAGTTGACCAGATGGAAGATAGCTCAATAACTAGAGGTGAGAGAAGAAAGACTAAAGAAAACAATAGGAGAAATTATTAGGATGGATTTAGTTATTAATAACCTAACCATAGAAATGAGTAAAGACATGATATGTTGGCGTCTCTTGATCCATATAGCCGACCCCACCTAGTGGGAACAGGCTATGATTGTTTTTGTTGTTGTTGTTGTATAGGGAAAAGGATTTTGCTATTTTATTTTTCAGTATAGTTTTCTATATAAGACACATGCGAAGTGTTGGTGGATTTTGAACTCTTAATTAAAAATTCTTACTTTTTATCACTTGTTTTTTTTCTCTTTACATTTTCTTATCTCTCTCTTACTTCTTTATATTATTCTCTCTCCATTTTGAATTTTTGCAAGATAAATATGTATTTGGTTTTTATCATTTTAAATGTTAAACTAAACTTCTGCTAATTTGATACTATTAAACTTTAATTATTTTGAAACTTTGGATTATATTTAAAAAATGTGAACACCTTTTAAATTTTTTGGATTTACAATGATACTAAAAATGTTTTGATTATTTAAAAGTTTGAATTATATTCAATAAAAATGTGTTTCTTTCAGAATTTGTTATTCTTTTATTGAAAATTTATTTTATATAATTGAGCTTTGGTTATTTTGGAAATTTGTAATATTTATCTTGGAATATATAATTACTTATTTTACTTATAAATCGCTTACCACATTGACTTTTATAATTTTGGTAGATTCATCAAAGCATCCATTATATTTTAGAATGGTTTTGCTGTTCCTATTATTATGATTGTTAGGAAAATTTTGTTGCTTCTTGAAATTGTAAAGTCAAATTTTATACTTCAATTAATTTGATAAAAAGTAAAGGAGAATATTATTAAGGAGAGAAAAGATTTGTGTGGATAGAAGAAGGACGACAAGCTGTCCTCTACAAAAGGAAACAGAAAAAACAAAAGAGAGAAAAAAGAAGATGCTAAATCAATAATGACTTCCAATCCCTTTGGAGATCAATAAGGGAAACCCCTCTAAACAATCCATTAGAAGAAACCCACAATGAAGTCAAAATCCACAATGAAGTCAAGAGTAACACCAGGGTTATTATGCTAACTTGTGTGTACAGACGATTATTCATATATTCTTATTTGACCTGATATAAACTTTATAAAGGTCAAATAATGTCTATATTTGTGTTTGTTTAGGCCATCCATGGATATGTGAAAATGGAGTTGCCCCTGATATGGCACTGGATCCTGCTGTCCTTTCTCGTCTCAAACAGTTCTCTGCAATGAACAAACTAAAGAAAATGGCTTTGCGGGTAAGAAAAGCTAACTGATTTATTAATAGTTGTATATTTACATAAACACAAATATACAAGATGAATCAACAATACATATGTATGTTCATGTATATTGGTATATGCACTCATGCATATTAAAAAGATATTACAATGTATTCTCAGACATGTTATAGTTATGTGAATGGTTATTGATTGATGGAGGTAATACACGTCTGTGCATTCTTAGGGGCAAAATGAACATCACCCTGCTATACTTCTGTTTTTACTTTTCATCTCCCATGTTCTTTCATCTTTGATCTTTTTGCCTTTGAATTTCTGCAGCATATGAATATTCCTACTCTCTTTCCAATTTTCATATGAAGATAGTTCTGATATGCAATGCTGACTTTCAGCACGCTTCTTGGTGTGACTATATATCAATGAAAACTATTGGTAATTGCCTATTGTGTCCGTTTTTCATAGGTAATTGCTGAAAGTCTATCAGAAGAGGAGATTGCTGGTCTGAAAGAAATGTTTAAGGCCATGGATACTGATAACAGTGGTGCAATCACTTTTGATGAACTCAAAGCTGGTTTGAGAAGATATGGATCGACCCTTAAGGATACAGAAATACGTGATCTTATGGAAGCGGTAGGTTCTATTTCCATGAAAATTGTACTCTCATGTATTCTTTATCTTTAATATACTTTTTGCTTTTTAAAATCTTTCCCTTTTATATATTGACATTTCAATTTTGTTTTATTCTAGTTTGTTCTGTCCGTTGCTTGTATTTTTTTCACTACAACTACAAGTTAAATTCACATCCCAAACATCAAACACTCAAACTAAGAAGGTTTCAGTTTATCTATGTAATTGAATATTTGTTGGGTCCATGGACCTTGACCTAATTGGAACCTAGCAGAGGTATTTGTCTGATTGGAATGGTGCAAATTTCAAGTTTTATATGTGTACTAAGTGATTGGTTTATGATATTGTTGACATCTTGATTTGGTTCATCTAAAGTGATAGTTGCAGCTTTCAACATATGACTTGTTGCTTGTATCTATTAAATACTTGATCGTGTTCAGCTGAAATGCGTTAGTTGTTTCAGGCTGATGTGGACAACAGTGGAACTATAGATTATGGGGAGTTTGTTGCTGCAACAGTTCATCTTAACAAATTAGAGCGCGAGGAACATCTCATTGCAGCATTCCAATATTTTGACAAGGATGGAAGTGGTTATATTACAGTTGATGAGCTTCAACAAGCTTGTATAGAACAAAATATGACTGATGTTTTTCTTGAAGATATTATTAGGGAAGTGGATCAAGATAATGTAAGTCATTTATACTTCTGTTTTATACATTCAAGTATGAAAATGGATAGGCTTCAATTAGAGATATTAATAGAACCGTTCTTGGGCGTTTTCCTAACAGTTTGAGTTTTGGGGATAATGTGGCTCTTACATATGGTTGTAAAACATACAACAACAACAATCAAAGCCTTTTCCCACTAGGTGGGGTCGGGTATATGGATCAAGCGACGCCAACATGTTCTGTCTTTGCACATTTCTATGGTTAGGTTATTTACGGCTAGATCCCTCTTAATCGTTTCTCCTATTGTTTTCTTTGGTCTTCCCCTACCTCTAGTTATTAGGCTATCTTCCATTTGGTCAACTCTACATATAGGAGCCTCTACCGGCCCTCTTTGTATATGACCAAACCACCTAAGGCGTGTTTCAACTAATTTTTTGACAATAGGTGCTACCTCCACTTTCTCTCTAATATAATCATTCTTAATCCTATCCATTCTAGTGTGACCATTCATCCAACGCAACATTCGCATTTCTGCCACGCTGAATTTGTGCTCATGCTGGCTTTTTATCGCCCAACATTCAGTACCATACAGTAAAGTTGGTCTTATCGTTGTGCGATAAAATTTTCCCTTAAGCTTAAGCGGTACTTTTCTATCACAAATAACACCTGATGTCTTCCTCCATTTGATCCATCCTGCTTGGATCCTATGGTTTACATCTTCCTCTATTTCTCCATTATTTTGTATTATCGTTCCCAAATACATATGGTTCTAAAACATACATGAACAAATAATCATGAGCTTGATTCTTGCTGCTCCACTGTAGAATTTATGTCTATTTCTGTTTGTCCACCCTACAAGCCCAAAGGACCTTAGTCCAAGTGGCCATGTCACTTATAAAACCCATTCTTGGGACATAAGATCTTAGGGTGCATTTGGTTTTGTTGTTTCTTATTTTCATTTTCACTGCAAATAGAAAATATGATTGAAAATGCCTTTGGTAATTTAACAGAAAATATTTTCTGAAAACATTTTCTAAAAACATTTTCTAGAATAGACTGAAAACGGGAACTATAAGACATTTTCAGCATTTTCACGTAATGACCAGTGTTGTTTTTGTAATTTTTTAATGAAATATTTTTTCAAAAAAAAAAATAGTAAAGCTTTTAACCATATAAATATTATCATTTATTAGTCAAACTCAAAAAGCAATAAGAAATTATAGTCATTTACGACAATTTGACTTAAAGAAATATGAACAAATTTTTAACCTAATGTAACAAACTGTATTCTTAAAATATTGAAAACTTGCAAATGAAAACTGTTTTTAAGAAATAGGAATATTGAATGAAAACTAGACATGCTTTCATAAACAAAATACAACCTTTTTTTTTGGTAATCTACAAAACACAACCTTAAGTGTTGTTTGCTTTTGTTCATAATTTCTTATCAGAGCTTTTATGACTATATGGTTTCCAATGCCATCTCTCAATAAATTACACAATGTATGATGGTTTTGTGCTTTGTCCTTGCCTCTAGCCCGAGAAGGTTTCATGTGATGTATTTCAAAGATGTTAAAAACCATTCCTGGGCTTTATCTTAATAACAGAAATTTTTAGGATAAAGATATTTTTTATTGTCATTCTAGGAGAATCTTGCCATTTAGTGTCATGTAATCCTCCTCGATAGGGTGACCCTTACCTTTTTAATCTAATTGGAATTACAGGAGTGATCACATTCACATCTGTGAAAGCATGTATTTAGTTTGATTCTTATTAGACTAGCTTCTATTCGATGCCAATGCAGGGGAGTTCAATTTTAAAGCTTCTGATTTATAGAACTTCGTTTCCTTTATTGTTCATTGCTGATAGAGTTCTAGATATCTAGTTACTTTTGATTAAATAAATCTAAGCTTACCTGAAATTACCAATGGATGCTTGTATCTTTTTCAACTACATATGCAATGTCTGGGGTAAACTATACTCATTACTGGAATACATGCATGCACATATGCATTGTCGATATTTATTGTTGCTATTTGATACATTGGTGGTGGAATATAAAACATTGATACAATTGACTTAGCCACTTAGTGTTTGTGAGTTGGGAAGGGAAGAGAAGGTCAAGTACTATCTTCTCTTCTTTTTGTTTGTATGTTTAAAATAGACAAGAAGGAAATTTAAGATTAAATAATTAGATATGATATTAATTTACCATTTTGCCCTTTCTATTAACACTCTGTTTCAATCATGTGAGTAAGTATATGGGTCATATAGCTGTAGTAGTATGTAGGATTTAGATAATAAAGTAAATAGTATTCTTCTGGATTATGATAATTTTATATAAATTAATGTAATTTTACTTTAACATATGTAGTGCATATATGCAAATGTATGTGTATGTATACGTGAATGCGTGTATACATAAGTATTTACACATATGTGCATATATACATGTTTGAGTGTTTGTGTAAACACATGTTGACATGTCTATGTATATGTCCATGCACAGGAGTCCATGAGTGTGTTTATGTATATGTATTTGTGTGCATATGTGAATGTGTATAATGTATATGTATATGTACATGTGAGTATATGCATGCATATGCACAGGAGTCCATGAGTGTGTTTATGTATACGTATTTGTGTGCTTATGTGAATGTGTATACTGTATATGTGTATGTATATGTACATGTGTGAGTATATGCATGCATATGCTTGTATCTATATTATAATGGCTTTGGGGATGTGATCTGAGGAGAGCAGACGGGACAGACAAAATAAAGATAATGTGAAGTTACAATAGATAACAAAAGAGTGGGATGTTAATAAAAAACTGACATGCACTTTAGTGTATATGAAGCTTCCAGTATATATATATATGTATTTGATTATTTGTATAAATACACACATATATGTGTATGCGTGTATGTGCATACACATGTGTGAGTGTATATGTGTGTGTAGTGTCTTTAATATATAAGGTTATAATTCGTTGTGGTTAGAGTCTCCTCCAAAATCCTGCAGTTTAGAGGAATTAAAAATATTGAAGGGTGGAGGTTAAGGAAGTTAAATCCAAATCTTTGATTTCCTTCCCCTCCAAAAAATTAAATTTCTAAACAAGGGAAAGGTTATCATATTTTCTTTCTTTTCCTTTCTTTCCTCTCCATTTTCCCTCTCCGAATTAGGAGGGGGAAAGATTGAAATGGAGGGGAAGGGGAGGGGTTTAAATGATGGATTATCCTCCCCTTGTTTTGATACTCAAAAATCCCTTAATTAGGAGTAATTCAAATTAATAAAGGGGGAAGTTTAAAGAGGGTTAACATAAAATTCTCCGATTCCTTCCCCATCAAAATTTCAAAAACCAAACAAGGGTAAGGGAGGCAAAGGGAAGGAAAGGTTTATTGCTAATTTTTCTTCACCTTGTTTTGATATTTAAATTAAACAAGGAGAAGGAAATAGAAAATTAAATAGTTATAAATTATAATACCACTTTACCATTTACTTTTGTGTTAATACTCTATTCCAACCATGTGGATGTGGGCTATTATATAGGCTATATGGCTCCAGTAGTTATGTACGATATTGATATTACTAAAACAAGTGCACAACACAATATGCTCTATGATTGTGAAAAATTTAAAAATTAATTAAGTTTAAATTGACATAGCCAATGTGTGTATCCATATATGTCTTCCCATATATGTTCATATATGTATGTGTGCGTTTATGCGCTCATATGTGTGCTGTGTGCGTATACATGTGTCTGTTTCTATATCGTTATTCATTGTATAATACATGTTTGGGTCTAAGTTCTACTAGATATCCATAATTCATTTGTTAAAAATAGTGTGCATTTTATAGTGTATATATAATTATATATATGCAATTATGCATGTGTGTATAGTGTTTTTAATATAGAAGGGTATAATGGTTGTTGTAGTCAAAATCTTCTTCAAAATCCTCCCATTTGAGTAAGTTAATTATCAAAACACTGCATAATATTGATTACAGAGTCGTTGGGATAGTTTATGTGAAGTTAATACAAAAAATAAACCCTTGTGTTAACATTAGCTGGTGATTATAAAATAGAGCCTTACCTTTTTTATATTTATATTGTTATCAAGATTGTGTTGTGCTAATAAAAGACTTGTGGAATGTGGTTGAATGTTGTGATGATAAATAGTGATCACTAATACGTTGATCATTGCCAACTTGACTAGTCATCCTTGTGGAATGATAGAATTTGCTATTGTATTTCATTATGAAAATAGTGTAGGTATTTATACAAGAGGGAAAAACCTATTCTGAGAAATAAGAATAAATACAATAAATACAATTGATTCCAAATATTCTCAACAATCCTAATTTACTAGAAGCTTGCAATTACAGCTACATTTGTATATTGATGAAAAGGAAGATGTGGTATCTTGTAACATATAGTGGTTTTGTTACCCAACTGCTGTACTTTTAGTTAAGTATATGCCTGTTATGAGACAATGTAGTTTTTTTTTTTAAAATGAAAAAAGAATATGTTAATGAAGAAAGAGAATGTAAAAGACTACTACAAAAATAGAGGGCAAGGGATACTCTACAGTGAAACAGAAAGAGAAAAACTAACTCAACTAGGCCTTCCAGTTCCTTTGGAGATATGTAAGGGAAAGTCCTCTAAAATTAGAATCAACCCACAAAGAAGACAAGAAAAATAATCTTCTCCCAATGAAGATGAGACGAGGCACTTATTAAAAACTTTTAGCATTCCGCTTCAACCAAATACACTACAAACTTGCAAAGACTGCACAATGCCAAAGACATTTATATTCCTTATCCCACCCAAGCCTACAAACTTGAAAGTTATAAAACCTGCTGACTGGGCAAACCCAACTCTCCTAAAAAATGTCATATAGTCTATTCCAAATTTGCCTAGCCACCTACAATGCAAGAAAGGATAGCTATTAAAATCTTAGCTTCAAAAAAACACATCATACACACGTCAAGTGATAAAGCCATGTTAGGACTTCAAGTCTGAAGCATATCTTCTGTGTTAATTCTATTGGGTACTGCCTATCCAAACAAATAGCCTTTACATTTGAAGGTGGTTTGAACCTTCAGAAAGACTTCGACAAAGAATTATAAATAGCATTTGGATTTTGAATAAAATATTTAAAAAAGGAAGGGCAAGAATACACACACACACTCTTATATATATATATATATATTTGTATATGTATATATGTAGTTAAATGCATATGATAAGAGTTAAATTCTATGAAGGTAGCACCTAGGTCACGTTTGGTAGCGAGTGGGGTATTGGGAACCTAGCTTTCCCATCAAGTCTTGTTTGGTAGCAAGTGAGTGGAGGGAGATGGAACATAGGGAAGTTAGCTTCCCCATTGGGTTGGAGGGAAGTGGGTCATACTCTCTAGGAAGTAGGTGCAGAAAGACCATTTTGCCCATGGTTGAGTGTTTGGGGGAAGAAGAGTGAAGGGACATGTGGCTTAATTTTAGGATGGGGTAAATTTGACTTTTCACAATCTTCTATTTCCCTATCTTCATTCCACCCTACCAAATAATAATCTAATTCCATTTCCGAGCATACCAAACATACTTTTGTCACTTCCTATTCCAGTTCTCTCTCACTTCCTTTTCCACTTCCACTTCTATTTTCTACCAAAACATGTTCCACCCTACCAAGTTCTTGACCGGATATTAGAATTTTTATGTTATGAACTCTGTTCAATCTTTCTTACACTCATTCTTCTAGGGTAGGTGTATACATTGTCTTTGCTTCAAGTTCAAAGGGCATTTGCATGTTGCGTTGTGTTAACAAAATTGGGTGTTCACTTAACAACTGAAACTGTTGGGTTGAAATAGTTGATCTATGTGTTAAACTTTGATCAGAGATATTATATAAAGAAAAAAAATTTACTAAAATATCATGCCTTCATACCTAGGAAAATAACTGTACTCTAGTTTAACTAGTCTATTCCTCTCTTGCATTTTAATTCTTAATTGATTTGAGTTCCTGCACCCTTCCCTAATCCAGCTAATGGTTAATGGATTTGTTCATTTCTTAGGATGGAAGGATTGATTATGGTGAATTTGTTGCTATGATGCAAAAGGGCAATGCTGGAATTGGAAGGAGGACTATGCGAAACAGTCTCAATTTGAGCATGAGAGATGCACCAGGTATTCATTAGCATTTGACTGTGCTCATTGTGTACTGATATTTTTGGCTTTACTTATCTTCACCGTTTTTCATTATAGATACTTTTGGCTGTGGTTAAAATTCAATTTTAGTTAAAACTTGGCACTCTCAAAGTGTTGTTAATCATATTAACAAGACATTGTGGATAGCATATATGAATTTGATCTCTGAATGGTTTGGAATAGACTTATTTTTGTAGAGAAACAAAGAATACTCTAAATGGTATTATTCACTTACAGCTACATTTGGGGGTTTGTGAGCCTAGTGGCTAATGAAAGCCTCTTACAACCTTTGGCTGCGAATTAGTTCATAGAATGTATCTTTCATGATCATAATTGGAACGGAATTGGGACTCGAACATATAAGCTTATTAACTTTAGTAAATAAGACCATTCTAATCATAAATCTTGTTTCTGCGTCTTGTGAAAGTTCCAAAACCACTTTCTATTGTTGAATAATTTGTCTAGAGTTGGCTCCAGATGTAAGCATTAGTTTCAGCATGGTATCTGGCATAGAATGCTGGAAAGTTGCAAAAATCAGTGTTAATTGTTGACTATTTATAATCTATTTCATTCGTTTGATGGTTTAGAGCCAGCTGCATCTATCCTCTGTTCTGACATGCCATATTGACAGGTTGTACAGCAAAGACTGAAAGAGAAGATTAAAGCATAAATTTTTACAGATCTGAATTGTGGATGCTCTCTGAAATCACTAATCAAGTGTTGCATTTATGTTGTATGATTGAAAAAATTGATAACGGTTATAAACTTCAGTGTGAAATGTAGCAGCTGTTTAAAGTTGGTAAATTATTTTGCCGGTGTTTGAATAGGGCATCCTGTTTATAGTTGTAGTTGGAGGATGTCGATCTTTCAGGTTTCATGGTTTTTTATTTTTCTTTTTATTTTTCTTGGGCGCGGGTGTTTCAAATTCAGGTTGTCTTGACGGATGTAAATCTTCACGGTGCATGAGACTCTTGGGTGTCTTTATGAAAATTAAGAGCATGTTTGCATAATGTATGACCTCGTGCATAGTGTGTGTATACTTATTATACCAAGCGTTGGCACTTGGCACCTAAATATAACGGATTAGCATGAAACGACCACGATTTTTTTTTTTTGTAAACACGGAAACAGAGTTACAATCAGAACATTTTCTAAAACTACGCTCTAAGTCTTGCATACAATTCAAAACATAAAGATTGAAGGAAGCACAACCATTGAGATAATTCCTAATATCACTACCAAGAACATAAATCTTTGTCTGATTTATAACCCTGCTCTCAATCATCCAAGACACGTTCTGTCTGAGTGACAATATTACAGCTAGCGTTACAATCTTGGTTAGTCACCACTTGTAGACCTCTTCTAACAAGTAATAACCATCAAGATAGCTTGGTTGAGGTTCTCGTCCGTTTTCACACCATAGCTGCACTCCAAAAGGCAATTGTTATCCTGTACTAAAATTTGCAGAATATTGTTGACAGGGCCTTGAGCAGATTTCCTCCTGACTTTTCTACTTGCACAAATAGTGCTCCAACCCTCTCAAGGAATGCTGTTAAATTTATTTTTGGTTCAAGGGGATTTACGGTTATTAAAACAACACCACAAGGGATTGTGGCCTTGGAGTACTTGTCCTTAAGTGAAAACTTAGGTGTGTACGCATCCTGATAAGAGTGATAAGGGATCAAAGTTTACGAGTTCGATAAGAGGACGCCCATGGTGGCCGTCAGGCAAGGAGATTACATGTGGATGGTTTGTGCATGGTTAGGACGTAGAAGGGGTGAGCAAGGTCATCGGAGGAGAATCATGGGAGGTTTGGTGATGGAGGCGTTGCAACCGTGGATGGTGGGGGAGCGCTCATAGTCGTGAGGGCTGTGGTCAACTCTTGAGTATGAGAGGTAGAATGACTGAGATGTTTTTTAAGGTTTCATGTATGATTCTATTTAGTCTCATATTGGTCTAATGGGTCGTGGGCCCTAGTCTAATACGAGTCTTCTTTAGTGGGAAAATGTTACTTGCGTATTACACGTGGGACCATATTTGCTAGAGTAGAATTCTTCTGACCATTTTTAGGGTTGGAATCCACACTAGATGATTGCTAAGTGGAGGTCGGAGCATTGCCCTTTGAGGACATTCCACCCGATATAAAAACTTTGGTGAAAATTGTAATGTCCTAGTTTCTTAATCGATTTTTATTGCGGAATTAGGTTATTTAACTTAACTCTTAAAATCCCGGTCCAATTTTTTTCTTTTCTTTTCTTCTGGGAGTATTAAAAGTCAAGTTCTATCCCAAGCATCGTTTACTCTCGGTTGGTTATTTAACCTAAGAAACTAGAAGTTACGTATTTGTTACTCTCACGCTCTACCAAAAAACATTTTTCGCACATACAAGAATATTCAGATAAAGCGAGGTACTAACCTCCATGCATTACCTAATAAGTATGTAAACTAAAACTAAGTCTACCGCATACATCCATATATACATACATACATAAGTTTAATAGTTAGTGGCACGCAGGCTTAAATAGTTAGCTTCATAGTCCCAAAATAAGTGTGACTCCTAAGTCACAGCCAAAAAGTCAGCTCCTCCACTAGCTATCCATCAGACATCCTTTCTAGGTCCTGGGGGTGTTCATGTCCACCGAGAGAAAGAAGAAGAGGATGTTGACGGCCTTCAGAATCTAGAAGTAGCCCAAGAATGGGACTTCCAACAGTCCCACTTCTATCACAAGTAGCAGGAGGTACTTGGGCATCTGAACACACTAACGTAGTGAGATATAAAATCCCAGTAACGTAGATTACTAGTTTTATAAAAACTAATTAGTGGTTCAGCTGCATTTCTAAGAATACAGAAAACTTCCTTCATAATTATCAGATGCATACAATAATTAAGTGCAGTTCTGAACTATTTAGTTTCAATAACAAGATATTTCCACACATGGATTAAGAATATACAATTATTCTGAAAAAGCCTTAAACAGGTAAAATACTCATTTTATTTTGAAAGTATGCACATTTACCATCACATGTTTTTATCAGCTATGCCAAATACCATATCTCTCCAGGACCTGTACAACTAGCAAAACCATTACCATCATCAAAAGCAATCTAATGAAACAGGACAAAACTGACTTACCAATATAGTAAAGTCCGCCATATAAGGCACAGGAAATTACCTAACATCCCAGGGCGTCCCCCGGTGTGCAAACAAAGTTAGAACCTTAGGATCACCAGTCCCGGACTGGATTATTTCCTCACTAGTTGCTAGATAGTTACGTCCCGGACGCATTCCTAGCCAGCCTAGTGTGTCCTTTTCATACAAATCATAATAATATAAGATAATTTTTTTCTACAGGTAATGTTTATTCAGTTGTCAATCACTTGCCTCACCAAGGCATCTCATTTTACACTGTTTGCCTCTTCTGGGCATATGCATTCGTTCACAAATGCATGCTAAATTTTCCTGCCTCTCCAGGGCATGTCAGTTCACAAATGCATGCTAAATCTCAATTTCAGATTCGGATGACACACACTTAAATAGACTGCTTAAAATGGGTCAACTTTGCATTTAGTCAACTCAAAGTCAAACAAAGTCAAATATAAATTGTGCAGCAAGTAACATGCATAACTCCTCATGCAGGCATCCAAATATCAAGAAATTTCATCAGAGACATATTTATCATGCATTAAACAGATTCAACTGGTTTTTCAAGAAAAAAAATCATACACTGACCCTCAATTTCCTCAATTTTTATGAAAATGGTCCTTTTTTCCAAAACAATTGAAATAAAGGCATTTCCAAACAATTTAACTTGATTCAGCCATACAATTTGATCATTTAGTATCTACTACACACATCCAAAAAGTTTCCAGCATAATTCAACCAGAAATTGAGTCAAAATAAGAATCTTGGGATTCTTTCCAATTTTTCTTTCAAAATGATCCCTATTAAGACTCAATTTCAATTTTGGGTTGTTTCAAGCTGAGACAAGGTTACAACAAGCTTCACAAGACTAAATCTGGTTTGCTCATACACTTTTCATACATGAAAATAGTTCAGAAGTCCAGTTTATGCAGCAAAAACTCTTTCCTTCAAGCTTTTTCTAGAAAAGTGTTTTTAGTGTCTAAGTACAGTTAGAGACCACTCTGACCTCTTCCAAAACTGTATACAGCATCCCAATATCACATGGAGTCAAAATGAACAGGTGACTACTCTCAAACAACTCAAAATAACCAGTTTTTAACAAGGGTAAGAAAATAGTGATTTCTAGGGTATTCTAGGGTATGGTATGGAATAGTATCATCTTCATCTTTGCAAAACATCATAAACTAGAAAAATATGAATATCCATAGAACATTTCATCATACCATCATCATTCATAATTCCAAGGCTGTTGAAGTAACACATAATAAACATGTGGGCATCTAGCCCTAATTTCATAAAACATATGATCATCGGGAGTGTCGCAACGCGAGCACTCGCACACATCCATACATTCATCATCATTTTTAGGACCCTTTGCGTCTTTCCCGAATGATCAACAATTCGTCCCTCATAACATCATCATTATAGGACCATTTGCTTCGATCTTTCCCGAAGGATCAACAATTTGCCACCCTTAACATTTACATATATACCTACGATTCATCATGTTGTCCCGGAGGATCAACTGTTCAATTCTTTGAACACATACATTCATAGGATTCATTGCATCTTCCCTTAAGAATCAACCGATTGCATGCATTGTGTCTTTCCCTGTGGATCAACAATTTATATGCATGGTATCTTTCCTTAAGAGTCAACAATTCATCTCCGTGATATGCTATTCACATATACATATATTGGAAAGAAATGAGTTCCAATCATGGTTCACCTAATTTTAAGCATGTCGCTCTTAAATGGCCACATAGGGCATACTAGCTTAAAATTCGGTAACCAACACGGTGTTTTTATAAAATTACATTCTTAATCGATTGGATGTTTTACCATCCCAGCTAATAACACAACCGTGGAAATCCCAACGGCCATCCCATACCGACAATTGGTCAATCGATCATGGACCCATTCTTTACCGATACATGTACATTGAATACTTAGCTCTCTTTTCTTTCTTTATGTTATTTCCCCTTGATTCATATTTCAAATTACTTTATAATCCTTGAGCATCATGTTTGAGAATGAAATTAGGTGTTTAAAACATCATTTGAAGTGATTAAGTTCACTATGCAAAACAGGGGCCTATCAGCTGGCTGTTAGGACCTATCAGCGAGCTGATAGCTCTCTGTAAAGCTTTTTCAGCCACATTAAAAGCACAACAGCCGGCTGTTTTTAAGCCATCAGCCGGCTGTTCTAATTCTGGAAATTTCTGGGCAAAATATGAACATTTCTAGGCAAAAACATGAACATTTATGAAAAATTTAAACCTATCAGCCAAACCCATGACAATTTTTTCCATTTTCTAGCATCCAAGCATACATGCAACATCATCTAAGCATCCATTCAAGTTCTAAAAACTCAGAAATGCAAGTTTTAATCCTCTCTTTCAGCTTAAAACATCATATTCAAGAATTTCTCTATTTAAGCTAAAACCTTGAATTTTAAAGATGAGAGGAAGGAAGCTTTGATTACCTTGTTTCCGAGCTTAATTAGGTTTCTTGTGATGTGTAGATGCTTTCCTACGGATTATCCTAGCTAGAATTGAGTTCTTCAATCCCAATCTTCCAAGCTTTCTCCACCTTCTCTCTAGACCTCTCTCTCTCTCTTGTTTGTGAAATAAGAAGTGTGTGTGTGTGTGCTGACCCCATCCACTTTCTTTTGTGGGTGTGGTGACTCAAGGCTTCCAAGAAAACTTTGCAATTAAGTCCATAGAGTCACTAGGTTAGTTTCCCTAATCCAGATGAAATTATGTATTCCACATTGACACCCGGGCGGGAAATGTTCAAAATTCTGTTAGTTACTGTGACCCTTGGCTAAAATTATAATTTATTATTCCCATATCGCTTTTCTTTACATTTGAGTCCCGTTTCCATTAATCTCGTCTTTTCTTTCATCTAGGTCCCTCTAAGCTTAGTCACTCTAGCACTAATGCAATTCTACATGCTTCTAAATGCATCAAACACATACAATAACTTGATTAATCTAACAAAAAAATCAATTCATCATCTCGGAGAGGCGGATGTTACACTAATATTCTTTCCCTCACCAGGCTATGGTCATTTATGACTTGCATAGCAAGTGAGTTCAGCCATATCAGTACAGAAAAGAAATTTATGCAGTGATTTTGCTACTTTCTTGTCAATTTTTCCACTTAAGGGGTTTCGGTGTACTAAATACCAGTCTAAGTCCCTTTGAGCCATTTTTCTTTCTGAGAATACTCCCTTGGGAGTCTGGAGAGTGGGAAGAGTTGGCCTACCCACTCAGAACCAGAGTACGCAACTTTTATAGTTGGAATTTCCACTTCTTAGTGCACTGAAGTTTCAATTTGCCAATTATTGTACTCCAAGGTATCCTAATTTTTTCATATCTTCCCTCAGCCCTTTTTATCCCCTTACTGCCTCTTTCTTACAAATTTTATAGGTTAGAGGTCCTCTTCAAATTCAGGGCCTTATTTCTCTCACTCTAAGTCCCTCTTTTCTTAATTTTGTCATTTTTACTCTCACAAAAACTGGGTTTACTAAGTACCAAGCCTCTCACTGCCTTTATCACTTAGGCACACTATCAATGAATCAGAACTTGGGTTCAATTGACAGCTAATGTTACCTAATACAGAAACAGTTAAGCTCTACCCTTTATCATTTAAGCCCTTAGTTCAATGCACATGTTGGATTTTATCAGTTTCCAACACCTCAAAGTAATTAGGACTTCTGTAAATGACATATAGCAGCAAGGATGCAAGAAAGTAAGGTTTCTAGTTTTTTTACAGCAAAATCATCCCAACAGAAATCATGAAAATGCCCATTTTTAAATGCTTGAACTATTTAGTCAAAAATTAGTAATCTCTTAGGTCAATTCAGAGCTATTTAGTTATTTAGAGGCTTAGCAACTCATGTGGTAGCGCAAATATCAGCAAACAGCAAGCTCGGTAGTTTTACCCGCAAGTTTCAAGTCAAGACAGAAACACCATAAATCCATTTTTCTGTATTTTAAACCAGATAACCTATCGTAACAGATTCCCTTACAGTAATTAATATCTCTAGGGAATTCAGAGATTTACTAGTCACAATTTTGTAGTATAGGCATTAGAGAATGGAATTACAGCAAGTTAACATCAAACAATTTCATAATAGCACTCACCAAAAGTCAATTTCTGCAGCTTTTAAATTTGAAGCTCTTTTCTTAGAGGTTTGTCTAAGTGATTATTTCTAATCTCTAGTATCCTACAGTTCAATTATTCATTTCTAAATTTCCTTAATTTCACTCGAAACCTAGCCTACCAGAAATCACAGAAAACAACCACACAATTCTCATACAAAAAAAAATAGAGTTTTGACATTTTCAGTAGACTTTCAAGGCCATGATCAGCTATACGGAAGCCTTGGATGAAACATGCATTTAGGTTTCATTGAAGTACATCCTCTTAGCTTTCTTTTGACACCTTACACGCTCAATTTGGTTAAGAATCGAGAGAGTTATGCTCTACTGAAACAACACTGCCCAAAACAGGGCTTTAAATGGCAACAGCTAAAGAGAAGGTCATAGAGCCTTATACCATCACCATTGATGGATGCTCTTGAATTTGAGATGAACAAGGAAGGGTAACCCTACGTTACCTTGAATTTCTAGAGAAGAAAAGATGGGTTGAGCTTCTGGAATCCTTGGGCCAAGCTTGGTGAAGGTGATTTCCTTGAGTGTGTGTGAGTGATTGGAGTTTTCTACTTTCTCTCTTGCTTCCAGCTGCTACACTCGTGCTTCTAGCCTTCCTTTCCTGCCTCAGCTTTATCTAAAACCTACTCTCACTTCTCTCTCAGTTTGCAAGTTAAAATTTCCAGCTGATACCTTCCTTCTCTCGGTTTCGATCTATTTATGGTGGTTTAAGGCATGTGTGGAGGAAATGATGAATTGGTGAGGTGTCCAGCTTCCAGCAGCTGTTAACTTTTGTTTAGACACCTAATGGTGTGTGCTGGCAGTGACTTAGGGGCTGTTTGGGTGGCTTAATTGTTTATTAAGTCTCGGGTAGGACTAATTTAAGTGAAGTGGGGAATGTGGCTTCTATATGGCATTGTAGCATGTTAAATTTAAGTTTCTAAGTCTCAATTTTGGTTATTCTCCCCTTTGTGTAGTTGCCTAAAGGTATTTGCTGCAGCTAAGGCCATAATTGGGTAATTAATTAATTCCTTAAATTGGTAATTTCAGTTACCAAGCAAAAGGGTAACATTTAAGTGGTTAATTGGGTGTTGAATTCTTATTTCTTTCACTTTTAAATTGTGTAACTTGTCTAATTTCTTTAATTTTCTATCAAGTTTTATGGCTGGTACTTAATAGGGTAGTTTTGAGTGTCTTTGGGTGGCTAAATTAGGCTTTCTTGGGCTTTAAGCAAGCTAGGGTGCGTTATTTGAAAATTTCCATTTCTATCGTTTTAGTCCCGGAATTTCTACTGGTGAAAATGTGTCAATTTAGGACTTTTCTTGAGGTTGGGGTCCCTTAGTTAAGTCTTAGGGTGTCTCTAAAGTGTCCCAGGGTATGTTTGTTGGGTCAAATATGACTTCTCTACTCTTTTTAACTCAATAAAACAAAGAGGGCTAACATCAAGTTTTTCTTTCAATTTAGTCCCTAGGGTTTGGGTTAGGGTTCCTCTGGCACATTTTCCCTGATTTTTAGGTCTCTGTTCCCTTATGGTTTCGTATCTTATGTACAAGCAAAATCAAGCACAAACAAGTTTAGTCAAACACACCACAGAAAAGTCAAACAGAAAACCCGGTCAAAGTTAGGTTTTAAATTTTCAGGATGTTACAAAAATGAGAAAGAATTTAATTCTTTTTCTACCCTTACTATTGGTAGCATAGAATTTCCGTTACCTCATAAATTCCAAAAAGATGGGACTAACGATAATTTTATTCTTGAATCTATTCAAAAGGTTCCGCAAATGAAGAAGAGTAGGAGGAAACACCCCAAGTCAATTAAAAATCCTCAAGAGAAAGAAAAAACACCCAAGGGAAGAATGAAAATAAAAATGAAGAATTCCTGTAAGGAAGAGGCCTCGAAAAGCAAATTCAAGGAGAAGCCGAAGGAAGTATGGGTGATCAAGGAAAGGAAGGGTGACGATGCATAAAAAAGTCACAACACCAAGACCTCTCCTAAGCCTAATGTCAAAAAATTCAAGAGGAGGAGATCTAAGGTACTTCAAAGAAAAATTCCTTCCTCCATGAAGCAAATCAAGTTTTATCTTTTCTTCCCGATCCTCTATGCACTCATATGTGTTCTTTTCGAAATTACTTGAAAGGATAAATGCGGCGGAAAATCCTTAGTAGTTAGGAGTAGGATTTTTCTTGGTTTATTTTTTAAAAAAATGAAGAAGAGGAAATGCCCAACCAAAGATGACAATTATAGGTAATTAGGTTATAATTTTAGGAGTTAAAAGTTAGGAAATAAATGAACTTTTCAGTCCAGACCTGGGCTACACGGTAGCAGCGTGTAGCACTTCAGACGCCATCAGCGTGTAAGGCGGATAGAGATGAAGAATTTCATTTTTGTGTCACACGCTAGTGACGGATGGCATAGACACGAAATTTTTTTCATCTAAAAACAAAAACTCTCTTATGTAGCACCAAAACTACATCATTTTGGGGCTCACTTAAGCCCTTAAAACCCGATCATCATGCCCAATTCACCATTTCATTTCTTCTTCTTCAAGATTGGTGATTGCTCTTTCTTCTTCATCCTTTACTGTATCTCTCCATCAAAATCTCCATCACTAGCACATTACCAACCCAAAATTTTTGCACTTCTACTTCAAATGCATATTTTCTTTTCTTCTTTCCATCAAAATCACCCTCATTTCAAAATCCCTACACTTCCACCATCATCAAACCTCCATTTTCATCAACTTCAAAGAGAGCTTGCATTCTCTTGATAACGTGCAAAATTGTGTTAACAATTTTGCACTCCAACCTTGTGGCAAGATTGGTTGAAATAGAATATCTTAGGAATGTAGTATAGTGCACAACCAATGGTCGATCTCTCGCAGAGTTTCTTCGAAGATCTACAATCAGTTGTAGCCAAATAAGGAAATAGGTTAAACAACAATTTATAGAATTCAGACGGAAAAAGATGTATATTCAATTATATTAGGAATCTTATTAGAGAATTAATCGAGCAATCATTGTTAACCTAAGGATTTAGGGATTATTTATTAGGGAACCTAATTACTAATCTATCTAGGCGAATGCTTCGATGTTTAGGTTAATATTCAGATAAGGAAGTCCCCAACTGGGCTAAAACTACATAATCCTAGCAAAAACCCTGATTATTGATATTAGAGAATTAATTATATTACGAGTTAAACTCAATACCAACCAACTATCATTTAGACCAACAACCATTGATCAATGATAAATATACCACACAGGGAGTTCAATTATTTATACAACGTGAACTGGGTTTCGGACAACACACGTAATATAACTAATCTTGTATTCGTCTATGCCCAAGGAACCCACTATAGTCTATAACCACTAAGTCGACAAGCATATATAACTTCCGAACAAAGCTTAAATATGCAAGTGGGTAAATTTAAGCAGGAAAACCTACTTAGACCCAAGGTTAGATGTAACACCCATTTCTTTTATAATAATTAATTCAAGAGATGGTTGTTAATTATGCGATTTAATTTAAAGATGCTTGTGTGTGACATGGATTAGAACTAAATTAAGAATACGGACTAAATTGATAAGAAATATGAAAGTTGAAGACTAGAACGAAAAGAGATTTTTAAGGTTGGGCTAGAGTTAAATTGATGGGAAAGATGAAAAATTGAGGTCTGGAGTGAAAAAGAATTTTTATTAGATGGATAAGAAATTAAATTGGCAAGAAAGGTAGGAATTGGGATTTTGGTGAAAAGAAATAGAACTTGATGTGGTGAAAGAGAATAAGAATAGATAGTGGAGGGGGGGAATGAGTATTTTTCCCTAGTTACAAATTTAAACCCACACCACACCCATTCTTCTCATTTTAGTCGACACATACATTTGGGAAAAAGGCAAGGAGAGCTCTCAAGACCTAGGGGACCAAAGAGGGAGAACTTGGTGATTGGAGGTGGTAGGTCATCGGAATCAGGCAACCGGTGGTCGGAGCAAGGACTAGGAGGCCTTCCCCAACCTTCTCTTCATCTTGTTTCACTCTATTGAGGTAGGTGAAGCAATCTTCCTCTATTCTTGATCCTAATTTTGAAGCTCTTTAAAAGATTTATTCACTTTGATGATAATGGAGGCATAAACTTTGCATTCTTAGTTTTTCTACACTTATATTGGATGTTCTAATTGTTGGTTGTGCTGAGACTTTGCTGCGTTAGAGATTTGAGGTTAGGATTTGAGGTTGCTCATCATGTTCTTCTAAAAACACCCATCTTTGATGGTATAAGGCATCATAAATTTGTGGACCATATTTTCTGTCATAAACAGATTTTTTAATCTAACCTTTGTCTTTTTAAACTTATTTTCTGAATTCGTTACTTAATGGATTTTATGAATTCCCTAAGCTTTCAAAGTTGTATTTTTCGTAAAAGAATATAACGGTTAGATTTTCTGGAAATTGACACGAAAGTCAGCGGTTTTGTTTTCTAAACAGATGCAGAATTTTTGTATGATTGACTATTGTTTTTAAATTACTGCTCTTAAATGGCTCAAATCTTCGCTGTCACGAATTAGTAATTAGAATATGTTGTTTCTAGGCTTGATTTAGGAAAAAGAATAAAATCATTTCGTTGAGTATGGAAGGAGATATGTCCATTTTAGTGAAGCTTGCCAAATGTTACATACTGTTTTGAATCTGAAGTTGCTCTATTTAAACACGTTTTCTGAATTCGTCACTTGATGGATTTGAGTGATTCCAAAGCCATATAAAATCTAACATCCTAAACTTTCTAAGTTTTATTTTTCCTAAAACTTAGATTTTCCGTAAATTGAGTAGAAAATCAGAGGTTCTATTTCACACATCGCCAAGTTTCTAGTTTTCGAAAAGTTATCATTTCTTCCTTAGTTTGAATGGTTTCTTTTTCTTCAACTAAAATGAGTTTAATACTCATTTTTATCTTCTTTTAAGACTCAACTCTTCCCCTATTTCAATTGAACTTTATTCCCTCATAGCTAATGAGTTTTACAACTTCTTTTGGAATCATTCCCAAGACTCAATCTTTTACTTATTTCAAATGGATTTCCATCTTTCACTTCAAGGTACTTTCATTCCTTCCTTCAACTTCTTTAAATGAGTTTAACCAACTTTTAAGTGTCATTTCAAAGCTCAAAAAACATCCTAAATAAAGATTTATATGATGAAAAATTATGGTAACATGGATAATTGAATTTTAAAAAGGGAATTAGAGAAAGAAAGATAGAGAAATGAGGGGAGTAGTTCTAGTGCAATTCTAGGAAGAGTGAAGCCTATGTTTGGATGACTGGTGATTGGTATGGAACGGCCATCGGTTGTCCCACAGAGAAGACTTAGTTAAATCATTTTTGAAAACCCGTGTTGGTTGCGAATTGTGGCAGGCACCAACCTCGAAGCATCTGCCACCTTAATAGGTGGTTTGACATTACAAAATACCGTTGTGAACAACAAACCATTAACTCTTCTTGCTTTTGACAACATTTTTTCCAGCAAGATAAGTTGTTCTCATCAACGTAAGTTGCTAGATCTAGTCACCTGCATTTCCAACTACTATGTCCATTCGGGTCTGTGCCAAAATATTTAAAATAGCTCAAGCCCAAATAAGTATTTAAGAACATAGCAGCCAACAACCAACTATCTAGATCAGGCATCACCCACCTTCTACAGAAAACCATGTAACAAAAACCAAAGGATGTTAGATAAACAGAAAATAAAATAGAAAGGAAGGCACAAAAACCACAAACCAGCTGCTTGAGTCTCTGAATTGTCGTGGTGCAGCCATAACCACGACAATTCTCAGTGTGAATTGTCATCCTTCCATGGGAGGCCTTTCTGGGCTAGCCTCCCACATGCCCTTCTTCTCTACTGAGATAGATTTGAGTTCCTCATAAACTCCTGAGATAGAGACCCAAGGAAATAAGCCTTATCTCACTCCTTCTCTTACGCTGTGTCCACTTCTCCCCTTTCCTCACTTCTAACCCTTCTTCAAAACCGACATTCACTTCCTCCTCAATCATGTTGACAATTTGCTGACCTATCTTTTCCACATTACACTTAGCCATCTCCAATTCAATCCATCTTCTCTTTTCCCTAGATGATTGTTCTTTAGCTTCCCGCTTTCTTTTAAGAACTGATGGCTGTCGATTTTGAACTAAATAACCATGTCTATCCTTGCCTGCCGAAGATGTTGGCTTCTGCATCCATGTAATTGTTTTCCTTGATATACTCATTGAGGTCCCGCAATTCCTATTTCCAGGTAATATCTTACCAGGATGACATGCCTTTAACCATGGTCCTAGAGGAGGAGGGTCATTCCTTCTAAAATATTTCTTTTCCTCACACTCATCTAGATTATGCCCAATTTGTCCACAACCAAAACAAAATTGACATAATCTTTCATATTTCAATTCAACCCAATAGGATTCATCGATCTTAATACCATGAAGAACCTTGAAACTGATATCTATTTCAACAAGTGCCTTTAAGAAAAGGTTGTCACCATTTGATTCTTGAAATAATCCAGTCTCTTTAACTTTCCCAATTATTGATCCTACTTTCTTAGCCATTGAGTGAGTTATTCCATGCAAAGGTAACCCTCTCATTTGTATCCATATAGGGACTTTATTAGGTTATTTCTCTAGAGAATTAAGGTCCCCTTGCCATCTTTGTAAAATAATCCAGCTATTACGAAATAACCATGGACCTTTTCTAAGAATTCGATCAGCATCACCCTTTGTGTCAAAGATAAATTGATACATGTAAGGACCAATTTCTTTTATTCTGAAACCTCTGGGTCTACCCCATATATTCCTTAAAGCCATTTCTAAAGCTACTCTATGTATTATCTTCTTGGTAAGAATTTTTCCAATTAGGCATCTATCATACAAATCCCTTTCTTTGCTATAATCACCCGAATTTTCCATTATCAACCAAGAAAAACGGAGGGAAAGAAGACAATTACCTTGATAGACTACAACTTTTGAGAAGGGAAAAATCGGAAAACCAAACAGATCCAAACACGTTAATTAAAACACCTAAATGGCCAAAAAAAACTGTGAAAAACTTGTCAGTATGAAACCAAATCTGAGGTGGAGACGTAGACACTGAAAAATACGAGACCGCCAAAGTAGTAGATCAAAGCACAATAGCAGGTAAGAATCTCACGGCGGCAGAGACATTCGACCAACCAAAATCAAGTCGACAGACAAAACAAAAGACTCTAACTAGCGAAAGAAAACAGGTAGATTATATAACCAGAGTTAGATCGGAGAATACACTAGCAAACCAGGGAGCCTTAACTCAGAACACCACAACGGGGATGGCTCTCAATTTGCTGAAGCCTTCTCGAACCGAATTTGAATCATGACGAGCAGAGACGTTGAAGACGAGCAGAGAAGGGGTCAGAGATCCGGAGAGGTAAAGAAACGTCGAAACCCTAAAAGAACACCACGGCAGCAGCTACGAGGAAGGAACCGACCAAAAATGAAGAAGAATATCTCACAAGACGGTCAGACGCCACACGAATACAATAGTAATAGGTATTAAAATGGATTAAAATTGACAAAAAACTTCTCGAACCGTGGCACTGTGTTTCTATTTAATAACAAAAGATGTCACCGTGTTTTCACTTTCTATTTTCAATTTTCAAAGTTTTGAATAAGAAACAATGGAAACAACATTTTGGTATTTTCAAAAATCAGTCAATTTTAAGAAATGTTTTCTAAAAAATATTTTCAAAAAATCTAACAAAACACATTTTTTCAATTAATTTCTATTTTTAGTGAAAATGAAAATAGGAAATGGCCCTACCAAACATACCCTTAAAATCATAAATGCTAACTTAGAAAAAAAATACAAAGACTTAATTCAATGAACACAAGAACTCTAAAAGTCAACTATGCCAACTAAATTATTATTTTAGCAGTATTTATAAACCTAAAATATAATCAGCAATATTAAGCCCAAAATATGAAGATTAAGACTCAAATAAGTCCTCCCATGTGTAGTATTTGATCCAAAGTCTTCCAATTGATGTTGACAAGCCCAAAATACATCAAACAACTATACTTTTAGCCCACAATAAATAAATGACGTTTTTAAACATTTTGTCTATGCTCTGATACCAAATGATGCAAAACGAAGGTACCAAAAACACATATGGAAAGAACAAACACCGGAAGAAATTTCCAACCTATTAAACCCCCAAATAACATATGCAAATGGAAATGCAAATGATATGTGGATTTGTGATCCACTTGAACCCTTGAATTTGAACGAACAAGGACCTAAAGTGTTGGAAGACGCCACAAGGTTGATCATTCCTTGATAAGTCTGTTGGTCCAAAAATAAACTCTTGAGAGAATCCACTCTCAAGTATGGTGTGCAAAACATATCTCATAATTTTTCTTCTTGTTCTTCCATTTCATTCATATTAAGTAGTACAATGTATTTATAGCATTCATCAAAACCCTAATCTAATATAATGGCTTGGGAAACATAAACCTAGAAACTCAAAACATGAAACCTATAAACTTAAAATCATAAATGCTAACTTAGGAAAAAATATAAAGACTTAATTTAATGAACATGAGAACTCTAAAAGTCAAATATGGCAACTAAATTATAATTTGGCTAAAGTACTATTTTGGTCTTCAATGTTTGCATGAAGTTTAATGTTGGTCCTCAATATTTTTTTTGGTCGGTTTTGGTCCTCGGGGCTGACACCGTTTAAGTTTGCCGTTAAGTGATGACGTGGCAGGCTGATGTGGCACGCCTCTCTCCTACGTGTCATATTTTAATGACATGGCATGCCACATCATGCCACGCCAACGCCACATCATCCATTTTAGCCACATCATCATCATCATCTTCTTCTTCTTCTTCTCTATCTTTCATTTTGTGCTTCCACCACTACCACTGCCGCCACAAAATTGAGATTGGAGAGAGAATCGAAAGCAGGGAGATTGCAAGTTGATGATGAATAAAGCGTAGCAGCAGAAGAAAGCTTAATCCCAGAGAGGAGGAATCTATCATGCTTCTGGGTGTGCTCGTTAGCTGAGTGAATTGCCATGTCACAATCGCTGCACAGAATTGCTCTGTCCTGCTCACAGAACATGAAAGCTCTTCTCTCCTAAACAATATTATATATATATATCAATTTTTTGCAGTCAGAGTCAACAAAGGTAATAGAGAGAATAGGAATTACTTGGTTGAATAGAGATACCAGGCAAACATCGCAGAGAGTGGATTGGTTGGAGCAAGCGCGGTGAAGAGAAAAGCGGTGGTGCTTGGAAGCGAGCTTGTTGGCATGGTGGACACGGTGGTCGCAGGCGTCGCATAGGGCGGCCTCGTCGGCGGTGCAAAAGATGGTGAAGATGGTGTGTGAATGAGGAAGAGAATGGAAATAGTGCGGCGGCGGCGGCGACGACGGTGGTGGTGGTGGCACCGGCGGTGGGGTGGTGGTGGAAGCATAGAATGAAAGATAGAGAAGAAGAAGAAGGAGAAGAAGGAAGAGAATTGAAGAAGATGATGATGTGGCTAAGATGTATGATATGGTATGCCATGTCATTAAAATATGACACGTAGGAGAGAGGGTGTGCCACATCAGCCTGACACATCATCACTTAACGGCAAACTTAAACAGTGTCAGCCTCGATGACCAAAATCGTCCAAAAAAAAACATTGAGGACCAACATTAAACTTTTGAAACATTGAGGACCAACATTAAACTTCATGCAAACATTGAGGACCAAAATAGTACTTTAGCCTTATAATTTTTGCATTATTTAAAAACCCAAAATATAATCAGCAATATTAAGCCCAAAATATGATAATTCAGACCCAAATGAGTTCTCCCATGTGTAGTATTTGATCCAAAGTCTGTAAATTGATTTTTTTCAAGCCCAAAATACGTCAAATAACTACACTTTTAGCTCACAATAATCAAATGAAGTTTTTGAACACTTTGTCTATGCTTGGGATCACATCATATAGTATGTATACAAAGCACAATGTTAACCAAATACGTACAAAATACAGAACACAACATTGTTAAGAACATTGAAAAATATGACAGATTAATACAACATATTGTTAAGAACATTGACACGTGCTTCTATGATTAACGCGCTACACACAAATACCAATACAAGAGCTATAGGCTAATACATTTCAATGTCTCAACACATTAGAACTAGTGTTCTTCTTAGTCCAAGACGTAACCATTGGAGCTATCCCATCACAATAACACCTACGTGTTTATCTTGGATTCACTTCATTATCCGCATTGAATGATGTGGAGCTACGAACACCATGAGAGTCCACCTAGAAGTATTGAAAATTCAATTTAGATGCTCTATTAGATGGCCAACAAATGCAAAAACTAAAATAACAAACATCATGGTATAGATTGGAGTGAAAATCAATGAACACAACAATATGCCTGATGTAACACCCATTTCTT
The DNA here is from genome assembly GCA_014851425.1 of Senna tora. Taxonomy (NCBI): domain Eukaryota; kingdom Viridiplantae; phylum Streptophyta; class Magnoliopsida; order Fabales; family Fabaceae; genus Senna; species Senna tora. The sequence goes on along the minus strand of CM026261.1, from coordinate 14,604,401 downwards.
TTCTAATAATTAATGAACGAGATGGTTGTTAATTGTATGATTTAATTTAAAAATGGTTGTGTGTATTAGTTGCATATAGAAATTAAATTAAGTGTTAGGAATTTTAGTGAAAAGGAAATAAAGAATTATGGGGTGAAATGAAATAAAAGTTGATAAGGAAAGGGAATAAAGACCAAATTGAAAAGGGAATTCTTAGTGGGGGGCAAAAGAGTCATTTCCCTTAGTCAACAATTTTTTTTTTAAAAAAAAACATCATATACCCCATTTTTTCCCACACCCTAATCGACACCCCCACTTCATAAGACCAAAAGAGAGCTCTCAAGCCCTAGAAGCCATTGAAGGGAAACTAGGTGGTGGTAGTGGTGGATATCGGCCGGAATCCGGCGACCGAAGGCCGGAGAAGGAGTCAAGGAACTCTCCCAAGCACCCCATTCACTTCATCTTCTTCCTTTGAGGTAGGTAGCTCTCTACCTCCATTTTATTTTTGAACCCATCTCTTGATTCTTGAGAGTTTTGTGAAAACAACTTGATTTTGATAACAATGGAGGATTAAACTTTGCATTCTTGACATTTTCAACACTTCTATGGGAAGTTCTACATGGTTGTAGTGCTGGAAATGATTGGTTAAATGATTTGAGATTAGAATTCATCATGTTCTTCTAAAAACACTATCTTTGATGGTATAAGACACAAGAAATTCGTGGAACATGTTTATTTGTCAAAAACTGAGTTTTTGAATTTGACCTTCCTCTGTTTAAACGTGTTTTCTGAATTCGTTACTTGATGGATTTCAGTGATTCTGAGACCATATGAAAGCTAACATCCTAAGCTTATTTTTGTGCGATTGGCTACTGTTTTTAAATTACTTCTCTTAAATGGCTCAAATCCTTGCTGAAATGAATTAATAATCAAAATATGTTATGTCTAAGGTTGATTTAGGAAGAAGAATCAAATCATTTCGTTAAGTATGGAAGGAGATATGACCATTTTAAGGAAGCTTGTCAAATGTTGCATTCTGTTTTGAATCTGACCTTGCTCTGTTTAAATGTTTTTTCTGAATTGGTTACTTCATGGATTCGATTGATTCCAAAGCCATATGAAAGCCAACATCCTAATCTTTATAAGTTGTATTTTTACTGAAAATGCCAACAGTTAGATTTTCTGGGCATTGCCTCGAAAGTTGGCGGTTCTGTTTATACACCAACAAAATTCTAGTTTTTGAAAAGTTGTCATTTCTTCCTTAATTTGAATGGTTTCTTCTCCTTCAACTAAAATGAGTATAATACTCATTATTATCTTCTTTTAAGACTCAATTCTTCCCTTATTTCAATTGAACTTTGTCCCCTCATGGATAATGAGTTTATAACTTCTTTTGGAATTATTCCTAAGACTCAACCTTTTACTTATTCCAAATGAATTTTCTTCTTCCACTTCAAGTGGCTTTCACTCTTTCCTTCAACTTCTTTAAATGAGTTTAACTAACTTTTAAGTGTCATTTCAAAGCTCAAACAACATCCTAGATAAAGATTTACATGATGAAAATTATGGTAACATTGATCATTGGATTTTAAAAAGGGAATTAGAGCAAGAATGATAGAGAAATGAGGGGAGTAGTTCTAGTGCAATTCTAGGGAGAGTGAAGCTTATGTTTGGACGACTGGTGGTTGGTATGGGACGGTCATCGGTTGTCCCACGGAGAAGACTTAATTAAAATATTTTTTTGAAAACCCGTGTTGATTGCGAATTCTAAGTTAGTGAACTCTCATGGCCATTTAGAGGGTCACGTACTTAGAATTAGGCATAATCATGGCTTAGGCTTCACTACCCTAGTGATTGTATTAGTGACTAGCATACCGAGGAAATGATCCACCACAGAGGGTGGTGATTCCATAGCCTCATGGCCCGAACAAGAATGGGAAACGGTCATCGGGATACGATGGTCCGGGTTATTGGGATACATTAACCAAACCTTATAATTCGGGGCGGGTGTGATCTATCTTTTGATGAAGGTAGTGATCCCATGAGATGAACCAATATGGAAGGGAGTCATTCGGGATACGATGGCTCGGATCACTGGGATACAGTGGTAACCTTCTATTTGGGTAATGGCCATTCGGGATACGATGGTTAGGGCCTTTGGGATACATTGGTCCAGTTAGTACTCGGATCCGGCTGAGGGACGCCTCAGATTGTACTAGAGTTGTGGCAAGCTACCACAAAGAGAATTGTTTTCATTCATGTGTGCTGTAGGGGTACGTGGAGTTGTTCGCTGAGCGGCGCTCCCGATGACTCTTGTTTTCTCTTTGATTTGACATTGATGTGTCATTATATGTTTCTCTTAATTCCATATATGTATAAGATGGATCATGTTACAAGACGATGAATGATTTATTTGATATTCTCTATATCTCTTATAGGTTTAACCGTAGGCACAACACATATGTTATAGTCATGGTTTGATAAGCATGACGTCAGGTAAAGGAAAGTTATATTACATCCAATAGTTAAGGTTTCAATATTTTATTAATGATAAGAATGCAATGATTTTTCCGTACAAGTACGGTGGTACATGCCGGTAGTTTTAAACTTAGATTGTTATACCTAATGGGATTTATTTCTCAATATAGTTGCTGGCATGTATCAGATGTATAGGTTGGTAGCAGGACCGGGAGACAAGTTAGTTGGAGACGGACTCCATCAGTTGATGCTCATTTTGACATGCATATTAGGAATTTTTTTTAGATATAGAGACTTTTTTGGATTATATGATTGACTAACCATTAATCATTGATATGATTATTTTGAGAGAATCTGAGTGGCAGGATTGTTGCCTCCGATTTCTCATGATTGACTAACTTATATATATATATACTATTATCACACCATATATATATTTACGTAAAAGATGGTCCTGCATGTGTATGAATGTTTTAAATTGTTTCCTGATTTTATATTTTTCTTCCGCTATAAGAATAAGGATAGAACCCGAGAGTGATGACCTCGAACCGAAATGAATATTTCGTAATAACTTGGAAAAAAGTTTTAAAAATTACTCGGGTAGAGGAATTAGTAACACACTTATCCTATGTCATTATACTTATATATATTATTAATCCACTAAAAATGGACCCTAGGATAAGAGGGTGTTACACCTGACTTTCCTCAATCAACAAAACTTGTTTTTCCAAAGTTTCAGCAGCATTCACTACAAAAAACTTGTAATTTAGTAACGTTTATTTAGTGGCGGGTTATTCAAATCATCAGAAAATTACACTTTTTGTGACGATTTGATACCTGTCAAAAATTTATTTTCTAGCGCTTTACATCTATTTCTGGTGGTCAAACCACTGAAATTAATAATTATTTGATTTATTATTTTTTTATGAATATAGGGGCGGGTTGCAATCGTAAGAAAATGTAATACCCGGGAAATGTTTTTCGAAGCATAAAATAAAATGAAAGGGAAAGAAAAGAAGTAGAAAATAATTTTTGGATCTAATTCAGGACCTAAGAAATTGAAAACCTGAATTAAATGGGGAAAAGAGAGTAGGGAATATTTTTTTGGGTACTTAATTTGGGACAAAAAAGAAAATAAAATTTATTTGAAAGAGAAGGGATTTAATTGGGGATATTTTTCCACCCCTTCTTTATTATAGTTATTATTATTAGAAATTAATTAATTATATATATATATATATATATATATATATATATTAGGTGGGGTGCCGTGTACTATAAGAGAGGAGCGGGAAGAAAAGAAAAGAAATATAAGGGAAGAAAATAAAGAGGAGAGCCTACGGGATTCAAAACAAAAGAAAGAGAGAGAAAGAAGAGAGAGAGAGAGGAAGAGGCGTGAGGAAGAAGAAGAAGAAGGGTTGGGGTTCGCCGGAAAGGTGACCGGGGAGAGGTAGCCAACGCCGAAAAATCACCGGAGCTCTGGTACGATGTCTCCTACACCTTCCACCAATCGAATCAAAGGTTGGTAACCCCAATTTCATTCGAAACCCCCAATTTCTTCACTTTTAGGGATTTCATCAATCCACCTTCGATTGGGATGTTTCGAGGGTAGATTGAGACCTAGGAAGTGTTCTTGAATACTTAGTTGGGGTAAGAATCGAGGCTATACCCTCAGATTTAGCCGAATTCGAATTTTGAAGGATTTGGGGTTGAAATTATAATTATTCCTAATTTGGGGAAATTGTTGAAAATTAGGATTGAGCTTGGATTTGAGTAAATAGGCTTGGATTGGTATTATTGAAATTATATTGTTGAAATATTAGCTGAATAAGACCCGTGAAGAGCTGGCCCGAGGTTACTAAGGTTGAACCTTGACGTTAACGTGCCGGGTCCCTGCTCGATTTGCCCAAATACACTTTAAGGGTGATGTTGAGGGTTCCAAACCTCTTCTTTTCAATCTTAAACACCCTAGAAAACTTCTAAATATGCTATCAAACATCAAGAATTATTTTAGGTACTTTCTTGTTTCTCAAGGATGGAAACTTGCGGAACAATAAAGTCCAAATTTTAAAGTGGCAATTTAATTCCATCGTAATTATTAGGAAACTTTAAGTAGGATAATTTAGAAGCATATTGAGGCTTAGTAACTCAAATCCAAGGCTCCAAAATCAATTCAAGGTGAGCGATATTTATACGAAACCAAGTGTGTAGCACTTGAGACTCTCATGGAAGAGAGGGAAGACGGATAAGACCAAGAACTCGGTTCTTGGCAATGTCTAGGTGCATTTTTAGGCACGAGCATACCATACGCATATGAGTTGCATATAGTTAAGATTGTTAACCACGGAAATGCGTTTGTTAGGAAACCACGACTCGTCCGGAGCGGGAGTTACTCCAGGACAAGCGCAAGGAAGCCGTCCAGGTGAGGGGTTTCCCATCCTTGCCCTACAGGGTTGATTGGGGATGTGGATATGTGGTTTGCCTACTTGCCTATTTGTAAGAATTGTTTAGTGGTTAACATGCTGTTGTTGTTCCTAAATTGTTATCCATGAAAGTATTTGTATATGTGTGTTTGACTACAGGTAAAGAGATACTGGAGGGTATCCATGTGATGACATGAGGTACGCCGAATAGTACAAGCAAGGGGGTAAGTTGTTGATTGAGTCCAAGGTTTGGTTTACCCTATTAATTAGAAACTCATTAAAGAAATCGTAAAGAAGTTGTTAGTAAACGTCGACGTTTTATGGTAATTGAACTTAGGCAAGGCCTTAGAGCTAGGTTATGATCTAATCAAGGGTTTGGGTATTACATAAGGATTAAAACGATCTCATAAATTAATTAGTGAGTCATAGGAAGGTTCACACTACCTAGGTAAAGTCAGTCTAAGATAGTAATGGGTAGATAGAGTCAGAATCCCAGCTGAAGGCTCGGGAAGAGAAACAAGTCAGAAAAGATTTTCTGTTGAGGCCATTGCCCTAGCCTGGCACTATGGTCAGTTAAAGATAAAATATTTGCTCGTTGAGGCCATTGCCCTAGCATGGCACTGGGGTCAGTTAAAGATTAAAACATTTGCCCGATGAGGCCATTGCCCTAGCCTGGCACTGGGGTCAGTTAAAGATTAAAATATTTGCCCGTTGAGGTCGTTGCCCTAGCCTGGCACTAGGGTCAGTTAAAGATTAAAACATTTGCCCGTTGAGGCCATTGTGCTAGCATGACACTAGGGTCAGTTAAAGATTAAAACATTTGCCCGATGAGGCCATTGCCCTAGCTTGGCACTAGGGTCAGTTAAGGATTTAAAATAATTTGCCCGTTGAGGCCATTGCCCTAGCCTGGCACTAGGGTCAGTTGAGTGATTTACAGTTTTCAAATGATATGTTTAAAGTGTTTGCTTGTTTATGAAAAGCATGATATAGGAGCATGATCCGCAGGTTTATCCATGATTTTATGTTATATTAATATTGCCTTATCGTAATATAACATTTTATAAACTGGACTTTCATGCGCATGTGATTGAGGGTGTTTCCCTTTCCCCAGCTATAGTGGCACCCGCCGCTACGCCGAGGATGGGAACCTTCTCACTGAGTCTGTTTGACTCACTCCCTCTGCTTCAATGTTTCAGATACAGGGATCGGGCAGGCATCGACGTCCGGACAGTGAGACGGACATCAGACCATCCTTATGCACTTGTTCGTGTGGGTGGATACCTTTTGGTTATTTTGATTCTTCGTTGTACATATTATAAGTTGTAAGGGTTGTATATATATATTTACAACTTCTGATATGTACCTACTCTAGACTTGTCGGCTTCACATGTATTTAAAGACAGGGTCCAGTTTGGGGATAAACTAGGATATACGTATGAATATATAAACTTCTGCATGTGAATAGGATAGATCATACGCATTGAGGCGTACGGTCAATATGATATGGATATATATTATGTGTGCTTGTTGTATGTGAATAGGATAGATCGTATGTATTGAGACGTACGGTCAATATGAAATTAATATTTACATTATGAGTGTTGATAAATATATCTATACACTGGACTAAGCTGAAGCGGTATTGAGCAAACCGCGGATTGCAGGTTAATTAGGCCACCAGTGAGGTGTGGCCACTAGTATGATATATATATATATATATATATATATATTGTTTGTATAGCAAGGTAGTTATAGTCATGTGAACAGGATAAGGCTTACGGGTTTAGAGGTAAAAATCTATTCCTGTGCCGATCACGTACTCCCGATTTGGGATCGTGACAAACTTGGTATCAGAGCCAGGTTATTCTTTAAGTCATGTGAAGTTATTGGTATAACTGGGTGTCGGTTTAACCTTCGTTGTGAAACCCGGGCACAACGTTGGAATAAACAGGCACTTGTGGGAGTATCCAGGATAAATTGAGTCAGCTTTTCTTTCATTCCTTCTTAATCTGTGATAGATTATGAATTCTTTCGATTCATCGCTTTAAGCATAGAATTTGTATATGAAATTCTATGCAAAGCATATAACCTGTACAATGCACAAGTGCCGATGAGTACAAAGGTGTAAGGTGGGGTGGCAGTGACCCCGGGAACCTGAGGATGCCATAATAGGGAAAGGAGACATCCATGAAGGATGCTACCTAGACACAGACACATTTGGTTGAATTGTAGGCAGGAATGCGCTACAATGTGTGATTTTTTTGCGGGTGTTAAATGAGACGATGCGTCTGCTCTGTTAGCGGCGCATTGTGTGCTATGATATAGGCACAAGTTATTTGACTATAGTAGAGAATGCAAGTAGAATAGTGCAATGAATGGTAGTTTAGGCTAGGAATGGTTTGTAAAGTGAAAGAGAAAGCACGCATGGCGTGTGGAAAAGAAAGTAAGCCCATGGGGCGATTGAAATGGAAAAGTTTACAAACAAGAATAAACAGGGCCATGAGGCATAAGACCGACAGGAAGATGACCACGTGAGTGGGTCACGACTGTGCGATATGCTATGGATGAAGGAAATGAGTTGTCCTTCCTAGAAAGTAGATAGAAAAGAGGTGGTGTATGCCACAATATAGAAGTAGAAATCTACGGACGAGAAAATCAGGATACGGTATATGGAAGGGCAAAGTGGCCGAACCATACGCCATAGAGATAGATGTTAAGAAGTAGAGGCATATGTAAACGTGTAGAGCGTGACCATATGCCGAGCAGGAAACAGGGTAAATGGGAAGGCATAGGGAAAGAGCCTAGTCCAACCCTGCGCTCAATCCATGAACTGCTAGTTCCTTAAGCAAACAAGGGGGAAAGAAGGGATTAAGCCCAACCAAACTCTCTTGGGTTGCTTAAGGAAGAACATAAAGAATAGGATATTGATCACATGAGAAACTTTTGTAAAATCTTTTTGGTCTTTCCGAATGAGAGATTCTGAAAGACCTTCAAACTTTTCTTGAAAATACTAGGGATAACCATTGGAAGGCAAATTTTCATGAAAACTCTTTCTCAAATTGTGTCATTCCAATTAGTTAAACCCTAACCATTTACGAAAACCTTAGGCGCCATTTTCTAATAAATAAATTTGAATTAATTTTAAAACCCACATGGTTCCTAAGAAAACAAACTCATGTGACCAATACCCTACCAAACAATAATCCTTTTACAGGTAAGCTGTATAAGGATGGTAGATGTAGTTGAGAAATCACTCGCTTGGAGTGATTAAAGTTAAGTAGACATCGAAAAGCACTAGAGAGTGATAAAGTACCAAGGGAGTATACAGGTAAACCTAAGGGTTACCAATTAAGGGGTCATAGAGTGATAATGGACTCGAAAGTATTAGACCGAAGCAGGTCTAGAAGTGGAAATGGGCGTAGCCCTTCGGGTACCGTCCAGAGATAAGAAAATGAGTGCTATTGCGGTAGATAGCTCTCGAACGAGATAACGTGAGAGATAAACCCCAAAGGGACTCGTGGAGGCCTGAGGGGAGAGAAAGTAGACAGGGATAAGTAGTCCCATAAGGAGGGAAGAGCGGAAACTTATAGGACCCCAAAGGATAAGAGTCAAGTAGGAGGTAGAGAACCGACTACTACCGTAAGTGCATGTATAGTACACAGATTGTAGTGGACATAGCTAGGTAAGCTAGTTCCACAGGTTGGTGAACCGTAAATCCTTTAGTCTGAAGCCCGTGTATGAGTGGAGACTAAGTGGACAAACCAAACATATAAGTGGCCATGTGGTTACCATAAAGGGAAGATTTACCATAGGGACGGTTAATCGAGAAGGAGAATTTAGTGAATAATGAGTATTGTGAAATACTCGAAGAAAGAGTACCACGTAGGTACGAAATGAAAAAGAAGAGAGTGAATATAGGAACGGAGTCGGGTAAGCATCTAGGGGTGCGAGCCAAAATAATAAAACAGGTATGCTACCATTGGGGGCGATTGGAACCCAACGGGTAACACACTTGCAAGAGGTGGTACATGTTCGTAAACATACGCCACACCATACGAAAGGAAAGAGTTAAACAGTGGGAGCGGATCCCGTTTGGTCAAGGGGAGTAGAGCATGTCAGGAAAGGTTCATGTTGGAGTTAACGGATCAAATATTCCAAGTAGGAATATAGGATCTAAGTGAGTTGAGGAGTCCGAGTGGACCAAGTTAGGGTAAAATCCAACAGAAACCCAACGAGTAGAGTTAGCATAGGATGTGAAACTCTAAGTGGACTAACCTGAGGATGGTATAGTTCCACAATCATAGTCGTGTTAAGCGAGGTCTTCGGATGTGAAGACCGAACTGAGCCTGAGGCAGAGTAATGAGTATAATGGTAAGGAAGAGACTGATGAGTTTCCGTTATAAACAGAAATGACTACAAGTAGTAGTCAGCGAAGAGTCTAATTTAGTCAAACATGGGATGTCGATAGGGAGTAACCTAGAGTGGTTATGGAAACCACTAACGGTAAGCGTAGAAGTCCGGAAAAGAAAGGGAAACACGAGTCATAAATGTAAGATCCTTTACCGTTTGGTGGAGAAATGGTAAGTGTAATACATAGTTGTGCTAGTGTCATGGCATTTAGCTTCGTCAGGACACGAGTAGAGTAAACCGAGTCGGTAGTAAGTGTAACAACCTCGGAAGGGTTGGGTATACTGATGGCACAAAGCATAGACACCTACGCAGGGTGCATGCCGTGTAAACGGTAAGTCTAGATGTAGAGTAGAGGGTGTAGTAAGAGGTAAACAGACTTTTCTAGAGGAGTCATTTACAAAGAATATATCGGGGGAATACCAACAGAAGGGTAGCTGCTTGGTAATAGAGGAGACTTAGGTACGGGGACTCCGAGGTAGGGGAGTACTTTGTCAGTTAGAGTTTATAGAAATAGAACCTGGTGTGCTATGCAAATAGCTAGTGTCTTGGCGTGTTCCTAGACGGACATAAGAAGTCACTACGAAGGTAGCTAGTCGGACAAGCAGATTAAGTCAAGGTAAGCCTCACTAGACAAGGCAATAGTTAACTCCTCGGAGAACTAATTTCATCATATCCACCGTGTGGTCAGAAATAGTTTGGAACAGTCTGGGACTCAGTTTGAAATTGGAGATTCCAACTTGTTTCTAGCCCACATCCAAGCTAAGTCAGCTCTAGTCGAAGAAGTTAAATCCAAACAAGATCAAGATGCCGACCCTCAAACAGATCAGAGATACAGTGGGTAAGGGGGAGAAGGATGACGTTCGATTCTCCATATATGACAGTGGCATACTCCGGTTGGAGGGATGACTGTGTGTACCTATGGTGGATGGTTTGAAGGAAAGAATCCTTGATGAGGCACACAAGACAGCGTACACAATCCATCCGGGTAGTAATAAGATGTATCAGGATCTGAAAGAATTATACTGGTGGAATGGTATGAAAAAGGATGTGGCAGACTACTTATCTAGATGTCTAGTGTGTCAGCAGGTTAAGGCTGAACACCAAAAGCCCGTCGGAACACTTTAACAGATAGAAATTCCTGAATGGAAATGGGAGAGGATAACTATGGATTTTGTGTCAGGATTGCCGCGATCACAGAGGGGATTCGATTCAGTTTGGGTAATCGTTGATCGGATGACCAAGTCCGCCCATTTCCTGCTAGTTAAGACCACTTACGGAGTGGTTCAGTATGCCCAGTTTTACCTATCAGAGATAGTGAGGTTACACGGAGTACCGGTGTCGATTATCTCTGACAGGGGGCCACAGTCTACCTCTCGATTCTGGAGAGCATTGCAGGAGGCATTGGGGACTAGGGTTGATCTGAGTACGGCATTTCATCCCCAGACAGATGGGCAATATGAGAGGACCATTCAGATTTTAGAGGACATGCTTAGAGCATGTGTTATGGATTTCGGCGGAGGGTGGGAGAAATTCCTACCGTTAGCGGAGTTTGCCTATAACAACAGTTACCAATCCAGTATTCAGATGGCACCCTTCGAGGCTTTGTACGGTCGGAAGTGCAGGTCCCCGATTGGGTGGTTCGAGGTCGGGGAGGCCAAGTTAGTTGGTTCTGAACTTGTTCAGGATGCTTTGGACAAGATAAAGTCCATTAGAGATAGGCTTGCCACGGCTCAGAGTAGGCAGAAGTCGCTGACAACCGGAGAAGAGAGTTAGAGTTTGTTGTGGGTGAGCAGGTTTTCTTAAAGATTTCACCGATGAGGGGCGTGATGAGATTTGGCAAGAAAGGCAAGCTAAGTCCAAGATACATCGGACCGTTTGAGATTCTAAAGCGTGTGGGAAATGTTGCCTACCGTCTAGAATTGCCAGCAGAGTTGGAAGGAGTTCATCCGGTGTTTCACGTGCGTATGCTTTGGAAGTACCTGCCAGACCCCTCTCATGTAATCCAACCCCAGGAGGTACAACTAGCTGAAAGTCTAACTTATGAGGAGATGCCAGTGGAAATCTTAGATCGCCAGCTGAAGAAGCTAAGATCGAAGGAGATACCATTGGTGAAAGTCTTGTGGCGAAACCATTCGGTTGAGGAAGGAACGTGGGAAGTTGAGGCGGAGATGCGCAGGACATATCCTCACCTATTACAAGACTAAGGTTAGTATGTTAATTGAAATTTGGGGACCGAATTTATTAAGGGGGGAAGATTGTAATACCCGGAAAACTTTTTTCGAAGTTTAAAATAAAATGAAAGGGAAAGAAAAGAAGTAGAAAATAATTTTTGGATCTAATTCAGGACCTAAGAAATTGAAAACCTGAATTAAATGGGGAAAAGATAGTAGGGAATTTTTTTTGGGTACTTAATTTAAGACATAAAAGAAAATAAAATTTATTGGAAAGGGAAAGGATTTAATTGGGGATATTTTTTCACCCCTTCTTTATTATAGTTATTATTATTAGAAATTAATTAATTATATATATATATAGGTGGGGTGTCGTGTACTTTAAGAGAGGAAAGGGAAGAAAATAAAGAGGAGAGCCTACGGGATTCAAAACAAAAGAAAGAAAAGAAAGAGAGAGAGAGGAAGAGGCGTGAGGAAGAAGAAGAAGAAGGGTTGGGGTTCGCCGGAAAGGTGACCGGGGAGAGCTAGCCGACGCCGGAAAAGTCACCGGAGCTCGGGTACGACGTCTCCTACACCTTCCACCAATCGAATCAAAGGTTGGTAACCCCAATTTCATTCGAAACCCCCAATTTCTTCACTTTTAGGGATTTCATCAATCCACCTTCGATTGGGTTGTTTCAAGGGTAGATTGAGACCTAGGAAGTGTTCTTGAACACTTAGTTGGGGTAAGAATCGAGGCTATACCCTCGGATTTAGCCAAATTCGAATTTTGAAGGATTTAGGGTTGAAATTATAATTATTCCTAATTTGGGGAAATTGTTGAAAATTAGGATTGAGCTTGGATTTGAGTAAATAGGCTTGGATTGGTATTATTGAAATTATATTGTTGAAATATTAGCTGAACAAGACCCATGAAGAGCTGGCCCGAGGTTACTAAGGTTGAACCTTGACGTTCCCTGCTCGATTTGCCCAAATACACTTTAAGGGTGATGTTGAGGGTTCCAAACCTCTTCTTTTCAATCTTAAACACCCTAGAAAAATTCTAAATATGCTATCAAGCATCAAGAATTATTTTAGGTACTTTCTTGTTTCTCAAGGATGGAAACTTAAGGAACAATAAAGTCCAAATTTTAAAGTGGCAATTTAATTCCATCGTAATTATTAAGAATCTTTAAGTAGGATAATTTAGAAGCATATCGAGGTTTAGTAACTCAAATCCAAGGCTCCAAAATCAATTCAAGGTGAGCGATATTTATACGAAACCAAGTGTGTAGCACTTGAGACTCTCATGGAAGAGAGGGAAGACGGATAAGACCAAGAACTCGGTTCTTGGCAATGTCTAGGTGCATTTTTAGGCACGAGCATACCATACGCATATGAGTTGCATATAGTTAAGATTGTTAACCACGGAAATGCGTTTGTTAGGAAACCACGACTCGTCCGGAGCGGGAGTTACTCCAGGACAAGCGCAAGGAAGCCGTCCAGGTGAGGGGTTTCCCATCCTTGCCCTACAGGGTTGATTGGGGATGTGGATATGTGGTTTGCCTACTTGCCTATTTGTAAGAATTGTTTAGTGGTTAACATGCTGTTGTTGTTCCTAAATTGTTATCCATGAAAGTATTTGTATATGTGTGTTTGACTACAGGTAAAGAGATACTGGAGGGTATCCATGTGATGACATGAGGAACGCCGAATAGTACAAGCAAGGGGGTTAGTTGTTGATTGAGTCCAAGGTTTGGTTTACCCTATTAATTAGAAACTCATTAAAGAAATCGTAAAGAAGTTGTTAGTAAACGTCGACGTTTTATGGTAATTGAACTTAGGCAAGGCCTTAGAGCTAGGTTATGATCTAATCAAGGGTTTGGGTATTACATAAGGATTAAAACGATCTCATAAATTAATTAGTGAGTCATAGGAAGGTTCACACTACCTAGGTAAAGTCAGTCTAAGATAGTAATGGGTAGATAGAGTCAGAATCCCAGCTGAAGGCTCGGGAAGAGAAACAAGTCAGAAAAGATTTTCTGTTGAGGCCATTGCCCTAGCCTGGCACTATGGTCAGTTAAAGATAAAATATTTGCTCGTTGAGGCCATTGCCCTAGCATGGCACTGGGGTCAGTTAAAGATTAAAACATTTGCCCGATGAGGCCATTGCCCTAGCCTGGCACTGGGGTCAGTTAAAGATTAAAATATTTGCCCGTTGAGGCCGTTGCCCTAGCCTGGCACTAGGGTCAGTTAAAGATTAAAACATTTGCCCGTTGAGGCCATTGTGCTAGCATGACACTAGGGTCAGTTAAAGATTAAAACATTTGCCCGATGAGGCCATTGCCCTAGCTTGGCACTAGGGTCAGTTAAGGATTTAAAATAATTTGCCCGTTGAGGCCATTGCCCTAGCCTGGCACTAGGGTCAGTTGAGTGATTTACAGTTTTCAAATGATATGTTTAAAGTGTTTGCTTGTTTATGAAAAGCATGATATAGGAGCATGATCCGCAGGTTTATCCATGATTTTATGTTATATTAATATTGCCTTATCGTAATATAACATTTTATAAACTGGACTTTCATGCGCATGTGATTGAGGGTGTTTCCCTTTCCCCAGCTATAGTGGCACCCGCCGCTACGCCGAGGATGGGAACCTTCTCACTGAGTCTGTTTGACTCACTCCCTCTGCTTCAATGTTTCAGATACAGGGATCGGGCAGGCATCGACGTCCGGACAGTGAGACGGACATCAGACCATCCTTATGCACTTGTTCGTGTGGGTGGATACCTTTTGGTTATTTTGATTCTTCGTTGTACATATTATAAGTTGTAAGGGTTGTATATATATATTTACAACTTCTGATATGTACCTACTCTAGACTTGTCGGCTTCACATGTATTTAAAGACAGGGTCCAGTTTGGGGATAAACTAGGATATACGTATGAATATATAAACTTCTGCATGTGAATAGGATAGATCATACGCATTGAGGCGTACGGTCAATATGATATGGATATATATTATGTGTGCTTGTTGTATGTGAATAGGATAGATCGTATGTATTGAGACGTACGGTCAATATGAAATTAATATTTACATTATGAGTGTTGATAAATATATCTATACACTGGACTAAGCTGAAGCGGTATTGAGCAAACCGCGGATTGCAGGTTAATTAGGCCACCAGTGAGGTGTGGCCACTAGTATGATATATATATATATATATATATATATATATATATATATATATATATATATATATATATATATATTGTTTGTATAGCAAGGTAGTTATAGTCATGTGAACAGGATAAGGCTTACGGGTTTAGAGGTAAAAATCTATTCCTGTGCCGATCACGTACTCCCGATTTGGGATCGTGACAAACTTGGTATCAGAGCCAGGTTATTCTTTAAGTCATGTGAAGTTATTGGTATAACTGGGTGTCGGTTTAACCTTCGTTGTGAAACCCGGGCACAACGTTGGAATAAACAGGCACTTGTGGGAGTATCCAGGATAAATTGAGTCAGCTTTTCTTTCATTCCTTCTTAATCTGTGATAGATTATGAATTCTTTCGATTCATCGCTTTAAGCATAGAATTTGTATATGAAATTCTATGCAAAGCATATAACCTGTACAATGCACAAGTGCCGATGAGTACAAAGGTGTAAGGTGGGGTGGCAGTGACCCCGGGAACCTGAGGATGCCATAATAGGGAAAGGAGACATCCATGAAGGATGCTACCTAGACACAGACACATTTGGTTGAATTGTAGGCAGGAATGCGCTACAATGTGTGATTTTTTTGCGGGTGTTAAATGAGACGATGCGTCTGCTCTGTTAGCGGCGCATTGTGTGCTATGATATAGGCACAAGTTATTTGACTATAGTAGAGAATGCAAGTAGAATAGTGCAATGAATGGTAGTTTAGGCTAGGAATGGTTTGTAAAGTGAAAGAGAAAGCACGCATGGCGTGTGGAAAAGAAAGTAAGCCCATGGGGCGATTGAAATGGAAAAGTTTACAAACAAGAATAAACAGGGCCATGAGGCATAAGACCGACAGGAAGATGACCACGTGAGTGGGTCACGACTGTGCGATATGCTATGGATGAAGGAAATGAGTTGTCCTTCCTAGAAAGTAGATAGAAAAGAGGTGGTGTATGCCACAATATAGAAGTAGAAATCTACGGACGAGAAAATCAGGATACGGTATATGGAAGGGCAAAGTGGCCGAACCATACGCCATAGAGATAGATGTTAAGAAGTAGAGGCATATGTAAACGTGTAGAGCGTGACCATATGCCGAGCAGGAAACAGGGTAAATGGGAAGGCATAGGGAAAGAGCCTAGTCCAACCCTGCGCTCAATCCATGAACTGCTAGTTCCTTAAGCAAACAAGGGGGAAAGAAGGGATTAAGCCCAACCAAACTCTCTTGGGTTGCTTAAGGAAGAACATAAAGAATAGGATATTGATCACATGAGAAACTTTTGTAAAATCTTTTTGGTCTTTCCGAATGAGAGATTCTGAAAGACCTTCAAACTTTTCTTGAAAATACTAGGGATAACCATTGGAAGGCAAATTTTCATGAAAACTCTTTCTCAAATTGTGTCATTCCAATTAGTTAAACCCTAACCATTTACGAAAACCTTAGGCGCCATTTTCTAATAAATAAATTTGAATTAATTTTAAAACCCACATGGTTCCTAAGAAAACAAACTCATGTGACCAATACCCTACCAAACAATAATCCTTTTACAGGTAAGCTGTATAAGGATGGTAGATGTAGTTGAGAAATCACTCGCTTGGAGTGATTAAAGTTAAGTAGACATCGAAAAGCACTAGAGAGTGATAAAGTACCAAGGGAGTATACAGGTAAACCTAAGGGTTACCAATTAAGGGGTCATAGAGTGATAATGGACTCGAAAGTATTAGACCGAAGCAGGTCTAGAAGTGGAAATGGGCGTAGCCCTTCGGGTACCGTCCAGAGATAAGAAAATGAGTGCTATTGCGGTAGATAGCTCTCGAACGAGATAACGTGAGAGATAAACCCCAAAGGGACTCGTGGAGGCCTGAGGGGAGAGAAAGTAGACAGGGATAAGTAGTCCCATAAGGAGGGAAGAGCGGAAACTTATAGGACCCCAAAGGATAAGAGTCAAGTAGGAGGTAGAGAACCGACTACTACCGTAAGTGCATGTATAGTACACAGATTGTAGTGGACATAGCTAGGTAAGCTAGTTCCACAGGTTGGTGAACCGTAAATCCTTTAGTCTGAAGCCCGTGTATGAGTGGAGACTAAGTGGACAAACCAAACATATAAGTGGCCATGTGGTTACCATAAAGGGAAGATTTACCATAGGGACGGTTAATCGAGAAGGAGAATTTAGTGAATAATGAGTATTGTGAAATACTCGAAGAAAGAGTACCACGTAGGTACGAAATGAAAAAGAAGAGAGTGAATATAGGAACGGAGTCGGGTAAGCATCTAGGGGTGCGAGCCAAAATAATAAAACAGGTATGCTACCGTTGGGGGCGATTGGAACCCAACGGGTAACACACTTGCAAGAGGTGGTACATGTTCGTAAACATACGCCACACCATACGAAAGGAAAGAGTTAAACAGTGGGAGCGGATCCCGTTTGGTCAAGGGGAGTAGAGCATGTCAGGAAAGGTTCATGTTGGAGTTAACGGATCAAATATTCCAAGTAGGAATATAGGATCTAAGTGAGTTGAGGAGTCCGAGTGGACCAAGTTAGGGTAAAAGCCAACAGAAACCCAACGAGTAGAGTTAGCATAGGATGTGAAACTCTAAGTGGACTAACCTGAGGATGGTATAGTTCCACAATCATAGTCGTGTTAAGCGAGGTCTTCGGATGTGAAGACCGAACTGAGCCTGAGGCAGAGTAATGAGTATAATGGTAAGGAAGAGACTGATGAGTTTCCGTTATAAACAGAAATGACTACAAGTAGTAGTCAGCGAAGAGTCTAATTTAGTCAAACATGGGATGTCGATAGGGAGTAACCTAGAGTGGTTATGGAAACCACTAACGGTAAGCGTAGAAGTCCGGAAAAGAAAGGGAAACACGAGTCATAAATGTAAGATCCTTTACCGTTTGGTGGAGAAATGGTAAGTGTAATACATAGTTGTGCTAGTGTCATGGCATTTAGCTTCGTCAGGACACGAGTAGAGTAAACCGAGTCGGTAGTAAGTGTAACAACCTCGGAAGGGTTGGGTATACTGATGGCACAAAGCATAGACACCTACGCAGGGTGCATGCCGTGTAAACGGTAAGTCTAGATGTAGAGTAGAGGGTGTAGTAAGAGGTAAACAGACTTTTCTAGAGGAGTCATTTACAAAGAATATATCGGGGGAATACCAACAGAAGGGTAGCTGCTTGGTAATAGAGGAGACTTAGGTACGGGGACTCCGAGGTAGGGGAGTACTTTGTCAGTTAGAGTTTATAGAAATAGAACCTGGTGTGCTATGCAAATAGCTAGTGTCTTGGCGTGTTCCTAGACGGACATAAGAAGTCACTACGAAGGTAGCTAGTCGGACAAGCAGATTAAGTCAAGGTAAGCCTCACTAGACAAGGCAATAGTTAACTCCTCGGAGAACTAATTTCATCATATCCACCGTGTGGTCAGAAATAGTTTGGAACAGTCTGGGACTCAGTTTGAAATTGGAGATTCCAACTTGTTTCTAGCCCACATCCAAGCTAAGTCAGCTCTAGTCGAAGAAGTTAAATCCAAACAAGATCAAGATGCCGACCCTCAAACAGATCAGAGATACAGTGGGTAAGGGGGAGAAGGATGACGTTCGATTCTCCATATATGACAGTGGCATACTCCGGTTGGAGGGATGACTGTGTGTACCTATGGTGGATGGTTTGAAGGAAAGAATCCTTGATGAGGCACACAAGACAGCGTACACAATCCATCCGGGTAGTAATAAGATGTATCAGGATCTGAAAGAATTATACTGGTGGAATGGTATGAAAAAGGATGTGGCAGACTACTTATCTAGATGTCTAGTGTGTCAGCAGGTTAAGGCTGAACACCAAAAGCCCGTCGGAACACTTTAACAGATAGAAATTCCTGAATGGAAATGGGAGAGGATAACTATGGATTTTGTGTCAGGATTGCCGCGATCACAGAGCGGATTCGATTCAGTTTGGGTAATCGTTGATCGGATGACCAAGTCCGCCCATTTCCTGCTAGTTAAGACCACTTACGGAGTGGTTCAGTATGCCCAGTTTTACCTATCAGAGATAGTGAGGTTACACGGAGTACCGGTGTCGATTATCTCTGACAGGGGGCCACAGTCTACCTCTCGATTCTGGAGAGCATTGCAGGAGGCATTGGGGACTAGGGTTGATCTGAGTACGGCATTTCATCCCCAGACAGATGGGCAATATGAGAGGACCATTCAGATTTTAGAGGACATGCTTAGAGCATGTGTTATGGATTTCGGCGGAGGGTGGGAGAAATTCCTACCGTTAGCGGAGTTTGCCTATAACAACAGTTACCAATCCAGTATTCAGATGGCACCCTTCGAGGCTTTGTACGGTCGGAAGTGCAGGTCCCCGATTGGGTGGTTCGAGGTCGGGGAGGCCAAGTTAGTTGGTTCTGAACTTGTTCAGGATGCTTTGGACAAGATAAAGTCCATTAGAGATAGGCTTGCCACGGCTCAGAGTAGGCAGAAGTCGCTGACAACCGGAGAAGAGAGTTAGAGTTTGTTGTGGGTGAGCAGGTTTTCTTAAAGATTTCACCGATGAGGGGCGTGATGAGATTTGGCAAGAAAGGCAAGCTAAGTCCAAGATACATCGGACCGTTTGAGATTCTAAAGCGTGTGGGAAATGTTGCCTACCGTCTAGAATTGCCAGCAGAGTTGGAAGGAGTTCATCCGGTGTTTCACGTGCGTATGCTTTGGAAGTACCTGCCAGACCCCTCTCATGTAATCCAACCCCAGGAGGTACAACTAGCTGAAAGTCTAACTTATGAGGAGATGCCAGTGGAAATCTTAGATCGCCAGCTGAAGAAGCTAAGATCGAAGGAGATACCATTGGTGAAAGTCTTGTGGCGAAACCATTCGGTTGAGGAAGGAACGTGGGAAGTTGAGGCGGAGATGCGCAGGACATATCCTCACCTATTACAAGACTAAGGTTAGTATGTTAATTGAAATTTGGGGACCGAATTTATTAAGGGGGGAAGATTGTAATACCCGGAAAACTTTTTTCGAAGTTTAAAATAAAATGAAAGGGAAAGAAAAGAAGTAGAAAATAATTTTTGGATCTAATTCAGGACCTAAGAAATTAAAAACCTGAATTAAATGGGGAAAAGATAGTAGGGAATTTTTTTTTGGGTACTTAATTTAAGACATAAAAGAAAATAAAATTTATTGGAAAGGGAAAGGATTTAATTGGGGATATTTTTTCACCCCTTCTTTATTATAGTTATTATTATTAGAAATTAATTAATTATATATATATATAGGTGGGGTGTCGTGTACTTTAAGAGAGGAAAGGGAAGAAAATAAAGAGGAGAGCCTACGGGATTCAAAACAAAAGAAAGAAAAGAAAGAGAGAGAGAGGAAGAGGCGTGAGGAAGAAGAAGAAGAAGGGTTGGGGTTCGCCGGAAAGGTGACCGGGGAGAGCTAGCCGACGCCGGAAAAGTCACCGGAGCTCGGGTACGACGTCTCCTACACCTTCCACCAATCGAATCAAAGGTTGGTAACCCCAATTTCATTCGAAACCCCCAATTTCTTCACTTTTAGGGATTTCATCAATCCACCTTCGATTGGGTTGTTTCAAGGGTAGATTGAGACCTAGGAAGTGTTCTTGAACACTTAGTTGGGGTAAGAATCGAGGCTATACCCTCGGATTTAGCCAAATTCGAATTTTGAAGGATTTAGGGTTGAAATTATAATTATTCCTAATTTGGGGAAATTGTTGAAAATTAGGATTGAGCTTGGATTTGAGTAAATAGGCTTGGATTGGTATTATTGAAATTATATTGTTGAAATATTAGCTGAACAAGACCCATGAAGAGCTGGCCCGAGGTTACTAAGGTTGAACCTTGACGTTCCCTGCTCGATTTGCCCAAATACACTTTAAGGGTGATGTTGAGGGTTCCAAACCTCTTCTTTTCAATCTTAAACACCCTAGAAAAATTCTAAATATGCTATCAAGCATCAAGAATTATTTTAGGTACTTTCTTGTTTCTCAAGGATGGAAACTTAAGGAACAATAAAGTCCAAATTTTAAAGTGGCAATTTAATTCCATCGTAATTATTAAGAATCTTTAAGTAGGATAATTTAGAAGCATATCGAGGTTTAGTAACTCAAATCCAAGGCTCCAAAATCAATTCAAGGTGAGCGATATTTATATGAAACCAAGTGTGTAGCACTTGAGACTCTCGTGGAAGATAGGGAAGACGGATAAGACCAAGAACTCGGTTCTTGGCAACGTCTAGGTGCATTTTTAGACAAGAGCATACCATACGCATATGAGTTGCATATAGTTAAGATTGTTAACCACGTAAATGCGTTTTTTAGGAAACCACGACTCGTCCAGAGCAGGAGTTACTCCAGGACAAGCGCAAGGAAGCCGTCCAGGTGAGGGGTTTCCCATCCTTGCCCTACAGGGTTGATTGAGGATGTGGATATGTGGTTTGCCTACTTGCCTATTTGTAAGAATTGTTTAGTAGTTAACATGCTGTTGTTGTTCCTAAATTGTTATCCATGAAAGTATTTGTATATGTGTGTTTGACTACAGGTAAAGAGGTACTGGAGGGTATCCATGTGATGACATGAGGTACGCCGAACAGTACAAGCAAGGGGGTAAGTTGTTGATTGAGTCCAAGGTTTGGTTTACCCTATTAATTAGAAACTCATTAAAGAAATCGTAAAGAAGTTGTTAGTAAACGTCGACGTTTTATGGTAACTGAACTTAGGCAAGGTCTTAGAGCTAGTTTATGATCTAATCAAGGGTTTGGGTATTATATAAGGATTAAAACGATTTCATAAATTGATTAGTGAGTCATAAGAAGGTTCACACTACCTAGGTAAAGTCAGTCTAGGATAGTAATGGGTAGATAGAGTCAGAATCCCAGCTGAAGGCTCGAGAAGAGAAACAAATCAGAAAATATTGCCCGTTGAGGCCATTGCTCTAGCATGGCACTGGGGTCAGTTAAAGATTAAAACATTTGCCCGATGAGACCATTGCCCTAGCCTAGCACTAGGGTCAGTTAAAGATTAAAATATTTGCCCGTTGAGGCCATTGCCCTAGCCTGGCACTAGGGTTAGCTAAAGATTAAAACATTTGCCCGTTGAGGCCATTACCCTAGCATGACACTAGGGTCAGTTAAAGATTAAAACATTTGCCCGATGAGGTCATTGCCCTAGCCTGACACTAGGGTCAGTTAAAGATTTAAAATAAATTGCCCGTTGAGGCCATTGCCCTAGACTAGTACTAGGGTCAGTTGAGTGATTTACAGTTTTCAAATGATATGTTTAAAGTGTTTGCTTGTTAATGAAAAGCATGATAGAGGAGCATGATCCATAGGTTTATCCATGATTGTATGTTATATTAATATTGTCTGATCGTAATATAACATTTGATAAACTGGACTTTCATGCGCATGTGATTGTGGGCATTTCCCTTTCCTCAACTGTAGTGGTACCCGCCGCTACGCCAAAGATGGGAAGCTTCTCACTGAGTCTGTTTGACTCACTCCCTCTGCTTCAATGTTTCAGATACAGGGATCGGGCAGGCATCGACGTCCGGAGAGTGAGAGGGACATCAGACCATTCTTACACACTTGTTCGCGTGGGTGGACACATTTTGGTTATTTTGATTCTTTTGGTTCTACATATTATAAGTTGTAAGGGTTGTATATATATTTACAGCTTCCAATATGTACCTACTCTAGACTTGTCGGCTTCACATGTATTTAAAGACAGGGTCCAGTTTGGGATAAACTAGGATATATGTATGAATATATAAACTTCTGCATGTGAATAGGATAGATCATACGCATTGAGGCGTACAGTCAATATGATATGGATATATATTATGTGTGCTTGCTGCATGTGAATAGGATAGATCGTACGTATTGAGATGTACGGTCAATATGATATTAATATTTACATTATGAGTGCTGATAAATATATCTATACATTGGACTAAGCTGAAGCGATATTGAGCGAACCGCGGATTGCAAGTTAATTAGGCCACCAGTGAGGTGTGGCCACTAGTATGATATATATATATTATTTGTATAGCAGGATAGTTATAGTCATGTGAACAGGATAAGGCTTACGGGTTTAGAGGTAAAAAGCTATTCCCGTGCCGGTCACGTACTCCCGATTTGGGATAGTGACAGAAAAGAACATGGAAAAATCCCAAAATCCAAGCCCTCGTTCGCGCAAGAATCCTTGTTTCATCTTAGTTCCTTCCATTTTACCTTTTTCCATCAATTATCGTCCCTCCATTTTCGCAAGTTCATTTCTTCTTCTTCTCCATTTTCGTGAGTCTCTTCTTTACCATCGAGGACTTTATTAAGCCACCACCGCACCTTCTTCATAACCATAGCAGCATCATTGCACGGTCAAAGCTTTTTTGATAATCTAGGTTTTTTATTTTATAGAAACATGTCTAGATGTAAAGTTCATTGTCAGATCCTTTGTTGTAGATGCCATTCGATCTAACCCTACCATGCCTTTCATTTTATTCAGTAATAAGATGCACACATGAATCAAAATGAAAACAGAGTAAGAGAGATGTGATTTCATCGCTACCACGGCGGTTCCAGCGTCCTTAGCGACATCGGCTGCAGTATCGAGCACGAACAAAAATGTA
Organism: Senna tora; assembly: GCA_014851425.1. NCBI lineage: Eukaryota > Viridiplantae > Streptophyta > Magnoliopsida > Fabales > Fabaceae > Senna > Senna tora. The sequence continues at coordinate 14,581,106 of CM026261.1, read as the reverse complement.
GAATGCCCGCATCACAGGTATCTCAATTTGTATTCTTTGTTCCTTATTGATCCAAGTTTGATGTTGGAATTTACTTGAACTTACTCTTTAAGAGCTACTGAATCAAAGGTTAGGCCTCCATAGGTTCTTTGAAATTGATTGTTTTCGATTGGATTGTTTTAATTCAATTGAGTACTTATGGAGAGAAGATGATTACCTTCTCCAGTTTGTTCTTCATTTGCATATTTTTATGAAGTGCCTGGAAGGTGTTTGATGAAATGTGTCAAAGTCATTACCAATCATACTGTTATATCCTCCTCTATGTGTTTGATGAACTATGCCTGGACATTGGACAAGTTTAAAGAACCTGTGTGTGCTCCACAGCGGAGGAGTTTTAAGCTTAGTTTAATTTTTTGTTGTTTTATTGTTCTTACCATTATAGTTTACATTGTTTTCTCTTGTTTCATTCACGTTACATGAAATAGCTTTATATTGCATGCAAGTGCAACTTGTTTATCAATATGGTTTCTCGAAATTTTTCTGTTCTGGAACATATGAAAACTAAGTAATATTGCTCCCTAATTTCTTATTCTAGAATGGAATAATTTTCTAACCTTATGACATGGATGTTTTCTTCTAGTACTTGAAAGTTTTAGATAAATTTATGAGAATGCAGATTGGTAAAAAAGGAGTGCATGGATCACATGTCTCATCATGAGGATAGAATTTTTTATGGCCATTGTTTACATTTAATAATCACTGTTAACAAGCTGAAGGATGTATGTGGTGATTCCATAAGAAACAATGAACACTTGCCTGGTTTTGCTTGGTTCAGAATTCAGATGGGGTAATTCTCTTTAAGTCAAGCTATTAACTGCCCTTCATGCGTTTTCTTATGTGTGTTTGTCTAATTTTATGATCAATTTTAAGTAGTTGAATGTTACATATGTCCTTTTAGTTAATCTAAAATTTAAAGTACACATTGGTCTGCCTTGTTTTCAAGAAAAGAAAAGAAGAAAAAGTGACAAAAAAAAGGAAAGAAATTGATTTTGAAAAGTATGTTAGCAAACTAAAGGATATATATGGTGATTTGGAACAAGGTTTGATGAAAGTTACAGTTAATGTTTTGTTTCATATATTGAAAAATAATAAATGGAAAATGTTTACTTGGAAAGATGAATATCAAAGTTTTTAACACAGTTTCATTTTAGTAGGTTCTTACCCATTCATTTTCTGTTCTGTTAAGGCTTTACCTAGGGTTCATGATCATATATATTTGTATACGTTCCTTTCTTACATATGGGTCTTTTAGCAAGGATTGTGTTTTAATAATTGGATGGAAATCTATGTAAAATTCTTTGCTTACTTACTTCTCGGATTTATTAGTTTAATAAGTGGATTCTGACTGTATGCTTGACCATTGATTATTGTTTTCTCATTCTTCTATCCCTTTTTTATAACTGTAGGTTATCTTTTTGCTTATGTTCACAATTTTTTTTTGTAGGATCTGATGATGAGTCTCATAGAAACGAAGGTGTAGAAAGTATGTCAGAAGATCCTGAGGGTAATGATTCTGGATCAAGTGAAGGTTTTGAAATTGATGGACATCTTGACTCGTCTCATTCTGACGATGAGGATATAGAGTTCAATGGTAGATCAAATTCTGAGAATTTTGTGCATTTGAGGTCTGTTTACATTAAATATCTTTTTTTGGCTAATAACATTATAAATCTCTTTTTTGTTTTGTGTAATTTTGTTCAATTCCATATATATATATATATCTGTGTGTGTGTGTTTGTGTGTTTAATGCAAAATAATAAAAGGGTTGTGCTATAGAGAGCTTAAGCTTTTTAGGCTTAAGCTCTCATTGGTCCATTGTATTTTTTTTTTAAAAAAAAATACATCACTCTTTCTCTCTCCATCAAAATGGAAAGAGAAAGAGAGAGGAGGGGTTCAGCTCTCAAGAGCTCAACCTCTCCATATCATTTCCCATAATAAAAATCTTGTTTAATATGTTTTCATGTTTTACTTTCTTGTAAAGGACAAGGTGAAAGTTACTTGATTATTGTGTTATCATCATCCTTTTATTATTATTTAATCTCCCTCCCCTTTCTATTTGGCAAACCATTAGAAGAGCGAGTGGAAGGGGAAAATAATAGATAATAAAGCATTTTTTGGTTTCATTCATTTTGGTGTTTGATATTGTTATTATTATTATTATTATTTAACTATAATGTAAATGGGGTAATTCTTTTATTATTAAATAGTGTGAACATTACAGTGAAAAAGTTTTGAAAAGAAGAATTTCATTTCTCAAAATAAAGTGCATCCCTCTAATTTTGCATCAATGTATACATTTCTTATTAGTGATATATTATTCTAGATATTGCAAAGACAGAATATATTGGCGTTATTTGATCCATATAGCCGACCCCACCTAGTGAAAAAAGGCTTTGTTTGTTGTTGTTGTAAAATTGCTTTTTAGTCTTGTTCATGCAAGGTTATTAATTTTGTAGTTACTAATGTTTTTGTTATTTCTTTATTCCCCAATGTTGCATTTGAAGTTTGACTTCTCAAGTCTTGCTGTATGAATATTCTCATGGTATATTATTCTAGATCATACGTTGTAATGGTTTAAATTTTCATTTTTCCTCCTGCAACTCTTTTGATTTACATTTGCAACACAATTTATCAAAGAAGAAATCAATAATAATTCACTAGAAGAAGAAATCAACAATCGAAGGAATCAGGAATATAAGTGGGAGATCCCTGCAATTGGCATGTCGAATTGCAAGTGGTCTGGAACAGACACTACAAAAAACTTGTAATTTATACATTCATTCTCAGTCAGTAAAGATCATCCCAATACATAGACGAGGTTGACTTACTTTACAATATTTTAGTAAGTATAGAAAACTTAAATGTGTATATTATTTAATTATTTGTGATATTTATTGTACATAACTATAATAATACTCATAATTTTTATTTTTCCAACATTGCAAGAGGCTAGATAGATCTTTTGGAGGTTTTGTTAGAAACACTTGTGTTATTTTGTAATGAATTAGTTTTATGGTTTTACAAACAAATATTTTAGTGATAGGGAATATTGGAGGAAAGAAACTTGTGATAACTTTTGTATCTATTTTGAATATCATATATAAGGACTTGTATTTGTTTTGAGCATTATATATTTGTATCTATTTTGAGTATTACATATCTAATTATTAGTCAATTATATATTTTTTCTAAAATATATGTGATATTAGTTTTTAAAAAAGATGATAATTCCTGACGGTTAATGTCACGACCCCCGTTTAGAGGACCGTGACCGGCACAGACACAGGGAATATCCCTCTGCCTGTAAGCCTTATCACCTAATTGACAGAATATCTATTATTGAAAATACATCCACATGCAGTATAATACCATGGCTACACCAAAATGGTGGCCTGTCCTAGGCAAACAAATCCACGGTCAGTGCCGCTTCAGGATATAGATATAGGAAAACACACATAATATATATAATCTGTGTACCGGCTACACATCCGAAGATGCTGCATATCCTATTCACATGCAACAGATATATGTATATATATGTATTTTGAAAACAAATTTTCTCTGTATCGCAGTAAAATAAATCCTTATCTTTAAGATGTGTGAAGCTGACAGTTCTAGATTTAGTAATACAATCTAATTGGGTATGTCTACCCTTTACTTTATGACACAATAATAAAGTAAATTAAATTACAAATTACACTTTATTCACCCACATGAACAAGTTGTGGGTCTTGGAAAGTGTTGCTCAACCCTCATTCCACCGAAACTTCTTCCACCTGTACTTAATCTGTCTCTGTGTAGTAAAAATGAGGTGTGAGTCTTAACCACGCGACTCAGTGAGGACTCTCTCATCCCCGACGCAAGGTGGGTACCATAGCGCTGGGTTTGAGAGTCATACACAACCACATGCGAAAACAACTAGTTACTGTTAGTTATCATACATTTTTGGTGATCACACAACAACAGAAATTTCACCCAAACACTCATATGCATTTAACAGATATAAGCATGCAGCAGTTTGTTCCACATCATCAATCATCAAGTAATCACATAACATATAGTGACGGATTTTACTTACCGGTCTTCTCACGTTCAGCATGTTCGAATCAAACAAGACGTTGTTGTGATGTAATCTTGTACGTCACCACTACACTGCACAAACAGCAATTATATGCAAACACAGACAATTTGTACATACACACAAATGTTAAACATACATCTACTTAATCTCCCCAACTCTGGGGTATCTACTAGCCACTACATGGCTTTTCTACTTCGAACCCGTGCACTCGGGCTACTGGCTACCACGTGGCAAATATACTTAACCCATTCACTCGGGTACTAGTCACCTCGTGACAATTCTGTTAATCAAACAATATTTAACCCATTCACTTGGGTACTAGTCACCTCGTGACAATTCTATTAATCAAATACAATCAATTTCTATCTATCAAACAACTGATCCGTAGCCACCAAGTGGCACGTCCTGACCCCTTGCTGTGGGGCAATAGTTTGAGCCCACTTGTCCATTACCCAACCAGACCACATGGCAGGCACGACACGACGTCTCGAAGCATGGCCACTGACACACTTTGGACCAACTCCACAGGATGATTTCTCTTTTACTAGGTTAGGCTCACGGTTCACCCGTAAGTTCCTCCCGTGTCTCCTTACCTTAGTCTCACATATTAATAGGATTCTTTGTATCTTTCCCGAAGGATCAACAATTCATCTCCTTATTAATATGGACGAGTATCCTTACCAAGATGTAACTCATATACCCGTCCAGATGCACTCTCTAATGAGCCTCAAGCTATCATCATAGCAATCTAAAACCTTTCTGACCCTATTGCCAGGATAGGGCAATGACAATCGTCATGGTGATTATAAAACTTAGGTATCAAGTGTCATCTAATGTTGTTCTAGTCGATGTCTCACATCGCTAGCATAACCAAATCCGAAACCCACCAACAACTCCCTTTTTTGCATGATTATAATTTTAATTCACCGTCGTGACGAGTTTTCAAAATAAAAGTTTAGTCCTTCCGTACAATGACTCTTGCCACCGTCGTGGAAACGATTTAATAAAATATTCATCATGCCTCCGGAGCGTATGAGTTGGATTTGTAACACACCAATCATAGCACACAATTACACTCTACTCCTATGTCTTCCTATCCAAGCTACTTTCCACAACCTATTTTGTAGTTCTTTTATTCTTTTAGCATTCTACCTCTAGCTAACACATACCAAACAAGCAGAGAATATACATACTCATGTAATCCACATAAGCATACAACCCTAGGAGCAGAGATGGAAGAACCCTCACCTTGGCCAACCTTCCATGAAATCCTCTCCTGTAACTTAAGTCTCCTCGGAGTTCCTGTTGCACTCAATCGTGTGTCGTTGTTCCTATAAGAACAACATTTACTTCATTAAGGTTATTACTTAGCTTAACTTGTTATTTATCTCTCTATTACTCTCACGTGTAGTCCATGGTTGCCACAGAGTCAAGCTCTTGGTCTTATTGGACTTCTCTATCCCGACTTATGTGTATCCTTCCTCGGACACTTGACTTACTCGCATATAACACTCTACTTGAGTGTTTCACATACTTGGATTTGAGTACTAGACCTCTATCTAACTTGTATTCGCATCTAAGGAAGCTTATCTAGCTTGGTTGGAAGGAATCCAAATTCTAGGAACGTCTAAGCATTTTAATTCAACTTGTGTTTCTACTTGAGTTCTAGAAAATCTAGTTTCTAAACCTCAATATACCTCCAATTCATCATACTTAAGGTTTCCTAATAATTATGAGGGAATAAAATTACCATTTTAGAATTTGGTCACCTCCCCAAGTGCCAAATTTTTATGTTTTTGTTAAATATATGGAACAAATGGGAATAATTGGACAATGATACTTATCAAAGGAACACCTCAAACTCTTCTCGTTCATCCAATCACATTATTCATATGAATACAGTTATATGTTGATACGGCTCAAATTAATTACACATTAGACAAGTTAAAGCTCTTTACGTCAATTCAAAAGTAATAATTAACATTGTATTTTTCTTAATAACTAAAATTCATTATATTTGAATATGCAACACTTTTTATTTTTTATTTTTTTTTACAAGCTCAAATCTTTTATGGAAAGAAAACGTAATAGTGGAGACTTGATCCTATGTTCTCCTTGAGAAACAAGAAGGTACCTAAAATAATCCTTGATTATTGGTAGCATACTTAGAATTATTCTAGGGTGTTTAAGATTGAAAAGAAGATATTTAAAACTCTCAACGTCACCCTTAAAGTGTATTTGGGCAACCCGACCAGGGACCCGGCACGTTAACGTTAAGGTTCAACCTTAGTAACCTCGGGCCAGCTCTTCACAGGTCTTGTTCAATTAATATTCCAACAATATAATTCCAATAATATCAATCCAAGCCTATTTACTCAAATCCAAGCTCAATCCTAATTATCACAATTTCCTCAATTTGAAAATAATTATAATTTCAACCCCGAATCCTTCCAAATTCGAATTTGGGCAAATTCGAGAATATAATCTTGATTCCTACCCCAACTAAGTGTTCAAGAACACTTTCTAGGTCCCAATCTACCCTCGAAACAACTTAATCGAAGGTGAATCGAAGAAATCCCTAAAAATGGAGAAATTGAGGGTTTCGAATGAAATTGGGGTTACCAACCTTTGATTCAATTAGTGGGAGGTGTGGAAGTTGTTGTAGTCAAACTCCGGTAGTCGTTTCCGACGTCGGACCACCCTTCTCCGGCCGATTTCCGGCGACCCGTGGTCCTTCCCCTCCTCCTTTCTTCTTCCTCTCTGTCCGTTTCTTCCTCTCTCCATCCATTTTCTTTCTTTCTTTTTCTTGTGCTCCCTCTCTCGTCTCTTTCTCTGTTTCTTTTAATTTTTTTTCTTTACTTCTTCTTTTTATTCTTTCTTTCTAATGCACGACTCTTTTTGTTTTTGTTTTTATATAATTATAATAATAATAAATAGTTATAATTAAAATAAATAAATAAATAACTAAATATAATTAAAATAAAAAATTAACAATTAAATAATTAAATAATAAATAAATGAATATTATTAAAAATAAATTAATTTATAATTAAATAATTAATAACTAATATGTAATTTTACTTTAATCCATTTTCCTATTTAATTCAGGTTTCAAATTACTTAAGTCCTGAATTAAATCCTAAAAATTATTTTCTACTTCTCTTCTCTCTCTTTTATTTAACTTTAAACTTCGAAAAATTTTCTCGGGTATCACAATCTTAAAAAAATTCCTTTCCGATTTCTTTTAACTTTCATTTTTTATAATCTTTTTAAGGCCTCGAAATTTTAAATAACTCATTCTTTAATCCTCAAAATTTTTCCGGGGTATTACAATTAAAAACCGTCACAAATTTATAGTTATTTTCTAACAGGCTCTGATTGCCAGTAATTCACCAAACATTTTTTGACAGTTACCATCCGCCACAAATTTACTCTTCATTTTCTGACGCTTATGTAACTGTCAGAAAAGTATATAGATTTTTCTCTTCATTTTGTGACGGTTATGTAACTGTCAGAAAAGTACTTAGACTTTTCTAGCGGCTTACAACCGTCAGAAATGTACATTTTGTGGCGTTTATTCCAGCGGTTGGCTGAAACCGTCTGTCATGTTCTTATTTTCCAGAAAACCCAAATTTTTTAAGAACAATCGACTGTTAGCCCTCTGACTTGTATTTGTCAAAGAAAAACATTACAGAGATCAAGCAGCCAACTGCCAGATCTCTACCAGTTGATTGGCTCAAGTCAGTGAGCAACCAGTCGACTGGTAAATCAAGACAGACGACTGATTGGTCTCTGACTTGAAAATAGAGAATTTCTAGAGATAACAGTCAACTGCTTGCTCAAGAACAGTCGACTATTATAGAACAATATTTTATTTTGCTTTCAAGTCCCTACAATAAAGTTTTATAAGCCCGATTACATGATTTAAACATTTTGCTCTATGTTTAGAAAGTAATATGAGCTAAGGGTAGAGAGAAATAACATAGAAAAGAGAAGAGTAAGTATCTTACATATATGTATTGCAAATGGATAGGTCCTTAATCGAATGTTCAATTGTTGGTATGGGACAGTCGTTGACTTTCCACAGTAGTTCCAAATTTTAGGATGATAATACATCCAATAGACCAAACAATGTTTTCAAAACACCGTGTTGGTTGTCAAACTTTAAATTAGTGGACCAAGTGGTTAAGAATGAGCTACGTATTTAAAGTTAGGATAATCTACGCAGTAGTAGATACGATCCCTTGGCTAAGTAGAACCAACCAGAAATGGATATGACCTACCGAGAAAAGGGGGTGATCGACACTAGAAGTTGAGATACGACCTACCGATAAAAATGGATGATCTCATAGTACTCGGATCCACTAGGGGATGCTCCAGATAGTACACAAAATAGAAATTGCTTAATTGCTATAGGTTCTCCCTTATTAATAGCCACTGGAAGTGTATGTGTGAATATACACTGGGTGGTGCTCCCTATACTCATATGTTTTCCATGAAATGGGGCAAAGGCAAATATGTTTTATGATGTTTTTTATTTCTCTACCATTTAAGTATAAAAGAATATGTTTAACAAGCATGTGCTCATACTAAATGTTTATGATATGTATGTATGACATTCCACTTCATGTGCCCTAACATGTATGAATGTTCATGCTAAATATTTTATGGAGAGTATGACAAACATATGTTTTAAGGGCATATCTGAAGAATTCAACTCATTTGCAAGTACCCACACGAAGTTCGGTCACCAGCGATGGACTCAGAGCAATGAACATAGCAAATGCACATTTGGGGAGAGGAAGAGAAGAGAGGAGGAAGTTCTCTTTTGTGGTTCCTTAATTTTTATTGAATCAAAATAGTGAATCAGTTTTTGCACTCAATTAACATTATGATAACCACTTCTCTTAAATACATTTAATACAAATAATTGTTCATCCAATATGTAATTTAAATAAAAAGAGAAAATTGCATATTGTAGCTCCACATTTTATGTTATTTGCACAAAGGCCTAAACTCAAATGGGTTTGAATCCAATCCACCAAGTATGGACACTTTATTTTTTTCGGCTTTAAAAATAAAATAAAATTTCAATATTGATTCTTCGATAAAAATAAATAAATAAAAGAGAGAACAAGTGTTAGTGCAAGATAGACCATCCCTTTCATCCAATGGACCAAGCTCAAATCAATTAAGAAAACCCTAACCTTTTAAAAGAAGGTGGTGCCTAGGTAAAAAAAGCGGAGGGGGATCAAGAAGAAGAGGCAAGGAGAGAACAAGAGGAGGCAAGATGGCCCAAGATGTGGGCATGCTCTTGAGTGCCCATCCCATAGTACCAACACTTAAAATTACTTTTAAAATCTAAAAAATTAAATATAAATTTGTAAATTTGAATGTATATTTGAAATTTTTAAATTTTAATTAATATAAAATTAAATTAATCAAATTTTGGTAATTTAACTTTGGAATTTAAAGTTTTTATTTTAAATTTTAAAAATAATATTAAATTTAAAGACAAGAGACATTAAAAAACATAAAATCATTATATAGGAATTATGAATTAAATCTGAAATCAAATTAATATAAATTTTATAAGTTAATGATAGCACCCAAAATCAACCTAATTTTAAGGTATTAAATAGTATAAATAATAATGAAATATATATGATTTTACCCTAAAAGGGTTGAATATCTTGACATAAGGAATAAAATTAGAAATGTAATAAAATGCCCATAAAATGCTCTATTTACTACATTGGATAGGTGCATTTGATGTTTGTTGAGTGCTGCAGACTTAACAGGGATCAATGGGAAGATGTATTCCAAAATCAAGGACCGGAACGAAAGTAATAGGGACCAAATTGAAGAAGAAAGGAAACAGGGACTAAACTGAAAAGTGAATAAAGACGGTTTGGGGCCAAAATATAATTTTCACCTGAGGCCAAAATACAATTCTACATAGACGTAAAATGGAAGTAATTCTCGCCGCAGCACATTGACCGACGCAAGGAAGGAAGAGTTCAAATTTCAAAGTGGAAATAACCTCGGAAATTCAATTGGGATTTGGATTGGACTATTTAGGTTTTATATTTCAAATCAATTAGGAAATAATATTATCCTATAAAAAATAATATTATCTTTAGATAAATAATATTTCCTATTTGAATTTAAGTAGGAAAATATATTATTCTATCTAGACATATTATTATATAATAAGGAGTGGAGACACTTTCTAATTAGTTTGAATTTAAATATTAAATTCTATACTAATTATTAGTTATCTCTATCCTATTCCTAATTGAATTGGAGGCCTTCGAGCAATATAAATAGGCATCTCATAAAGTTGGAGAAGGCATCGAGATAGAGAGGAAAGTAATTCATATTTTAGAGAAAATTCATTCAGAGTTGTTTTTCACATTCTAGGGTTATGAGAAGGCTAGGGTTTGAGAAGAAACACAATTTGTGTGGCTATTCGGTGGATCGGACCAAAGGAAGAGCGGATTCAAGCTCCAGATTTGAATTCTACTTCTTCTTCTTCTCTTTTCTCTGATTTTTCTTATGTCTTTTCATGAATTTGTGTTTGTATCAACGATTACGCTAGGCTAGACTCTTCTTATCCTAGGGTTATGGTTCCCTAGTACAAATTCTATGTTTGTTGGATAATTTTTACAGTTGAATTAATGCAATTGATGTTTATTTAGTTTTGCGCTTAAACCCTAATAGCTTGATCACCTCTTAGGGTAATTTAGAGGATTTAGGTGACCTTGAAAGAGGCGCTTAGGTTTAGTCCGAGAACTAAATACCGTTAGATTTGGGTTAATTACTCGTATAGATACTATATTTGCTCTAAGGATAGACATACACTCGAGAGCCTAACGGAGTTGGAAATTAGCTTGTTTGAATGAATGCTGCTACTTATTTTGATTTTCGGCATAGACATATGGGAAGATGGATATTGAGTTAGGGCTTGTACAGGATCGACAGACCATACAACGAATATAGGACTAAGACTAATATCGATGTATTGAATCAATTGTTAAAAGGAACCCAACAACATAGATGAAGTACTAGGATAGACCATAACCTTAGGAGCTCTATAATATTGAATACACTCTTAATTACTTGTTTTATTTTATTTATTTATTTGCATTAACCACTTAAAAACCCCCTTTTGGTTACTTTACACCATTTTCCAGTAAAGTCTTGATTGATTGGAAAGTACTAAAAATCACTCAATCCCTGTGGGTTCGACCCTACTTGCTCTATATACAAATTTGTGTTGAAAGTAGGAAATAAATTATTAATATTAATTTGATTGCGCTCGGCACGCATCAGTTAAATATCAAACTTATATTAGTTCTTTATTTCAACTTTTAAAATTAAAATTAAAGAGAAATGAGATTATCATGAAAAGATTTACGAAAATATAAAAACAAAACATAATACATACATACATATATATATATATATATATATATATATATATATATATATAAAGAATATGGATAGTATATCCTTAGTGGATTGGACATAAAACTCAAGCCCAATTGGTATTGGGGCAAATTGTGCAAATAAAATAGTAAGTGAGTTTATAATTCTAATATACTCCTTAATTGAATTAAAAATGTGGAGAGAGCAGTTTATAGTCTGGAAGTTGAGGGTCATTCATTCATATATTCAGAACATTTTTATGAAATGTAAGAAAGAAAGCTTTCTCTCTTCTCTATACTTTTTTCTCTCTAGTGTGCATTTGCTGTGTAGTTCGATTCACGTTCATCGTAACTGGATCCTCGCATGGCTACCTGAAAGACTTCGACATCCAGATATACCCGATTTCTAACAATGCCATCAGACCCGGTTTGATTATTTCCACTGTGCGAAAATTGAATGGATATATATATATATATATATATATATATATATATATATATATATATGCGTTTTCATAGTTTTTTCATAAATGTTGATGATTGTGTCTTCTGATTGTTAAATATGTTTATAATCACATGTTTATGATTCGATTCAAACTCTGATAGTCAAAACATGATTACAATGCTACAAAATTAGTTGACTTCAAAGCATCGAGAAAATCTGTGTTCATTAAAACTAAATTTTTAGGCTTTCAAATTTAAATCATTGCGTAGAGCGCAAAAAATTGATGAAAGTCGATATATAGTTTGCGTAAAATGGACTCCGAACGACGACGTAATGGCGGAAACAAATTTCCGGCTAAAACCACCCCTGTACAGTAGCAGGAATTTGGAGGTTAAAGATGACGGTTATAGTAGCGGTTTAGTAACCGCTGCATTTTTTTTTGCAGAATTTTCAAAACTGTCACCTAAAATCGGGAAAAAAAATCTAAAACAAAAAGAAAATTGGCGTGGTATGGGCCAACAATGTTGTAAGAACCAGATCGGATGGTCCGACCGGTTCAACCGCCAACCGAATACAAAGGCGAGTCGGTTGGACCAAAAAAGTCATTTTCCTGGTTGAATCGGATTTAATCGTGGTTCAATCGGTCAACCGAGTTGGACCGTCCAACCGGTGGTCCAACCGATCCAATTTTATTTAAAAATAAAAAATAAAAAATGAAAAATAAAAATAAAAATAACATAAAAAAAAATAGAGAGATCTTAAAAATTAAAATTACAAAAGTTTTGAAAATTAAAATTTAAAAGCCATGATTATCAAGAATTTCATGTTTAGTTTGATTAAATTCTTTCAGAATTTGATAAGTCTTGAAAATTAAAACTTTGAGAAGTCATGTAATTTAAAACTTCAAAATTATGTATATTGAAGCCTAAAATTTGAGTGATGTCATTTTCTATATTAAGAATAATTAATATTTATTATTTATTGCGTCATTCGGTTCGACCGACGGTTCAATCGGTTAAATCGATCCGACCATGAACCGAACACTTGTCCGAGTTTTTGTCCGATTCGGTTCTTACAACATTGGAGCCAAGTTCAAATATAAAAAAGAAATAAATAAATAAAATAAAGGATTTGGACTTAGGTTGGCCCCTTACCAATAAGAAAAAAAGGGAAATAGAAAGTTTTTGTCACGATTGGACTAAGCCCAACAATACCAAAAAAAATAATAGTATTTTTTTTGTGGAAATTTGGGCTAGGTCCAAACAAAATTAAAAAATAAAAGTCAGATAACATTTTAAAAAAAGGACAAAAATGGCAATAATGCCAACGTGGCAAGTGTGGCCACGTGGACCACACCACTCGATAGTGGCCGGCGAGTGGAGGCCGCCAGTCTAGCACGTGTCGTCAACGACCAACCGGATGGTGGCGAGTGGACGTCACTCTCCGGTACCGAGAGTGGGGTTTAGAATATTTTTTAATTTTCTAATATTTTTAGCTTCTCAGGGCGCGTTCTAGCACGTTTTAGCTTCGATTGAGGTGCCGTTTATCTCTAAAAATTCGTAAATTCAAGATCTTCAATTTGATATATAATTTGCTTAGTTTTTAGATTTTTCGGGATTAACTTATGAGTATTTTAGTGTTTTTTCTAGTATTTTTACATGAGAAAACTTAAAGAAAAATTCTAGAAAATTCAAAATAATTTTTATTATTTTGTTTTTAAGTTAAAATGAAGTAAAAGGCTTCTAGTAGCACTGAAAATACCGATTATGGTACACTGGGATACTTATACATAGATTAGAATTTTCCAGAATTTGTACCTGACCTTGAAAAGTATCCTAAGAAGGACTCTAAAAAGGATTAGGATCTTGAGAAGGACCCTGAAGAAGATCGTGAAGAGGACCATGAAGAGGATCCTCAAGAAGACTCAGAGGAGTTATTTGATTCCAAACTAGCGTCAGAATTATTTCGAATCTCCGCGTAGAACCTCGCTTAGTCATTGAAGATTCACTGAATCTTCTCAATGAAATCTTGGTAGAGGTAGGCGAAGAAGTGTATCAACCTCTAAACCCCCTGCATTAGCTATGAATATAGCTGAGAGAGATGCAGAAAAACTAAAGATATAAAGGATAACAAATTATGTAATCACCAGATATATCCAATATATGATAGATAAGAAGAACACTGATGAATTCTACCTCGGTGTCATATTGGAATATATAAGAGAAACAAAGGTTAGAGACAAAATCAAAGACAAATCCCTAAAGAAATGTGATTGGAATCAATATCCCTTATGTTACCAAATCACACAAACAGAGAAAAATAACGAAAGTCATGCTAGATTACTTACGTGTTCATATAGAGTGATGTAATGTTTGCATTTGCTTAATCCATGTTTGATGTGTTAATTTTTTATTCATGCATTATGAACAAAACAAAAGGCTCACTTCATTTAATGAAGTTATTTGAGTTACCAATACATAATTATTTGTGAATAAATTATGTATACTTTTTATAAGTGGGAGCTTTTAGAAGATGAGATTTCTAAGAGTTGTAGTTTAATTAAGGAACTTATATAGAATTCTTGATAGAATATCATGTTATTGATTGTATCTGTGTGACACGAGATACAAACGTATACTCTTGATCATGGATCTTGCAATGTCATTATTTTCTGATCAAGAATAATATAAGTGCATGACATTATATACTTATCTGTGCTATAAATAATAGAAATGTTCTATTGTAAGTATCTCTGTAGAGAGAACGTTGAATAATGTGGAGTTTGTCACAGAACTGAAAAGTGAAACTAAGAACATTATTAGTAAACTAAATAAGGGGGAATAAATTAACGGGAGACAACTGTGATATCTAGCATTGTAAAATACAATACATCTTGAAGAAAAAAGATGTTATTGGTGTTAGAAAAATATTTAATTTGTGGGCTCACATTAATTATTTAATGTATTTATTTTTTGTTTTATAAATATACGGGTTGATAGGTGGTCCAAATTAAAAGGGAAGCCCAAAGTATAAAGCAATCACTTGGGCTTTAGCACACATTATGACAAAGTCTGATAGGTGGCTATGTGTAGGCCTTTAGGGTTTTACTGAAGCCCGTAATGGGAGGGCCCAGTAAGACACAATTATATATTGGCTAGGTCCCCTCTCTAACCCTAACACAGTGAGTCTCCCCATTGTAGCCGCTGCACGACCAGGGTAATAGAGAGGAAGACCTAGCTCTCAGGTATTCAGTAGAGTAGCTGTCCGGTGCCCGGTATTCAGGTGTTCCTCCAGATTGAAGATGGCGAAATCAGGTACGTATTGTGTTTAATTAGTTTCAATGATTTAACGTCACAATCGATTCAAGATTCTTATATTTGGCATCAGAGCCAGGTTAATTGTGATGTTAAATCTTAAAATTTTTTATTTTTCTGGAATTATTCGTATGATTTTCCAGAAGATTGCGTCCAAATTTTCGCATCTGATTTCGCTTGTTTGTTCAAAAAAAAAATTATATGGTTTTAATCGTCTCCGTGCAAGCTTTATTTTGATATATCGTATGCTCAATTTCGTGTTGTATACCAAGAGAAATCGCATGCTAAAGTTGAGCCCATGAACATGGAACTTTTGCTGGATTTTTTGCATGGTTTTTTTCTGAAATTCGAGCTCATTTTTCGAACAGATTTTGCGTGCTTGTATGATTCTAGTTTAGGGGTTTTATTCTCCTCTGTATAAGCTTTAAATCGATATATAGTTTGTGCGAATCGGAGCTACGGTTGAAAAGTTATGGACTAATGAACTTCGCTAGATGAACAAGCAATATTTTCGAACCCCAAGCTCTTTCTTTCGAAAAATCGAGATTTGGAGCTGAGTTTTTTAGAAATTAATCGGCCTATAATGTTAGAAAATCATATACCTACAAAACCCATACCAAATCGTGAGCTGAAACACGTCCAAATGGCTGGAAAAGGAAACGGGTCGCGCGACCCGTTTTCTAAACACGGGTCAACCCGCTAGAGGAAGAAGAAGACCAGCCATGTCTTCTAGGACGAAGCCCACTCGCGGGCTTTCATGGGGTTGGCGCGTGGGGCCCACCCCCACCTCTGATGGAGATTATTTTTCCGGAGTTTTTCTCGTCTTATTTTTCTTGATTTTTCCATATTTTTAATTTAATTTTTAGAGCTATGTAAATATTTATTTTGAATTTCTTGTTTATATTGATCTATAAATTCAAAATAAATATTTTTAAAGTTATTTTGGCTTGAAAAAATCATAGAAAAATAGTTTTGAGGCTTCTAAACAAGTTGCACACCTTCACTCTCCCCAGTTGAGTGCATATTTATTATACTCTCTAGCACAACGTTAAAGAATATATAAAATGCCAAAAATTGTGTGAATTTTGGTGAAATTTTATGTGTCTATCTATTTCTAAGTATGTTGAGCTAGGTATCACTAGTATGTGATCCGAGTAAGAGGATCGAAGTTTTAGAATACGATTCTAACATTGCATGGTGTGGCTTGCTAAGGGAATCAATTTAATATTTATTAAAATTGATGCAATAAATGTGTAAAAATACATATTTAAATTCCTTAAAGGGTGCATAAATTATTGTTAAAAATTTAATTAATGTATTGGCTAATTTTTATGGTGCTTCCTAGTCTGAAAATTTTATTTTAATTTTTGGGTTGTTGAGAATGCACATCACTACAGTGATTTATTCATCAAAATCCTAAAAATTGTTAAATTTTCTTGTTGATAGGAAGTTGGAGGCAATTTTATGAATTCTAGTCTGGGATAATTTCTATGAATTGTTGCGATTATTTCCACTAAAGTGGATGATCATCAAAATTCATAGAGATGTAAAATCCCCTGTTGATAGAATCGGTTATTAAATTAATATATATAATTTCCTGCCCAAAGGTGGTTATTATGTATATTAATTTCAGGATAGCTTGGAGCATATTGATGAGTATATATAATTTTGAAAAATTATTCTGCCTAAAGGTGATTAAATTTTCTGAATTGTATATTCTTATTGCCTTGGGATATAAATTTTAAAGAATTTCTTCTGCCTAAAGGTGATTTGATTCTTTAAATTTTTATAGTCTTTATTTTGCTTCATAAAAGGAAGGATAGTGGCATGTTATTTTCTCTGCCCAAAGGTGAGTCTATAATGATGCAAAGGGTTTTTTTCTTTCAAGTGTAAATTGCCTCACTAATTTACCATATTAATTATGTCCAAGTTGTTACTTTCACTGTAAACAAACAATAATGCCACCCTTGAAAAGATGTCTGGCTTAGATTATAAGAAATGAAATATGGATACAAAGACATTGGGCCAAAAATGAATTATCCCATAATAATTAATATCCTATATTAATTATTAAAAGCTTCCGCAATATAGTTTCTCTGATAAATCATAGATGTCATATGTCATTTCGTTGACAATCTAATTATGTATGTCATATTTCAAATTAAGGATATAATTATAGACTTCAATAAAATAAAACTATTCAGGGGTCTTGCTAAATATTAAGCCGTAAAACTTTTAAGCAACACCTATGATTGGTGTTAATTTAATTGTTTTGATTGATCCTGGGATATGGATTTAACCTGTGGGATATCATTAACAATTATTTTCTCACTTAAAGCTAATAGCTTAAAATGAGAAAAGGGGGAGAATGATTGCATAAGTACTTCTTATTTGCATCTCCTAATTTTATTTTGATATGAAGTTGAAATTCGTTGGTCAAAAGGAAAAAAGGTTCTTAGATTATAAAGTTATGATTGATGGGAGAATTTTAGAAATTCATAAAGTTAGAAATGTTAGAATTTTAATTCTTGCAATTGAGTTTCAATCATTTAACTTTATAAAGCTGTGAAGAAGAAATCAATGTATTGAAAGGCTTATTTATTGATAAATAAAGAAAGTTTGAAAGGGCATTATTTATTGCACGAATTATTTTGTGACAATAAATATTAGAGATAATTAATGTCCATATGGTTAGTTTCAACTCTATGATATTATAAAAGAACCAAACACGACCTAAATAGAACAAAAAATTTAAAAGCGTAATATGCTATGATTGTGTATTATTTTGATTTTCCTAGTCCGAGAATATTATTTCGTAAAATTGTTGATTATGTTATCATCGAATTGATTCATACATCAAAATTTTACAAGGTAGTTAAATTCTCTTTGTTGATAAGAAATAATAATAAATTTATCATTCTTAGTCTGAGAATATTATTTCGTAAAATTGTTGACTATGTTATCATCGAATTGATTCATACATCAAAGTTTTACAAGGTAGTTTAATTCTCTTTGTTGATAGGAAATAATAAATTTATCATTCATAGTCTGAGATTTTTTACATTTCTTGGATTGTTGAAAATTGTTTATCACTAAGGTAGTTCATTCATCAAAATTCATGAAATTGTTTAAATCTCTATGTTGATAGGAAGTAGGGCAATTTCATACATAAATTCTAGTCTGAAAAATTTTGTCTTTTTTGTGAATTGTTGAGGTTTTTATCACTAAAGTGATTTAACCACCAAAATTCTCAAATTGTGCAAATTTCTTGTTGATAGAATTTGATTGAATTAATTCATATAATTACCTGCCTGAAGGGGGACGTTGTGTGTATTAAGAGCCTTTTAGGTTACATTGGTATTTTAAATTTTGAATGTTTTGCCTGTCCAAAGGTGACAAATCTTTCAGATTTGATATACGGTTAATGATCAGTTTATCTCCTAACAAAAGGTAAAGACCCATACAGTTGGAAGAACACATTCAGGTTTATGTGTGTTTGGAGGTCTTTCGATTTCTTAAGTTAGTGGGAGCTTTATGTACTTAAAGTTTAAGAGTCTCATGATCTTTCGAATCAGTGGGAGTCTTGTGCACTTAAAGTTTAAGAGTCTCATGATCTTCCGAATCAGTGGGAGCTCTGTGCACTTGAGGTTTGGAGAGTGCCTCCACATATGTTATTATCAGTATATTAATAATTTGCTTATGCAAAGAAAGGCGGATACAACATGTGCCTTAAGACATTTTGTTTGTCTTAAGAGTGACCGTTGTATCTGATAAAGTATTAAACACAACATGTGCCTTAAGACATTGTGCCTGTCTTAAGAGTGACCGTTGTGTCTTATAGAGTATGATACAACATATACCTTAAGACATTTTGTTTGTCTTAAGAGTGACCGTTGTATCTAATAAGATATTAGTTACAGCATGTGCCTTAGGACATAGTGTTTGTCTTAAGAGTGACCGTTGTATCTAATAAGATATTAGTTACAGCATGTGCCTTAGGACATAGCGTTTGTCTTAAGAATGACCTTTGTAAACTATGATACACAACATGTGCCTTAAAACATTGTGTATGTCCTTAAGAGTGACAGTTGCGTTGAAAGATGTATATAACATGTGCCTTAGGATTTTTGTCTTAAGAGTGACAGTTATATATGGTATGGTATGTCTCTAGTGACACCAATTTGTATTCGCGAAATAAGGAATGAGACATACGGGCTTGATTTTTAAGCCAAGAGATTTCTCCTGCGGATTAAGCATAAAGGTATTGAGAAATCATACGGAGGACCGATAAGAAATAGTGCGTCGTAAATGACTTGAGAGCTATTTCTTACTACACTTTCAGACTTATGATCCATGTCGATATAGTTGTTAGTATGTGTGACCATGGATTGATCCTATGCTGCTAAATGGCATAACGATTGCCATGATCCCATATTGATAGTTATGTTGGACCGGATTGGTACGTTGTGCTGTATTATTTGGACTATTTCGCGCGCATAAAAGGTTTATTAACCCAAGAGTCTTTTAACAGAATTAAATTTTATTTTAACCACAATTAATGTGGCCCAAGTGGGAGAATGTTAGAAAAATATTTAATTTGTGGGCTCACATTAATTATTTAATGTATTTATTTTTTGTTTTATAAATATACGAGTTGATAGGTGGTCCAAATAAAAAGGGAAGTCCAAAGTATAAAGCAATCACTTGGGCTTTAGCACACATTATAATAAAGTCTGATAGGCGGCTATGTGTAGGCCTTTAGGGTTTTACTGAAGCCCGTAATGGGAGGGCCCAGTAAGACACAATTATATATTGGCTAGGTCTCCTCTCTAACCCTAACACAGTGAGTCTCCCCATTGTAGCCGCTGCACGACCAGGGTAATAGAGAGGAAGGCCTAGCTCTCAGGTATTCAGTAGAGTAGCTGTCCGGTGCCCGGTATTCAGGTGTTCCTCCAGATTGAAGATGGCGAAATCAGGTACGTATTGTGTTTAATTAGTTTCAATGATTTAACGTCACAATCGATTCAAGATTCTTACAATTGGGCCTCTCACAGATGTTTGGTCGAACAAGAAATTAGGAACATGGGCCAACATAGGAGAGACTACGAGATTTACCAAACTTGGAACTAGAAAAACAACAAAGCAAGGGCATTGCTTTTGAATGCCCAGGCTAATGACTTATATGCAATTGTGAGATGCACAAAACTCCACAAGCTATGCGGATAGCTTTACAGGATAAGCTAGATGATATTTTTACCTCTAAACTTAGGAGGTTGATGATTAAGTTCAATACCTATAAGCTTAGGCCAAACACTCTTATGAAGTAGCATCTAAGAGAGATGACCAATATGATCAGGGAACTAAAAGAAGCTGGACACGTTTGATGAACAAGTGTAGGCTGTCATCAGATAGCTCCCTGGACACTGGGAGCATATGAAGGTGAATCTAACCCATAATAGAACATCGTTATTTTTTTTAACAATTTAGCAAAGCACTTGAAGTTGGAGGTGAACGCCTTGAGGCTAACAACGTCTCTAGAAAATCTTATTACACTGAGGATGCTAGCACTTCCCCGTTCAATATCAGATTTCAAGAAGGGCAAAAAAAAGTTTCATAAGAAAAGGGAAGAAGGGCGATTCTCAACCCAAGAAGGGGAATTAGCAATTCAAGAGAAAAAGGGAAACAAAGGCTAGAGAAGAAAGCTAGGCCTAAAGAAGGTCAAATGCTTTGCCTAACAGAAAATACGCAATTTCGCATATCATTGTTCAAAACAAATTGAGGGTGAAATGATATTAGTGAATTATGTGAATTCACATGTTTCTTGTTCTATTTTCTGACAATCCATGTTTCTTCAGCTTGGATTATTTACTCAAAATCCACATATCATGTTACTCGGGATCGAGGTTCCTTTATTGAGTACCATCGATTGTCATATTAAAGCATGTGACTTTACATTGGAAACAATGCAATAATCGAGGTTAAGGTTCTAAGCACCTGTAAATTTACTTTACGTGGTGGAAAGAACTTCATACTCCATTATGTGCTTTAGGCTCCTCACATCCGACGAAACTTTTTTTCTATCATATGTCTTTTAAAATTTGGTTTGATGTGAACTTTCATGGTAAAGTTGCAAACAATTTTAGCAACTCAGTCCTTTATGGTTCTACTTTCTTGTTTAAAACGGTTCTCTGTTTTGATAATTATTGGTGAACCCTTTGCTATTTCTTCGAGAAATGTTGACATAAACTCCTAGCATGCTAGATTAGGACACATTAATCAAAATAAAATGATTAAACTAGCCAAAGAAGGGTTGTTAGGTGTCATTCTAAATATAGAAATGTCACTATGAGAAAATTGTCTAGCTAGTTAAGACAACAAGAAAGCCTTTCGATAGGATAACTAGAATTGGAAATCCATTGCAATTATTCTATTATGATATATGCGCTCTAATGAGTATGAGGGAGAAACACAGAGCGTGGTATTTTATTACCTTTATAGGTGATTATTCGCGAAAGAAGAAATATAACTCTTCTAGACATGGTTAGGTCTATGATGACTCAAGCAAACCTGCCAATTTAATATTGGGGTGATGCTTAATTAACAGAAACCTTCATACTTAACTATATATGTACCCTCAAAATCAATCGTTTCCACACCCTATGAGTTATGGATGAAACACAATCTAGATCTAACCATCTTAAGACCCTGGGGTCAGTGGTGTATATCCATGACAATTCCCATAAGTATGAGAAATTGGGTCCTAGATTAAAGGAATATATCTTTATGACATACTTAGATCAATCAAAGGGATACGTTTTTCATAGGTGAAAACGAGGATGGAATGGTGACTGAAATATAATCAAGAGGTGTAACATTCATTAAGACTGCATTTCCTAATAAAGGAGATGTTGACCGCACTGTTTCTTTTTCTTTGAGACACAAGAATAGGATAGTGCTGAGCAAATTGACATATCTAGATTCTAGATTCATCTAGATATGTCAATTTGAGTGGGAACAAAGAAAAGTCAACATCAAGACCTTGAACAAAGAAAGAAAGATAAGCAAATTACTTCAATCAGAAGGAGATAAGCAAATTACTTCAGTCAGAAGGACTAATAGGGAAAAGTGTTCCCAGAAGACGCTTTCAAATAGAAGGAAAATATTTCTTAGTTGGTCTAGATGGGGATGATGAGCCCTGTTCTGTAAGAGAATCCTTGTCAAGTCTTGCCAAGGAGGAATAAGAGAAAGCAATGGAAGAAGAAATGGACTCAATGAAAAGTAACCAAGTTTGGGTGTTGGTTGATCTTCAAAAAGGGTGTAAAGCCATTGAGAACAAGTGGGTTCACAAAATTAACATAAAAGTGGATGATCAATTGACTAATATAAGGCTAGATTAATAGCAAAGGGATTCACACAACAAGAAGGAATAGACTAATTTGGGCAATAGTAAATGGTTAAGACCTAGAATTACATCAGATAGATGTAAGAACCGCATTCCTGAATGGGGATTTGGATGAAGAAATGGTACAACCATTAGGTCTTATTGATAAAGGAAATAAGATCAAAGTTTGTAATCCATTTATGGATTGAAACAATCATCCAAACAGTGGTATTTAAGGTTTACAAAGATGTAACCTCATATGATTTCCAAATGATAAAGAAAGACTACTTCTTCTACATTAAGCGATTTAAGGATAATTTTTCATTATCCTCATATGTGATGCCTCTTAAGGACTGACTGTCATCAAACTTGAGATGAAAGACATGAGTGATGTAGAGTATAAACTTGGAGTTAAGGTCCAAAGAAATTGTTCAAAAAGAATCTTGTCTCTTTCATAAGAGAATTACGTCAACAAGATTCTTAAGTGATTTAACATGATAGATTGCAGACCCATGAGTAACCCTTTTGCTACTTGAGTACAGGCATGAGTCTTAAAACCGAATCAGACAAAACTAAGATGGAAAAAGTTCCATATGCCAGTGCAATTGGCAATCTGATGTACACAATAATGTGTAGAAGTCCATATATTTGTTATGCAGTGGGATTGGTAAGCAGATGCCAGTCTAACCCCAGTGAACAGAATTAGAAAGCTATGAAGATGATCTTAAAAGTGTACTTCCAATTATACACTATGCAACGTAGGAAGTGACCTGCGCCTTGTTGGGTACTCCGACATTGACTTAGGCAGAGATGAAGAAGAAAGAAGGTCATACCTTCTTCCTCAACAATGACACTATATGCTGGAGGAGCATTAGAAAAACGTGCATGGCCTTGCATGTAATGGAATTAAGTTTGTGGCATGCACTGAAGTGGTACAAGTGGTTTTAGTGCTAGAGAAATTTATAGAACACCATAAAATTGGAAATGAGAGTACTAATATGGTGTTATTATACTGTGACAAAGTTGTAGCCATACCATATACCAAAGATCCTAAGTATCACAATAAAACCAAGTGAATTGGCATCAAATATGATTTTGTTAGAGATTTTATAGCACAAAAGGTTGTTATTGTACAATACCCTACAACAAATGTACGATAGCAGACCCCCTGATAAAGCCAATAGGCAAAAAGGTTTTAAAAAGAACATAAGCAAGCCATTGGCATGTATAAAGTATAATGTACAGATATTATAAAATGTTATTTATAACTTTCTGTCATCACTTTATGTGCTTGTATACAATGTCTAGTATGTCGTATAGGTAGAAAGGTTTGCTTTCTCACACAAGCAACCGCCTTTGACACTCAGGTGGAGTGTACAAAGATGAGACATTTGTATTCACCAGTAAAGCAGCCAAGAGTGCTGATATGGTAGAGAAGAAACACAAACTATATGTCGCCTTGACTGACGTGTAGCTAGTCAAGATGAGATCCAAATAAACAAACTTGGATCGAACATGGAATCTCACTTCCATAAGTACTTGTACGTAGCCAGATAACAAACTCTAAAACATCGACGTCATGTAAGCAGAGTTGAAGAATTTGAGTTTAGATACTGGATATATCTCGTACTTAAGCATGTACAGTGTTAATAATAATTAAAAAAAATGATGTACGCTCTTTAAAGAAAGAGTAACACTGTAGCATGTGTTTCATACCACATGTGCTGAAAGAACCACGTAAATGGGGAAGCAAGTGAAAGGTCTCTGATTCATTGCTGTGTGAGTCCCCGACAAGAATCAACTTCTCATTAATGTCCTTTTGACTTTGACAATATCACAGAGATATGTTTTAGTGACTGCTACTTTAGCGTTTCTTCCTATGGTCATGATAGATTGGATCCAAGGAATTATGATAAGAAAGCGACTGATACATATCAAAATGATATTGGGCGAAATGAAATGAAGATTAACTGCAATATACATATCTATGCTAGTGTCTATGACTAGTCCCTTATGACATTTTGTTGTCATAAGTGTGGATACTATGCATACAGGGAAGGCAATCTGAGTCAAACATTGACTTGAGAGGGATTAGATTTGCCATGTGAAAGTGTATATAGTTAAATCTATGACATCTGAGACATATTTTAAAATTCTAGCTAGACGAAGGAGAAGGTAACTTGTGCTGTCCTGTAAAAAGGATTTCTACTACAAGCACCTAAATGAAGACATCATGCCCACGTGGTCAGACAAAACACTAAGTATGAAAGTGAAAGGAGACAGAGAGATTAGACTCACGACATCTAATCCACCAAGTGTGAGTGAGAGATATAAGAATATGGGTAGTCCACCCTCAGTGGATTGGACATAAAACCCAAGCCCAATTGGTATTGGGGCAAATTGTGCAAATAAAATAGTAAGTGGGTTTATATTTGTAATTTGCTCCTTAATTGAACTAAAAACGTGGAGCGGGCCGTTTATAGTCTGGAAGTTAAGGGCCTCATTCATACATTCGGAAGTTGAGGGCCATTCATTTATACATTTAGAACATTTTTTTGCAAAGTAAGAAACAAAACTTTCTCTCTTCTCTCTACTCTTTTTCTCGGGTATGCATTTGCTGTGTACAAATTTGTGTTCATCGTAACCGGATCCCTACCTGAAAGACTCTACATCCATATGCCCGATTTCCAACACACACACACACACATATATATATATAACAATTATAATATTGAGATTGCCATACCTTGCACCTGTTATACTATTATAATCAACTGTAAGAAGCTATAAAATAAATGCGGTTTTCTTTTGTCATGATAAAATGGGAATAATACATAAAAATGACCAATTGAATCTTCAATCCACATGAACATGATGCATCTTTGAGCCAATAAACTCGCATGATGAGCAGCAGCAAGTTGGGCACGCAAACTTTGGCAAAGATCCATTAATTTTATGGCAACCTACAACATACAAGAATACTAATTTTCTAATTACACACCTACGGCCGTCTTCATGGACCACGAACATAAAGAATTGAATCACAAGAAATGCAAAGTATGTCAATAACCAACAAACGAATTGTGAAACCAACGGAAAACTAATTCCATCCTCCAATCTGGATCTCGAATTGTTTTATTCCAAGGAAGCCATAGACTTCATAATAATTGACAGACACCGAGCAATCGAACTAGTGAACATAGAATTTTCAGCCTTGAGTCGTTGTCGTTCCAATTCCATCGAAATTCCTGGTATACCTGTAGGTTTGAGGAAGATCCATGTGATCAGAACCAAGGAGCCTTCTAATCTCAGAGCGCACCTTGTAGAAAACATGTCTCCAGCTGCCCCTGTTGTGAGATCCGAGGAACTTGGTTTCCTCCTCGTTCATTTCCAGATCTCTAGCAAACATGGGTTTTGCGGAGAGGATCCAACCAGATCCCCAATCCCACCATTTCATTATAGAGCTGCCTGCGTAGTTACCCATTGATGAGAGGGACTTAGATCTAGGAAATGACCAAGAGGATGCAGGGGAAACAGAATTGGCCTGGATCTTGAGGGACAAGGACGAAAGCCTTCTGCGAAGCCCTCCTTCATGTTGTTTGGAGTCTGTATGTGAGATTGGGAGCGCTGGGTTAGCAGACATGCTCGGAAAGAAGCTCTTCTTCTGAGCCAGAGAGCTCATGATGTCAGTATTGTAAATGTAGAGCTTCAGAGGAGTCGCCTCCACGAGAAGGGGCGTCTGTGCTGAAAGATCTGATGATTGGAGAATTAGGATGCAAGCAAAATGAAAATAATAAAAGAGAGCAAGGAAAACATTGGAAAGACGAAGAAAACCAAAAAAATAAGAAATAAAAGAGGTGAAATGTAGCGTTCACAGCTCTATAACAGGCTGTTTTATTCCTTCTGTGGGGTCGATGATTCTTTTCAGCTTTCTTTTCAACATTGATTTGTAATTGTCTTTGTCGCCTTGACGGTGAGGGAAGGACTTGTGTGACCACGGAGCCGAGCTCTATCAATGGAAATTATTTGGGTATGCGAACTAGTAGTTTGAAGTTTTAAGGCCCATTGGCCACCTTATAAATATCCATTTGATTATATGGTAACTATGGTGTGACCCGTGCTAGTTATGTTATTATATAGTGATTATTTATTAATTTTAATTTTATTAAATAAAATTATTAATTTGAATTATTATAAGCATTATGATGAACGTAATAATGTATTTATGGGATAGTCTAACAAATAATTTATTGCATGTATACAATGAGTTATGTGGCTTAATTATTGTAGTTATTAATGTAATCCAATGGTACTAAATAATGAAGTGACACTTTGTTAAAGAAGTAAACATCATTTTTTTTGTGGGGAATAAAGAAGGATAGCCTAAGACACACGAGCCCTCACAGAAGCAACGCCAAGAGAATCCTCAGCAAGCAACTGGAGAACGTCAGGAGGAGGATAATCGAACTGCACCAGCTCAAACGAGTTAAGAGGAGCACACGCAGCAAAAGCATTCGCCACCCGATTAGCTTCCTAGAAGACATGGTGCACCTGTACCTCCCAGCACTTAGCGAGAAGAACATGAATGTTGGTGATAAGAGCAACATGAGGATGACACTCCTGAACCTGACCAAGAATCAATTGATGAGCATAAGACGAGTCCATCTCCACCACCACCTTCTTAGTTCCCATCTCCCCAGCAAGCTCCAACTCGAGCTGCACCCCCCAGAGCTCAGCGCCTAAGACATCACAAGACCCCAAGCTCTTCGAGAAACCTGCAACAAAACAACCACCGTGATCACGCACAACCCCACCACACGCAGCAAAGTCCGACCTGGGATTAAAAGCGCCATCATATTTTTTAAAATAATTAAAGTTTGACCTCTCAAAATATATTAATTATAATGTTGTCCAAAATATAAAATAATATTTTTTATTATAAATAACTGTGATTATGAAATGAATATTCAACAACCAGCAACAAAACATAATTAGTGTAACTGTCGTTTTTGGTTCAGACAATCTTAATTTACAAATAAGGACCGCAAGGGGTCATAACCTTGGGGAACTTGTCCTTAGGTGAGGACCTAGGTGCCTACGTACGCTTATGAAGGGATCAAAGTGCCCGTAGTTCGTCATGGTGACGTCTATAAGAGCCGTTAGGTAAGGCGGTTACCTATATAGGGCCGTGTGCGGCTAACACGTGCGTAAGGTACTCCGGGCGGGCGATTGCCTTAGATTTTGAGAGAGCAAGGGTTTCTTAGAGCTGTTGGGAGCTCAGTTTGTGGGATTCTCCGGGATGGAGATATGGCAGGTGTTAACTGGATGATGATCGGATGGTCACCGGAACTTGGTGGTGCCGTGGGCTAAGCTCTAGAGTTGGCGGATAGGTGTATGCAGCAGAGTAGGCCAAGATTAGTTTCTGTATGTTCAGAGTGCGTGATACTTGCTTCTTGTTCACCTTCTGCCCTCCCCTAAGTCCCCCGAGTGTGGGGAGGACGTGCTCGACCCAGGTTCTTGTGGGACGTGGGTCGTCCCACAATGCTTGGGGTGTTTTCCACGTCTCTTGGATGGGAGATCGGGAGGAAAGATGTGGGCACTGGCCACGTAGAGGGCAGTTGAGTGGTGCCACGTGTCACAGGTACGGGAAACCGTGGAGCTTCTGGAAGCGCAATGCCACGTGTCCCAAGACGAAATATTCTGTAGTTACATAGATCCCCCAAGTCTATGGGTGTCGGGCGCCCGTGTACTTAAGTTTTCTTTCAGTCAGCTACTTAGGAAAATTCATGCTTACCTTTTTGTTAAAGCGAGCTCGTCCGCAAGCGGGTCTGGCCCTCTTGGTTAGTCGTTCGACTTTGGGAGGCTTTTGCGTATTCTTGGATTTGCTTTGAGACATCGGAGACACCACGCGTCTTAATCCGAGTGACTGACTGCTTGATTTCCTTAGCAAGTTTTTGAGCCCTCTGTGTAGAAAGTACGCGACTTTCTGAGGAGGAGTCATCATTCCGTACAGGGGAATTTCTGGGAGTACCCTCTGGGGGTGCGTGGAGGAAACTCAAAGGTCAGGGGCCTTTTGGTCATTCGCGATGCTTCCCTCTGGGCAGGCTCATTTGTAGTCGGTGGCTGGCAAGAGACTTTGCAAAGAGTTCCCTTTTGTAAGAACGGGCTGTGATCATCGCCACATGTCATGGTCTGATTAATTCCTCTGGCCTTGAGTGATTTGCAGTCGTTTTGCTTCATTTAATGCGGGTGCGTTTCTGAGAGTTGCTATCATTACCTCGATTGAGGATTTTCCGAAAAGGCCCTTTGGTGTCTTCGAGTGACTCTTGGGTTTCCTGGGGCTTTTTAGCCTTTGTGGCTCTAGTTTCTGGATGATGGATCTAGGCCGTTCCTTTTGTCCCACGTGTTTGGCTGGAGTGGGTGGTTGTATTCTAAGACGGGTGTACCGGATAATTGTTCTATCCGTTGTAGGATTCGAGGGGGTAGAGATTTTCGAATCGTCGTGCCTTTGTGCTCCTTATAAATACCCAACGTTTGAAAGTTTCTCTTTTCAACATTTTCTTTGCCTTTTTGCTTCATTTTCTTTCTCTGGTTCTCGCACCATTTCTCCTTCATTTGTTTGAGTGTGTGTTGAGATTCTGCCATGGCTGGTGATGATAGCTTTTTCCCCTTCGATTTCACCGACTTGGAGGATCTTCCTTCTTCTTCTCCTCGTCCTCCTCTTAGCCGTACTCATGACAGTGGTCAGGGTAGGGGGAAGAAGTCTGGGCAGGATCTTTCTCTAGGGGCAGTGGTTGAAGCTTTCGCCGTGATCCCTGGTGGAGGTGGGAGAGATGCGCAGTTGCCTGTCCCGCCATCTCCCGATAAAATCCGCCGGCAATAGGATCCCAAGGGGAAAATAAGGATGAAAGATGGGAGAGGATACGGTGGTGGCTCCCAGGGGAGAGAGAGGAGGGAGGCTACTGTGGTGGTGGAGCCCAAGAATAAAGAAGGAGGGTTCAAGAAACAACCTTCTGGTGCGGGTTCGCGATTGTTGTCCCAGGTTGTCCAGCGGAGATCTGACCCGGCAGACGCGCGGACGGTGACTTCGGTGGAGGGTACTTTTCCTCCCCCTGTGCCTGTCCGTCAATCACATATGAAGGTGGTTATGTCTACCCGTTCTGCGGCTCCGAGTTCTGTTGGTGGAGCTGATGTACCTGCCAGCAAGAAAGCTCGGCGGGCAGTCGAGGAACTCAGGTAACTCCCCTGCAAAGGGAAGGGCCGCTGCGGACGAGACAATGGTTGAGGCGCCAACTGAAGGGGCCAAGGCTGGCGAGGCGACCGTGGAGGCCGGGGCCCTCTCTGGTGGAGGGAATGTAGTGGTGAGTCAAACGGCCACCATAGATGATGTTTCTTTGGGGTTGAATGTCAACCCTTTCTGAGCCTGTCGAGCCGTTGGAGGAAGAGCCTTCTTTCGAGTTGGTAGCTTTGGACATGCGCTTTCCTGTGGAGATGGGAGAGAGGAATGCTAGGGGTTGGACACCACCCCTATTAATCTTGCTGTTAGGGGCTTCGCCAGAGTTGCCGAGGCATTGGCTGACTTCCACCAAGCTGTTATTGCGTGGGAGAAATAAGTAGTAAGTTACCTTACCTTGCCTTGCTTTTTTCTAGTTCTGCTTGGAGTCTTTCTTTTGATATTTTTTTGTCTTACGCAGGACGAAGTCCGTTCTGACCGAGATTGGCTTCTCAACATAGTGACCTCTAGAAGTTCTGCTTAGGAGGCCATTAGGAAAAATTTGGAGGACATGCGTGGGTGGTTTTTCGCAAAAGAGTTGGAGTGCGAGGACCATGGCCGTGAGGTGAGGTCCTTGAGTCACGAGGTGGCCCGCCTTAGGGCCGAAGGTGCACAGCCTTCTAAGGTCAAGCTTCTGCATTCGGAGTTGGAGAGGACTCGCAAGGAGCTTGTCGTTCGTCTGGAGGACGCTGAGAAACGTCGACATGAGTTGCATTGTTGCTGACGTTGCTGATCTCTAGGGAGAGTTGCTGGCGCAGAGGATGTATGGCATGCTTCTGGAGGTCGAGCAACTTGAGCGCCTTCATGGTGAGAGGTTTTCAGCTTAATGGGTAGCTTCTCTTCACCCTTCTCTGGAACTTTTCGACGGTGAGCAGAGGTCGGATGGAGACTGATTCTCCACTGAACATTGCTTATCTCCACCAGTTGGTCGATCACCCGATGGACCACCATGTGCTTTCTCATATCAGCGGGCGTGCTCCTGGGATTGGATCTACTTCTTAGCAACTTGCTGAGGCGGTTCAGGAGAAGCTGTTAGGCGACATTGGCAACGTCGAGCCTACAGGGGCCAAAACCATCATAGATCATGGGGTGCCCAAGAGTAGGTTTATGTAGGGTTATTAGGTTTTGCACCTTGTAATGGGCGGACGCCTTTCCCATTTCGATATTAATGAGAATTTTTGTTGAGTTTCACTGTCTCTCCTTTTACTTCTGGGCAAAAAGGTTTAGTGTGAGTACAATTTCTCTTTTTTGACTATCTCTTTACTTTTGGGTAAAAAGGTTTTTTTGCATGAGTACCGTGTGATCAGGACGGTCGCATATTGTTGCTAGCGTATTTTGTGTGAACGTTCATTTTACGTTTTTGCGCCCAAGGGGTTTTTAACTACGCTTTTCTGGGGGAATGTTAGCTTGGCCTTAGAGGCTCTTTAGCATTTCTTTGGGTGGTCGGCCCACTGCCCTTCCTTGGGGCTTATGCGAGTACTTTGCAGATTTAAGCCATGTCTCTTTTCAAAAAAGGAATACTTCGATTAATGATAAACAAAATGGTTACATTCGAGCAGCCTTGGTCAGGCTGAAAGTAAATAAAATGATTACATTCGAATAACCTTAGTCAGGCAGGCCTTAGTCAGGCTGAAAGCGATAATCCTAAATTTGAAGTAAAATGGAGACAATCTTAATTTTGACCGAGAGGCGTTCTGAGCGTGCAAAGTGCATTTTAGAGCTTAGGTGGAGGTTTGGTCCGAGCGGCGGACTCCAGCTTGTTTTCTCCTGACTCTTTACCCTCGTGGGGTTCCTCGCATGATTTTTTGGGACCAAGGCAAGCGACCTTGACGATCTTGGTTAGGCTTGTTGCGTAGCATGCTCGCACCAATTTTTGGTACCCATGATTTCTCCAACCCCATGTGGTGTGGGGAACTTCATAGTGAGCTGCGCGGTGGACACTACAGCTCTAAGTTTGTTCAGGGACGGTCGTCCCAAAATGGCGTTGTACGTCGAAGGTGTTGAGACGATGATGAAATCTACGTCAAGTCTTGCGACCTTTGGTAGGGTGCCCATAGTCGTTCGGGCTGTTATGATTCCTTCTGCGGGAGCTTGGGCTCCGGAGAACCCTATAAGTGTGCCGGGGAAGGGCCTTATGTTGGCCTCGTCCAACCCAAGCTTCTTAAAGGTGTCGAAGTAGAGGACGTCCATTGAGGATCCTTGGTGTATCAGGACTTGCTTGACCTCGTAGTTAGCAATGACTGCGGTTACTACCATGGGGTCGTTGTGGATCGGTCCTTCAAGATTTGTGAGGTCGAACGTGATGGGGTCTCCTTTGGGTTCATCGCCTCTTTTCTTATGCTTCAGGGTGTAGTCAAGGGCGAGTATGGAGCGTTCCACCCTTTTCTTGTTTTGCAGTTGCAAGGTAGTTCCTTTTTGCAATCCGCCTACGATGACGTTGATGACCCCGCGAGTCGGCGCTTAGTCGCTGGCCTCTCTCGAATGCTCCGCATTAGCTTTACTCTCCTCTTTCATGTATCTTCTCAACTGTCCTTTACGGATTAGATCCTCGATATGATCTTTCAAGTGGATACAGTCGTTGGTCTCGTGTCCGTAATCTTTGTGGAACTGACAGTACTTGGACTTGTCCACCGGCTTTCCATTTTTCCGCCTCTTGATCTGTGGAGGGAAACTGAGCATGTCCGAGTGATAAATTTCCTTGAGGACTCCAACGTGGGATTTGTTGAGGGGAGTGTAGTTGGTGAACCGTCCTCAGGGAGGCGTTGGAGGTCGCGGTGGTGAGTGTTTTCTGTTATTTTTCTCCTTGGAGTTTTAGTTGTCTGCTGCCACCTTCTCCTTCTTCTTTTCAGATCGCTCCATGTCGGATCTACTTATCAGGAAATTTCTCATTTTGTCCTTGGCGATTTGTGCATTTTCTTCTTGGATGAACCATTCCGCACGGTCCATTAATTCCTGTAAGGTAGAAACGAGACATTTGTTGAGTTCCCCGTAGAATTGCGAACATCGGAGGTCTTGTTTGATGACGAAGATTGCAACGGCATCTTGGAGGCTACTGACTTGAAGTGATAATTTGGTGAAGCTGGCCAAGAAGACTTGTAGGGTCTCTCCTTCCTCTTGGTGAAACCTAATAAAGGAATCTTCGTTCTTTTGATATTCTTTGCTGCTGGCGAACTAGGTGAGGAACTTCTGTGCCAGCTGCTCGAAGTTGTGGATCGAGTTCGTGGGCAGTAGTGAGAACCACCTCAGGGATGCTTTCTTTAAGGTCGAGGAGAAGACTTGGCATTGTTGGCCGTCCGTCATGCCCAGTATTGACATAGTCGAGTTAAAGGTGTTGATGTGATCTCGTGGACCGGTTTCTCCGTCATAGGGTTCTATATGAAAAGGCATCTTGAAACCCATGGGGACATGTTCGTTCATGACTTGCTGTGTTAAGGGGTGTCTCCCATTCCCTTGGAAGTCGAAGCCAGGCCACTGATATTTTCCTGACTCCTGAGTGAGTGGACATGCTGTAGGGGGCGTACGGGTTGTAGGTTCATGCCCAAGGCATGTGGAGATAAGATCCCGGTGGGTAGTTTGGGATTGGTGGTCGCGGGTAATCCATGGGCGGTTCCTGTCCTCTTCCCATTGCCATTGGCGTATAGCCGCTATTTCGGCCTTAAGTCGAGCTAGCTCCATCCCTCGCGAGATCCTTGCTGGCTCCATTGTTTCTTGGTTGCCGGTTAAAGGGCAAGGGTTGTGTGGCATGCCATAGGGATGCTGAGGGCATGCTTCTTCCCTGGTTGTTGGTGCTTGGACCACAATTTCCATAACAGCCACCTCTGTCGTTGAGGTGCTCTGCGGCTGGGTTGTGTTCGAGCCACCTGCTTCTGTTGTGACGACTTCGGCTTTCCCTTGCCTGTTTCTTGTGATGTGTCTTAAAGCGCTTGCGTCGGTCGTGGCTGTGGGGGCGTTTGAGTCGGTAATCTCCTAATATTTCCTGTATAGAAAAG
Source organism: Senna tora (assembly GCA_014851425.1). Taxonomy (NCBI): domain Eukaryota; kingdom Viridiplantae; phylum Streptophyta; class Magnoliopsida; order Fabales; family Fabaceae; genus Senna; species Senna tora. Next base: position 14,547,154 of record CM026261.1, on the reverse strand, counting down.
ATAAAAAATGCAGGTTTCTGAGTGTTCGGTGGATACTCCTACTCCCCAAAAAAAGTGCCGTTTAGCGGCAAAGTGCACAAGGCGTTGTGGTCTGAGAAGACTGCGGTGGGTGCCAATATAATTGTCGTTTTTGATTCAGACAATCTTAATTTGTAAATAAGGACCGGAAGGGGTCATAACCTTGGGGGACTTGTCCTTAGGTGAGGACCTAGATGCCTACGTACCCTTACGAAGGGATCAAAGTCCACGTAGTTCGTCATGGTGACGTCTATAAGACATGTTAGGTAAGGCGGTTACTTGTATAGCGTCGTGTGTGGCTAAGACATGCGTAAGGTACTCCGGGCGGGTAAGCTACTTGTTCGAGATTGCCTTAGATTGTGAGAGAGCAAGGGTCTCTTAAAGCTGTTGGGAGCTCTGTTTGTGGGATTCTCTAAGACGGAGATATGCCAGGTGTTAACCGGATGATGATCGGATGGTCGCCGAAACTTGGTGGTGCCGTGGGCTAAGCTCCGGAGTTGGCAGATCGGTGTATGTAGCAGAGTAGGCCAAGAGTAGTTTGTGTTTGTTCAGAGTGCGTGATACTTGCTTCTTGTTCACCTTCTGTCCTCCCTTAAGTCCCCCGAGTAAGGACGTTTTTATACCGAGTGTGGGGAATACGTGCTCGACCCACGTTCTCGTAGGGCGTGGGTTGTCCCATGATGCCTGGGGTGTTTTCCACATCTCTTGGACGGGAGATCGAGAGAAAAGACATGGGCACTGGCCATGTAGGGGGCAGTTGAGTGGTGCCACGTGTCACAGGTGCGAGAAACCGTGGAGCTTCTGGAAGCGCAATGCCACGTGTCCCAAGGCAGAATATTCCAGAGTTACAATTAGTATAGTTATAGTTGAAGTAAAATCCAAAATATACAAGTATACTAGATAGTCTCATGTTACACTAATGAAAATGACTTTTTTTTCCAATAGCGTAACAATTGACTATTTATGCAACAGTCGACTGTTACGTCATCTTCGAATTTTTTCACATTATTCCAGCAACTAATTCCTATTTTATTGTTAATAATAACTTTCTGCATAAATTCCAACTCAATTCATTCTAAAATAAATAAATTATAGCTTACTCGTATTATCTTCAATTTCTTCACCTCAAATTCCTCTTCTTCCTTCTTCAATGGTGGAGCATCCAAATATCTCATTTTCTTCAAAGTACATGTCTTCTTACCAACAATAATGAGATTGTGTGTGTGTGGGGGGGGGGGGGGGGGGACTAGCGGGGTCTACTCCCGCGGGGTGTCGCGAGACCACCCCCCACATAGGGATCTACTATTATCGTGACAGGGAGTTGCCACCAAGTTTTTTATTCAAATCCCCGAAACTTGGAAATGAGTGTTTTATTTATTGAAAACATAAAAAGAGTACAGAAATGAGATTAAAATACAATTTAGAGTGTTAGAGAGGTAAAATTTTATAAATAAATGAGGAAAAAAAAGGTTAAAAATGCTTTTTGGGAGAATATTGGGCCCAAATGTAATTATGATAAAATCAGGGCCAAAATGTGATTTTCAAAAATTTGAAATTCGGGTAAAAATTCAATTTTAAGAAGTTGAAATTGAAAGAAAATGAAAAGTTAGGCTAAAAATTCAATTTGGGGTCAAAATGTAATTATGGTAAAAATTGGGGTCAAAATATAATTTTGGAAAATTTGAAATCGGGACAAAAATATAATTATGAAAGTTTCTAGTGTCAAAAATTGAAAAAGATGAAAATTTGGGTTAAAAATACTATTTGGGGCAAAACTATAATTTTGGAAAGTTGAAATTGAAAATCCCAACTAAATATGTAATACAGGGTCAAAAAGTAATTTTAAACAGTTTTGAGGTAAAAAATGGAAATAAAATGAAATTTTGAGCTAAAAATGTGATTTGGGGCAAAACTTTAATTTGATAGTTTAAATCGAAAGAAAAATAAAAATTGGGTGAAAAATACAATTTTTAGGGGTAAAAATATAATTTTTGAAAGTTAGAATCGATTAAAAAGTGAATTTTCGGTAAAAAATGCAATTCGAGGGTAAAATGGTAATTTTGCAAAGTTAGAATCGAAGAAAGAACAAAATTTGGGTGAAAAATGAAATTTGGAGTTAAATTGCAAATTTTGAAAGTATTTGGGATTCATTAGAAATGAAATGGGTAATTATAGCGACGTTATTATCCTTTTAATATAATTAATTAATTAATTTCTAAGAATAGATAATTAATTCATTAATATATTAAAAGTTAGGCGAACCATTGTTTGAACCAAAAGGCTCAGGTTCGGAAGTCTGTTTAAGCCATGGGGCCTACGTACCCTCATGGATGGATCAGAGTCCACATAGTTTGCAATGGATGCTCATGCAAATGCTAGTGTGTGTGTGGGTACGCGCGTTAGGCACGTGGGCCTAGATGACGTACATGTAAGATGCTGACTGGACATAAATGGACTAAGCGCATCTCTGTATGCAACAGTTACATGCATATTATGATGCAGATGCAGTGATATGATGCAGATATATGATGCAATGCAACCCTATGTGGGGCCAATAGACGCCACGTCCAGCTATCCCATGCGTACGGGTGAACCATGGGGCCCCCAACGCTTCTAATGCAGATGAATTCTAGATTTCTACATATTTGATGCAATGTAGGGACTAAAATGCAGTAAATAAGTATTTAAAGGACTTGAATGCAAGAAATAAATGATGCAGGGACTAAAATGCAAAAAAAAATATCAAGGACTCAATTTAATATTTAAAAGACTTAGTTAAATAATTTTAATATTAAATTACAAAATTAGCGATCTTAGCTGATCGAAATCTGACTCCGAATCACGCACGAAAACCACGAACCTCCGCTCTTGATCACTCCAAAGCTTTTCTCTCTAAAATTACCCAAAATGGCTCCAAATTGCCTCTTAAATGCTCAAATCAGACCTTATTTATAGGGGTGAGGGTGGGGGCAAAATTACATCTTTGCCCCCATGACCACAGTCAGACCGCGGCTAAAAGGCTTCATGACCCCGGTTGGACCACAGTCTTACCGCTGTCATGAGGTGCATCTTGGATGCACCTTACCGCTGTCCAACCGCGGTTTGACCACGGTCAATGGCTCTTTTGGGGTCCGTTTCTCCCTCATTTGGTGTTTGTTTTGCGTAAAACTGGTGTTCGTTTTCAAGAAGTTTTTGTCCTCTATGCAACGAAACAAGTTTTGGAGTCAAATGACTTGAGATGAAACTACAGTGATTGAATCTTCGTCGATTGCCAGATTTTCACCTTCAAAAAGCTCCTTCTTTCACTCAAGCTACTTCACGGGTCCTTTTCCCTTCCATCCGGTACCCGTTTTGTGCAAAATTTGTGTCCATTTTCAACTATTTTTCGTTCTCTACACAACGAAACACGTGTCGGTGCCAAATGACTTAAGATGAAACTGCAGCAATCAAATTTTCGCCTACTGCTAGATTTTGACCCTCAAAATCTCCTAAATTTACTCAAGCTACTTTCCAAGTCCGTTTCTCTTCCGTTCAGTGCCCTTTTTGTGCAAAATTTATGTCTGTTTTCAAGGATTTTTTATCCTCTACGCAATGGAATAAGTTTCAAAGCCGAAAAACTCAATATAAAACTCCAGTGATTGAATCTTCGTCTACTGCCAAATTTTCACCCCTAAATGACTCGTATTTTTCATTGGCTTTGAAAATCTTCCTGACCCCTCTCTGCTTGAGCCCTTTTCCTACCTCAATCTTCTAGGTTCTTTGGGCTCACTCTCCCTATGATTTTCTATCCTTAAATTAGTTTAGAAATCCGGACAAAATGGGGTGTCTACATATTCCACTCTTGCTTTTCTCCCAAATGCTTTTACTAAAAGGGTGAGCAAATATCACAAATAGGAGAGGGAGGAAACAAGTAAAGATAAAAATAGACTCCCATTTTGTTTGGGATTCACTAACAATGCACAGTAGGATAAATTACATTCACTATTGCAAATCATGTGATCAGGTAAAATCTCATACAAACATACAAGCCTAATCTAGCAAACAAAGTACTACATATACCATCATAAATAAAATTAATAACAAGACATCCTAGAAAATGTAAAATTTTGCTACAGCATCAGCAGCCTTCCTAATTGGCTCTTCTTTTACTTACCCCTCCCTTGCTAGATGATCCTTTGAAGAAGCGAAGGGAGTAAAAATTTGCTACACCATCAATCTCCTCTTGCATCCTATGTTGATTTTGAAGGAGATTGTGTTGAGACTCCAAGATGTCATTTCTCATGTCTCATATTTCCTGCCACACGACTCTTATCTCATGTATTACAGCATCGGTACTTGGGCCTATCTGGGCTGGCATGGAATGACAGGCTCGAAGTTCTGTTATCCCTCTTTCTTCATCTTCTTCTCCACTAAGGCATTCTTGTCCGACCTGATAATCTGTTCCTCTTCTACATTGTCTTCTTCAACTAGGATTTGGTATGCCTTCAACCTGTAGGTCTTGGACATATACTTTTCATTGCTGTCGTATTCTGGTACCCCCGTAGCCACTATTATCTTCAAAATGAAGCACGAAAATGGGAGGATCAAATCTTGTGTGTGGCCTGTGACCGTCTGCTGTATCATATCCCAAATCACTCTTTCTAACTTCACCTGTCCTTGTGTCATCAAAAGGTATACCATGCAGGTGAAGTTGCTACGAATGCTGCTCACTGTGGATATTGGGAGGATGTTATTTTCCACCAAATACACTCAATTCTTGGCTCTATTGGTCAGATCTTTCAAGTGAAGCATATCTCTGTCCCACCCATTTTGAGCACACAAGAGGTTGGCTATGTTTTCCATTGGACACAATCTGTGTCATTTGTCTTTATTGGTTGATAAAGGCAATCCTCTGCTATTGGCAAATCCCATGCTTCACGGATGAGCTCTGGTATCATCTCTGGGATATGTACTCCTCTAACCACTGGCTGCATGCTCCTAGCCAGGCATGCTTCAATGTAGAACTCTCTGACTAGGGTGAGATTCCTTCTAGCGACATTACCTATCATTTCCAACAATCCACTTGCTTCAGCGTCTTTCTAGAAACTCGGGTCAGTTGTTCCCACAATCAGTCGCTCATCCAGGTCTTGCTACTGAAGAAGGGAGTCTTAGATTCTCGGGTTATGGCCATAATGCTATAGCAAACAGAAAAAGGATCTAATATGAAAAACCTAACTACCCTGCATGCACCCAAAAGAAAAAAAATTTTAGGGTGAAAATGTATGATAAAAGAAATATTTAGTTTCGGGGGTAAAAATATATTATTATTGAAGACTTACAATGATAAATGGATAAATGCAATGAGTTTGAAAATTTATGGAAAGATATTAATATTAAAAACCAACTAAGGACTAAAATGCAAACTTTTTGGAAATTTATTGTCAAAATAAATAATACTGAAACTAAGAGAAGCAATTCCAAACATATTATCATATGCTATTCTAGCCTACTACCTAAATTAAAAATGAAATGGGAACTAAATGGAATAATGTAAGTTAAAATTCATGAAAGGGACTTAAAAGATAGATTTTCAAAATTTCCTAGGTCCAATTATGAAATTATTTAGATTATTCTAATTATTCTAAAATAGCCTAGAAGAATATATGTATGTCTGAATTAATCCAAGGCTATTAACTAATCTAAATCCAAAAATCTTTCCTAAGGGCAGTAATCAAGACTAAACTTATAATTAACTAAGCCCTAAAGTACTAATCCTAGCACTACCTACCTAAACCTAGGACTAAAAAAATAGAAGACTGAAGATAAAAGACTGGAAATTAAATAAAGGCTAAAATGCACATACACCTCCTGAGTTTTGGGGCAGGGGCACATACACCCCCTGAGTGTTAAAATGTTGCACAAAAACCCCCTACGTTTTCACTTTGGGGCAGAGACACCCCTTCTGTTAGGGTTGCGTAAAATTATGCGTTAAGTGCCACGTCAGCAAACATGTGTGAGGGCATATATACCCCCTGAGTTTTCACTTTAGGGGCACATATACCCCCTAAGTTTTCACTTTAGGGGCACATACACCCCTTGAGTTTTAACTTTAGGGAAGAGACACCCCTCACACATGCTTGCTGACGTGGCACTTAACGCCTAGTTTTCATGGAACCCTAACAGAAGGGGTGTCTCTGCCCCAAAGTAAAAACTCAGGGGGTCTATGTGCCCCTGCCCCAAAACTCAGGGGGTGTATGTACATTTTAGCCTTAAATAAAAGAAAAGAGAAAGGAAAGAAAACAAATACCTGGAAACTCCAAAAGCTAGAGAGAAGGCAGAGGAGTTGTAGAGAGAGAGTGGAAATGGACAAATGAAGGTGGAGGGGCTGCCACGTTCAGCACCAGATGCTGCCACGTGGCTGCTCCCTATTGGCACTAATAAAATATAAAATTTTTTTACCCAACGCTAAAATATCTATTACCTACGTGATGGCCCTAAAATGAAATGCTATATGCAACCTAATATGCATAAATGCAAATGATGCTATGCAGATGAATGCAATGCATGCAAATGATATGATGAATGTAAAAAGATGAATTAAGGTTTAAATTTCTCTATTATCCTAGTTCACAGACTGGGCTACACTTCGCTCTAGGATGCAGGCCGGGTTATCAAGCCAGATCCTTCAAGGAGACTAGACTCAACGGCTGAATTAAGGCTGGGTTATCATGTCGGATACCTCAAGGAGACAAGACTCAATAACTGGTTGAAGGCCGGGTTATCATGCCGGATCCTTCAAGGACACTAAACTCTATGGCTAGATGAAGGCCGAGTTATCACGACGGATCCTTCAAAGAGACTAGAGTCTAGACTCAAAAGCTGGATGAAGGCCGGGTTATCATGCCAGATCCTTCAAGTAGACTAGACTCCATGGCTAGATGAAGGCCAGGTTATCATGCCAGATCCCTCAAGAAGACTAGACTCCAAGGCTATATGAAGGCCGTGTTATCATGCCGGATCCTTCAAGGAGGCTAGACTCAATAACTGGTTGAAGGTCGGGTTATCATGCTGGATCCCTCAAGGAAACTAGACTCAATAGCTGGATGAAGGCCGGGTTATCATGCTGGATCCTTCAAGGAGGCTAGACTCAATAACTGGATGAAGGCCGGGTTCTCATGTCGAATCCTTAAAGAAAAATGAAGGCTGGGTAATTCCCACTCTTCAAGAAATGACTAAATGCTATCAATGAATGAAGGTCGAGTTTCTCATTCTGAATCCTTGAAGATGAAGGTTGGGCCTCCTGCACCCAAACCTCCAAAAAATGACTCAATTTCTTTTCTAATGAAGATTATAGTTGGGCCTCCTACACCCAAACCTCCGAAGAATGATTCAATTTCTTAATGAAGATGAAGGTTGGGCCTCCTGCACCCAAACCTCCGAAGAAAGACTTAAATTATTTTCAAATGAAGACGAAGGTTGGGCCTCCTACACTCAAACCTCCAAAGAATGACTCAATTTCTCAATGAAGATGAAGGTTGGGCCTCTTGCACTCAAACCTTCGAAGAATGACTCAATTTTTTAATGAAGATGAAGGTTGGTGATCACACCCAAAATCAACCTAACTTTAGGGTGTTAAATAGCACAAATTATAGATAAATATATGTAATTTTACACAAAAAAGGTTGAATATTTTGACATAAGGAGTACAACAAAAAATGTAATAAAATGCCCATAAAAAATACTATTTATTGATATTCTTGATTATTCATAAAATATGTTGAATATTGGATAGGTGCGTTTGATGTTTGTTAAGTGCTGCAGGCTTAACAGGGATCAATGGGAATTATATAATCCAAGTGCAAGAATTGTAATCGAAGCAAGAACTCATAGCAATCCCCTGGAAGATATCAAGTCAAGAGAAGAACGGAACATTCGCCACAACAAATAAAACAACTCGCCACAACGAGTAACCAAACAGCTAGCTGTGGCGAGCCAAAACACTCGTTGCAGTGAGTAACACAACCTGCATACCAGATGACGTGGACAACAACTTAATGAACAAAAAATAAAAAGGGCTCCAATGATACAAAGAGTTGGAGAAGCATTTAAATTGATTTAAATTCAAAAGTCAATATGCATATCATTTATCCGCTATCTCTATTCCAATCCGAATCAAACTGGGATTCCCGGAGCATTATAAATAGATGTTTCATTAAGTTGGAATTCATTCACGGTTTACCTTAGAGATTAGAATAGTTTAGAGAAAGAGCATGAGCAGCTAAGTTCTTCATGGGTTTTCAAGAAGAACTAGTGTAGGCATAAGCCGATGGCCCTTTATTAGGGTTTGTTAATTCATTCGTCTTTTGTATTTCATTCTTTTCAATTTATAGATTGTATTTTACTTCTTAATCACATGTCATTAGTTTATTAGATTCTTCCATGAATGGGCATGTACTTAATATACTAGATATCGTGTCGGTAATAATTGATTATGTGGTAGAGCACTTGGAATTTCTATTTCATGAGATTCGGATATATATATCTATTAATTGGGTTCTTGATCGTATGCATCTCCTAATTGTAATAATATTTATTTCAATTAATTGTACCTGGTAAGGCAATTAATCATTAAGTATATCATAAAATCTCTTGATGCGTATTATTGATGTTCCTGGTCGGGGATAACATTATCATTAGATGGGATTTCGCAATGCATGACTTTCATGAATAGGATTAATTTAAGAATGAATTAATTAAACCTAAATATCTTTTGATTGGCTATGATTGCTAAGTTCTATTCTTCTTGGGAACATGTATCATTCTATACATATACCCATTGTATCCTTACTCATTCTACAAATACCAGCTGGTTCTAGTTACTAACCAGTTGTAGGTTCAATACGAAGATTCCGCGAGAGATTTAACCCTTAGGTTACGCCCTGTGCTACGTGAGGTTTTATTTTATCACAACCGTGACGACCGGTTGGCACCTCGATTCGAAGTAATTCGAATTAAAGTGAGCGATCAAATTGGCTCTGTTGCTGGGGACTCATCGATTGATCTTAAGGTTGGTTATGTCTTTGACGAACAAGTATTTGTTTTTATTTTAATTTCTTTTTTGATCTTTTGTCTTCTTCTTGTTCTCTCAATTCTTCATGTTTTTCCGTTTTTCTCTTTATTTTTCAAAAATTTATTTTGTTCCTTGCTTCTGCTCGCCATGAGCTCACTGCAGCGTGTACTTGTACTCACACTGCGATACTCACTGTGGTGAGTAACCTCTTACTTGCCACAGTGAGCCCCCCAAACCCGCCATAGCAAGTTAGACAGTACACCCCAAAATGTTTGTTACAATGAACAATCCTAGACTCCCGCATTGTCTGCCCCCACCATTCGCCATAGCAAATGAGGCAACACTTAGAACCCAACCCTGCTATAGCAGGGTAGACACAGTAAACCCCTTAAACTCAGGCCCAATCCTACCACCTTCTTGCAGAGATGATCTAGCAGAACTCAAGGATCTGTTTATCCAAGGGTTCAAGGCCATGAAGGACGCAATTGCAGCAGAAATCAATAGGTAACTAGAGATCCTCAGGGAAAGGTAGGAAGAAAGGCTCCTCTTAATAGAAAAACATATAACAAAAATATATGAGGAGACAGAGGAGTTAGCCATCCAGCTCATAGGAATCTATAAAGACCAACTACAAGCTTCTTCCGCCGAGGCTATAAAAAGGATATCCCTTATCCACAAGGGGACAGTACAGGCTCCTAAGAAGGGAATACCCCGAAAAAGGGTAATAATAGACCCTTGCCCTACAGAGATACCTGAAACTAGGCCACTACACGAAATTAATTTTTCTAGCTTCGAAAGCTCATATAGCCTAGAGGAGACAATAAGCCTAGATTCAGAATCTACTCCCCACTTCTTCAGGGCCGTTCAAAATGCCCCACCATTGGTAACCTCCAATGAAGAAGAAGATTTCGAACCCCAATCCGAGATTGACCTCGCTTCAGACACCCTTTCATACACCCAAGGTTCTTCAGAAACCTCGTTCAAATCCGCATGTTCTTGGATAGTCACCTCTGACTCATCCGAGGATGATAATAGTCAAAACCCACTTAGTATGCCCCTCATAACACGATCCCATCTATTACCGAACCGAGGCACTGCACTGGTAGAAGCAATTGATAGGCAGCCCCCCTGAAATCACTACACTAATACTTTTTGTAGTCAAACCACCAATAGTGGAACTATAAGAACTACCACCACTCTGAAATATGCCTTTCTGTATGCTAATGACAAGCTACCAGTTATAATAGCTAACAATCTCACAACTAAGCAAGAAAGAGACTTGGTAGGAATGTTAAAAAAATATAAAATGGCTAAAGGATTGACATTAGCAGACACACTAGGAATAAACCCCTCAGTATGTACCTATAAAATCCTCCTTAATGAAAATTCTAAGCCTAGGAGGCAGCTCTAAAGGCGGCTAAAGCCCCAAATCTTGGACGTAGTGAAAAAGGAAATTACAAAACTGCTAAGCACGGGAATTATTTACCCAATCTCGGACAGCGAATGGGTTAGCCCTATCTAGGTAGTACCTAAGAAAAATGGGATAACCATAGTAAAAAATAAGAATGATGAAGTAATACCCACCAGAATCCAAAACTCTTGGTGAATGTGCATAGATTACAGGAAACTGAATGAGGCAACTAGGAAAGACCATTTCCCTCTACCATCTATATATCAAATGCTGGAACGTTTGGCGAGAAAATCTCATTACTATTTCCTCATGTCTTCTCAGGGTACTTCCAAGTACCAATAGCACCGGAAGACAAAGAGAAAACCACATTCACCTGCCCCTTTGGGCACATTCGCCTACTGGAGAATGCCTTTCAGACTATGCAATGCACCCGGAACTTTCCAAAGGTGCATGATGTCCATCTTCAACGAGTTATTGGAAGACTGTATGGAAGTATTCATGGATGACTTCACTGTCTATGGTGACTCATTTGATTCCTGTTTACATAGACTAGAAAAAGTACTCCAAAGGTGCATAGAAAAGAAGTTAGTCTTGAATTTTGAAAAATGTCACTTTATGGTCAAACAAGGGATAGTGTTAGGATATCTGGTCTCAGAAAAAGGGATAGAAGTAGACAAGGCCAAAATAGAAGTAATCTCATCTCTTCCATACCCTGCAAATTTAAAAGAACTAAGGTCATTCTTAGGACACGCTGGGTTCTTTAGAAGGTTCATCAAGGACATCAGCAAAATTGCACATCCACTATCCCATCTCTTACAAAAAGACATGGAGTTTAACTTCAGCAAGAATTTTCAATAGGGATTCAATGACCTTAAAGCAAAACTCATATCCCATCCTATCCTCAGTGGACCTGATTGGAGCCTCCCTTTTGAGCTTTCTTGCGATGCATCTAATTTCTCTGTCGGGATCATGTTAGGTCAAAAGAAGGACAGAGATCCAAGGGCAATCGCGTATGCCTCAAAAACCTTGGTTGCTGCACAGGTCAACTACACTGCCACCGAAAAAGAACTTTATGCTATAATATTCGCCTTGGAGAAATTCAGGCAATACCTTCTCAATTCAAAAGTTGAAGTTTATTCGGACCATGCGGCAGTGAGGTACCTCTTCAGTAAAACCCATGCTAAACCTCGAATGCTCAGGTCGGCACTACTACTATAAGAATTCGATATCGAAATCAAAGATAGAGCCGACACCGAAAACCTCGTAGCTGACCACCTAAGTTGACTACCTAAAAAAATAGAAGGAATAGAAGCACCAAACCAAGTTTGTGACTCCTTCCCCAATTCAAGGCTATGCACCGTTAGTATGATAGAGCCATGATACACACACATAGTCAATTATATCAAAGGGGGGGGCTTGGTACCACCTTCCATGCCAACTTTCCAACTCCAAAAAGGGAAAAAGGAAACTAAACTATGTGTGGGACGCCCCGAATATCTGGCGACTGTGCGTTGACCAGGTAATACGAAGGTGTGTCCCCAAGGAAGAGTAAATAGAGATCCTCAATGCATGCCGTAACCTAGAATGTGGAGGGCACTTCAATGGAAAGAAAATAGCCCGTGAAATACTAAACAGTGCATTCTACTGGCCTACTCTAGTCTAAGATGCCGTAGAATATTGCAAGGCATGCGACAAATGTCAACGGTTAGGAAAAATAGGCTGGCGACATCAAACACTCCAACAACCAATGTTGTTGTGTGAACTGTTCAATGTCTGGGGAATAGATTTCATGGGCCCACCCATTTATTTGTTTTCCGGAATGGGATAATTAGCAGAACTCTAAAGTCTTAAAATTTCTATAATCACGAAGTGGTTCCCACCGCCCCCACACTTAAAACAATCATTTTCCTCAATGCTTAATGGACACGGAGTTTTAAGACGGAAGGGTACTTAGCAAAGCGAGATAGATTCAATAGATAGAAGAATATGCATTCATTTAAAGATAGATATTACGGCATAAAATAGAGATGGCTTAGTCACAGGTCTTTGGGAACTCAAAATAAAAATTGATAAAAAGAAAACTCGAACAAGAATGAAAGAAAACAAAATTATCGAGAATGCAGAACTTTTAAACAAAATTATTAGGTAAGATATTCTCCCCCCCCCCCCCACACACTTATTTGACAGTTAATTTTTTACCCACAACAGACCGGGTAATTTGGTGAAAGAAATACTTACCTCGCCCTGAAAGACTATGACTGAAAAATGAGCAGTGTCTCTATTTTACTTTATTTAGAATTGCTTTCTTTCTATTTATACCTATGCAGTTGTACAAGAAAACTACTAAACGAATAATCATTAGTCATTTTCATGGTTTACTCCCCTACACTTTAGGATCAAGCATTCTATGTTCAGGTGTAGGGGGTATTTAGTGTACTCCTTTCCTTTACCTGTTTATCTCTGTTTTAGGGGTTGGACACCTGCATACAAAAATATTCATAGCAATTCAAAATATTGGCCATCAATAGCCTTTAGTTAGACAACATTCATCATTCAATTATACATTGTCATTTAGGTTATGTTAAAAAAATAAAATAAAAAGAAACAAAAAACTCAATTGAAAACTAACAAAATTTAAAAATTACTACTACTGGAAGGTTTCCTCCCCCACACTTATCCTAGAGGGCTAACAAAATTCAGGATAAGGTGATGAAAGAAACAGCCAGATGGTCAATTCGGCTTTAGATTCTCCTTGAAAAGTCAGAGCGGTAGTAGGTACCTACACTCTAGGGAACATTCAGTGTTCCCTTTCACCTTTCCAAGTCGCAGATTCTTTTTGAATATTCTATAAATTATGGTGAACCTGCTATTTAGGGAACTTTTAGTATTCCCCTTCGACTTACTAATGCGCAGGTTCTCCTTCAAAATAGTAGGAGAAACTTGCTTTTTGAGGAACGTTCAGTATTCCCCTCCCTATGTTTATCTTTCCCTTCGGTGATCCATATTGCTAAATCTACTTCACCTTGATCTAAGATGCTTTCCATTTTAGGGCTTCTATTGTCTATACCTATATCATAAACATTATTTGTCTTATGGGTAAAAGTGGGAATATTAGTTTGCAAGGAAGGGGCAAGGGGTGTTTCTTTTTGGATCTCAGGTTGTCCCATTTTCTCTTCAAGCGAAGGACTTGTGAGCGTGGGTGGATAGTGATTTTTTGTTCTTCTAGCTTCCTTGAGTTCCTCCTCTTCTTGAGGTTTAAATCGGATGGTTTTCTTTTTACTCGCGGGAACAGGCGAAACGATTGGAACTTCAGTGCCCTTTTGTTCTATATCTTTTCCTATCGAAGTTTCAACACCTTCAAAACAAGGCAAATTATCCATCCCATCATTAGTAAGCGCAAAGAAAGACAAAGGGGAAGAATTTTGCGGAACGGAAAGCCGTTCATTTATTTCTATATTACTAGGTGTTTTACTATTATGTTCATAAGGGGGTAAGGAAAAGAATACGCGCTTTTCTACTTTGGCCTTCTTGCTATGGATTTCTCTTGGAGGAATTTCCGTTGGTTCCTTGTCTACAAAGGTTCCCTTTTCCACAGCCCTTGCAATAGCGACTTGTAGTTAGTCCTTATAGATTTCCAGGAGTTGGACGGCTAATTTCTCCGTTTCCTCATTTTTTTGTCTGTTCTTCTATCAGGAGGAACCGTTCTTCCCATTGTACTATAAGATTCTCTAGTTGCTTATTGGTCTCTACTCGTTCTTCTACAACTGCAACTTTCATGGCCTTGAACCCATGGATGAACACATCCTTGAGTTCTACCAGGTCATTTGCAAATGGGAGTGATGGGGTTTGGCTTAGGGGTTTTCTTGGGCTTGATGGTCCCCCGAGGAAATTAGGACTCCCATGGGGATTGCTTATCCTCCAATTATAATTCGGTTGATGATGTAATCCTTTAATGAATTTGCTTAGAGTACCTATTTTATGTTCGGATCGTTGCTGGTGCATGGTTGGAACTTTTTCATGAAAATTGGTGTAGTCATCAGCCTCATATTCGTAGATAGGGTGAAGATATCTATCCATAAAAATTTATTATCTTATAAAGAAAATTTTTGACAACCTAAGTATTTTCATTTTAAAGGAAAATGAAAGACGAAAATAGATATATTAATTTTTTTTTTGTAAAGAAAAGGAAAAGGAAAAGGAAGAGAAAAAAAAAGAAAATTAAAAAGGATAAGAAAAATGCATATATATATATATATATATATTAAAGAAAGAAAGAAAGAAAATCGTAGAAAAGGAAAAAGAAAATTAAAAGCTAATACTTAATTGTTCGAGATACATAACCAACTTCGGATGAATCCAATGATTCCCCGGCAATGGCGCCAATTTAATCGTCACTTTAATTCGAATTACTCTTAATTGAGGTTTCAACCGGTCGTCACGATTGTGATCAAATAAAAACCTCAGCTAGCACAGGGTGTAACCGAAGGGTCGAATCTCTCCCATAATCTTCGTCTTGTTCCTATAATTGGTTAGTTTCCAAAGCAAGCAGGTATTCGCAGAATGAGTAGCGAGTTGATGGTTTAAAGGGTCAAATATATATGAAGCAGGATCCCAAGAAGAATAGAACCAGGAAATCATGGCCAATAAGAAGTTATTCAGGTTTAATTAATTGATTCCAAAATTCATCCTATTCATGATAGTCAAGCATTATGAAAGCCTATCTAATGATAATGTTATTCCCGACTGGGAACATCAATAACATTCATAGAAAGATTTTATGACATACTCAATGATCAACTTCCTAACCAGGAACAATTAATTCAAATAAATTTTATCGCAATTAAAAGATGCATACGATCAAGAACCCAATAAATAGATATATATCTGAATCTCAAGAAATAGAAATCCCAAGTGCTCTACCACATAAGCAATGATTATCGATCCGATATGAATGATCTAGTATACTACGTACATGCCCATTCATGGAAGAATCTAATAAACTAATGACATGTGATCAAGGAGCAAAATACATTCTATAAATCGAAAAGGATAAAATACAAAAGGCAAATGAATTAACAAAGCCTAATAAAGAGCCATTGGCTCATGCCTACACTAGTTCTTCTTAGAAACCGAAGAAGAACTAAGCTGCTCATATTCTCTCTACACTCTAGTATACTAAAATATATGGGAATCACTGAGTGCCTTTTCAACCTTGTGAGACGCCTATTTATATTGCTCTAGAACCTCCAATTTGATTAGGAATAGGATGGAGATAACTATTAATTGGTATGGAATTTAATATTTGAATTAAACCAATTTAAAAGAATCTCCAACTCCTTAGATGACTGGGATCCTTCTTAAATTCATCCATAAGGTTGTTGTCCACGTCATTAGCCTTGCCATACTGCACAATTCGCTGTGGGTAACAAATTGGCTCGCCACAATGAGCTGTTGGGTCACTCACTGTGGCGAACTGTTTTACTCGCTGCAGTGAGTTCTTCTCTGCTTGCTGTGGCAAATGGTTTTGCTTGCTGCAGTGAATACTCCGTTCCTTTCTTGATTTGCTCTCCTTCTAGGACTTGCTACGAGTTGTTGCTTTGGCTCCGGTTCCTTTACTTGGAGTATACCATCCCATTGATCCCTGTTAAGCCTGTAGCACACTCAACAAACATCAAACGCACCTATATGATATTCTACATATTTTATGGATAATAAAAAATATCAATAAATAGTGCTTTTTATGGGCATTTTATCACATTTTTTGCTCTACTTCTTATGTCAAAATATTCAACCTTTTTGGTGCAAAATCATATGTTTTTATCTATAATTTATGCTATTTAACACCCTAAAGTTAGGTTGATTTTGGGTGTGATCAACGGCGTCTACAAGGTTTACTACCTTTTTTGGTGTAATACCCACAGGAACATAGGCTTCGGCCAATGCTTTCAATAATGCCTTTCTATGGGTCTCTAGACTCAATAGAAGTGTCAAGATTGAGATTTTTGACAGGGTATTCTTCAACTATTCCCCCAGATCATACTCGCTACTCTTCACCACAGCCAGGAACTCCTCCTCTAAGTCTTTGTGCGCACAATTGGCATCTTTCTCTCCAGAAGCTTCAGGTTTGTCATTAAGCATATTTTTAGCATAGAGACGGCCACTTCTAGGAATGCCCTATCCCTGAGTGATGTTTGGAGCTACCTCTTCTTTCTTGACTTCTACTCCATTGGCTTTCACGATGGGGGTATACCTCCAAGGGACAACTTTATCGGTCTCATAGGGAAATGGTGCAGGAGGATGTATCCTAATATAGGGTTGTGTAATTGATACTATTGGTGATGATGGTAAAGATGGAATTTTTTATGAAGGTAGTGCTTTGGGAGACGGATGGCATATGGTAAAGGCTAGTAGATTGCTGATGGATTTCTGAGCAGTTGGAAAAGTGGGTATATCAAGGGTAAAGGATATATTAGGCTTTGGAGGAGTAGAGTCGATTTCTTGAATGGCTACACACACAACCTCAGAGTTGTGGACTTTGTTCACTAAAATCAGTCCCAGATCCATGCATTTTTAGGCAAGAAATCCCCATTCCCCACATTCATCAGTGGTGTGGTCCCTCGAATGGTGGTATAAGCATCTATACTGGTATTCCTCTGACACCTTTGGCATATTACCTACAGCTGCAAGGGCTATGTATATCTCATGTAAGGAGAAAGAGGCATTGATGACTTGTCGGCTTCTCTCTTCATCATATTGAATCACGTTCACACCTTTCCATTTGTCATGATCTGGAAGAGGGTTCTTAGTGATGTTTGGCAACTTCAACCATCCCGCATCTATGATCTACCACACATGATCTTTGAAATGAAAGCAACTATCAATCGAATGGCCAGACGCTCCCATGTGGTCTATACAATTCAACTCCGGCTTGTACCATGCAGGATATGGTGGATTGAAAATCTTCCCAGGCCTCGGGCACATGATCTTCTGGCCAACAAGGTATTCATACAACTTTGCTTTGCTAATCCCCAAATATGGTAATTCTTTCCTACCTTGGGAATTATTGTTTGGCTAGCAAGGCTGCTCAGTCTGAGTACTTCCCATAGTATTATCATCAGTGAAATTGCCATAGCTGGGTGTCTGATTATTCTAAACATAATTGACATTCTCCTCATTCTTCTTGTTTCCCCCCATATCCTGAGGAGTGATTCTTCTTATTTAAGGCACTCTCTTTGATCTTGGCATCAATCTCCTCCCCAACTGCAACTAGCTCTGAGAAATCCTCATAAGGAAGTAGCGACAATGTATCAAAAGCTGGATCTTGCAATGAATTAATAAAGTACTTGCGAATCTCCCTGTGGTTCATAGGAGGTTGTACTTCTGCAGCGACCTCTCTCAACCGTGATGGATATTCTCTGAATAACTCATTGTTTCTCCTTCTGAAAGCCATCACACTTTCTTGAGTCAAATCACTGTGGACGTTATGCTTGAAGTGAGCTCTGAAAGTTTTCACCATGGAGGACCAGGACTTCATAACCTCTTTATCTAGTCTCATGAACCACTTATATGCGCCCCCCTTCAGACTATTGTGAAGTGCACTAGGAAGAATGTGGGTCCAGAGATGAATCTTCCCATTGTTGCACAATAACCCCTCAGATGCTGGTTAGGGTTGGAACTTCCATCATATCTCTCGAAATTTGGCGGCTTGAGCTTCGGAGGCGCCTGCACCTTAGGGAATGGGAACAAATCCACACGAACATCATCTTCCACTGTCTTCTTCTCCTTTAGAATCTCCAATTTCTTATTGATCTATTGAAGGGCCTTTTCCATATCTTCAAAAGACTTGTTTGTTGTATTGATAGAAGCCTGCTTTGAAGTCTGAGCTTTTGAATCCTCTTGTACCTTCCTAGCCTTCAGATATGCCAGGATGACAGCTTCATTGATAGATAAGCCCCCGAGAACCATCTTGTAGGGCTTTCTCCATCTCAATTTTTCATTAATAGGCTCCTCCTCTTTTTCAGGATAAAAGAAGTTGATGGCATGATCTCTAGGCAGCTGAGAGGTTATCACCTTTCTTTTTTTGGCTCCAATATCCTTATCAAGATGTACTAAAGTACCAAGATCAACAGCCTTTCCAGCACTCTTTTCCATCAAATTTCATATATGATCTACCCTATCACTCAGGGTATTCATGTGAGCAATGCTATCAACCAGTTGCTGCCTCATCTTAGTGATCTCCACAGGTGGGACTGGTGCTTCAGCAGTTGGGTCGTGACTCCATGACTTGTCCTTTGAATTTGGTGGAAAATTGATGAATATAATGACTAATAGGCGTGCTCTTTTTCCTACTTATCTTGGTACCTGATAAAGGAAAAAGATACATTTTACGATTTATTATTTATTTCAAGGTTATATGCATGACATCTTTGAGAACTTGGGACATTAAGACCCAATGTGAATATTGAGAGTTGATGAACTTGTGATGGAAGCATAATGGCTTTCCATGCAAGCATCTTAGAGTGAGATCTGTTAACCCTTGATATGTTGCGATGAATGCGATTGATGTGAATGATTGATCATGCAAACGATGGAAATGAATATGATGCTTGAGATGTATGATCGAACCCAAAAAAACCTAACTTTAGGGTGTTAAATAGCACAAATAATAGATAAATATATAGGAATTTACACCAAAAAAGGTTGAATATTTTGACATAAAGAATAAGAAAATGTAATAAAATGCCCATAAAAAGCATCAATTTTGATATTCTTGATTTTCCGTAAAACCTGTGGAATTTTAGATAGGTGCGTTTGATATTTGTTGAGTGCTACAGGCTTAACAGGGATCAATGGGAAGGATATATTCCAAGCACATGAACCAAAACCAAAGCAAAAACTCGTAGCAAGGCCAAGAAGGAGATCAAGACAAGCAAAGAATAAAGCATTCGCCTTGGCAAGCAGAAAGACTCGCCACAACAAGCAATAGAAGACTCGCCACAACGAGTACAAGAAGACTCACCACGACGAGCACAATTGGCTCACCACAGCGAGTGGCAAGGCTGACGTGGCAGATGATGTTGACAACAACTTAATGAACGAAAATAAGGATTCTAGTCATACGAAGATTTGGAGAAGCACTCAAATTGGTTTGAATTCAAAAGTCAAACCCCGTATCAATGATCACTAATCTCCATCCTAATCCCAGTCAAACTGTGACTCCCAGAGCATTATAAAAAAGGATTCATCAAGTTAAGAAGAGACACGTAAAGACAAAGACCTGTTGAATCACATATTAAATCTAATATCTTTGTCTTTATTACAATCTTCATTTGCCCTTTCATTCCACAAATACTTGTTTTGCTTGGATCACTAACCAACTACAGGATCAGTCCTACTATTCTGTGAGAAATTCGACCCTTGGGTTACACCCTGTGCTACCCTGACGTTTTTATTTGATCATGATTGTGACGATCGGTCGAGACCTTAACTGGAAGAAATTTGAAGGAGTATTCGACGAAGATGAAATTGGCGTCATTGCCAGGGAATCATCGGTTAACCTAAGGTTGGTTACGTCTTTGAGGAATAGGTATTTTTTTTATTTTCTTTTAAATTCGCAATTGTCTTTTTTGATCTTTTTCGTCATAGTATATCATAAAATCTTTTGATTCATGTTATTGATGTTCCCGGTCACGGATAACATTGTCATTACATAGGCTTTCATAATGCATGACTATCTTGAATAGGATGACTTTAGAATGGACTAGTTGAACCTAAAAACCTTTAGATTGGCTAGGATTGCTGAGTTCTATTATTTGTGGGACCTGTTCATTACATATTGAATTTAATATCTTTGACCCTTTTTGCTATAATAATCTTTGTCCCTTTCATTCCACGAATACTTGTTTTGCTTAAATCACTAACCAATTGCAGGATCAATCTGAAGATTCTGTGAGAGATTGGACCCTTGGGTTACACCCTGTGCTACCCTAAGGTTTTTATTTGATCACGATCGTGACGACCAGTCAGAACTTCGACTCGAAGAAATTCGAAAGAGTAATTTACGATAGATCAAACCTCCGCTGTTTCCTATATTCTGGCAGCCCTCTGGGTCACCGGAATATCAGTGGCACCCATTGTGGTCTTCCCAGGACCATAAGAACACAAAAAAAATAGATAGCACAGTTACAGAATGTCAGAGATGCATTCAAGAAACCGTACCCCATGGCTATTGCAGCAAACATAAACGGATATATGGTGAAGATCATGACCTATCACATCATGGTGAAGATCAAACTCAAGAAATGATGCAACAATCAAGAAAACACATAGACTATAACCAGTCTTGACAAAATCATGACCTATCACATCATAAGCAGAAGAGAAGACACCATAACACCCCAACGACAGTAATAGAAAAAACTTCCTTCAAGCACATCATTCACAACGATGACAATAATATGGAACCGTAACCCATGGTCATTGTAGTAAACATAAACAGATATGTGTTGAAGCGAATCCTAATTGACCAAGGATCTGCTATAGACGTACTATACTACCATGCCTTTAAGAAAATAAGAGACAGACAAAGATTTGCGACCCGCATGCCAAAGTCTGGTAAGCGTCACTAGCGAGGAAATCAAAATATCAGGTACGATTGAATTATCTTTCTCTTCAGGGAAATTGCAAAGGAAAGCCAAACATAGGGTATGTTTTCTCATATTAGCTATATAGAATCAACCTATAACGCCATAATAGGGAGACCTACACTAAACAAAAGAAGAATGCAATGATTTTCCGTATACGTACAGTGGTACAGGCCAGTAGTTTTGAGCTTAGATTGCTATATTGATGACACCCATATTTACCCTTGTTATTATTAGCATTTGGAAAGTTTTTTTTTTTTAGTTTAAAGAGCTATAATGCATGATCTAGTGTTATTCTAGGGTAACAAGGGATTAAATTGCAATCTTTCTATATTCATGGTTTTAACAAATAAATTGTGATAATTATCGGGTTTGATTATCTTGAGGAACTTCATAATAGCTTTTGGATGATTTATAGGTTAATTAGATTGAGAAATGGAAATGATTCAAAGCTTTAAAGATTAGAAAAGAAGCTGGAAAGCGAAGCCGGTGCGAGATTTGAAGCCAAGGGGAAGTTGCAAAAAGTTGAGTTCACTGCACTACACGCTGCCAGCGTGCAAGTCAACATATGAGAGAAAAAAGAGCCATTTTATTAAAGTTGCACACTCCCAGCATGCAGACGAGAGAACGCACTAGATTCGGGAATTTCAGCAGCAAACTCCATTTTGGGCCACTCCGAGCCAAGCCCAACTCGTCCAATCTGCCACAAAATGAACTATATCATAAAGGAAAGTGATCACACCCAAAATTAACATAACTTTAGGGTGTTAAATAGCACGAATTGTAGATAAATATTTTACACCAAAAAGGTTGAATATTTTGAGATAAGGAATAGAGCCAAAAATGTGATAAAATGCCCATAAAAAGTACTATTTATTGATATTCTTGATTATTCGTAAAATATGTCAAATATCGGATAGCCCTATGCAGGTCCAACTCGATTTCTTAAGTGTTGGGATCAATGGGAATAGCCCCGTGTAGGTTGAATCCTTTGATTTTAAATGTGGTAAAGAAAGAGGTCACTAAGCTTTTGAGTGCAGGTATTAAATACCCAATTTCTGATAGTAAATGGGTTAGCCCCGTGCAGGTTGTAACAAAGAAGAGTGGGATCACAACAGTGAAAAATGAGAAAGATGAGTTAATTCCCACTAGAGTCCAGAACACGTGGCGCATGTGTAATGACTATAAAAAAATTAAATGAGGCCACTTGAAAGGACCATTTCCCTTTACCTTTTATTGATTAGATGCTTTAGAGGCTTGCTGGAAAGTCTTATTATTGTTTCCTTGATGGTTTTTCTAGTTATTTTCAGGTACCAATTGCTCCAGAGGATCAAGAGAGGACTACTTTCACATGCCGTTTTCGCACCTTCGCATATAGAAGGATGCCCTTCGGCCTTTGCAATGCCCCAGGGACTTTTCAAAGGTGCATGATGGCAATTCACAGTGAGTTCCTGGAGGAAAGTATGGAAGTCTTCATAGATGACTTCACGGTTTATGGTACCTCTTTTGAGTCTTGCTTGAATAGCCTTGAAAAGGTTTTAGATAGATGCATTGAGAAAAGCCTAATTTTAAATTTTGAGAAATGTCATTTTATGGTCAATCAAGGTATTGTCCTAGGTCATTTGATTTCTAAAAAAGGAATTCAGGTGGATAAAGCAAAAATAGAAGTCATTTCCTCTCTCCCATACCCTACATGTGTTAAAGAAAATAGATCATTTTTGGGTCATGTGGGTTTCTATAGGAGGTTCATTAAGGATTTTAGCAAAATTGCATATCCATTGTCTTAATTACTTCAAAAAGATGTAGAGTTTGATTTTAATGAAGCATGTAGGTATGTTTTTCATGAACTGAAATCTATACTTGTTTCTCCCCCAATACTTTCTGCTCCTAATTAGCAATTACATTTTGAGATTTCATGTGATGCTTCTAATTTTGCTTTTGGAGCCATGCTAGGGTAGAAGGAGAACAGAATTTCTAGAGTGATTGCATATGCCTCCAAGACACTAGACTTGGCACAAATTAATTATACCACCATTGAAAAAGAATTGTTTGTCGTTGTCTTTGCCTTGGAGAAATTTAGACCTTACTTGCTTAATTCTAAGGTTGTAGTGTTTTTTGACCATGCTGCAGTGAAGTATCTTTTCTCAAAACCTCATTCCAAGCCTAGACTACTCAGATAGACCCTTCTCTTGCAAGAATTTGACATAGAGATTAAGGATAGAGTAGGAGTTGAGAATCCTATGACAGATCATTTGAGTCGCTTACCTGAAGATACAAAGGGAGTGGACTCTTCTAACTCTACTTTTGATACTTTTCCAGATTCTTTGTTATGAACCATAGCTCGTCATGAGCCTTGGTAAGCTCATATAGTGCATTTTCTCATTAGTGGAGTGACACCCCCTTCTATGTCTACTTTTTAGGTACAAAAGCTAAAGGAGATGCCACACATTATGCTTGGGATGCGCCTCATCTTTGGAGACCATGTGTTGACCAAGTCATTCGAAGGTGCTTTACCAGAGGAAGAACAAGATAGCATCTTAACTGCCTGTCATACCTTGGCTTGTGGGGGGCATTTTGGTGGAAAGAAAACCTCTAGGAAAGTCTTAGACTGTGGTTTTTATTGGCCAACTTTAGTTAAGGATTCTGTCAATTTTTGTAAAACTTGTGATAAGTGTCAACGTTTTGGGGGTTTGGGATGGAAACAAGAAATGCCTCAACAACCAATTTTTTTTGTGAAATTTTTTATGTTTAGGGCATAGATTTTATGGGGCCCTTTCCCCAATAATCGGGTTTACTTATATTTTATTGGCAATAGACTATGTTTCAAAGTGGATAGATGCCGTACCCACTAGGAAGGATGATGCTCAAACCGTAGCTAAATTTGTCAAGTCTAATATCTTGTGTAGGTTTGGGATCCCTAGAGCTATAATTAGTGATCAGGGCACCCACTTTTGCAATAGGCTTTTCAATAGCCTATTAGCTAAGCATGGTGTCCGACATAAAGTTTCCACACCTTACCGCCCACAAACCAATGGACAAGCAAAGGTGTCTAACATGGAAGTTAAGATGATTCTTGAAAGGGTGTGCAACCTTCCCGAAAAGATACTTGAAGAAGCTCTTTGGGCATATCGCATAGCCTACAAAACTCCAATAGGCATGTCCCCTTATTGCCTAGTTTTTGGTAAAGCTTGTCATTTGCCGGTTGAATTAGAGCATAAGGCATATTGAGCGGTGCGAAAATGCAACTTAGATATGGAAGCTGCAGGAGAAGAAAGAAAGCTCCAATTGCAAGAGCTTGATGAAATGAGAGCTGAAGCATATGAAAATGCCAGACCATACAAGGAGAAGATAGAGAAAATTCATGACAAAGGCATTCTCAGAAAAAGCTTTAGTGTTGGGGATAAAGTTTCAAAATTCAAAGCAAGATTTATATTCAAGCAAGGAATGATGAAAACTCATTGGGATGGACCATTCACAGTGACCAAGGCCTTTCCCTATGGAGCAGTGGAGATAATGGAAGATTCAATGGGGGTCGTGCAATTGATGAAGGGTCACATGTTGAAATTGTTCAAAGAAAACTCCAAGCCCCCCTGAGGGGCCAGGTCATCTCTTTCCTTTTCTCATCTTGCATTTAATTTGTTGCTCATATGGATTGCTTGAGATGAGTGTGGGGGAAGAGATTTTTGAGTAGGTAGTAGATTGTGGAATTTTTCTTTGTGGTTTAATTGTGTTTTTGCGTCTTTTGTGGTATTTGTTTGTGCTTTGTGTGTTTGTTTTATTTTCGTTATTAAACATTCCCTTGGTTGTTCAATGCATGAATCATGATGTATGAGGTTTGCATTTTATGGATGGAAGCCAGCAAATTAGGTTCTAGGAGTAGGAATAGATGAATTTTTATGTTTTTTAGGAGTCTCTAGTTGGGTATAGAAATAAATGGAATGAAGAAATGAAGTTTAGGGGTCAAAATGCCTTGTTTTAGGCATGTCTCTATTCTACCCGCTGCCAGCAATTAGCCTTGCCCACTGCCAGCAGGAGCTACAGATAGCCTCCCCTATTTTTCCTTCCTTAGTTTCGTTTTTGACTTACCCGCTGCCTGCGGGTGGCCTTCTACCCGCTGCCAGCTCGTGAGTTTGTAAACAATTAAAAAAAGAGAAAAAAGAAAAGAAAGATAATTTAATTTAATAGTTAATTATTATTATTATTATTATTCTTTTATTTTTAAATTTCAAATTTTTTCTTTTCTGAACCCCAAATCCCTAATCCCTCTTCTATGTGCCCAGACACTAGAGCATGGCTGCACTTTATCTATCATAACATTCTTCCTTCCAGTCATGGTACTGACATACCCTCTCACCAAGCCTACCTCATACACTTATTTATGAAGAATGAGAGATTTGATGTGGTCGGGTTGATTTTTGACTCGCTCAAGAAGGCTTCAGTAAAGGGGGTAAACGGGCAAATTTTGTTATTTCCACATCTCATATCTCAAAAGTACAAGAGAGCGGGTGTTCCGTAGCTCGACTCTGACTTAGAGTTTGATCCTGTGAACACCAGGGATTATAGTAGGTTGGGATTTGGGAAAACTCCGGTGATTAGACCCCTGTGCCAGGCGAAAATGTCAGGAGGCGGCGAGATGAAGCCTCCACTAGTCAGAACCCTCCGCAACCTTCAGAGCCAATGTCGTAGACCTCCAACCAGAAGTTAGACTTCCTGATCTTTGAGCATCGTGCCCTTAGGGGTGAACTCCACACCCTTCGGGATGAAATCCACAATATGCAAGCTAGCTTCTTAACTTTTCAGGTCGAGGTCCGAGACAATTTTAGAGCGTTGCGGGAGGGAAGTGATTCAGCCCGAATCTGAGCCAAATACTTGCTGACCTTATCTGTTTTATTTCTTTTGCTATTGAGCTACTGATGGCTCATTTAACTATTGGAACCTTATAATTTTATGTATTCTGATCTATTTAGCTGCTTAGCTTACTTTGCTCGCCCTTCTTTTCCTGTTTTTGCAATTGATTGATTTTCTACTTGTGGATCTCCGTGTTTGCGCTTCTTTGTCCTACCTTTCTGCATTGAGGACAATGCTTGTTGCAAGTGTGGGGGAGAAGTTTGTGAAGTGAATGATTGCTATTTGAATTGCTGAATGGGCAGGTTACCTTGTGATTATTGCGAGTGTTGACATCAGATTTATATTTCTGTTTATTGAATGAGATTGTGTTTTTGACTCCTTGTGGATTTAGCTTTTCAGCTTCTATTCTTGTGGATGTAAATATAAATGTAAATGCACAGGTTTTGAGTCCTTTGTTTTTGGATATTATCAGCTGAGTAGATACAATCTTGCTTTTGTTTAGACTTTTGGGATTAATGATGCTAATTAGGAATTCCATAAGCACGTTTTGATATCTACTCAATTTTTTCAAAAGAATTCTTTGGAAACTACACTTAACTTTTGCACTTGTTTAAGCTTTTTAGAAAATGTTTTCAAGTTGTGTGTCAAGAACCAGCAGAATGCACAATCGTTTCAAGAATAAGAAACAAATTTTCAACAGATTAGTGCTCTCTAATTCACAACTTAAGCAGGTCACTTATGTGAGTAATTAATTAGGCATGCATTGATCGATGTGAGAAGTAACCTAGCCTTGTTGGAAGATTTTGAGCCAAACACTATATTTTTCTTCTTGCATAATATTTGTGTGTTGTCTGCTTACTTAGTCACTTTCTAGAACTTGATTGAAATCTTGTTGAAGCTTGTCACGTGTTAGTTAAATGAAAATGATTGAGGCATTTGTTTCACTCACCTATATCCCATACACAAACTACTTCTTTTGTTATCCATAGTCACCCCCCCCCCTTTGAGCTATAATTTTTGGTTTTCTAAGCATTTTGCACTATGACTTTTAATTAAATGTTTGACTTTGGGTTCCTTAGTTTCTGACCACTCATCTTCCTGGGTTGAAATCGTCTAATCGATCCAATCAAGCAAAAATCTTGAAAAGAAAGAAAAATAACTAAATAAATTATATATATATATATATATATATATACATATAAAGGGGAATAGAAAAGAAAGAAAAGCAGTAAAAAAGAGAAAAGAAAAAAATGATGATGAACAAAAGAGTTGCAACCGAAAGCAATAAGGATCTTAGGCAAGTTTCTTGGTGGTTGGAAGATGATTGTTTGGTTAGAGTCTTTTGGAACCCAAGTAATCTTTTAATTGGAATACAATTCAAAATGTTTAGTTTTGCATACTTTCCTTCTTTACAAACACTTTTGACCATGACCATGCATCCATCATTACAAGCCATTAAGACCTAATGATTTGTTGAGCTAACGCATTCTCAGTGGAGATCTAGATCTCTCTCAAGCCTATGGTAAAGTGCTAAGTAAGTAAGATTAGAGGGAAAATGTCCAACATTAGTGAGTAGAGCGAAACACTTGAGTCATCGGTTATTTGCATGTTCTAGTTGATTGCTATGCATGATTATTTTGCTTTTGTTGCATGAACCAAGAAGATGGCTTCTTGCTTAGTTGTTTTGCATCTTGATTTGGTTGGTCATTCTGCTGCTTCCTGCATATCCCTTGATTGCATTTTTTACTGATTGCTTTGCCAGGAGTACAAAGGTCCAAGTGTGGGGGAGTTGATAATACCAATATTTACCCTTGCATATTTTGGCATTTGACAAGCTTTTGTTGAGTTTAAAGAGTCATTATGCATGATTTAACGTTATTCAAGGGCACTTAAGGACATAAATCACAATCTTGCTAATTCCATGGTTTTAATGAATAAATTGCGATAATTCTCGAGTTTTCTTAATTTGAGAACCTCACAATTGTTTTTGATTGATTTGTAGGTCAACTAGGTTGAGGAATAGCAAGAACTCAAGTGCTAGAGGTCGGGAAAGAAGCTGGAAAGTGAAGCCGATGCAAGAATTGAAGCTTAGAGGCAATTTTGGACCCATAATTTTGTTCTACCCACTGGCAGCGGGTAGACTTCAGTTCAGAGGGGAAAATTCTCATTTTAAGTAATCCACCAGCTGCCAGCGGGTACATCAGATTTGCAAAATTTTCTCACGATTTTATGAGCTGAAACGAATTGTGGGCCCACTTTTTCAGCATTTTACCACAAAGGGAGCATCTTAGGTCGAAGGGGAAGGAATATTCTGAAGTTTTTGAGGCACTTAACCTAACTGGGAGAATTCCATTCATTCTAACACATTCAACACTTACACACATTGCTTCTCATCCTCTCAAGTCTCTCTTCAACATCTCAGCCACCATCTACCATTTCTCTTCATCTTCTCCACTCTCTACACCCATCCACACCAATATCCAGAAACTTCCATCATCATCCTTGGCTAAGCAAGGGTTGAAGGAGCTTGGTGAAGCACTTCTCCCATCCATGAATGGCTAGACATCTTGTGCTTTGGAGAAGGATGATTAGGGCTTGAGCTATGACATCCAATAGGGACTTTTTCTTGTTTTCCTTCTATTTACCTTCATGGATTCATTTTTATCTAGTTGATTTTGATGAGTTTGTGATGATTTTTGGTTTCATGGTTATGGACCTCAATCTTTAATGTAGATAGATGTTAGGAAATCAGTTGGATTAGTGTTTTGTAATTTATGATTCCATTGATGATTATGGTTACATTGAGTTTGATTAAATTTGATTGTAGTTATGATTTTCTATGGAAATACTCTAATGGCAAAGGACTTTGTTGAGTTGAATTCTAATCCAATTTAATTTCTACATTTGCATTCATGTTGGTAATTAATTAGATTATGTTAATTATCTGGTTGGTTAGTTGCATCATCTAGTTAATTTACCAAAGTTTAGAGGTTTCTAAGCTACATTACAAAATGGTTTTTCATTGATTAACTCTGTAACATCCTGAAAAATTGAAACCCAACTTTGACCAAAAGCCTCACTGTTGACTTTTTCTTTAATGTGTTGACTTTTCTGAAATGTGTTGACTTTTTTATTTTTAAGTGCTTGAATGTGTTTGCATTTGTCTTTGCTCGTAAATAAGTCTAGAAAACCCTAACTAGAGGCCAAGAGACCTAAAAATCAGAAGAAAAGTGCCAAAGAAATCCTAACCCTAGGGACAAAACTGAAAGAAAAACTGATCTTTTAGCCTTTTTTCTTTACTGTGTTAGAAGGTGTAGGAAAGGCCTATTTGACCTTAGAAATATACCCTAGGACACTCTAGAGATACCCTAAGTCTTAGCTAAGGAACCCCAACCTCAAGAGAAGTCCTGAAAGGACACATTTTCTCTAGTAAAAATTCAGGACTAAAAAGAAAGAATTGAAGAATTGCAATTAAAGCCCTCCAGCTTACTTAAAGCCCAAGAAAGTTCAATTTGCCACCCAGAGACACTCTAAACTACTCTAACAAGTGCCAGCCATGAAGCTTAATGAAAAATCAACATAATTAGGCAAGTTACATATTTTAAAAAGAGAAATAAATAAGAAACTTATGACAATTTAATCCCTTTTTAATGCTTTTATGGACTTGTAACCGAATTTACCATCTTTAAAGCAAAATAAATACCCAATTAAGGTGGTTATAGAAGCCAGCAACTTGAGGGAACTGAATACAAGAAGAAAATAACCAGAAATTAGATCTAGAGACCAAAACCCATCACTTTATGACTCAAATCAAACAACCCCTAAAGCCCCACCCACTAATACACCTAAGTAAGTTTACCCGAGGCCTAAACAACTACTAACACATCCAAACAGCTCCTTAAGGCTGCCAGCACACCTCAATTAGGTGTCCTAATACTAACCCACAAGCCCCAGCCATTAAACACCTCACCCCATTAATCATTTCAGCTTCACATGGCATAAGGTACTATAAGAGAGTGAAACCGAGTAAGGGAAGCATACCAGCAAGAAAAACTGAGAGAGAAGTTGAGAGCAAGTGATTTGAGGGTTCAGAAGAGAAGCGGAAGCAGTGGAGGAGCTGGGAATTCGAAGGTGGCAGCTGGAAGTGGAGAAAGAAGTTGAGAAACTTGCACAAGCACACACTCAGAATTAGTTGTTTTTCACCAAACTTGCCCACTCAATTCAGAAGCTAAAACTATGGCTCTTCCTTTGAAAAGCAATGATAACATAGTGTTATCCATCGATCTTTATCCCTTAGTCGGGCATCCATCAATGGTGGTGGTATGAGCCTTTGTGACCCTTCTTCTCGTTGCTGCCATAGAAAGCTATGTTTTGGACAGTGGTACTTTCAGAGGGCATAAAGCCTTCATTTGTTAACCAAATTTAACGTGTGAGTAGTCAAAAGAAATCTAAGAGAATGAACTACAAAAGCCTCTTAATGCATGTATTATCAGAGGCTTCCGTAGAGGAGGTCAAAGCCACGAAAACTCACTGAAATTCTGCTAAAATCTTGTTTTCTGATGTGAAAATGTGTGCTTGTTGATTTTTGGTTTTTCTGGTGTTCTAAGTTTCAAGTTGAGTCTGGGTGAATTAGCTAATGATAATAGGATGATGTGAAGCTGGAAATTTGCTTTAATTACTTCTGGAAACTCTTGGTTCAGTTGTGAGGATTCATTGATGAAAGGCTAAAGGGTTTCTTCTAAAAGGGTTCTTTGATTTTCTCTTGCTGAAAAATTACCACTTAGCTTCTGTGTCACTACTGCCAGGGTTGTTAGAAGTAATTAGTGGCTTAGAATGGCTTGAGAAATGCTGAACTCCAGAATAGGGATGATGAGATAAATTTCTATTTTAAATTGAGAAAGGTGTGGAATTTGTGTGTAAATCTGAAATTTTGCAAATGGACTTGTAAACTTGTTATTACTGTCATTTGTGATAATCCATATGTTTTGCTGAGTTTACTAGTTGCCAAAACTCTGAGAGTGCTTGCTGGAATTCTAGTCTAATTGTGGAAGCTTACACATGCCAAAATAATGGAATTTTAGGATGTATGCATACTGAGTATGGCTATAAGTCATGTGTTTCTGTTAAATTTATGAGAATGAACATATTGGACTCTTAATCACTTTAAAACCTGCTGAAATTCTCTTTTGGACTTGTCTAAACACCCTATGTAGCAAAATTTGGTAAGAGCATAAATTTTGATGTCTGTGAGACTCTATTCCTTGCTGCCAACATGATTGAACCTTCACTTCCTGCCTCATTACTGTTTTTATAAGCCTTAATTCATATGAACTCAAGAGGGAGTTAGAATAGTACTACCTAATTTCCAGTAAAAAGACCAAAGAGTGACTTAGGGGTAGTCACTTGGTATTCCTATGAAGGGGATGCCATATGCACTCAATCATGGTTCTGAGTGGGGAAGTTCAAGACTGTAGATAGTAAGGACCCTAAGATTTGAAAGTTAGGGGTGGTAGGATTGGAAACACCTTAGAGTATAAGATAGGTATAAGGCAAAGTGATGAGCTATCCAATTCTAAAACTTGGATACTCAGGTTCTGAGAGGGTAGGTCATTTCTCACACCCTCTAGACCTCCTAAGAACACCCACAGAACAGAAAAAAAGTTGAGTACACTTAGTTCTGGTTTGTAAAACATCAAAGTATTGGAAAAGAGGAAAATTTACAAAAGAGAGAAATTGCTGCAAAAATAGGTCATTCTGTATTGATGTGGCTGCACCCACTTGTTGTGCAAGCCACAAATGTACTTAACTTGATTAGGAGATGCTAATTTGGGCTGGAAAAAGGTCAAAACAGATAAAAGTTAGGAACGGGGACTGACATGAACTAATTTCACTATTTTTGCCGCTTTGTTAAAAATTTTGTAAACTAAGTGATTTGAGGTTAATTTTTTGTCTTTCCTAGTTTTATGGGATAGTGTGGTCCTATGTGCTAGCCTGGAAGTGGTTAAAGTGGCCTTTAACCCAACTTTAGCACCAAGCTTCATCTCTTTAAGAAATTTTCAAAGAATGGTATTTTGTTGCAAAAGTATGGTCTCTGTGTGTATTCTTTCTGTGGAAACTTCACTAGCAAGTCACAAATAGTCCTTAGGTACTTGCTGCACCTTAGTTTTAGCTTGAAACAACCCATAACAGAATTTGGGTCTTAATAGGGACCAATTTACAAGAAAAACTTGAGAAAAGCTGAAAATTCCTATTTTTACCCAAATTCTGGTTGGATTCTGTTAGGATCTTTCTGGATGTGTGTAGTAGGTCCTAATTGACTATTTTGGTGGATGGTTGTGGCTAAAAGGTTTGAAAAATACCTTGATTTCCCTTACTTTATAGAAAAGGACTTTTTTGAAAAGATTTGTGAAATTAAGGGTCTAAATGCAAGTTTCTTTCTTGGAAAACTGGCTGAGATTATTAAGTATGTGTTAATGATGCTTGTTGTATAATTTCATGACCTTTGGATGTTTGTATGCAAAGATATGCCTGTTACTTGTTGTGTAAGTCATATTTGACGTGGTTGACTTTGTTTGACATTTAAGTTGACCAATTGCTGAATTGACTGATTTTATCAGACTATTTAAGTGTGTGGCATCCAAATCATGAAATTGAGTTTAACATGCATTTGTGAACTAAATATTGCCTTGGAGGGCAGGTATTTGAGCATGCATCTGTGTTCGATGTGCATATACCCTTGGAGGGGTAAAACTGTAAAAATTCCTTAGAGGGCAAGTATTTGTGTTTGATTGCACATACCCTTGGAGGGGTAAAACTTTAAATATGCCTTAGAGGGCAAGTATTTGTGTTTGATTGCATATACCCTTGGAGGGGTAAAACTGTAAATATGCCTTGGAGGGCAAATGAATGACAACTGAGTAAACGTTACCTGTGGAAGAAAAAATATGTTGTATAATTTGATCTGTATGAAAAGGACACACTAGGTTGGCTAGGAATGCGTCCGGGACGTAGCTGCCTAGCAACTAGTGAGGAGACATTCCAGTCCGGGATTGGTGATCCTAAGGTTCTAACTTTGTGCGCACACCGGCGGACGCCCTGGGATGTTGAGTAATTCCTGTTAGCCTTATATGGGCGGACTTTTCCATATTGGTAAATGGTAAGTCGATTATTGTCCTGTTTCATTAGATTGCTTAAATTGATGGTAATGATTTAACCAGTTGTACAGGTCTTGGAGAGACTTGATATTTGGTATGGCTTATGAGTGCATGTAGTGGTAAACGTGCATATTTTTGAAAAGAAAATGACTTTTCATCTGTTTATAGCATTTCACATGATCATATATTCTGAACTATGTAAGTGGAATTATCTTGTAATCGATGTGTATCAAGTTTAAATTTTCTTTTAATTGAGAAGGAAGTACTTTTTCTGTATTCTTAGAAATGCAGCTGAACCACTAATTAGTTATCTACAAAACGGGTAATCTACGCTACTGGGATTTTATATCTCACTACATTAGTGTGTTCAGAAGCCCAGGTACATACTACTGCTGGAGATTGAGGTAGAGCTACTGGAGGTTCCCCTTCTGGATTACTTCCAAATCCTGAAGGCGGTCAACATCCTTTTCATTTTCCCTTTAGTTGAGAATGCCCCGAGGACTTAGAAAAGGGTGTGATGGGCAAGTAGCAGGGAGCTGACTCCTATTTTGGCAGTGAGTTAGTTGTAAACCTACCTTGGGATTAAAGTACTTACCATTTTAGGTCTGCGAGCCACTGATTATGATACTTATGCCTGTATATATGTGTATGGATTGTATGCTGTAGTCATAGGTTTTGAACTGCTTAGGTTATAAATGGAGGTTTCGTATCACGATTTGACCAGACTTTATGTGTATGAGAAATTTGGGAGAGTGCGAGAGAAACAAACAAGTAACTTTTACTTTCTTAGGTTAATCAACCAAACAAGAGTAAGCGATCCTTGGGATAACACTTGACATTTATCACTCCCACATAAAAAGAAAAAAGAAAAAAAATTAGACTGAGATTTTAAAAGTTAAGTAAATAACCTAATTCCGCAATTAAAATCAATAAAGAAACTAGAACGTTACAAACTCCACACTTTTTGATAGCAAGGATAGCCCAAAGCATTCTCCAATAAAGCATATTCATCTCATTTCATTCACCTCACTTTTACTTTGCTTTTAAAATATTGAAAATCTCAAAAAGAGATAGTTCTAGTTTCATTTAGTTGCATTTAATTCCATTTAGTTTCGTTGCACACCAAGTGTTTGATAAAATTGCTCAAAGACATTCCTTTTTGTGTTAATTTGTGCATAATTGTCTAAAGAATTCATAGGCTCCATGAGAGATAATCGACCTAGGTTGTGCCACTAGTTGCACGTTCTAGTATTATTTTAATTGGTGTTGGCCTCGCGACAAGGCCGCGTCTCACCAAAGGGTAAACCATGAAAATGACTAATGATTATTCGTTTAGTAATTTTCGTTTATAGGGGAGGACGGGGAGGGACAAAATGGTCATTTTGGCCATTCCCAACAAAGTATTGCTTAATTAAGAATCTATTGTTCGTATATGCTTAGTTGTTGCCTTTCGTTTTGTATACACTACTTCCATCTCCAGCCATTCATCCAACAATACAAGCCCAAAGACCTCTTGATCTTTCCTAGTATTGCATCCGTAGTAGAGACTTTAGAAACATTACAAGCTTATGATTGAGTGCTACACAAGTACATTGAGTGAAATAACCCAACATTTGTGAGGAGTGAAAATGAATATATTCTTTGATCAGTTGTGCATTCTTGTTGATTGTTATACATGCCTATCTATGTCACTGTTGTTTGATTGAGAATGAGATCAATTGATTCGTTGAATTCGTAGATGGTAATAATTAGAATTCCTTCGTGCCTTATGCATTCCTTGACTGACTTTTGTCTAATGCTTTGCTCAGGAGTGCAAAGATCTAAGTGTGGGGGAGTTGATGACACCCATATTTACCCTTGTTATTGATAGCAATGGCAAGGTTTTGTTGAGTTTAAAGAGCCATAATGAATGATTTAGTGTTATTCTAGGGTAACGAGAGATTAAATTGCAATCTTGCTAATTTTGTGGTTTTAACGAATAAATTGTGATAATTCTCGGGTTTGATTATCTTGACAAATGTCACAATTGCTTTTGGTTGATTTGTAGGTCAATTGGGTTGATAAATGGCAAGGATTCAAGCTCTAAATATTAGAAAAGAAGCTGGAAAGTGAAGCCGGTGCGAGATTTAAAGCCAAGAGGAAGTTTCAAAAAGTTGAGTTCCCCCTACTGCATTGCACACTGCAAGTGTGCAGCCTCTTGCATGCTGCCAGCGTGCAAGTCAACATATGAGAGCAAAATGAGCCATTTTATTAAAGTTGCACGCTGCCAGCGTGTAGACCAGAGAATGCAGCAAATTTGCGAATTTCAGTAGTAAACTCTATTTTGGGCCACTCCGGGTCAGGCCCAACTCGTCCAATCATTCCTAAAATGACCTATAACCTGAAGGAGAGCCCTAACACTCACCATTCCTTCAATCAATCCATCATTCCCAACATTTCCCCAATTCTTTTCTCTCATTGCTCTCCATCTCCATTTCTCATTTTCTCCACTCCATCGATGGCTACCTTGGGAGGGTTGGAGCTTGGTAAAGCTTCTTTCTCCAACATGGATAGCTAAACTTCTTGGGCATTAGGGAGATTTCATGAAGGCTAGGAGCATTGAGACACATATATGGAGTTCATTCTTCTTTCCCCTTTTCTTTACATTTTCGTGTTGCTTTAGGTTTCGATTTTCATGGATTTATGTTGAATCAAGGATTTATGGTTGTAATTCCTTGTGGATTGATTTATGTTTTTTTTTATATGAGATTAGTGACTTTGATTCATGGATGTTTGTAATTAGGCTTAATTGTAATTTATTCATGGATGCTCAATGAGATAGTTGGTGAACTATTGAGTGAATTCATATCTAAACTTGATTTTGTAATTCCTTGTGGATTGATTTATGTTTGTTTGGATATGAGATTAGTGACTTTGATTCATAGATGTTTGTAATTAGGTTTAATTATAATTGATTCATGGATGCTCAATGAGATAGTTGGTGAACTATTGAGTCAAATTCATATCTAAAGTTGATTGCCATTGTTTGGTTGGGTTAATTCGCTAGGTTTAGTTAATTACCTTGAGTTGACTCGTCCATATGAAGCGATAATTGAATTGTAACCATTGCTTGTTTAGGTTAATTAGGTTGCTAATTACCTTGGGTTACATGTTTACATTAAGTAAGAATTGTAATTGAGTTAATTATAATTAAATGGTTTGTTAATGAACTCTTGATTATGATGTGTAGATGTTGCTAGCTAGATTGAATCTCCGATAGGCTAGTTTATTTTATTTTCTTTTATCCCTTTTTTTATTGCTTTCATTATATCCAAAAATACAAGAAAGATATTTACATTTGTTGCCTTTAAAATTAGCACACACGAGGTGTTCAATGAAATGTCACAATGAACCCCGATTTGTTCTTAGTTTGCATGGTTTGTCGTGGTCCCTCATAAGAGGATCCTTGAGAGAATCGATCCAAATTGCACCACTATAGTGCATTATTTTCGATTATTAATTGGTGCTGGCCTTGCAACAAGGTCGCCATCATATACCTACTAGGATTAATTTCTCATCATAGTTGTTGGCATGTATCAGATGCTTTAGGTTGCATGCATATTTGAGGATTGAGGAGGTGACGGTGCATAGGGGTGAGCAAAACCGATCCAACCGATCCAATCCAATCCGAACCGATCAAAACCGACCAAAACCGATTACACATGCGGATGGATTGGTTTTCATTTTTTAGAACCGATTATATTCGGTTCGGTTGTTGGATGAAGGTCAATTCCAACCGAACCGAACCGAATCAACCGAACATAATTTTTAAAATTTTTTAAAAATATAAAATATATATATATTCTAATTTCTAAACCTAAGTTCACTTCCAGCCTGAGCCCTCATCACGCCGCGCGACTGCCTCTGCCTTCTGCCTCTTCCAGTTTTCCTCTTCTAGCTTGCTTGAGCCCGCACGGCCTCCGTCAGTCCGTCTCCGTCACACCTCTGCCCTCACTGCCTCCGTCAGTCCGTCTCCGCACGGCGCACGCCTCTGCCTCTTCCAGCCCTCACGTTCTTCTTCCTCTTCCTCTTTCAGTGCCTCACGCCTCTGCCTCAGCTGTTCAAATCTCAGTTCCGTAGCAAGTTGTTCCGTTCAGCCGTTCAAATCTCTCCTCCGATTCCGTGACCGTGAGCTCTCTCCCTCTCTTTCTTTTGCTTTCGTTTTTGGTTGCTGACTTGCTGGTTTTTGGTTGCTTTCCTATTCCAAAACACAATAGGGACAACTTTGTCTCCCTTGGCTCGAATCACTAACTTTTTATTTCTCTCTATATATTTTCTTTTCTTTTTTTGGGCTACAGATTTCTCTCTAATTTCTATATATTACTTCCATCATATTGTACTACTCCATATATAGAAGCTGTAAATTACCGGGAATAATGATCACTTTATCACATAATGTTTTCTTGTGAATATTTGTACTTGTAAAATTGAAAAGTGCCAATTTAAATTCTTAGCTTCTATGCAGTTTTCATTATTAATGTCATGCTATAATAGAACATCCTCTGGCGGTGACTCAAAACAAAATAAGGCAACAAAAACGACATTCAAAGCATGAAACTTAAGACTTCTGCATTGGGTTACTTCAACTTGTCAATATCTTCAATCCAACTCAATCATTATATTGGATTGAGTTAGTTACTTGGGGTTAAAATTTTTAATCCATATAATTATTTATCTGGGTACCATTTTTATTGATGTGATAGGATCATTTATATTCAAATAGTTCTATTTTTCTTTGTTTATATATATCTTTGCTGAGCTTTCTCTTTCTCTTTTCTTCTTGTGTTCATCATTCTTCTAATCCTCCATTCCTTTTTTATGTCTTTACTTACACAATATATATTTCTTTCTCTGTTTCTCATATCACGCACTATGTCAAGACAAATAATTAAGCTTGTCAATTTTTTTGGACCAATTCAAGGGATCAAAAGAAAATTAAAGTTTCCAAATATATATGTAAATTTTAGCGTATTCCAATAGTACTGAATACTGATTTGGCAAATTATCACTAGTTGGATCTATATATTATTTATTTTAATCTAATGGCCGGTTGATAAAATCTCCAAAGTATATATAGGATGCCAATTTGGCAGAGTCATCAACTGATTGACAAACTTGCTAAACAAAATAGGATATTAGTGTACATGCACTTCCATATCATGGAATTTATTGGATTATGGTTCATTGACTTCATTCCATTTGCTAGTTTGTTTCATCGGCATCATTTCTAGTCTATTTTTTGCATTTTCCTTTTGATCTTGTGACAGAAATAACAAGTCAATTTCGTAAATTGTAAATGGACATACCATCACAATCAATTCCATCTGAAGAAGTTGATTACTATGGACTTCAAGAAGCAATTGGAGATGAAGAACCAAATGAATGTGAAGGAGAAGGAGTAGAAGGCTTAGAAGACGATGCACCTGCAACTTCTCATGAACCACCTCCAACTTCGAATGAACAACCTTCAACTTCTTTAAAAAGAAAGAGACCTTCTCCTCTTGCTGCTGCTACTAGTGTCGCTGCTACTACTAGTGCCGCTGCTACTGCTGGTTCCTCTGAAGCACAAAAAGGTACGATTGTTACCAAGAAACCAACTAGACCTCCATCATGGGTATGGGATCACTTCACTGTAAAAAAAATTGGTGACCAAGACAGAGCTGTATGTAATTATTGTGGAACCCATTATGCATGTCATAAGAAGAGAAATGGGACTACTAATATGAATGGACATTTATTGAGATGCGATAAATTTCCTAAAAAACTTAGAGATCCTAAACAAACCGTTTTAGCTCTTCAACCAAAAAAGAGAGAACACGGAGAGGGTGCGGGAAGTAATTTAACTGCTGTCTGTTTTGATAATCAGCTATGTAGGGAGGCTTTGGCTAGGATGATCATTATTGATGAATTGCCCTTTAGGTTTGTGGAAGGAGAAGGGTTTAGATACTATATGAGTGTGGTTCAACCCTTATTCAATGTTCCTTCTAGATTTACAGTGGCAAGAGATTGCTACAAATTATATCTTACTGAGAAGAATAGATTGATGTCAATTCTTAGTAAGAATATGCAATATGTTAGTCTCACAACAGATTGTTGGACATCAGTGCAAAATCTTAATTACATGTGTCTCACTGCTCACTTTATTGACGGTGATTGGAATTACCAAAAGAGAGTAATTAATTTTTGTCAAATTCCTGATCATAAAGGAGACACTTTATGAAAAATAATTGAAAAGAAATTGTTAGAATGGAAGATTGAGAAGGTCTTTTCAATTACAGTTGATAATGCATCTTCTAATGATGTTGCTATTGCATATTTGAAGAGAAGAATCAATGCTTGGAAAGAAAGTGTGCTTAGTTGTGAGTTGTTACATATGAGATGTTGTGCACATATTTTAAATTTGATTGTCATGGATGGTTTGAAGGAAGTGCATGATTCAATTGTAAAAATAAGAAATGCTGTGAGATTTAGTCATCATTCACTTTAGTCTTTGTGTTACCCTAAAGTATAGCAATTAAACATGTAAATACGCTAGTTTCAGTCCATAAAATCCTACGGATTGGCCTAAGTTATTAGGGTAATTTTGGGTGCAATCAAGTCCTCCACACTTAGACATTTCCACTCATGAGAAAAACAATCAAACTCGAGAGCACCCAAGTATTACTTATTACACAAAAGGGTCCTAGCCAATTCAGAATTAGAAAACAACTAATCAAATATCCATACTCTCTCAAGGCGAACAACTACGGCAAAAGCAAATAATAGCAGTTAACCTAAAAATACTAGTGATCAATGACAAAAGTGTATTGCTCAGCTCACTATAGTTGAACTATTTTTCTCTAACCTACTTATCTAACGTTCTTTCTATATACTTGTAATAAATCTCTATCTCTATTATGAATGTACAAGTATAAAAGATAAAGAGGACTCCTTAACTTATAATGATGGATGAAGGCCATATATTAAGGAGAAAATTTATATGTTGTTGCTTACATGTTTTTGTTAAGGTTAACCAATTAAAAGAAGACATGTGTCAATTTTGATTATGTCATCTTCTCAAAATTGACACATATCTTCTTTTAATTGGTTAACCTTAGCAAAAGCATGTAAGCAACAACATATAAGTTTTTTCCATATATTAATGCCACCCAGGTCCAATGTTTTTTATAGGCCATATAAAAATGTAACCCAGGTCCAATAATTGTTATCGCGTGTTTGGTAGGGAGAAAAGATAAGGGAATGAGAATGAGAATGTTTGAGGGAATAAAAATGTCAAGTCAATGTGAATAGAATAAAAGTGGATAAAATAACTATTTTACCCTTACATTAAAAGTGGAAATGGAATTAAAGCGGATAAAAAAATAAGGGCAAAAACATAATTTCATCACATTGTAAAAAGTAAAATTTGTTTGGTAAGAAGAAAAGAGGAGAGAAAAGTCTTTTCCCATACTTTTTTCATCTCCCTTTCTTGCTTCCAAACATAACGTACTGACTTCTTCATAGACCACATGGGTCAGTGGAAAAACAGGCTTCTCATAGTGGTTGGGAATAGGCACTGTCCTAAATGTTGGCTATTCTTCGAGAATATTTAAATTTTCCATCAGTTGCTTCCGTTGATTGACAAATGGAGGTTGTTTCTGAAGGACTTTTATCAAATTCAGATTAAGCATATTTACAAGAATTTTTGTGATGATAGTCTTGCCAAGCATCCTTTGAATCAAGACCAGATTAGCTTTCATTGTACCTTCCTTTATCTGTAATGCTTTTTGACTGATATTCTGGTAATATACCAACCCCTACCCCGAAGATTGGTGTAGGTTGGACGTTTTGTACTGCTTTTTTTAATAACGGAAATTCATTATTTATGAAAAAAAAAAAGATTACTTTAAAATGTGATTAAAATTGCTCCGTAAAACACTTTCGTTAATAACGATGTAATGAAGTCCCCTAACAAACCTTACCAAAGCTGAAACTAGCTTTGCCGAGTCTTCATAGATCTACTGCCCTGCATATTCAGGTGAGATGCAGCGCAATACCCATCCTAGACAATTCTTACAGATATTTCAATGATTAAACAGCAATTACATTTATCGCATAAGCTATCACTCACAGGCTCACAGCATGACATGACTCATGAGTCATGATTGATGAATTACATTTACAGCGTTAAATCTCTTTGATAATAGTTGGCAAGAAATTGAAGAATTGAGAAACCTTCATTTAGTGAGAGATACAAGCAAAGGCACAGAGTCACTCAGTGAGAACGATGGCGCAGAGGTTGGTGAGGATTATGGGGAGCCACAGTGCGAGTAGACGAGAATCTAGGCTCCACAGGTTTCTCATTGGCAGCTTGAATCCTCTCCAAGATCTCCAGAACTTCCTTCATTGATGGCCGCTGTTTGGGCTCAGATGCAATACATTTTAAAGCAAGCTGAGCTATACGAAATGCAGCCTTGGATGGATACTTGCCCTCCAATCGAGAATCCATAATGCTCTTCAATTTTCTTCTGTCTTGCAGGTATGGTTTCACCCAGTCCACTAGATTATGTTGCCCACTTGGACGGTTTGGATCGAGTGCCCGTAGGGCTGTTAGCATCTCAACCAAAACAACTCCAAATCCATACACGTCACTCTTTACATAAAGATGGCCTGCATAGAGAGCAAACCAACAAGGCACAATTCGAGAATTGATTAGCTTTGTAGATTTTCGGTGTTGCAAAAGTAAAGTGTGACACAAAAAAAATAACTTTCTCAACTTCACAAGTGTAACTCCCCAATAAATAACCAACTTCTCAATAAATCACTACAAAACAAACTTCCTTTTGCAGACTTTGGTGTCACAAAAGAAAATTTTGACACCAAAAAATAACTTCTCAATAAATAATTAATATCTATATTTATATAGAAATAACAATTTTATATTTTAAAAATTAAAAAATTAAATAACATGCACGTATGTGCATGTACAGCCTCTAGTATATATATATATATATATATGCCTCTATATTAATATGGCTTTGTAGATTTTTGGTGTTATAAAAACAGAGTGTCACTTCCTCAACTTCACAAATGTAACTTCCCAATAAATAACCAACTTCTCAATAAATAATTACAAAAAAAAACTTCCTTTGCAGAGTTTGGTGTCAAAATAAAATTTTGACACAAAAAATATCTTCCCAATAACATGCACATGTGCAGCCTCTAGTGTATATATATAATTATATATACCCCTAAAAGAAGAGATTCAAAGAATGCATGAGATTACCCGTTGCCACATACTCTGGAGCCGCATAACCATATGTGCCCATCACCCTTGTTGTCACATGAGACTGACTTGCTGAAGGGGCCAACTTTGCCAAGCCGAAGTCTGAAATCTTTGCAGTATAAGACTGTACAACAAGCAGAATTCAATGTTAATTTAAGTCGTGCAGCCCATTAGTATATTCTACACTAAAATTCATTTCTATCGTCAATGATTGTTCTGGACAATAGCTTTTTGCATTATATCATACTTCTAGGATAATATAGGCAGGACCAGAAACTGCGCTCCTCAAAGGATGGATCCTACTAATCAAAACAGCTGACGGGAAAAAGCTGGTTGTACTAGATTAGACTTCTAAGTTCTAACCTACTACGGTATTTTAGTGTACTAAATATAGCAGACTCCTATTTAAGGGTGTGTTTGGGAGTGGGAAAATGTAGGGAAAGAAAAGGAAGTTGACTAACTTTCTCTTGTTTTGATTGTTAAATTTTTGGTGGGGAAGGAATTGAAAGATTTTGTGTTAACCCTTCTTAACCTTCCTTCAATTCCCTTCCAAAACACACCTAAGGGTGAGTAAGGGAGTGGAGGGAAGAGAAGGTTTTAACCATTTTTATTCCAATTATCTCTACAAATGCTACACATGTTATATTCTTAAAACATATCCATGTCATGTGAGCCTCACAATAATAGTCATTTTTATATAAGTTCTTCCAAACTCCCACAATTTGGAAGAACTAAAGTTAACAAAGGAGGAGGGTTAATATGAAATCCTCTAATTCCTTCACCTACAAAATTTCAACAACCAAACAAGGGAAATATTAGTCAATTTCCATGTCTTCCCTTCCCTTCTCCATTATCCTCCCCTTGTTTGAAACTTCTACAATCTCCCAATTTGGTGTAATTAAAATTAACAAAGGTGGAAGGTTAAGGAGG
Organism: Senna tora; assembly: GCA_014851425.1. Lineage (NCBI taxonomy): Eukaryota > Viridiplantae > Streptophyta > Magnoliopsida > Fabales > Fabaceae > Senna > Senna tora. Next base: position 14,503,797 of record CM026261.1, on the reverse strand, counting down.
ATTAATGGAAAATCCTCCAATTCCTTCCCCTCCAAAATTTTAACAATCAAATAAGAGAAAGGTTAGTCAATTCTCTTCCCTTCCCTTCCCTTCCACTCAATTTTTCAAGGGGATAGATTGGAAGGGAGGGGGAGGGAAGGTTAAATGATAGGTTATCGTCTCCTTGTTTGGATCCTCCAAAATCTCTTATTTTGTAGTAATTCAAATAAACAAATGGAGGGTTAATGAGGGTTAACATAAAATCCTCTAATATCTTCTCCAAAATTTTAAAAACCAAACAAGTGGAACTCTTCCCTTCCCTCCTTAATACCCAATCCAAGCATACACCAAGGGTATGTTTAGATTTGGGATTAAGGAGGAGAAGGGAAGGAAAGGGGATACTTTCGAGATATCTTCCCCTTGTTTGGGAAGATGAAAATTGGAGGGGAAGATAATGAAAGATTAATCTTTAATCCTCCATTATCTTTCCCCTTCATAAATTCAAGATACTCTAAATAGAGGTATTTTGGAGGGGGTATCAACATCCAAACAAAGGGAAAATATATGGAAGGTTAACCTTCCCTTCCCCTCCCTTCTCCTCTAATCACTCCCCTTCCCTTCCCCTCTTAATTCCCAAATTTGGTAATTAGAAGGGGGAGGGAAGGGAAGAGATTGAAGGAGAGGGGAAGGGAAGGGAAGGAGAGGTTAATCTTCTCTTACTCTCCCCCTTGTTTGGATGTTGGTAGCTCCTCCAAAATACCCCAATATGGAGTATCTTGAATTCGTGAAGGAGAAAGATAATGGAGCATTAATAATTAATCTTCCATGATCTTCCCCTCCGATTCTCAACTTTCCAAACAAGGAGGAGATATGTTACTTATCTCCCCTTTCCTCCCCTTCCCTCCTTAATCCCCCATCCGAACATACCCTAATAAATAGACATATGGAGCTTGATCATAACAAGTCAGCACCTTTATATGAAATTATATTTTTTTGAAAGGTCTTTAAAAAAAATTAACTCTTCTTTTCTCACTTCTCCCATTTCCCTAGCTCTAGTTGACACCATTCTCTTCTGCTCCAAATGACAAGAGAAAAATTGTTTATCCTTACTTTGCCAAGAATTTCTATATTTAATACAACTCACCCCATCAAGCAATATATTGGAGGCCTTGAAATCACGGTAGATTACTTTCTCAGATGTGTGCAAGAATGCCAGGCCACGAGCTGCCCCAATTGCAATCTTAAGCCTAATGTCCCAAGGAAGTGGTTGAACAGCAGAACCCCCTGACAAAGTAAAATAATGTTAGTTATCAGTTATTAAGATGCATTTACTGAATATTTCGTGTTTCAATTTATACTTGGGCCAAGGCACTAATATTTAACTAAGCACTCACTTCCAAATAGATGATTTTCCAAACTGCCCCTTTGCATGAATTCATAAACTAGAAGAAGCTCTGTTTCCTCCCAACAGTACCCCAACAGCTTAACAAGGTTAGGATGAGAAAGCCGTCCTAGAAAATTTACTTCTGACTGCACCGCATAAATAACAGTTAATGTATCAACAAATTGGTATGACTATAATTACAGAAGTTTGATAAACAGCTCAAACTTCTTTCTCAATACATGCATGGTTGTTTGTTGTATTCAAGAGATAAAGTAACAAAGTAAATCTTAATGAAATTCCAGGCGCAATTCAATAATTTTATTTGCACGTGACATGATGAAGAAACTCGACAAATCAAACCCGCAGCTTTTCAAGTTTAATTTAGTTACATTTTTTTTTTCATGCAATACAATGATCTATATACTTTACAGATCAAATCTCTCAATATTACTACGGCCGCTAAATGCTATCAATATAGCTAGGAAGAACAAACATTTGTAAAAGTTTCTCATATCGTGTCGGATACGTATCCGACACCAATACTCCTTGGATACTCGGATACTTACTTCGAGAAAGAATAATTGGAACTTGGATTCAGGGATATCTGATGTTAAACTAAGAAACAACTAATTATTCTGCTATATTTTACTTTATCGTCAGGAGGAAAATGATTTGCAGGGATGTATGGATTATATACAATCATATCTTTAATTGTACTTCAAATATAAGAATCATGTTGCTTTAAGTTATGTTTGGATTGGATATTAAGGAGGAGAAGGGAAGATAATTTAGTAGCTTTCCCCTTGTTTGATTTTTAAAATTTTGGAAGGAATTAGAGAATTTTATGTTAACCCTCCTTTAACCTTCTCCCTTCGTAAATTTTGATTACCCCAAATTGAAGAATTTTGGAAGATCCAAACAAGAAGAGGAGAAACCATCATTTGATCTCCTCTTCCCTTCCCCTCTCCTTCAATCTCTTTCCTCCCCCCTCCTCCCCCTCCTAATTGTCAAACAAAAGAGAAGTTAAATGATAGGTTATCCTTCCCTTGTTTGGATCATCTAAAATCTCTTCATTTGAAGTAATTCAAATTAACATAGGGAGGGTTAATGAAGGTTGACATAAAATCCTCCAATATCTTCACCTCTAAAATTTTAAAAACCAAACAAGGAGAGAGTCACTAAATTCTCTTCCCTTCCCTCCCTTTCACTTCCTTAATACCCAATCTAAACATATCCATCAGAGAAAGTGATATACCAAAAAGCTTGAAGCGAAGGTAAACAGGAGCTGCAGCTAGAAGTACAAACAATATATGAATGGACTTTTCTGTTTCCCCGTTGAAGGCGAGGAGTGGAAACAAGGTATAAAGTTGTGCCTAATATACCAAATCATGATGCAGCAAACAAAAGTTATAAAAAAATCTTTTAGTTTTCTCACTTTTTTTTTAACATTATGAGTTGAATTCATCAAGCCCAGATGAAATAAGGTATGGGTACGTGAAACCACACCAGTTATGTTGGGTAAAACATGGAAGAATTACCTGCCACTCCTCAAAGCCTTGTAAGCTCTCAGAGTTTAATTTTTTCACAGCAATGACTGTTCCACTTCCATTCTTTGGCGTTGCCTTTTCTTCAAGCCAACCCTTGAAGACTTTCCCAAATCCTCCCTCCCCAAGAACTGTATCAGCTCTAAAATTCTTAGTTGCAGTCTTCAATTCCGCAAAAGTAAAGATCCTCAGATTCGGAGTAGGCAAAATCTGCCCATTTGGTTCAGATTCACCGCCACTCGACACCGAGAACTGGCTATTTGTGAAGCTGCTACTACTTCCAGAAGACGTTATAGTGTTGCTGGTGGTACGGGACGTCCCCGGTGTAGCTACATAAAGAAAGATCGATCAGCAATAAGGAAAAAGAAACTGAAACTATTCTAGAACAGAAATACTGCACCAATTATCACAAAAAGAACAAACGAATTCCAAAAGTTGGTTTCTGAAATCTAATCCATGAGGAAAAAAAATTGAATATCCCAATATAGGAAGAAGAAATTAAACAAGGTCATAGGAAAGGGAAACCAATAAGAAAATACAAGTTTCTTAATACTACCTGGACTAAGGTGATCAGTTGTGGTAGTGCTTGTGCTTGGTTTGTCAGCTGGAGAACCCCAGCAATTCCCCATTTGAATCGGGCACCTTCTCTCCCCGATGCCAGCAAAGCCAGAATGAGATTGAGAAACGTCTGTGTTCTAGTGTTATTCAACTTCAATGTTTTGATCTAAACCACCCTTCGTCAAATATCCGGCTTCTGTCTTCTTTTTTACTTCTCTCTCTACTTTTTCCCTTTGATTCCAGTTTTCTTTGTTTGTAGTTTTCTATGATTCAGCAAAAGCAAAAAGAAATTCTTACTTATGTTTCTAAGGGAAAGAAAGAAAATAGACAGCTTCGCGGGTAATTGCGAACTGCAACATTATTCTAAAGTCAACTGCCGTGGCTAAGGGATTAGTCAAGTCAGACTGAGGAAAATTTATGATTAAAGAAATTGGACAAAGACAACTGTCATAAATGCACCAGACGACCAGGTCCACGAGAGTACATTACAAAGGAAAGGATATGGATCCGAGTATGATATAACTTGTTGCATCATGTAATGAATATGTAGTATAATTTGTGTCATTGATGCTACATACCATTCTGTCACATAACCAATAAGAATAGCATCAACGGCACCAATTATGTCACATACCCATGATGCAACAAGTTGCATTATAGACCCACCATTTACAAAAAAGGTAGAATACGTGAGAGATAAGAATAGACCCATACACCTAATTATTTGTGTGTGGTTCTCTCTCTATTTATTTCTATTTCTCTCATGCTCTACCGTGTAAAATACTTTAGAAGATCTATTGAGCATTACAAGTAGCAAAGCTCATAATATTGATATTATAAGGCCCGTTTGGCCATGCTTCCAAAATGTATTTATTTTTAGGGTCCTTCTATGTGCCCTTAGGGTGCAATTCTAATTACAAAGCCTACCAAACATTAGAATTTTTCAATTTTCGTATAATTTCAATTTTAAAAATTGAACCAAACATTGAAATTTATTGATTTTCATGCAATTCTAATTCCAATTCTAAGTATGAATTGAACCAAACGCAACCAATATGTGCCTTAAGATGTTAGATAAATTCTTATTTTTAAATTAGTTGTTTTTAAAAAGTGTTTGAAAAAAAGTAAATCAAAGAAAAAAAAGTTTTTAATTTGAGAAATTTAGTTCAAAATTATTTTATCATTATTCAAAAAATAGATTATGTTAAAAATTCGTGTAACAAATATTTTTATATTGTAAAATTGCAAAATATATATATATATATATATATATATATATATATATATATATAGTGTATTATTAAATAAAAATGATATTATTACTTTTTAGTTTTGAAATTTTGAGATGTCTGAACAATTTTTTTTTCGGTTGAGAGTACTTTCTAATTGTACTAAAAATCATTTTTAACTTTGCATCAAAAATTATAAATTAGAGCATCTGCTCGTAACAAAAAAAAATTTAAATTTAAATATTTTATAATAAATATATTTTCACTAAACTTTTGTATATTTATTCACTAAAAACATTTATATTTTTTAATGTAACCTTATTTATTTTTTTCAAAAGAATAGATTTTGAAAAAAAAAAGGTTACATTAAAAATTATAAATTTTTTTTGAACAGGAAAATATATATAAAAAACACGAGTTTGGGAGACTGCTTACGTTGAGGGAAGGTGTTAGACACCCCTCGACTTCCATCTTACGATGGTTACCCCATAAAAATCCTAAACTTAAATGTACTTAGTCTTAACATAATTTTATCAAACAAACAAAGATTGGCTCGAACCAAAATAAGACCTTGGCGCATACGTACCCATTTAGGAAAAGGGATTAGAGTCACATAGTTCTTGGTAGCATGCAAGTGTGTGCAAAAGTAGGCTCACCAAGCATGACGCTATGGCGAACTCCTCTGTGGGGTGAGGTTTGTCGAGTTAACACTCAGACGGCCTCCTATCTACCATGCATTCAAACGTACCAGGGTTTACTAGACTACCAATCCAGGTGGCCCCAGTCCTCATGCCTGAAGGAACACGATGTTCCCCAGCTAATGTGGTGATGCATAAATCACAGAGGTAAAAAAACGAAGAAAGCATGCTGAAATTACAAAGGGATCGCGACCCCTGAACCCTACAAGCAGTCACAGACAAACATAAACATAACTTAAGAAGGGGTCGCAACCCTTGAACGCTGCAAGCAAACAATCAAAAGCGAATGTTGTGATCCCCCACCAATAAGGGTCGCGACCTTTATTTCTAAACAACCAGAAGCTCAAGAATTTTGCACAAGACTAAAAAATTAGGGTCTTAGACTAGGGTCGCAACCCTTATGTTCGAGGGTCACGACCCTAATTACCCTTAGAATAGAGAGGAAATAGGCAAGGAAACTAAAAACATAACCATGGGGGTCGCAACGCTGTCAACTAGGGGTCGCGACCCTAAAGACCATACGTAGAAAAATATGAATATGGAAGATTGACTCCCCAATCAGGCAATGGGGTTTTGATTACGAGCACTTTTACCTTTTGGGCAGACTCAGTGACCTCAAGCTTCTTGTGCAATCTCTCTTTTTTTCTCTTCTCTTCGTTTTAGGGCTCTATTTATAGGCCTCAGCGCATCTCCGAAATGGGAAGGAAGATCACCATCCCAGATTACCTGCCATCGTATCACAGAAATCCAAAAAATTTACTCCAGAGTGGATTCACAGAAGTTTGTCTAGGCGGGGGTCGCGACTTTGTTGCCCTACTTTAGGGGGTCGCGACCCATGTTTTTTATGGGTCGCGACCCTCATGCCCTAGGTCTTGTGCTGATGGGCTGGGGGTCGCCACCCCCAACTGTAGTGGTCGCGACCCTGGCCTATGGCCGGACCAAATTGTGTGTCCACAGAAACGCCATCGTTTTGTCCGATTGCTGAGACGTCATTTCATTTCTTCTCTTACAGAACAAGTCATGGCGTGGGCGACGCATGTCATCCCTGTTTGTTAAAGCATGTTATTAATACGTTCAGAGGCAATTTTTTGGAGTGGGGGTATAATCGTATTTTCGTCTGTCTTTCAAACTACACCGTTATGCCGCTTGGTCGGGACGCTTAGAATATGGGGCCTTGATGGTAAGCTGCTTTGCAGTTATATTTTCCCTTTCGCTTTCACTTGTGTTTTGACAATTTTTACGTATTTTGTTACTTTCAGCATCTCGTACTTATGCCTAGTTGTTGGCACCTGCGCGGAGCGCGGTGAGGTCCCTGGGGGATTCCATCAGCTTGAGTGGGCCTGTTGAGGCTTCCCCTACTTGCTTGGTAGAGTCCCTAACTGTTGGGGAGGGCCAAGGGCCTGTAGCGACGTTGGCTGTGTCTTCAGATCGTGGGGAAGAGGCGGCATCTGCTCGGCGGCTTGGCAAGGCGCCTATGGATGTCGAGCCGTCTGAAGGGGCTGACTGTGGTCTTCCTAGTTTGGATATTGTCGACTTGCCTTTTGCTACCCTGGTCGACACTTTCCTATCGACTCAGTGTTAGAATCATATGCGAGAGGCCACACTTCGCGATGGTCTTTCATGCTCCATTAAGTCGGTTGCACGGCTGCTTATTGATGCTGTGCTAGCCTAGATGGTGTAGTTGCCACTACTCATTCTTCTGAGGTATTACTTTTCCTTATTTTGTCTTCTATTTTGCTTTGTGTAAGTAACTAAGCATTTTGTTTTCTTCCATTCTTGTAGAGGGAGCATGTTCTCCTACGCAACGAATTTATACATCTGCAAGGGGAATTGAGTGTGGCTCGTCGGACCATAGAAGAACTCCGTGCCGAGCTTTTCTATCAAGGATGCTTTCCTTGGCTTTGATTGTACGAGAGGGGGATTGCTTCAAGGGCTCAAGAAGGGCCCAACGGTGTTAAGGCGAAGCTAACTTCTTCAGTGCGGCTGCCGCTTGGTTTTGGTTCCTCAGCTAAAGGGAATGGTGATGGATGGTTTGTCCTTTAATGTGTTACAAACTCTTGTATAAAAGGATGTTTTTTATTGGTTGTTTAGCCTTTTTTTGCCAGGATATTGTGGGCCCCTTTCCTTCGGGCGATTTTGGCCAGGTTTTAGGGCCTATTATAAAATCTTCTGCCTTTTTCTTCTTCTAGTTTGGATACTTTTTTGCCATTATGCTTTTGAATGCTTGAATTGGTTTGTATTTTGATGTAGTTGTCTTTACTTGAATTCTCTTGATTTTTTGCCTTACGTGGCTGATGTCTTGTTCCCCATTTTTGTCATCACGGAGTTGTCATACGATTATCCACCTTGTTAATACAAGGATTTCCTCATCAAGGGATCGTCATTCGATTACCCACCTTGTTAATGCAAGGATTTTGTTTTCAAGGGATCGCCATCCAATTATCCACCTTATTATTATAAAGATTTTATTATCAAGGGATCGTCATCCGATTACCCACCTTATTAGTACAAGGATTTTATCATCAAGGGACAATGAATTTGTTCGCATAGTCTTCCATTCCTTATTTGTTTTGACTGAATCATATGCCATATCTACTTTCCGCTTGCATTTCATCTTAGATAGTGGCTTTGAGAGGTCTTACCTCCATAAGCCGTCATGCTGAGAGGCAATGTATCGACACAAACTTATGCATGCATCATCTGCATCATAGATAGGTGTTTTGTTTTTGGGTTTTTGGGGTTCCCTCCTATGTGGTAAAACCTGAAGTTAATGAAGCCCTCTCACGTGAAGCCCATTAGGGTTATTTTTTTCAACATGTTTCACTAATTGCAAGTCTGAAGTTAGTGAGATTTTTTTTTTCACTGGTTGAGAGCTCGCCTTCAAGAGAGAAAAGGAGAAGTGTTTCAAAACTGTACAGTCTCACATTTTTCAGCCATCAGACGGAGATCTATGGTCAGATTGAGCTGAAACTTTGTGAGCATGTTCTAAACTTCTTTTTATTCATTCTGAATGGTGGAGATTGGTTTTGGAGGACCGTAAGTGGAGGTTTTACAGTAAACAACGGACTGTTTTTCTGGGCGTTTCTGCACTGACCTATTTCATCATTTTCATTGCTTGGTTGGTCATCCGTGGTTCGATTGGGCTAATTTTTTGTGATCATTTTCGAGACTCCAGGTTCTTCATTGTGAACGGTGGAGATTGCATTTGGAGCTCTAGAACTCCATCCGAATTGCTGTGGACAGTAGTCAAAATTTTGGTGATTTCTCTCCTTGTTTAGTTCTCTTATTTTTGGTTGTATATGGTTGAGCAATTGTTGTGAGAAGATTGTAGCTTGCTGGAATACTTGTAATACAGTATTATTTTAGTGGATTTCATTTACCTGGACCAGAAGAGGTCCCGTGGTTTTTTTATCCTTCACATTGGAGGAGTTTTTTGCCACGTTAAAGAAATTTGGTGTTCTTGTGTTGCTTTGTTTTCGTCCATTTTTAGACAGCCTACTTCAATTGGTTTTATGGTGTGATTTTGCTCAATGTTGCTTCTAGTCGGTTCATACAAGTGGGGAAGATTTATTGTTACTGTTAGTGCCGTGCTTGTTGTACCCATTGCTTCCCATAACAGTGGCATTAGAGGTTGGTTCATGAGCTGATTGGGTTTGTTGTATTTTGCTTGTTTGAACAATGGAGGCTAACTTGAGTAAAATGATTTGTTTCGATGGCACAAACTATCACACTTGGAAAGGAAAGATGGAAGATCTTCTTTTTATAAAAAAATTTGCATTTACCTATTGTAACTACGGAATATTCCGCCCTGTGACACGTGGCGTTGACCTTCTAGAAGGTAGGATTAAGCACTCGGTAGAGACACGTGGCACCACTTATTTCCCAATTACGTGGCCCTTACCCACGTCATTTCACGGAATGTTTCCTCAACCAGACGTGGGAACTCCACAAGCCTCGTGGGACGACCCACATCCCATGATTAATGTTGCTAGCAGTGAGATTCTTTGGGTACTTGATAGTGGTGCTGCCCACCATGTTGCTGCAGGGAAGGAAATATTCTCATTCTATACTCCAGATGATTTTGGAGCTTTACAAATGGGCAATGAAACTTTATCCAAGGTAGTGGGCACTGGGACTGTGAACCTAGAGACTAATAATGGAACGAAGCTAGTGCTCAAGAATGTTAAACACGCACCAGACATGAGGGTAAATTGGATTTCTGTTGACAAGCTAAGTGATGATGGATATGGTAGCAAGTTTTTGAAACATTGCACAATTTCTAAAGGGTCATTGATTGTGGCTAGAGGATTCAAGGCATCAGGCATATATTGGTTGCAAACTACAATCCCTACAAATCTTGTGAATGAAGTCGAGAGTGATAGCTCTTCAAAGTTGTGGCATAAGAGGTTGACTCACATCAGTGAGAAGGGACTAAGTATTCTAGCTAAGAAGCATTGGCTTTCTTGGTTGAAAGATGCACATTTAGACACTCATGTCCATTGCTTGGCTGGAAAACAGAAAAGGGTTTCTTTTAAACATCATCCTCCTTCTAGGAAGAAAGAATTGCTCGAGTTAGTACACTCAGATGTGTGTGGTCCTTTGAAGGATAAGTCTTTTGGTGGTGCACAATATTTTGTGACTTTTATTGATGACCACTCAAGGAAGCTTTGGGTTCGTGTCTTGAAGTCTAAGGATCAAGTGCTTGGTGCATTTAAAGAATTCCATGCCTATGCTGAGGGAGAGACAGGCAAAAAGTTAAAATGTGTCCGCTCGGATAATGGAGGTGAAATTGTGGGCCTTTTGATGCATATTGTAGAGAGTAGGGTATTAAACATAAGAAGACGCCTCCTAAGACTCCACAGTTGAACGACTTCGCAGAAAGGATGAACAGAACTTTGGTGGAAAGAATTAGATGTTTGCTCTCAGTTGCCAAATTACCTAATTCGTTTTGGGGTGAGGCATTGTATGCAGTTGCACATGTTATTAATCTAACTCTAACTATTGCTTTGCAAAATGATGTACCTGATAGTTTCTGGTTTGGTAGGAAACCTTCATATGATCATTTACGGGTATTCGGTTGCAAATGCTTTGTTCATATTCCTAAAGATGAGAGATCCAAGTTAGATCCCAAGACAAGACAATGCACCTTCATTGGTTATGGTCAAGATGAGTTTGGTTATTGGTGTTACGATCCTATTGAGAAGAAGCTTGTCAGAAGTCGTGATGTAATCTTTGTAGAAGATTACTATTGAAGATATTGGCAAGGAAGATAAGCCAAAGTCTCGTAATGAAAATTTGGCTAATGTTGATCCAACTCCTACACTTGATGTAGATGATGTTAAGAATCGGGTTGATCTTCAAGATGATACTCAAGATGCAAATGAGGTTGATATTCCTATAGATGAGATAGTTGATGATCAATTTGAGGTGCTTGGTGAGCAACAAGAAGTTCAACTTAGGAGGTCTACTAGGGAGCATAGACCATCTAGTAAGTACTCGTCTAGTGAGTATGTGCTATTGACAGATGCAGAGGAGCCTGAACGCTACCAAGAAGCTATTGAGAGTGAGCATAAGGCAAAATGGACTTCCCCTATGAAAGATGAAATGCAATCCTTGTATGATAATGACACTTTTGAACTGGTTAAGCTTCCCAAAGATAGAAAAGTCTTAAAGAATAGGTGGGTCTATAGGGTGAAGGAAGAAGAGAATTCATCAACTTCACGATATAAAGCCAGATTGGTTGTTAAGATTGATTTTGAGGAGATTTTCTCACCAGTGGTCAAGATGTCTTCAATTCGAGTTATCCTGGGTTTGGTTGCTACACTTGATTTAGAAGTTGAGCAGATGGATGTGAAAATTGTTTTCCTCCATGGTGACTTAGAGGAGGAGATTTATATGGACCAACCTGAAGGTTTTGTGGTGAAGCACAAGGAAAGTTATGTTTGCAAATTGAAGAAGAGCTTGTATGGTTTGAAGCAAGCTCCAAGACAATGGTATAAGAAGTTTGAGTCTGTCATGGTTCAATAAGGCTACAAGAAGACTACTTCTGATAATTGTGTTTTTGTGCAAAAATTTTCTGACAATGACTTCATTATTTTGTTGTTATATGTTGAAGACATGCTCATTGTAGGTCCTAACTCTTCTAGGATTCATAATTTGAAGAAACAATTGAGCAAGTCCTTTGCAATGAAAGATTTGGGACCAGCTAAGCAGATTCTTGGCATAAGAGTCATGCGTGATAGAAAATCTAAGAAGTTATGGCTTTCGCAGAAGTACATTGAGAAGATACTGCAGAGATTCAATATGGTTGAGGCTAAAGCTGTTAGTATACCTATTCCTACATCTCTTAGATTGAGTGTGAAGCAATCTCCTAATGAGCAAGAGAAAGAATACATGCAAAAGGTTCCCTATGCATCTGCAGTAGGGAGTTTGATGTATGCTATGGTTTGTACAAGACCAGATATAGCTCATGCAGTTGGTGCAGTAGATTTCTTTCTAATCCAAGAAAGGAAACTTGGAATGTAATGAAGTGGATTTTGAGATATCTCTGGGGCACTTCTAGTTTGAAGTTGTGTTTTGGGATTGAAAAGCCTTTTCTTTGTGGTTATACAGATTCTGATATGGCTAGAGATGTTGATTCTAAAAAGTCTACGTTTGGGTATTCGGTTACCTTTGCAGGGGGAGCTGTGGCATGGCAATCCAGGTTGCAAAAATGCATTGCTTTGTCTACTATTGAAGTTGAATTCATTGCAGCTATTGAAGGATGCAAGGAGTTGCTATGGATGAAAAAGTTTGTGAATGAACTTGGATTTACACAGGAGAGGTATGTATTGTTTTGTGATAGTCATAGTGCTATTCATCTTGATAAAAATCCTACTTTCCATGGTTAAATCAAAACATATTGACGTGAGGTACCATTGGATCCGTGATGTTTTGGATTCTAAGTCTGAAAAGATACATATAGATGATAATGGTGCAGATATGTGCACAAAAGCTCTACCAATGATGGAGTTGGAAGCATGTCGGTTGGTTTCCGGATTGGCATCCTCTTCCACATAGTCGAGAAGGGGGGAATTGTTGGGTTTTTGGGGTTCCCTCCTATGTGGTAAAACCCAAAGTTAATGAAGCCCACTCACTTGAAGCCCATTAGGGTTATTTGTTTCGGCATGTTTCATTAGTAGCAAGTTTGAAGTTAGTGAGAGTTTGTTTTTCATTGATTGAGAGCTCACCTTCAAGAGAGAAAAGGAGAAGTGTTTCAAAACTATATAGTCTCACGTTTTCTGGCGATCAGACGGCGATCCGTGGTCCGATTGAGCTGAAATTTTGTGAGCATGTTCGAGACTTCTTGTTCTTCATTTTGAACTGTGGAGATTGGTTTTGGAGGTCTGTAAGTGGAGGTTTTACTGCAAACAACGGACTGTTTTTCGGGGCGTTTCTGCACTGACGTGTTTCATCATTTTCAACGATCGACTGGTCATCCGTGGTCCAATTGGGCTGATTTTTTGTGAGCATTTTTGAGACTCCAGGTTCTTCATTATAAATGGTGGAGATTGCATTTGGAGCTCCAAAACTCCATCCGAATTGCTGTGGACAGTAGCCAAAATTTTGGTGATTTCTCTCTTTGTTTAGTTCTCTTATTTGTGGTTGTATATGGTTGAGCAATTGTTGTGAGAAGATTGTAGCTTGCTAGAATACTTGTAAAACAATATTATTTTAGTGGATTTCATTTACCTGGACCAGGAGAAGTCCCGTGTTTTTTTTTATCCTTCACATAGGAGGAGTTTTTTGCCACGTTAAAGAAATTTGGTGTTCTTGTGTTGCTTTGTTTTCGTGCATTTTTAGACAGCCTACTTCTATTGGTTTTATGCTGTGATTTTGCTCAATATTGCTCCTAGTAGGCTAGTAGGTTCATACAAGTGGGGAAGATTTATTGTTATTCCATTGCTTCCCATCATTTTGAGAGGCCCGTATCTCCATGAACACAAATGAGCATGCCGTACTAAGAGAATTTTCCCTCCATGTATGCGCACACACACTCTTAATATGCATCGAATTACGTGGACTATGATCCATTTTAGAGAGTACGTAGGCCCCAGTCTTGCATCCTGGATCAAGTCCATCTTTAAAATAAAATCACTTTGCATGATATTGCAATTGAAATACTTTTTAAAAGGCCAAACAACTTCTCCTCGCCTTAAATAGACTGCTGAATCCGGCCTTAGTTTGCCGACCAGTTTTCAAATTAAGCCTTATGCCCATATTGGTTTTCAAAATTTATTTTTGAAACTCTTTTCCATGTTTTGTGGAAAACTTGGTGGTCACTCTAAAATTCATTTTTGCAAAGCGAATACTCCCTCCGTTTCACAATATCTGCTTTGTTGGAGGTTTTTATTTTTTTTCAAAATATCTACTGTTTTACAAAATCAAGAGAACATTAATTATTTTTTTACAATTTTCTCCCTTCCTATTCACAAGATAAGATTAATGAAAAAAGAGTAAATATGAGTAATTTAGTAAGGGTAATTTAGTTTTTTTATCTCATTTTCTTCACTTTTTAGGTGAACTAATGATTTTCTTGGTCCGTGCGCACCTACACAACGAAACAGATATTGTGAACCAGAGGGAGTACTTTCGAATCACGCCGAAAGTATTCTTTCCCATGGTGCCACTTCAACCCCAGGGGCGGTCTTCACAATGAGTAATTATAATGCCCAATAACAACTAGATTAAAGGAAAAAAAATTTTTGTGGAGTAATTTAATATTGTAATTAAGTCTTGAAATGTTGAAATTATTTTACCATTAGAATTGATGTTGTGTTAAGCCCATTAGAATGTGAGTTCTTTGGAGAGAGCATAAAATTTAAAATAGAATTGTTAATGTGAACTTAGTGTTGGTAAAAAAAAAAACTAATTAAAGAACTCCAAATTTAGAGGAATTGTTGCTTAAAGTGCTAACTAAATTAGTGTCCATGTTAGTTACGATACTTATAATTTCACATGGATGAAATAACACCAATTTCATTGTTTCATTATTAATAGGACACTTATTGATCTAGGGGCTTTGGAGCTTACTTGTGAAACCGCGATTAATAGAAAAGAAAGAGTCAAAGAAATTCTGAATTGAATAAATGCTTATTAATTGAATGTGTCAGTACAAAGGAAACCTACTACCTTTATAGCAGGAGCAGAACATTCTAGGGTGAGTGACACATCACACACACCTTACACAATTAGGTTAGGCCTTAGCAGACGTAGGCCCACACAATACAAACATATATCAAATGCTTCTAAAATGGGCCTAGTATATATATATTATTATCCCCCCATAAACTTAGTGTGATTTCTATCAATCACAGTAAGTTTAGTTCTTAATACAGAGAAACGATCACCAGAGAGAGGTTTGGTGAGAACATCAGCCTTCTGATCAACAGAGGGAACATGGACAACTCGAAGAGCTTGTTGAAGAACCTTCTCATGAACAAAGTGAATGTCAAGTTCCATGTGCTTAGTCTTTTGATGAAGCACTGGATTGTGAGCAATCATTACTGCACTAAGATTATCACAATAAACCACAGGTGTATGAGTGACATGAAGCTGCAACTCTTTTAGTAAAGATTGTATCCAGGACATTTCAGCAACAACATGGGCCAAGCTTCTATACTCAGCCTCAGCACTAGATCTAGCCACAACCTGTTGCTTCTTTGAAGCCCACGAAATGATGTTATCACCAAGAAAAACACAAAAGCCAGAAGTAGACCTCCGGTCAGACACATCATTAGCCCAGTCAGCATCAGAGTACGCCGTGAGAGCAAGAGAGTTGGGAACCTTGAGCAAAATACCATGAGAAAGAGTTCCCTTGAGATATCGCAAAATGCGTTTAACTGCCACCCAATGTTCTTCAAGAGGAGATGCCATAAATTGGCACACTTTGTTGACTGCAAAAGACAAGTCAGGCCTTGTAATTGTAACATATTGCAGGGCACTGACCACAGACCTGTACAAATGAGGGTCATTCATGAGATTAACTCCTTCCTTAACTAACTTTACACTAGAAACCATTGGAGTAGACAAAGACTTGGCTGACTCCATTTTGGCCTTGCACAACAAATCATTGATGTATTTGCCTTGAGACAAATGTAGTGAGCCATCAGGAAGCTGTTGTACTTCAATACCTAAAAAGTAATGAAGATAACCCAGATCTTTTAAGGCAAATTCAGCGTTAAGCTTAGATTTGAGGCGAGAAATGAAAGTAGCAGAAGAACCGGTGACTATAATGTCATCCACATAAATTAAGACATACACCAAGACACCATGCTTACTGAAAATGAACAAAGAGGGATCACAGCGGCTAGCAACAAAACCAAAATGAAGAAGCGTAGATGTTAACCGTTGAAACCAAGCTCGTGGAGCTTGTTTGAGACCATAAATGGCCTTGTTAAGTTTGCACACAAGGGATTTATCAGCACTCACAAAGCCTTGTGGTTGCAGCATAAAGACTTCTTCAGTGAGGTTTCCATGAAGGAAGGCATTGTTGACATCAAGTTGAAAAATTGACCATCTTTGAGCCAAAGCCACGGATAGGACAACCCTAACAGTTACGGGTTTCACAACAGGAGAAAATGTCTCTGAGTAGTCAAAACCATGCCTTTGATCATGACCTTTGGCAACCAAACGTGCTTTGTACCTGTTAATAGACCCATCCGGATTCTCCTTCACCTTAAAAATCCACTTGCACCCTATAGCAGATCTATGAGGAGGCAGAGGCACCAAGGACCACGTATTGTTTTTCATCAAGGCGTCATACTCATCTTGCATAGCAGAGTGCCATTCTTTATCATTAAGAGCAGCTTGAACCGATTTAGGAGTGGTGTGAGCAAGTAGCAACTTAGGCTTAAAAATACCATCCTTGCTTCGAGTAACCATTGGGTGAGTGGAAATAACTGGCTGAGACACGGGATTAAGAGCACTAGATGATGGTTGTGCAGCAGAGGAGGATGATGTGTCAACATCATCTGCTGTAGTTGACTTGTCAACATCATGTGCAAGAGGGACCTCATTAGCATTATGAGCAGAAAATGTCTCGGATGATGCATGTAAGTGACCTGCAGAGCTAGATGATGACGTAGATGTAGCTAAAGGAGTGTTAGTAGACATTGTATCATTAGAACCATCAATATTATGCAATAAAGGACATGGTGCAGGAGTAGGTAAAGTAGCTTTTGGTGGACTTGAAGGAACCAGTGGACAATATGAGGAATAACCATTGGTCAAAGAAGGGGTAGACTTGGCAGGAGAAAAGAGTGATTGATAAGGAAAGACACTTTCATTGAACCTAACATCTCTTGAAAGATAGACACGGCCAGAAGGTGAAAGACACTTATAGCCTTTGTGAGAAGGACTATATCCAATGAAGACACATTCATGAGTCCTAAACTGTAATTTGTGCTTGTTAAAAGGACGTAAAAGAGGGAAGCAAGAGCAACCAAACACATGGAGAAAAGCATAATCAGGTGGAGTATTAAAAAGTTTGACAAAAGGAGATTGACCATAGAGTGTTGGACAGGGAAGCATGTTAATAATATAAGTGGCAGAAACAAATGCATCTTCCCAAAATGATAATGGAAGGGAAGCATGAGCTAGCATAGTGAGTCCTAATTCAGTAATATGTCTGTGTTTTCTTTCCACAGTGCCATTTTGTTGATGAGCATAAGGACAAGAAATCCTATGAATTATGCCATGAGACTTAAGAAAAGTTGTAAAAGATCGAAATTCCCCTCCCCAATCAGATTGAATAGACTTGATGGAGTACCCTAAATTGAGTTCTGCCATTTTCTTAAATTCAATAAAGGCACTAAGAGCTTCCCCTTTTGTTTTGAGTGGATAAATCCATGTGAACCTAGTACAAGCATCTACAAAAGAGATGTAATAAAGTGACCCAGATCGTGATTTCACAGGGGAGGGACCCCAAAGATCAATGTATATTAATTCTAAAGGACAACTGTACACTGAAGATGAAGCAGGAGAAGGAAGTTTATGAAGTTTACCATAACAACAAGCTTTGCAAAAATCAAAGGTACTCTTATTAGGTAATGATCGATTACAAAGTTTAAAAACATTTGCAACCACATATTTATTAGCATGGCCTAATCTATAGTGCCATAAAGAGTACGTATTACAAGACTGTGGACTTAAAGCATCAGAAACTACAGACATTGAATGAACTGAAGGGAGTTGAGTCGAAGAAGAGCTGGAGGCAGTTGAAGGTAAGTGCGACTGAGATGAACTTGGTAGATGTTGAAGGTGAAAGTCATGAAAAGAGTATAATCCATCAGGTCTAACAGAACCTCTGAGGAGGATTTCCTTTGTATCCTGGCATTTAACCACACAAAAATTAGGATGAAATTCAAAGAAAACTGAATTATCTTTTGCAAACTTTGAAACACTGATTAAATTTTTAGTAATATTTGGGACATGAAGAAGTTGATTCAAAGAAAGAGTCAAAGAAGGTTTAAAAGAAGACTTGACAAAGGATTGACCAACACTGGTGATATTCAAACCTGCACCATTGCCCATATGTAACTGCTCAGGACCCATGTATTCCGAGCTATTCATCAAATTACCACCATCAGCGGTGACGTGATTACTTGCACCTGAGTCAGGGAACCAGGAGGAGTCACTTAGAATCTCAGGGGTAGCCACCATTGCACTCATGTTGCCACTGGATCTCTGCCTCAACTGCTGATTATACTGTTGCTCATTAAGTTGATAGCTAGTGTCAAGTCTGTGATAGCAAACGGAGGCAATGTGTCCCCCTTTTCCACACACTTGGCACATGACATAGGGTCGGTTATTTGTAACTTGAAATCCACTATAACCACCATTGAAGCCACCCCGATTATTGTTGTTTCCTCGACCCCTTCCTCTGCCAAAATTCTGTCGACCTCCACCTCTGTTGTTAAATTGCTTGGGCTGATTTTGATAGTTGTTAGACTTAGAGCTCGAAGAGCCTTTATCTTTCAAATCCATATTAGCCATATTAGCAGAGGGTGGATCTGTGCTAACCGCTTTTAAGTTCTTCTCAACTCGTATCTCTTGAGCAATAAGAAGAGGCTCAAGATCATAGACGGAGCAAGGTTAAGATCTCATATGAAATCCAGTAACGAAAGATTCATACTCACTTGGTAATCCTTCTAATATGCATTGAATGTATTCATGGTCAGACACCTCACTCCCAATGGCCACTAATGCATCAGTAATGGATTTGACTTTAAGCAAATACTCCTCCATAGTGCGACTTCCCTTTTTGATATTGCGAAGCTCAGTCCGGTACTGATGAATCTTCGCATGGGTATTGTTGCCAAAATGTGTCAGCACTCTGTCCCAAACTTCATAAGAATGCTTGCAACCGACGATTCGAGTAAACATGGTTTCGGACATAGTGCAAAAGAAGCCATGAGAGGAGTAGCGCATCTTGCTTTTTCTAGGCAACATACTCCGGATTCAGCTTGTTGGCAGCACGATCTTCTTCTGAAGAATACATTACAGGAATCGCGTCTTTTCCAGCAATGTACTCGTCGAGCCCATGTCCTTGTATAACTGCGGAAATTTGCAACCTCCACAATAGATAGTTTTTCTCATCAAGTTTGATATAGGGTGGTTAAACGCCACTGCTGCTGCTCCTTTTGCCGTGATTGGTACCGAGGTAGAGGTTGTGGAGCTTGACATCTGCTTTTTCTTCTTGCTACTTTATAAAGGCTCGGATACCATAATAGAAAAGAAAGAGTCAAAGAAATTCTGAATTGAATAAATGCTTATTAATTGAATGTGTCAGTACAAAGGAAACCTACTACCTTTATAGCAGGAGCAGAACATTCTAGGGTGAGTGACACATCACACACACCTTACACAATTAGGTTAGGCCTTAGCAGACGTAGGCCCACACAATACAAACATATATCAAATGCTTCTAAAATGGGCCTAGTATATATATATATTATTAGCGATTGATGCTTAATCTGTACAGTAAGAATCATTATACTTGTACTTTTAGGTCAGTGTTTGGTAAAGGAGATACCGTTTTACATACCCCTACCTACTCTTATTGCTTAGTAGCTATGGGAAACAATTAGGTGATTGTGTGTTTTCGTGCTGTGTGGTCATCTTATAGTTGTGTAGTCACCTAGTAAGTGTGTGGATATGTAATTGATTGGCATGAACTAATAAAAATTTATGCATGAACTTAATAATAATTAGTCGCATCCGTGGGTTAGGATTCTATGTTGTGGAAATGTTATGTCTTTGTTGTGGATTGGTATTTGTTTATTAAACTTATTCTGTAACTATTTGATTGATTGTTTTAACATTTATTACAGTTGCTTGAACTTAAATTGTATTCCTTTGAATCACCAAGGTCGGAGGGAGGTTCGTGGTAATTATCGTGGTGTGGAGGAAGGCACGGTGGGTTGTCATCATGTTCAAAGAGGCACAAGTGGTTGGTGGTGCGTAAGATGACACGGTATGTTATCCTAGTGCGGAGGGAGGCACGAGTGACTAGTGACATGTCAGGCACATGGGTGTCCTCGTGCGGAGAGATGCACAGGTGACTGGTGACGTGCTAGGTGACCTCGTGTAGAGGGAGGCACAAGGTAGAGGTCCTCCACACCAGTGCTTGATATCGCACGAAGGGAGGCAAGATTGGTTTGTTTGCTTGTCCTATTGTGTGTTTTAACTTTATTGATGTTGTCTGGTCTCTCTCCTTCTCTTTGATTGTGATATGACAATTGATTGTTGTTTGTGAGGAGGCATGATTTGAGAGTTTTTATATTTGGAGAGATAAGTTGATTCATGCATGTGCTATTTCACGTTTGACTTATTGTTGACATTTGAACTATCTTTTTCTCTTGAATGCGATATGAGAATTGAATTGCAACTTGCAAGGTGACATCCCTATTTAATCTTTCTAATGGTAAAAACTCGTGACAGAGTATGTTTCCCTTTCAGTGTGTTTCGTTTATCTCATACTCGCTAAGTCTGTTGACTTACCCTTTATTTAATTTTTTAAGAGCAACATGTTATGAAAGAAGTGCTAGAATGTACTCTTTTGCATTTGGGTAAATACCGTGTCAAAAGTGTTATTGTACTATATGACATCACAACTTAGTGGGTGGTTAGCATGTTTTACGATTGTCTAGGTAATATACGGACTTTTGTAAAAATATATACTGTTCTAATTATGTGTGTAGTTCCACATATTCTATTTTCTATGATTGTTTAGTATATACTATATATATGGTGTTCTTCTAAGAGTAACGTGGGCTAACTCTTGTAGGTATGACCTGCAAACATTAAAGATAGTAAGCAACAAACGAGTCTTAGAGAGACTTTGATTCTTAAAGAGCATTGCTATTCCATAGCAGCACAATCAATTTCTATTATCAATTTGGTACAATTAAGATCTTTAGCCAGCTTGATCCCCCAATATAAAGCCCAAACCTCTACCATTAGGCTATTTTCTTTACCCAAGAATTTATAAAATCCCTTAACCCCTCATTATGGTCACGGGTGACACATCCTGTAGCAATGTCCCCCTTAATTCGTTAAGCAAGATCAATCTATATTTAGTTTGAACCAACCGAAAGGGGGAGGCTCCCATTTGATCAATATCACAGCTCTGGGCCTCTTGATTAACTGGTTGTTGGCCAAGCAGAAGAATTCAACTGCTTCGGCTTTAGCATCCCTAAAAACTCGAGTTGGATCAAGGTTTGAATTCTAAAAAATCAGTAAATTTCTCGCATTCCATAAATGCCTTAAGATGAAAATGAACAGGGTCTCTTTCGGAATTTTAAACTGTGATTTTGCATTCTTTCTTTTATCCACTCTTTTAAATCTGAATCATAATGGAGATGGCACACATTGTCGGCCAACCTCCAAGTATTAGCAGCAAAGGGATATCCCTGTAGGAATATATGACTT
Source organism: Senna tora (assembly GCA_014851425.1). Lineage (NCBI taxonomy): Eukaryota > Viridiplantae > Streptophyta > Magnoliopsida > Fabales > Fabaceae > Senna > Senna tora. The sequence goes on along the minus strand of CM026261.1, from coordinate 14,482,433 downwards.
AGTGTTTCAACCTCATTAGAACAGCGAGAACAGTTTGGGGTATTAACCCCACGATGGCATAAGATATCCCTGTAGGAGATACCATTTCAATATATACTCCAAATAAACAGCTTTAGTCTATTATGCACTCAAGCCTTCAGAACCGGTTATTGGTTATCACTTCCAAACGCTACAATAATGTAGGCAGATTTTAGATCAAAAGAACCATCCATTTGGTTCATCCAGACAACAGTATTTTGCCTAGAAGAATAAGGTAAAATTGGAGAGCCATGAATGACATCCTGAACATAAGAGGAAGAACAAAAGAAATGGCACTCCAATTCCAAACATCATCTCTATTGAGAACATTAGCAACTTTAAGAGACAAATCATTTTCACCAAGTGGTCATAACAAAAAAGAGGTCCCAGGCTAGTCCAATTATCAGAACAAAAATTAACTTCACTTCCAACATTTACCCATGACTGAATTAGAAGCTATTTTTGAGCGTTATGTAAGACAAAAAATTTGAGCCCAATTCTTATCATTTTCCTTATGAGATCTCCAGACCAATTTAGCCAAGAATGCCAATTTTTTTTTCATGAGACTTCTGAATCCCCAATCCTCAAATCTGTAATTTATCATTCTTTTTTTTTTCAACTCATTTTCAGGTTAATATGTAAAATAATTTTATATATTACTGTTAAAAAAAGACCAAAAAAATGATAGATTTACAAGAAAAGAATTATTGGGAATCCAATTACTAGATTTTCACTCAGCTCATTCAGCAAAAATAGTTTTTTTTTCCTTTTAATTAGAGGTTTGGGCTCAAGCTTAAACTAGAGTGTAGGAACCCAAGAAGGTAAAAGGTCATATCGTACCCGCTTTTTCTTTTGAAGGATTTACTGTAGACAATTTGTAATTGCTTTGAAGGCTACAGCGACTACAATATGGTCCTCCAAATTTCCACTTGCCGCTGCCTAAATTGAGATACCCAGAACCAAATATTTTTACTGGAAATTGCTTCATCAGAATTTTTCCCACATACAGTATATGATACAGTCCAGAAAATTATCGGACCAATAAACATCTATATTATCTGGAATATATTCAAGCATAATCTGGTTTCCAATGTAACAAATGAAACCATTATGATTGCCGACCTAACAATTAAAATACATCAATCTGTACAGGAAACCCCTACTCCTTTACATTGCAGTTAGGTGTGGTTCCAACAGGACCCATGTTGAAGAGGGCTAACTCTTGGTCTCTCTGCCAGGCGATGAATATATTTAGCCCTCTATTCTAACTTCTATGGTTAACTTAAGAAAATAATAGAAGGAAAAGGACACTTTTCTCACAACTGCAACGCCAAATCTGGTGTTGAATCAACTCTGCTCGTATTTGGAGATCCAGGAGCCTGAAATCTGATGTTGAGGTCCGGTGGAATTGGATCCGGCTTCTGCTGAGATGGTAGTCCGGGAATAGACTTCTGGTAAGACTGCCAATATGATGGTGAATGAAATCCTAGCATCGACTTTAATAGCGACTCATTCCTAGAGTTGGTTGATGTGCTGCTAGAACTTATATTTGATTTTTCTGGCAACTTGACATCATCGGAATTAATGCTATTTGCAGGACCAGAATGGACAAAGTTACTATTAGACCTAGATAAAGTATCAATCATTAAAGATGAGCCCCGGTTAATCCCAGCAGGTTGGGACTCTCCATGTAGTTTTCCCATATGCGATTCAACATTAAACCCATTGATCATGGGCCGTGTTGCAGTATTATTGCTATTCTCTAGATCACTCTCCATAGGAGAACTCAATCTCCCATTAGGTTCTGCTTTTTCAGCTATGCGTTGAGAAGCTCTAGTGGGAACAAAAGAGGATGATGAAGGGATGAAACATGAAGGTATAGGGTTCGTTGGATGGCCATCTAAAGGCAAGTGAGTGGAAGGTACTTGCTTCTCCGATGAAATATTTCCTTTGGGTTTCTCAGAGATTTTATCATTCTTCAATTCAACTGATCCTGAGGAACTATGATCAGCAAAGTGTTGCAATCGCGATGATAGAACTGGAGCAGGTGATGGTTGTGCTACTGGTATGCGTAGTGTGACATCATTTTCCCCAACCCATCCTGGGCCAAACTTGATGCTCTGTGGGAGGCACCTCTCTATCTTCTTAGATGCAATTTTCCAAGCAACAGGTCCTAGATGCGAAGCAAATTGTGCCAAGCTTCTAGCATACCCATACTCTGAATGAAGGCCAACCTAATTACATCAATGGGAATTCAATTTATCAAGTTTAAGCCAAGCATATGCACATGTATAGAACTGATCTAATAAAAGCATAGAGCAGTGCATGCAAATCCACTGGTTGGCTGTCTCAACATCCCCAAATTGAGGCAAATATTCTTGGTTATTTCCACATTGCCTCATTATGGTTGACATTTTGTCACTCTGGCCCCAATCTTTGCTCGCTTAGTCGTTTACCACGCCCTATTGAATTAATTTTCAAATGGTTTTGTTTCTTTAATGTAATTTCAATATGGTTAAATCACATGATTCTTACCTGCAATTTACGATTCCCTTTCTTATCAGGTTTCTCCCTATTTTCCCCAACAAAACCCATACTCCTTCATACCTGTCACCATCCTTCAAGTGAATGGGATTTGCTGACAGAATTGAAAGAGTGCAGGTCTCTAGGGGGCCAAAGAGAGGATAGGGAAACCGGGACATCTGATAAGAATGGGAATTTTAACTGCACAAGCGAGGCTATCATTTACAAATTAATAAAATGATAGCAGAGGATTGTAAAACAATAAAGAAACAAAGCACGAGCAGCCAGTGACAAAGTTTAAACCATAGGATGCCGAAATGGAGTATACCACTTGATAGTAAACTGAAATTTAACGTTAATTGATTTTATTAAATAGCGAATATTGCAGAAACTCGTATTACTGCTGAGTTGATAGAATTATTTGCTTAAACTTTCTTTCAGATTTAATAAGGATGGAACACCAATCTACAATGCCATCCAACACAGTAAACAGTTTTCATTTTCTTTTAAAAGAAATAAATTGAAAGGTCAAATGCCAACTAAACACTTACAGGTAGTAGTAATTTCCTCTCTCCTTCAAAAGTAGTCAAGACAGATGACTCTCTGCCAGCAGCTGATGGATGAAATTGCTGATATGTGTTTCGCCTGTTCTCATCGAGAACAAAATGTTTTTTCATATATTTAGTTGTATTGCCCTTAAAAGTTGATCCTGTAAGAATAAAAACTATATAAAGTAAGAAAGCACTGCATCAAACCAAAAACTAAATCTATACAAAAGGGCTGGACACAATGGATTTGCAAATGGGTCGGATCAAATTGGTTGTTAAATTAAGAACCTGTAAAATCATCAATCCTTTCTGATTTGTTCTCTGCTGACCAACTACTATAAAAATCATTATTGCGAGCAACTTGAGATTGTCCTGACAGATCAGCAAAAGCAGACTTCTGTAAATTATGGGGTCCTTTCCTTGTATCATGATTGGACCACATGGCATTTTCTCCCCCAATAGCAAGAGTGGCATCTGATGAAAACTCTGAACCAGCATGCTCTGATGAAGGTCTCTTCAGATTCTTGGTCGGTGGTCTGCCTCGTCTTACTATTCTTGGCTCAGCCTCATAATCATCACTATCTTGCCTAAGATTTTCAAAATTCTTTTTTGCCAGTTCTTGAATTGATCGTGCCTGACATCAATTTATAAATTTCAGACAAAAATCCAAATACCAACAAATATTGAAGCTCATGTTAGATAATCACCTGTCTAAAATATATGGTATCTGGAGAATTATACTTCATGGCATTTGTACAGATTAAGAAAACATCTTTCTGCACAATAATAGCATCATTTCAGTCCTCATATAGCATAGATAGACAATCAGATTACAGTATTAACAAATACTAAATAAAGAACCAATCAATTCTTGAAGCAATTTAATTATAATTAACAATGTTTTAGGCAGCCGACCCCACCTAGTGGGAAAAGACTTTGATTGTTATTGTTGTAACAATGTTTTCAGGCCAAAAAAATTTAACTAACAATGAATAATTTTCTATAAGTGAAGGTCTCGCAAACAAAACAGATATAGGGATCTCGCTTGTCAACACATACCATACATGTATATTGCTATGAAAACTAGACGCCCTAGTATAAGAAAGAAGTTAAGAACAGAGTTGTTCAGCCATATATACAGTTAATAAGTGACTAAGCCTCAATCATCAATAGCCTCCCTAATTTTCATCCATTTCTCTTGCTCCCAAAACAAATCAATTTTTCTTATGATTGGATTACAAAAGACACAATCATATCAATCTTTCATCAGCATGCAAATAAACACAGGTCCAACTTCAACAGAATGTAAGTACTACCAAGATGATTGACAATTCCACAATAAAATTAGAAAAACCAAGGAGCAGGTGGAATAAACAAGCCTCATCCTAGCAGTACACTAATAAAACCAACATTAGTCACTGCCCTAGAAGATCTTATTTCTCAGACATTTAATAATTCCAAACTATAGAGTAAAGATTAGAAATAAGGAACCTTGGAACTGCAACTAATCAATGCTAAACTGCTGGCTTCGAAAGGTCAACTGTAATTGTTATCAATAGTAGTAACAAGTCAAACTTCTTGGAACTAGTGAGGGGAAAAGAAAACATATGCTTTAATATGTTCTCCCTTGTATACCACATCTTAAGAAATTAGACATTTGGTGTAAACTACTGAATAACATCAGCAAATAACATTATAAACATCCTTTTGCCATTTAATTTAGAGGGCATTTAGCGAACTTTCAGACAACTTGAAAATAACTAGAACTGATTGCACAAAATCATATGTTTTTCCCTTCATGTTTAACCCTATAAATTGACATCTACTCAAGAACTGGCCTAGTCGAACCTGTACTTAGTGACAGCTAAAACAAATTTTGAAGTTAGCTATACCAAACTCTCAGGCATGGTGTATCAATGCATAAGTAGCGTGCTAAAAAACCTCTTCACTTTCCAGTTTCCAGAGGGTACATAAACAAGTTTACATCTAAACTTAAATGAATGCTAACCTCAAATAGTTCCAAGTTGGAATAGACTCCATCTTCTAGCTTTTTCCTCACTGTTCCAAAGTCCATGGGATGGGGTATAACTTCATGGTAATCTGGAAGCTGCAAGAAGTAATTACCATTGTAAAATAAACAAGGCATCACTGCTGTTAAGTATCTATCATACCTATTTTTCAATACTAACCTCGCTTGGATCAACTGGCTCAGAAAACACACCATAAGTATCCTTCCTGATATTAAAAAAGAAGATTGACAGTAAAATGAAATTCAGAAGCGACATCAACGCGCTAAGATATAAGGTAGTTACTAAGGAGCAGGGAGAATACTTTTGAAGCCTGTCAAGAATGAAAAGTAGCAGCTTTTTGTCAGGTAAAGGTGTTGAAGGTCCTGAGTCCAGCTGAGTCCCTGAACACATCAGATGTTAATTTAGGAATTCTCAAGATAGGATTAAAAACAAATAAAGCACTTGTAACATTAACACACCATGATCAGTTTTTGTTGCGCTGATACCAGAAATATACTTCTCACCCTACAAAAACGAAAGAAGTAAAGGTGAATAACGTGCATGTGCCTTTCCAGAGGGAGAAACAAGCAGCAAAGTAGCTGTTAAAAAGCGAAGTGGCCAGGTACTCAAAGTGCCCAAAAAGGGAAAATACAGTTATAAACTGTGAAGCAATTATTAAAGAAAAGACAGATCAAAACTTTTATATCAGACATGACAATCCAGTCATTATATTTTTAATGAAACGCATAATTCTTAAAATTAGAAAGATAACAGTTTCGCTGATACTAGTCGTGACAAGGTAATACACAGACTCCAAAGGCAGACCTAGTCAAACACCATACAACAAAAATTCTAGAGCCCATCAACATACTTCAAAGGTAGAAATTTAAAGAATATCCAAAATTGTCAAACTGGACTACACTTACACCAAATGAAGACAAAAAAAAAATCAGTTTTAAAAAAAGAAATTGGCGCTTTCGGACTTCAAAAATAAAGTGCCAAGTTGAAGGAAACTTTCCCAATCCAAACCTCCAAATTTATATACCTTATCAGCATCGCCGGACCCAGATCCATCTCGGATCGTAGTGATCTTGCGCTTCTTGTTGTTGGAGACAACGTTATCATCATCCAAATTAACAGTATCGGACCCACATGAATTGGAAGACGCGGAATTGAAGGAGGATCTCTGGGAGGGTAGTTTAAGAACGAGCTTAAGCTTCTTCTCACGGCGTTTCCCGGTTGATAATTCGTCATCGTCTTCATCGTCGTTGTGGTCTTGGAGGTTCTCTGGTAAGACAGTGTCTGGATTGGGGTTACGGCGAGTAGATCGCCGGATAGGTGTAGGGGCAGTCCTATAATTGAGGTCAGAATTAAGGGCGGAGTTGCTTAGCTTCAGGGGTTCTTGTTGCTGCTGCAGCTGTTGCTCTTTGAGGGTTCGTTTTTGGAGATCCAAAAGAGAGGGTCGGCCTTTCTTCTTCTTCTTCTCCACTACCTTACCCATGTGTGGTGCTGCCCCTTCTCTTTCTCCCTCTCCCTCTCCCTCTCCCTCTCCCTTTCTCTTGAGAGACGGACAAACAAACAGGCGTTAATTTTTTTTTTCCAATTTTTTTATTAAGAAAATTGTCTTTTTAATCACTGGCACTACTATTTGTTGTCATTGTTTCGGGCTTCAAGACTAATACGCTACCGAACCCAAAACACGCCTTGCACGTGATAAACCACACTTGTTTCGTTTTGGCATAAATGTTATAAAAAGCACATGGATCATAGAATCGAAATTTTTTTGATAAGAATTGGTATTTTAATCGAATGATGTTATTAATATACAATTATATTAATTTATTAATATTAATATTAATTGTAACTACGAAATATTTTATCCTGGGACACATGGCGCTGACCTTCTAGAAGGTAGGATTAAGCACTCGGTAGAGACACGTGGCACCACTTATCTACCAGTTATGTGGCTTTTACCCACATCATTTCACGGAGCGTCCCCTCAACCAGACGTGGGAACTCCACAGGCCTCGTGGGACGACCCACATCTCATGAGGTCGTGGGTCGAGCACGATCTCCCCACACTCTGAGTATAAATAGACCCTCACCCGGAGGACTACACAGACAGAACGTAACCTGAAGGATTACATCACCCAATCTCCGATATCACACGCATACTCTCGGTAACCTGAGTACCCTCAGATACCTCACGCTATCTCTCTGCAAACTACGAGCTCCGCCATAAGCTCCATCCAGGTCAAACACCGGCAAGCTCATCTCCATCTCGGAGTGCACCATTTACAGGGCTTCCAGCAGCCCCCAGAGACCATAGCTCTCTCCCACTAAGGCAACCTCCTAAGAGCGGCTCGCCCGTTCGGAGTACCTTAGACACGTCTTAGCCGCACACGGCCCAATACAGGTAATGCCTTGCCTAACGACTCTTATAGACGTCATCATGACGAACTACGTGGACTTTGATCCCTCCCGAAGGGTACGTAGGCACCTAGGTGCATCACCTAAGGACAAGTCCTTCAAGGTTAAGACCCCGTGCGGTCCTAATCACAAATTATAATTGTATGAACCAAAAACGACAATTATAGTGGCGCCCACCGCAGTCTTATTCATACCACAATGCCTTGCGCACTCTGCCGCTAAACGACATTTCTTTTTCGGGGAGTAGGAGTATACCTAACGCTCAGAAACCCGTATTTGTTTTCTTCTTGATCTTCAATACAGGATACACAGGATATAATTCATCATGACCGACTCGAACGTCCCCGCGACCACGACCGACGCTAGCGCTCTAAGACGCCGCATGAGGAATCGATAGGGAACAGCCGAAGCGGTCACAACTGAGGCAGGCGGATCAAGCGCAACCAGCCTCAAAGCTCCTCAATGACGCAGGTAGCCGTCACGGAAACCGTGGTCCAGAACCTGGCTCCTAGAGAGGAAACTTGCCCTCAACACCCGTATAGCATGCTGCACGTCCCTTGCCCCACAACCGGCGGTCAGGATATGACAGAGCCAGCAAGGAACCCGCGAGACGCTGAAATCGCCCGCCTCGAAGTAGAGGTGGCAGCTCTACGTCAACAGCGATGGGAAGAGGACAGGAACCTCGCCCCAGCGAACGCGAGCGCCCAATTACCGCTAGTACCACACAGGGCGACAGCAGGGACCTCTAGCGACCCTACCAGCTTGCCCGCAATTCAGTTTGGGACTTTGCCAATGGAGTTCGCACGATTATCACTGACAGCGCCAGCACCCCCGGCAATGATCCCACCAGGACCAACCATGGTGGCCGGACAAGCAGCATAACCCGTCACGAACTATCCGCGACCACCAGTTCCAAACTATCCCCCGGGGTCCTACCTCCACATGCCATGGGCAGCGGCCTACAACCCGTACGCCGCCCGCGGTGCGAATGCATACCAGTGGCCCACGTTCGACTTCTAGGGAAAGGGTAGACATCCCTTTACCCAGCAAATCATGAATGAGCACGTGCCCATGGGTTTCAAAATGCCCTTCCACATAGAGCCCTATGGTGGAGAAACCGATCCACAAGATCACTTGAACACCTTCAACTTGGCCATGTCGATATTGGGCATGACGGACGGCCAACAGTGCCGAGTCTTCTCATCGACCCTAAAAGAAGCCGCACTAAAATGGTTCTCGCTGTTGCCTACCAATTCGATCCACAACTTCGAACAACTGGCGCAAAACTTCCTCACACAGTTCACCAGCAGAAAAGAGTATCAGAAAAATGAAGACTCCTTCATCGGTTTCCACCAGGAGGAAGGAGAAACCCTGCAAGCCTTCTTGGCCCGCTTCACCAAGCTCTCACTCCAAGTTTGAGGCCTCCAGGATGTCGTCGCCATCTTCGTCATAAAGCAAGGCCTTCGGTGTTCACAATAACAGATGCCCCGTCTCCACCTTACAAGAGCTTATGGACCGTGCAGAATGGTTCATTCAAGAGGAGAACGCTCAGATCGCCAAGGACAAGATGAGAATGTTCCTGATAAGCAGGGCCGACATGGAACGAGCAGAAAAGAAAAAGGAGAAGACGACGACAGAGAACCAGGCCCCCAAGGAGAAAAGCAATAGGAAGAGGTCGCCTCCTCGGCCACGGACGCCTCCCAGGGGACGATTTACGAGCTACACTCCCCTCAACAAATCCCATGTTGGGGTGTTGGAAGAAATCTATCACTCGGACATGCTCAGCTTCCCCCCTCAGGTCAAGTGACGAAAAACGGGAAAAGCAGTAGACAAGTCCAAGTACTGCCAGTTCCACAAGGATTATGGGCACGACACCAACGATTGCATCCACCTAAAGGATTATATCGAGGACCTAATCCGGAAAGGATAGCTTGGCAGATTTATCAAAGAAGAAAAGCAGGGCTAACACCAAACACCCCTGAGAGGCCAACGATCAGGCGCCTACCCGCGGGGTTGATGAACGCGGCCTTGTCGCGAGGCCGGCACCAATAAAATTAATACTAGAAAGTGCAGCTAGTGGCACAACCTAGGTCGATTCTCTCTCGCGGAGCCTATGGACTCGATGGACAAATATGCTCAATTAACACAAAATGGGGTGTCTTTGAGGCAATTTAACAAACACTTGGTGTGCAATGAAACTAAATGGAATTAAATGCAACTAAATGAAACTAGAACTAACACTTTTTTGGGGTTTTCAATATTTTTAAAGCTAAAGTAAATTGAGGTGAATGAAATAAGATGAATATGCTTTGTTGGAGAATGCTTTGGGCTATCCTTGCTATCAAAAAGTATGGAGTTAATCAATGAAAGGCCATTTCCTAAAGTAGTTTAGTGACCACTAAACCTAGGTAATTTAATTAGAGGATGCAATTAACCAACCGGACAATTAACAAGCCTAATCAAATACCATCAATGAAGCAAATGAGGAATTTTAACATAAACTAGAATTCAACTCAACAATTACCATTGTCATTAGAGTAACTTCCACAATGAATTAAAATTTACAATAAGATTCAACCAAATCCAATGTAATCAAAACCCACAATGGGAGAATCAAAATACAAATCACAAGTCTATTTAAATTCCTAATATCCAACTACAACCTAGTTGAGTTCCACAACCATGGAGCCACAATCAATACAAACTCATCAATATCAACAAGATAAACATGAATCCATAAAGAGAAGTAGTAGGAAAACAAGAAAAACTCCCTATTGGATGCCATAGCTCAAGCCCTAATCATCCTCCTCCAAAGCACAAGAAGTTTAGCCACTCATGGATGGGAGAAATGCTTCACCAAGCTCCTCCAACCCTTGCTTAGCCATGGATGATGATGGAGGTTGCTGGAATTTGGTCTGAATAGGTGTGGAGAGTGGAGAAGATGAAGAGAAAATCGTGAGTGTGGCTGGAAAATGTGAGAGGAACTTGAGAGGATGAGAGCTTGTGTGTATGAATGTGTTCAAAATCGTGGGTTGCTCTCCAAATTAGGTTAAGGGCCTTTAAAACCTCAGAATATTCCCTCTAATCCGACCTAGTATGCTCCCCTTGTGGTAAAACAATGAGAAAGTGGGCCCACCATCCGTTTCAGCTCTTAAAATCGCGAGAAAAGTGTGCAGAACTGGTGTACCCGCTGGCAGCGGGTCATCTACCCGCTGGCAGCGGGTGAATTACTCGAAACGCACGTTTCCCCTTTAAACTGAGTTTCACCCGCTGCCAGCTTGCACGGCTACCCGCTGGCAGCGGGTGGAACAGCAGAATAGGCCCAAAAATGCCTCTAAGCTTCAAATCTTGTACCGGCTTCACTTTCCAACTTCTTTCTCGACCTCTAGCACTTGAATCCTTGCTATTCCTCAAGCTAGTTGACCTACAAATCAACCAAAACAATTGTGAGGCCCTCAAGTTAATAAAACTAGAGAATTATCACAAGTTATTCAATAAAAACATGGAATTAGCAAGATTGTGATTTAAGTCCTTAAGCGCCCTTGAATAACATTAAATCATGCATAATGACTCTTTAAACTCAACAAAAACTTGTCAAATGCCAAAAGATACAAGGGTAAATATTGGTATTATCAACTCCCCCACACTTAGACCTTTGCACTCCTGAGCAAAGCAATCAGTCAAAAATGCAGTCAAGGGGTATGTAGGAAGCAACAAAATAACCAACTAAATCAAGATGCAAAACAACTAAGCAAGAAACCATGTTCTTGGTTCATGCAACAAAAGCAAAACAACTATGCATAGCAATCAACTAGAACATGCAAATGACCGATGACTCAAGTGTTTCGCTCTACTCACTAATGTTGGATATTTTCTCTCTAATTTTACTTACTTATCACTTTGCCATAGGCTTGAGAGAGATCTAGATCTCCACTAAGATGCGCTAGCTCAACAAATCATGAGGTCTTAATGGCTTGTAATGATGGATGCATGGTCATGGTGAAAAGTGTTTACAAAGAAGGAAATTATGCAAAACTAAACATTTTGAATTGACTCCCAATTAAATGATTACTTGGGTTCCAAAAGAGTCTAACCAAACAATCATCTTCCAACCACCAAGAAATTTGTCTAAGATCCTTATTACTTTCGGTTGCAACTCTTTTATTCATCATTTTTTTATTATTGCTTTTCTTTCTTTTGTATTTCCTCTTTTTTTTTTCTTCTTTTTTTTTCTAAATAAATAAATGTATAATTCATTTATTTATTTATTTATTATTTCTTTTCAAGCTTTTTGCTTGATTGGATCAATTAGACAATTTCAACCCAGGAAGATGAGTGGTCAGAAACTAAGAAACCTAAAGTCAAACATTTAATTAAAAGTCATAGTGCAAAATATCTAGAAAAGCAAGAATTAAGCTCAAAGGGGGTGACTATGGGTAGCAAAAGAAGTGGTTTGTGTATGGAATATAGGTGAGTGAAACAAACGCCTCAATCATTTTTATTTAACTAACGCATGTCAAGCTTCAACAAGATTTCAATCAAGTTCTAGAAAGTAAACAAGTAAGCAGACAACACACAAGTATATGCAAGAAAAACAGAAGTGTTTGGCTCAAAATCTTCCAACAAGGCTAGGTTACTCTCACATCGATCAATGCATGCCTAATTAATTACTCACATTAATGACTTGCTTAAGTTGAGAATTAGAGAGCACCAATCTCTTGAAAAATTGTTTCTTATTCTTGAAATGATTGTGCATTCTGCGGGCTCCTGACACACTACTTGAAAGCATTTTCTAAAATGCTTAAACAGGCACAAAAGTTAAGTGTGGTTCCCAAAAAAAAATTTCAAAACATTTGAGTAGATATCAAAAAGTGATTATGGAATTCCTGATTAACATCATTAATCCCAAAAGTCTTCAACAAAAACGAAAATTGAATCTACTCAGTTGATAATATCCATGAACAAAAGGACTTAAAACCTGTGCATTTACATTTATATTCGCATCCACAAGAAAAGAAGCTGAAAAACTAAATCCACAAGGAGTCAAAAACACAATCACTAAATAGGAATATAAATCTGATGTCAACAATTGCAATATAACCTGCCCATTCAACAATTCAAAAAGCAATCATTCTTCACAAACTTCTCCCCCACACTTGCAACAAGCATTGTCCTCAATGCAGAAAGATAGGACAAGGATGCGCAAACACGAGGGTCCACAAGCATAAAAACAATCATTTAATTGCAAAAAGAGGAGAAGAGGGGCGAGCAAAGTAAGCTAAACAGCTACACGCTAAGAATGCATGAAATTATAATGCTCTAGAAGTTAAATGAGCCATCAGTAGCTCAACAGCAAAAGTAATAACCAGCACAAATAGAATCCATGAGTAAGAAGGAAAAGTAGCAGAAAAGTCAAATGAAACACAAAAGAAATAAAAGCAGATAAGACTAGCAAGCAGTTGGCTTAGAACCGAGCTCCATCACGGCCCTCTCGCAGCTCTCTAAAATTGTCCCGGACCTCGACCTGAAAGGATGTGAAGCTAGCTTGCAAAGTGTGGATGTCATCCCGAAGAGTGTGGACGTCATCCCTAAGGGCACGCTGCTCAGAGATCAGGAAGTCTAGCTTTTGGTCAGAGGTCTGCATCATTGGCTCTGAAGCTTGCGAAGGGGTCCGACTCGAAGAGGCTTCATCACGGCGCCGCCTGACATTCCTGGCTGGCGCGGGAGGTCTAATAACTGGAGGTCTTCCAAATCCCAATCTACTGTAATCTCTAGTGTTGGCAGGATCGAACTCTAAATCAGAATCAAGCTGCGGAACACCTGCTCTCTTGTACATTTGAGAGATGAGATGTGGAAATAACAGAATTTGTCCCTTCACTCCCTTCACTGAAGCCTTCTTGAGCGAGTCAAAAATCAGCCCGGCCACATCAACTCTCTCATTCTTCATGAATAAGTAAATAAGGTGTGCTTGTTGAGAGGGTATGTCAGTACCATGGCTGGAAGGAAGAATGTTGTGACATATAAAAAGCAGCCATGCTCTAGCAGCCGGGCACAGGGAAGAGCGTTGCAAATAGATCTGAGATCCTCCATACTTAGCATCCCAATCGGAATTGTCCTGAATGAGCATCTCTCTAATTTCAGCGCGCGGAAAAGGAGCATCACCACTGTTAAAAGCTGACTGTTGGCTCTTGTAAGCACAATTCTGCACAACAGGCAGTCCAAAAAATTGCCGGATGCCAGCCAATGTGAATGTGGTAACCCTCGTGCCGCGGTAGGTCGGGTTGTTGATGCTGCGCTTGAGCTTGGCATTAATGTAGAAATGTTGCACAAATTGCTCATTATCAGCTACCTGTACCCGATTGAGAGATTGGAGGTTGGCGGCGCATAATTGATCAAAGAATGCATTGCCTTCCGTCTCAGGAAAATGAAATTCTTGATGGAGGGATCTATTTTCAACCTCCTCTTGTATTTCTTCAAAAGTCAACTCTTTGCCGGACATGCTTGCTAATCAACACCAACAAATAAAAACAGGAAAAATACAAGCAATTTAAAAAGAATCAGTCAACATAAAAGCCAGCAAGACTACGCTAACCAACCTAGACGCCCAACCAAATAAAACTAATTAGAGAAAAAGAAAAACTAATTATACTAAAGAAAGAAATAAAACTATGGAAAATGAAAAGACAACCAAATGAACTATGACTAATGTGGGTGCTCAGTTGAAAAGTGATCTTGCGGTATGCAATTAATCCAGACTGATTTTCTAAAATTATGAAATAATTAGCCTAAATTAAAACCAACTACACAAAAGTGAAAAATGGCGTTGACGTAAGCTAAAAACTAGTGCCAAACGAAAACAGTGTGCATATTTACTATTGCTAAACAAGACTAGGGTATGTATTAACTAATTCTAGATAAAATACTGAAAAATTAATTAAAAAGAGAACTTAAACTAGAATTTATTTACTACCTAAGTACTAATGTGACTAAAAAAAATAAACAAAAAGCAATTACCCTATCTACTAAATCAAGATAAAAATTATTTGCAATCTAATTATCTATACCTAGGTCAAAGTATTATCAGTCCAATTTCTCACAGCCAGGATATAGATATATATATATATATATATGTATAACTAACCTAAATAATAATCACTCTACTGAAAAAAAATAATAATACTAAAATTAATAAAATAAAATAAAATAAATATTTAAAAGAAACAAAAAGAAATACTAATAATAAAAATAATAAAATTATGCAAAAGGGAAAATTTACCTCTAGTAAATTGAAAATGGGGCTGGAAGTGGCTTGGGTGATGGGGGTTACGGTTTGGTGGGGAATGGTTGAAGGGTTGAAGGGGAAGGTTGGAAGGGGGGGTGGCTATGGTGGTGTGGGATTAGAGGGGTCGGTTTTAGTGAAGGGATGAAGGAGGTGGTTTGGTTTTGGGGGCTGAGAATGGGATTTGGTGTGAGGGCACGATTTTGGGTGAGTTTGGTTAAGGTGTGGTGGCTGAGAAGGGGGGTGGGGACTCGGTTTTGGGTTGAGAGAAGGGGAATGGTTGGAAAAGGGGGATGGAGGATTGGAAGGTTTTGTGGCTGAGAAGGGGTAGAAGGGGGTTCGGTTTGGTGGGGGATGGGTGAAGTGAGTGTATTCACGGTTTATAGGGGGATGGGTGAATGTGGTTTGGTGGGGCTGCTATGGAGGTGTGGCTATGGAGGTGGAGCTTGTGGTGAAGAAGAAGAAGAGGCTAGAGAGAGAGAGGGGACGGTTTTGGGGAAAGAGAAGGGAGAGGGGATGCTGAAAAAAAATGAAGAAAGAGAGGGAAGGGGAATTAGGGTTAAGAAAAAGTAATTTTGAAATTTGAAATTAGATAAAAAAAATTAAAAATAATTTTTTTTTTATGCCCAGACTCACCCGCTGGCAGCGGGTGAAAGACCACCCGCTGGCAGCGGGTAAGTCAGAGGCGAAGTTAAACAGGGGAAAACAGGGGAAGGACAGGGGAGAGCCTCTGTAGCTCTCGCTGGCAGCGGGCAAAGGCTACCCGCTGGCAGCGGGTGCTACAGAAAACGTGCTTAAAAGTGGACATTTTGACCCCTAACTTCATTTCTCCACTCCATTCACTCCTGTATCCAACCAGAGACTCCTAAAAACATAAAAATCCATCTATTCCTACTCCTAGAACCTAATTTGCTGGCTTCCATCTATCAAAAAGCAAACCTCATACATCAAAATTTATGCATCCAACAACCAAGGGAGTGTTTAACCACACAACTAAACAAACACACAAAGCACAAACTAAAAGCAACAAAATACACAAAAACATAATCAAACCACAAAGAACAAAACCACAATCTACTACCTACTGGAAGATCTCTTCCCCCACACTCATCTCAAGCAATCCATAAGAGCAACAAATTAAACGCAAGATGAGAAAAGGAAAGAGATGACCTGGCCCCTCATGGGGGCTTGGAGTTTTCCTTGAACAATTTCAGCAAGTGACCATTGACCAAGTGCACGGCACCGGTTGAATCTTCCATTATCTCCATCGCTCCATAAGGAAAGACCTTGGTCACTGTGAATGGTCCATCCCAACGTGTTTTCATCATTCCTTGCTTGAACTTGAATCTTGCTTTGAATTTTAAAACTTTATCCCCAACACTAAAGAATTTTCTAAGAATGCCTTTGTCATGAATTTTCTTTGTCTTCTCCTTGTACAACCTGGCATTTTCATATGCTTCAGCCCTCATTTCATCAAGTTCTTGCAATTGGAGTTTTCTTTCTTCTCCTGCAGCTTCCATATCTAAGTTGCACTTTCGCACCGCCCAATATGCCTTATGCTCTAATTCAACCGGCAAATGGCAAGCTTTACCGAAGACTAGGCGATAAGGGGACATGCCTATTGGAGTTTTGTAGGCTGTGCGATATGCCCAAAGAGCTTCTTCAAGTCGGGAACTCCAATCCTTTCGGGAGGGTTGCACAACCCTTTCAAGAATCTTCTTAACTTCCCTGTTAGACACCTTTGCCTGACCATTGGTTTGTGGGTGGTAAGGTGTGGAAACTTTATGTCGGACACCATGCTTAGCCAATAGGCTATTGAAAAGCCTATTGCAAAAGTGGGTGCCCTGATCACTAATGATGGCTCTAGGGATCCCAAACCTACACAAAATATTAGACTTGACAAATTTAGCTACAGTTTGAGCATCATCCTTCCTAGCGGGTATGGCCTCTATCCACTTAGAAACATAGTCAACTGCCAATAAAATGTAAGAAAACCCGTTTGATGGGGGAAAAGGTCCCATAAAATCTATGCCCCAAACATAAAAAATTTCACAAAATAGTATAGGTTGTTGTGGCATTTCTTGTTTCCATCCCAAACCCCCAAAACGTTGGCACTTATCACAAGTTTTACAAAAATTGACAGAATCCTTAACTAAAGTTGGCCAATAAAACCCACAGTCTAAGACTTTCCTAGAGGTTTTCTTTCCACCAAAATGCCCCCACAAGCCAAGGTATGATAGGCAGTTAAGATGCTCTCTTGTTCTTCCTCTAGTATGCACCTTCGAATGACTTGATCAGCACATAGTCTCCAAAGATGTGGCGCATCCCAAGCATAGAATTTGGCATCTCCCTTTAGCTTTTGTACCTGAAAAGTAGACATAGAAGGGGGTGTCACTCCACTAATGAGAAAATTCACTATATGAGCATACCAAGGCTCATGACGAGCTATGGTACACAACAAAGAATCTGGAAAAGCATTAAAAGTAGAGTTAGAAGAGTCCACTCCCTTTGTGTCTTCAGGCAAGCGACTCAAATGGTCAGCTACATGGTTTTCAGCTCCTGGTCTATCCTTAATCTCTATGTCAAATTCTTGCAAGAGAAGGGCCCATCTGAGTAGCCTGGGCTTGGAATGAGGTTTGGAGAAAAGATACTTCACTGCAGCATGGTTAGAAAAAACTACAACCTTGGAATTAAGCAAGTAAGGTCTAAATTTCTCCAAAGCAAAGACAACGGCAAACAATTCCTTTTCAGTGGTGGTATAATTAATTTGTGCCGGGTCTAGTGTCTTGGAGGCATATGCAATCACTCTAGAAACCCTGTTCTCCTTTTTCCCTAGCATGGCTCCAACAGCAAAATTAGAAGCATCACATGAAATCTCAAAATGTAATTGCCAATTAGGAGCAGAAAGTATTGGGGGAGAGACAAGTCTAGATTTCAGTTCATCAAAAGTAGACCTACATGCTTCGTTAAAATCAAACTCTGCATCTTTTTGAAGTAATTGAGATAATGGATATGCAATTTTGCTAAAATCCTTAATGAACCTCCTATAGAACCCTGCATGACCCAAAAATGATCTAATATCCTTAACATATGTGGGGTATGGGAGGGAGGAGATTACTTCTATTTTTGCTTTATCCACTTCAATCTCTTTTTCAGAAATTAAATGCCCTAAAACAATTCCTTGATCAACCATAAAATGGCACTTTTCATAATTTAGCACAAGACCCTTTTCAGAACATCTAGCAAGAATTTTATCCAAGCTGTCTAAACATGCATCAAATGACTCTCCATAAACTGTAAAATCATCCATAAATACATCCATGCATTGTTCAAGAAAATCAGAAAAAATAGACATCATACAACGCTGAAATGTACCAGGAGCATTACACAAACCGAAAGGCATTCTCCTATATGCAAATGTACCAAAGGGGCAAGTAAAAGTGGTCTTTTCTTGGTCCTCCGGAGCTATGGGTACCTGAAAATAACCAGAGAAGCCATCAAGGAAACAGTAATAAGACTTGCCAGCAAGCCTCTCAAGCATCTGGTCAATAAAGGGTAAAGGGAAATGGTCCTTTCTAGTGGCGTCATTTAATTTTCTATAGTCAATACACATGCGCCACGAATTCTGGACTCTAGTGGGAATCAACTCATCCTTCTCATTTTTCACTATTGTGATCCCACTCTTCTTTGGAACAACCTGCACAGGGCTAACCCATTTACTATCAGAAATTGGGTATATAATACCCGCACTCAAAAGCTTAGTGACCTCTTTCTTGACCACATCTAAAATCAAAGGATTCAACCTCCTTTGGGGTTGCCGCTTGGGCTGCGACCCCTCCTCTAGCAGAATTCTATGTGTACAAATTGTAGGACTAATCCCTGGTATATCTGCTAAAGTCCACCCTATTGCTCTTTTATGTTTTCTCAAAAGGTTTAAGAGCTTCCCCTCATTCTCATCAGATAACCCATTAGCAATGATCACTGGTAATTGGTTATTTGACTCTAAGAAAACATACTTTAGATTTGAAGGGAGCTCTTTGAGCTCTAGAGTGGGAGGTTGAATTACAGAAGGAACTAATTTTTGTACATCTAAAGTGGCAAGAGTACTTCCCTTTAAAATTTCATTTTTACCACTTGCCTCAACTTCCATGCATTCAAACCTTGGTAGAATGTTCCCTTCTTCGGTTGATTCAGCTTCAACCGCGATTTCCTTTCTTTCACTATGTTGCCCTTGGAATAGGTGAGAAGGTGGAGAAGCAGAAAGGGGATCTTCACATGGCAGAATGTATTGAACTTTGTTTTGAATCACCTTCCCTGTTTCACTGCTTGACTCACCTGAAAACTCAATGAACAACTTTCCCAAAGGGCCATCATAACTGCTCAAAGAAGAAAGAGAATCCAAAGAATAACTAGTCACAGAAAATGTATCAGATTGTGGGGTACCACATGTGCAATCAACTGACATGCAGTTAAGACATGAGGGATCACCTCCACAAGAGCAAGTAGATGGAAAAGAATATAAAGAAGAGAATGAAGCAAGAGTGTCATCATCAGCATGCAAAAGTTCAGTGAATGAAAAATAACCATCAGAAAATGCATCAACAGTAGATTCAGAATTATCATCATCAAGCTTATAACCTACATGTTCATCTTCCATGATTATATCTATTGCACTAACCCCAAGTAAAGAATAGTCCTCATATGGATGCTTCATAGCCTCATACATATTAAAATTAACTTTATGATCTCCCACTTCCATAGAGATCGTTCCTTTTTTCATGCTAATCACAGTGTTAGCAGTCCTCAAGAAGGGACGACCTAAAATGAGAGTGGAATCCTGAGGCACTCCCGCAGCCATATCAAGAACATAAAAATCAGCTGGAATAAGCAAATCTTTCACTTGGACCAAAAGGTCCTCTATAATCCCATCAGGTCGCCTAATGGACCTATCAGCTAATTGTAAGATTACTGTAGTGGGTTGAAGTGTTTTAACACCTAGGGCCTGATAAACAGATTTAGGCATGACCTTTATAGCAGCCCCTAGATCAAGTAATGCACCCCCTATAGTAACCTTACCAATAGTACAAGGGATTGTGAAAGACCCCGGGTCTTGACACTTGACCGGGATTTGGGGTTTGAAAAGAGCAGAAACATTAGAGCTCACTTGAACTCTCTCATTTGGTCTAAATCTTCTCTTGTTTGTACAAAGCTCTTTCAAAACTTTTGCATATTTAGGCACTTTTCTTACCAACTCTAACAAAGGAATATTAACTTCTAACTTGGTAAATAAATTCAGTGCCTCTTCATCAGTTTTAACTTCCTTGACTTTCTTACTTAGAAAATATGAATTAGGAAAGGGAAGATCACTTATACTTACCTCCTTACCTTTTTGGGTGGAGATGACTTTGTTAATTGCTTCTTCCTTCTCCTTTTGTTCCTCTTTTTCTTTTGGTTCCTCTTGTTGCTCCTTCTTCTTTTCTTCAACTTTTTCCCGCAGTCTAGTCTCTTTGGAGCTCTCAGAAAGCTTGAGTGGTGACAGAGGAGGACTTTCACAAACAATTTCTTCAATTTGTTCATCACCTTCCTTGTCTTCAAATCTGACTTTTCTGCCGCTTCTAAGGCTTATGGCATTCAGTGACTTGGGATTGATCACTGTGTTAGAAGGCGTCGCTCCGCTTGATCTTGCTTGTTCATCACTTTTCTTGTTAGACAACTGAGTGACGAATGAGTTCAGGTTGTCATGCTTTACTTCCATTTGTTCAAACTTGTTCATGATATTAGTGAAGCATGAGTCAACGTGTGAGGCGACGGCCTTGATTTTATCATCAGTGATACTCCGCTCTTGGTCAAATTTTGCACCAATATCTGAGAACCCTTTCACTAGAAGCTGTTTAATCTCATCATTGCTTGAAGACGGTGCACCTTGACTAATTGGAACCACGGCATTGGTGGTGTTCTGTTTTGGTGCTTGGCTAGGTGAAGCCCCTTGAAAATTTGAGTATTGACCACCATAAGAATTTCCTCCTCTAGAAGGGTAGTTCCCTTGACTTTGCCCACTGCTAAACCCTTGAGTATTCTGATTACCGCTATTCCCATATCTGAAGTTAGGGTGATCTCTCCAACCAGGATTGTATGTATTGGAGTAAGGGTCCCTTTGTTGGTATTGCCCAGGCCGTGCTTGATACATTGCATTCACATCTTCATATTGACTAGGGCAATCTGCTGATATGTGCATAGGGGAATCGCAGAATGTACAACTAGCGCCTACCATAGCTAGCTGTTGAGTGGGTGATCTTGGAGATTGGATGCTCAGTCCATCCACCCTCTTGGTTAGTGCAGACAGTTCATGTACCACTTTCACCAACAATGGATCTCGATCTGCTGGAGATATCTCTTTTAGTGCTCGAGTATCCCTCGTGATAATGTTCTGCCTACTCATGGCGAGCTTCTTGATCAACTCTAATGCTTCATCAGGGAGCATGTCTTCTATGGACCCATTAGCAGCTGCATTGAGCATTTTTGCATCTTCATCAATTAACCCATAAACAAAAGCTTGGACTAGGTGCTCCAGTGGCATTTGATGGTTTGGACATTTTGCTACCATATCCTGAACACATGTCCAATATCGATAGAATGTTTCACCCTCTTCTTGCCTTGAAGATGCAATTTCTTTTCTTGCTGCGGTGACTTTGTTTGAAGGATGATATTTTTCAATAAAGTGCTTCTTCAAGTTATCCCATGTTTGGTAAGCGTCTAGGGTGTACCTTGGCAAACTCATATACTAAACCTTTGCTTTCCCTTCCAGAGTGAGATGGAAAACCTTCCACATGACTTCTTCAAGTTTAGCCCACACGGGCTTCATCGTCATGCAATGCATGTGGAGAGAGCTTAGATGTGTATACGGATTCTCACCTGGAAGACCATGAAATTTTGGAAGTGAGTGCACAAGAGAACCTTTAATTTCAAAATCAGTAGTAAAAGTAGGAGTAGCACCAACCAAAGATTCAAAATTATCATCAAATTGATTCAATTGTTTAATGGACTTTTTAGGTTGATCTACCACATTATTACCTCCTTCATTCCTTTCCCTATTGTCCATCCGATTATCCCCGTTATCCTCTTCGGCCATTTCTTCTATTGCTAGTTCTCTTTCCCTTTCTTGGTTAGCCTTAATTACTTCTTTTTTGAGTTTTCTTATTTTCCTAAGAGTTCTTTCAATTTCTAAATCCAATGGAATTAGGTCTCCTCTAGAACTTCTTAGCATACACTAAACAAACCAACAAAAAGAAGAAAACACACAGAAAAATAGTAAAACAAATAAAACAGACCAGAAAACCAGAAACAAAGCAACACAGAATGAAAAATAGTGCAGTTCACTGCTTCACCCGCTGCCAGTGGGTGGGTTCACTCGCTGCCAGCGGGTAAGACAGAAACAAAAGCGATTCTGCACTGTTAAAGCAGAAAAACAGGGCAGATTCGAAAAACCAGCAAAAATCCAACTGAAAATGCTTCAAAATGACTATTCAAGCCTAAAAATAAATGCTAAATCAACTATAAACTACCTAGAAACAATAAACACAAACAAAAACACAATTAAATGCAATTAAACTAAGTAATTCCTTTCCAAAAGAAAGTAGGACAGCTATGAAAAATTTAACAAAAACCAGCAAAAACATTTACTAAAAATCACAATAAGCCTAGAAACAAACACTAAAATGAAAAGACACAACTTAAAACACAAAACACAATAACAAAACACAATTTAACTATGTGATTCCCAAAGAAATCACGCAAAAACAACCCAATTCGTGAGAATCTAGCACAATTGCACAAAGAACCAAAATGGCTCCCCGGCAACGGCGCCAAATTGATGAACGCGGCCTTGTCGCGAGGCCGGCACCAATAAAATTTATACTAGAAAGTGCAGCTAGTGGCACAACCTAGGTCGATTCTCTCTCGCGGAGCCTATGGACTCGATGGACAAATATGCTCAATTAACACAAAATGGGGTGTCTTTGAGGCAATTTAACAAACACTTGGTGTGCAATGAAACTAAATGGAATTAAATGCAACTAAATGAAACTAGAACTAACACTTTTTTGGGGTTTTCAATATTTTTAAAGCTAAAGTAAATTGAGGTGAATGAAATAAGATGAATATGCTTTGTTGGAGAATGCTTTGGGCTATCCTTGCTATCAAAAAGTATGGTGTTAATCAATGAAAGGCCATTTCCTAAAGTAGTTTAGTGACCACTAAACCTAGGTAATTTAATTAGAGGATGCAATTAACCAACCGGACAATTAACAAGCCTAATCAAATACCATCAATGAAGCAAATGAGGAATTTTAACATAAACTAGAATTCAACTCAACAATTACCATTGTCATTAGAGTAACTTCCACAATGAATTAAAAATTACAATAAGATTCAACCAAATCCAATGTAATCAAAACCCACAATGGGAGAATCAAAATACAAATCACAAGTCTATTTAAATTCCTAATATCCAACTACAACCTAGTTGAGTTCCACAACCATGGAGCCACAATCAATACAAACTCATCAATATCAACAAGATAAACATGAATCCATAAAGAGAAGTAGTAGGAAAACAAGAAAAACTCCCTATTGGATGCCATAGCTCAAGCCCTAATCATCCTCCTCCAAAGCACAAGAAGTTTAGCCACTCATGGATGGGAGAAATGCTTCACCAAGCTCCTCCAACCCTTGCTTAGCCATGGATGATGATGGAGGTTGCTGGAATTTGGTCTGAATAGGTGTGGAGAGTGGAGAAGATGAAGAGAAAATGGTGATTGTGGCTGGAAAATGTGAGAGGAACTTGAGAGGATGAGAGCTTGTGTGTATGAATGTGTTCAAAATCGTGGGTTGCTCTCCAAATTAGGTTAAGGGCCTCTAAAACCTCAGAATATTCCCTCTAATCCGACCTAGTATGCTCCCCTTGTGGTAAAACAATGAGAAAGTGGGCCCACCATCCGTTTCAGCTCTTAAAATCGCGAGAAAAGTGTGCAGAACTGGTGTACCCGCTGGCAGCGGGTGAATTACTCGAAACGCACGTTTCCCCTTTAAACTGAGGTTCACCCGCTACCAGCTTGCACGGCTACCCGCTGGCAGCGGGTGGAACAGCAGAATAGGCCCAAAAATGCCTCTAAGCTTCAAATCTTGTACCGGCTTCACTTTCCAACTTCTTTCTCGACCTCTAGCACTTGAATCCTTGCTATTCCTCAAGCTAGTTGACCTACAAATCAACCAAAACAATTGTGAGGCCCTCAAGTTAATAAAACTAGAGAATTATCACAAGTTATTCAATAAAAACATGGAATTAGCAAGATTGTGATTTAAGTCCTTAAGTGCCCTTGAATAACATTAAATCGTGCATAATGACTCTTTAAACTCAACAAAAGCTTGTCAAATGCCAAAAGATACAAGGGTAAATATTGGTATTATCAGGGGTCATCAACGTTATAGCAGGTAGACTGCAAAGAGGGACCTCCTTGCTACCGCAAAACAAGAAGAGGATGGAACGCTCTATACTCGCCCTCGACTACGCTCCAAAGCACAAAAAGAGGAGCGAACTCAAAGGAGACCCCATCACCTTCGACCTCACCAACCTAGAGGGACCAGTCCATGACGACCCCATGGTAGTGACCGCCATAATCGCCAATTACGAAGTCAAGAGAGTCTTGATCAACCAAGGATCTTCAGCAGGTGTTCTCTACTTCGACGCCTTTAGAAAGCTCGGGTTGAATGAAGCCAGCCTAAGGCCATTCCCTGGCACGCTCATAGGGTTCTCAGGAGCCCAGGTTCCAGCAGAATGAATCATTACCGCTCGAACAACCTTGGGCACCCTACAAAAGGTCGCGAGCCTTGATGTTGACTTCATCATCGTCTCAGCACCGTCAGCATACAATGCGATCCTAGGGCGACCGTCCCTAAACAAACTTAGAGCTGTACTGTCCACCGTGTAGCTCACAATGAAGTTCCCAACAGCCCACGGGGTTGGAGAAATCTTGACGGACTAGAAACTGGCGCGAGCATGTTACGCAGCAAGCCTAACCAAGACCGTCAAGGTTGCCCGCCTTGGTTCCAAAGAAGCGCGCGAGGAACCCCCCGAGGGTAAAGAGTTAGGAGAGAAGAAGTCAGAGTCCGCCCGCCCGGACCTAACCTCCGCCTAGGCTCCAAACGCACTTTGCACTCTCGTACTGTCTTTAGGTCAAGACGCATACATCTCTACTTCGAATTTAGGATTTTCAGCCTGACTAAGGCTCGCCTGACCTAAGCAATCCGGATGTAATCATTTTGCTTACTTTCAGCCTAATTAAGGCTAGCCCGACTGAGGCTGCACGAATGCAACCATTTTGTCTATCATTAAAAGTACTTATTTCCAGCTAGAGACAAGATTTCAAGTTTGCAAAGTACTCGCGCAAGTCCTACCACAAGACAATGGGTTCCACCGCCCCGAAAAATGCTAAGCGCCCCCTCGGCCAAGCTAACATTTCCCCCAGTAGCGCGGTAAGAACCCCTTGGGAGCGAAAAACACAAAAACGAACATTTGCAAAGTACTCGCGCAAGTCCTACCATAGGACAATGGGCTCCACCGCCTTGAAAAATGCTAAGCGCCCCCTCGGCCAAGCCAACATTTCCCCCAGTAGCGCGGTAAAAACCCCTTGGGAGCGAAAAATACAAAAACGAACATTCGACAAACCATGCTAGCAAATCGCATACAAACCGTCCTGATCACACGGTACTCATGCAAAAAAACTTTTTACCCAGACGTAAAGAGATGACTACGAAAAGAGAAACTGCCACTATACACAAACTTTTTACCCAAAACTAAAAAGGGAGGTAGGAAAAACTCTTTGCAAAAAATCATTCTCATTAGATGCCAAAAATGAGAGGGCGTCCGCCCATTACAAAGGGTAAACACCCTAAAAATTACATAAACTTATTCTTGGGCATCCCCAAGATCTACAAAGGCCTCGGCCCTAGCAGGCTCTGCATGGCCAACACCTTCCGACGACCCACGCTTGGTCGCCTCAGCTAGCTGCCGAGAAGTAGGTCCAATCCCTGAAGCTCGCCCGCCGTTTCGAGACAACACTTGGTGATCCACCAAGCGATCCGCCGGTTGACGAAGATAAGCGAGATTCAACGGAGGGTCTGTTTCCATCCAACCGCGAAGCTCACCCTCAAAACACTCCAAGGAAGGATGCAAGGAAGCCACCCACTCCGTTGGAAATCTCTCCCCACAGAGACGCTCGAGCTGCTCGACTGCCAGGAGCATGCCGTACATCCTCTGAGCAGGCAACTCCCCCTCGAGATCAGCAACGTCGGAGACCTTGCCCTCAGCCACTAGCCGACCAGAAAGGTTCTCGGCAGCGCGAACCTTCGCACCTCGGAAGGCTTCGCGGAGTGAATGCAGCTCTTGCTAACGCCTCTCAGCGTCATCCCGACGGACGGCCAGCTCCTTGTGAGTCCTCTCCAAGTCCGAGCGAAGGAACGCAACCTCGGTAGGGTGTCCAGCTTCAGCCCTAAGACGAGCAACCTCGTGAGTCAGGGACTCAAGCTTGCGCCCCTGGTCCTCACACTCCAATTTCTTTGCGGACAACTCACCACGCATATCCGCCAACCTCTTTTGTGAGATCTCCAGAGCCTGGCTCTTGGAGGACGCAACACTGGAAAACTGATCCCGGTCGTGACGAATCTACCCCTACAAAAAGTGAAGTCATAAACACGAGTCAAAGCAAAATAAGGAGAACACCGGGATGAAGGAACTCACCACACGCTTCTCCCACTCAAAACCGGTCTAGTGGAAGTCAGCCAACGCCTCAGCAACCCGCCCGAAGCCTCGAACAACAAGGTTCAGGGGAGAAGTATCCCGCCCCTGGCTTCCCTCTCCCGCATCTCCACGGGGAAGCGCCTGCCCAACGCCACCAGCTCAAAGGACAATTCCCCTCTGATGGCCCAAGTGGTTCAGAAGGGCTGGCATTCGACCCCGGAACAAGATCTCTCGTGGCAGCCGCTTGACTTGCCACTACATTCCCTCTATCTGAGAGGGCTCTGGCCTCCACGGCAGCACCACCAGACTCCGCGACTTCCTTAGCCGCAGGTTCGCCCGCTGCAGTCTGAGGTGCGGGAGAGTCTCCAACAGACTCCTCAACGACCACCCTAACCCTCTTAGTGACAGGCTGATCGACCCCCTCGACGGGGCTGAGGATGGGAGTATGAGTGGATAGGATCACCCTTATAGGTGATTGCTGAACAGGAACGGAAGTGGGAACAGAGGTAGGAATAGTATCTCCCACCGGAGCCTCCACCTGCACATCCCCCCAGTCAGAACTCCACCGTGCGACTTGCGAAGACAACCGCAACTCTACACCAGAAGGCCGCTTCTTCAGCACTCCTTCCTTAATCTGGACAACTTCGCCGCAGAGGCTCCTTTCTTTTCCCCCTCCCGGGGTCCACTCTCACCGGCCTTCCCATCCTTCTTCATGTTCTCCCTTGGAAGAACCTCCTGACGGTGCTCCCTCTCGGAAGACGAAGGCACGGGCAACCGTCCTTCCCTCTCGCCACCAGCAGGGACATCGGCGGCAGCCTCCGGAGAAAGGCCCTGTTGACCATTCTTCTTCCCCCTACTCTAAGTAAAGTCGTGAGTACGGCTCAAAGGGGGAGGAGGAGGAGAAGAAGAAGGAAGATCCTCTAAATCAGTGTAGTCGAAGGGGTAGAAGCTATAATCATCACCTCCACCAGCCATTGCTAAAGCTCGACAGATGCAAGAATAAGAAAGAACAAAGCAAAGGCAGGGAAAACAGATGCAACGGAGAAAGATGAATGCAAATGTAAAGTCACAAACTTTCGAACGCTGGATATTTATAGGATACCCAGAGGCGCGACGACTCAAAAACATCAACCCCCTCGTATCTCGCAACGAATAAAACCTATTATCCTCTACAATCAAGCCCAACTACAACCATTCGCTCCAACCACACACGTGGAAGGAAAGGACGGACAAGATGCATAGCCGGGGCAACCGGGACACAAAGACTGAAAAGCCCTTGAGAATCCAATGGTTGCCTCGAGACACCTGAGGGCCTTTTCGAAAAAACTCTCTGCCCAGGCTAATGATGGCGGCAAAACACCCAAACATCAGTGGCACCCGTCCAAGATCTGACACGTGGCACCTGCTACAAGCCCGCTCCTTCAACAAATAACCCTCAGCAAGAAATCCACCGTCAGTCACTGACCACGAACGAACATAGCCAGAGGAAAGCCTTTCAAAATGACCAAACAGTCCCTGACCATTGGATTTCTCCCACCAGCCTGCGAGCAATGATGACTCCACCTCGGCAAGTCGTGTACTTCCTATAGAGACGGCTCAAAAACTTGTTGAGGAAGTCAAACGTCAGCCATCCGAAGCGCGACACATGTCCTCTCCAAAGCGTCTCCTTTTCCACGGAACGATACGAGAGAACCTACTTCGCGGGTCGGACGACCACCTCCCATAACCGTGACTCTAAGCGGACGAGCTCTCCCATGAGTAAAGGTAGCAGAAAATTCCTAATTATCTTACAGACAAAGGGACTTAAGTCCACGGGCGCCCGACACCCGTAAACTTGGGGGACTTATGTAACTACGAAATGTTCCGCCCTGGGACACGTGGCGCTGACCTTCTATAAGGTAGGATTAAGAACTTGGTAGAGACATGTGGCACCACTTATCTACCAGTTACGTGGCCTTTACCCACGTCATTTCACGGAGCGTCCCCTCAACCAGACGTGGGAACTCCACAAGCCTCGTGGGACGACCCACATCCAATGAGGTCGTGGGTCGAGCATGATCTCCCCACACTCGGAGTATAAATAGACCCTCACCCAATCTACGATATCACACGCATACTCTCGGTAACCTGAGTACCCTAAGATACCTCACGCTATCTCTCTGCACACTACGAGCTCCGCCGTAAACTCCGTCCAGGTCAGCCACCGGCAAGCTCATCTCCATCTCGGATTGCACCATTTATAGGGCTTCCAGCAGCCTCCAGAGACCCTAGCTCTCTCCCACTAAGGCAACCTCCTAAGAGCGACTCGCCCGCCCAGAGTACCTTAGACACGTCTTAGCCGTACATGGCCCAATACAGGTAATGCCTTGCCTAATGGCTCTTAGAGACGTCAGCATGACGAACTACGTGGACTTCGATCCCTCCCGAAGGGTACGTAGGCACCTAGGTGCATCATCTAAGGACAAGTCCCCTAAGGTTAAGACCCCTTGTGGTCCTAAACACAAATTACAATTGTCTGAACCAAAAATGACAGTTACATTAATTATATATTTTATATTATAAAAAGCATATTTTTTATTCAAAAAATTTAAATGTAATGATTAATTTATATGATTTAACTATATATATATGTATATAAGCTCAAATAATAATAATTAAAGCATTCATATTATTTAAAGGTAAAAAAACATTCATATTGTAGTTACATAATATCTCCTCCTCTTAACACGTGGCCCCAAGCTTCTAGAAACCTAACAGAACCTAGATAAATGA
The DNA here is from genome assembly GCA_014851425.1 of Senna tora. Lineage (NCBI taxonomy): Eukaryota > Viridiplantae > Streptophyta > Magnoliopsida > Fabales > Fabaceae > Senna > Senna tora. The sequence goes on along the minus strand of CM026261.1, from coordinate 14,453,060 downwards.
CACGTGTCACCATCCGCTGGCATCAAACATGCTACACACCCACGTCTCCCCGATGCTCTCCTGCAGAAGAGATGTGGGGCGAGTAATGAAACATTGGGCATGCATTAATCATAAGAACGTTGGGCGACCACATTTATCTCCCCTCCAAGTATAAATAACCGTCACCTGGGGGACTCAAAGGACAGTGAACGACAGACCGAATATCATAGTGCAACAAAAGCATTCATTGCTCTCCAAAGCCCATTACCATTAACCTTTACTCACATAACCTCCAAGAGGTGGCTCGCCCACCCGGAGCTGTTAGACGTCCTAGCCGCACATGGTGACTACAGGTAAATCCTTAGCCTAACGGCTCCCATGGATGTCTTACTGATATCGAACTACATAGATTTTGATCCATCTACAAGGATACGTAGGCACCTATGTCTTTACCTAAGGACAAGACCCCTTGCGGTCCTAATTTTACCTACGGAATTGTCCATGACAAAAATGCCAATTAAATTGGCGCCCACTGCGGTCCTTATCAGACCACAATGCCTTGTGCGATCTGCCGCTATACACTTTTCATTTTTTCGGTATTAGGAATATATACCTACGCAACCGTTTAAACAACGATTTTGTTCATGTTTTGTTATAGGTAACTCCTGTGAATGGCTGACACAAACACACCTACTGCCACAACTGACATAAGTGTTCCGAGACGTAGCACGCGGAATAGACAGGGAACGACCGACGCCAACACCATTGCGACAGAAGCAGGAACTTCAACTGCAAGCCAGCCACAAACTATCACAGCATCCCAAGTAACTAACGCAGACAACGTCTCCCAAACACCGATAACTCAGGAAGGAACGTGCCCCCAACACCCTTTCGGCATGCCGCACGTCCCATGCCCTCCTGATGGAAGCCAGAGGCAGATGAATGACGGAATTCTAAGGCAGATGAATCTGATGGAGGTAGTTATACACGAAAGCGAGCTAGGCTAGAAGCCGAAATTGCATGGATGCGTTGACGTGAACGAGAATTATTCGGAGGACCTCCCCAAGCGGAATAAGCCCTCGCGAGTGCTATCACTCAGATACCACTGACGACACAAAAATCACGCAACAACCCCAACATCTGGAGGCCCACCAAACGTCTTGGCACAATGAGCCACTGCTCAGCCGCCCTCGACACTCCCAATCCAATTTGAAATCTTGCCAATGGTGTTCGCCCGACTATCGCTTACCACACCTCCACCAGCACCAGTCATCCAGAGCCAATCAGCACCAATGATCACTGATAATGCAGTTCATCCGCCTGTAAACTATCTGCGACCTCCACTTCAAAACTATCCACCAGGCTCTTATCTGCAGATGCCTTGGGCAGGCGGCTACAACGCATATGCAACCTACGGAGCAACCGCAGCTTACCCAAATCAATACCCAGGCTCGGACTAGATTTTCAAGGAAAAGGACGACGCCCTTTTTCCCAACAGGTCTTGAATGAGCACGTCCCCATGGGATTCAAAATGTCCTTCCACATAGAACCATATGGAGGAGAAACTAACCCACAAGACAACATCAACACTTTCAACTCAGCAATGTCGATAGTTGGCATGACCAACGGACAACAATGCTGAGTCTTCTCATCTACCCTGAAGGGAGCGGAGCTCAGATGGTTCTCGCTGTTGTCCTCCACTCGATTCACAATATCGAACAGCTAACAAGGCAATTCCTTTCTTAGTTCGCCAGCAGTAAGGAATATCAAAAAAACAAAAACACCTTCATAGGGTTCCACCAGGAGGAAGGGGAGACCTTACAATCCTTCCTGGCACAATTCACAAAGCTCTCACTCCAAGTCTGAGGCCTTCAAGATGCGGTCACCATCTTCTTCATTAAGCAAGGTCTCAGATATTTGCAATTCTATGGTGAGCTCAATAGATGCTCGATGTACACCCTATAAGAACTATTGGATAGAGCATGATGGTTTATCCGAGAAGAAAATGCCCAAATCAGAAAAGACAAAATGCGGAAGTTTCTAGTTAACAAAACTAGCCAATCCGATAAGAAAAAAGACAAGGGAGCTGCAGAAAATCAAAACCAAAGAGACAAGAATAGCAAAAAGCGGTCACCCCCTAAACGGCGATTTACCAGCTACACCCCATTAAGCAAATCTCACAAGGAGTGTTAGAAGAAATATACCATTCTGATATGCTCAATTTTCCCGTCCAATCTAAAAGAAGAAAGACGCGTAAGTCAGTAGATAAGTCCAAGTACTACCAATTTCACAAAGATTACGGTCACAAAACCAATGATTGCATACACCTCAATGACCAAATTGAGGACTTAATTAGGAAAGGCCAGTTGGGATGATACGTTTGCGACATAGACAAGACTTCAAGTGAGTGCCCAAGAGACAAAGACGACGAAGAACGACCACCATCTCGAGGGGTCATCAACGTTATAGCGGGGTGGACTTCTAAAAGTGACTTCTTCACAACCTCAAAACAAGAAAAGGGTAGAACAGTCTATCCTGATGCTTGATTACATCCCAAAGCAACAAAAAAAGGAGACCCAAAAGAGCGAACCCATCCCTTTCGATATGACCAAAGACTTGGAGACAACCCACGATGACCCAATGGTCAAAACTACTGTAATTGCGAACTACGAAGTACATCGAGTATTAATCGATCAGGGGTCATCGACAGACGTCTTGTACTTTGATACGTTCCAAACATTGGGCCTCAATGAAGCTAGTATGAAGCCCTTCTCTGACACACTAATCAGATTCTTTGGAGCTCAAGTCCCAGCAGAAGGAGTCATCAGGGCACGAACATCCCTGGGAACCATCCTCAAAGTAGCCAGCCAGGATATAGACTTCATCGTGGTCTCGACACCCTCAACATACAATGCAATCCTAGGGCGACCTTCCTTAAACAAGCTGAAAGCAATCGTGTCTACCGCCCAACTAACCATGAAATTCCTAACACCAAATGGGATTGGGGAAATACGAGCAGACCAAAGGCTTGCACGAGCTTGCTATGCTGCAAGCCTGACTAAAACTACAAAGGCCCTAAACCTCAGCTCCGGGAACCTTGGCAAGACAACCAGCCCAAACAGAGGGCCTAACAAGTCACACAACCAAGAAAAGGACCCCAAGGAAGCAACTTGGGAAAAATTCGCCCGCTCGAATAACACCCATACCTAAGGTCGCCGCTTAACGAGAGAAAAGCCCCAAACAACTAAAAAACGGGGCTAAAAAATCGATACATTGTCGTCAGCTAAAAAGCGGCGTCACTCGCCTGAAGCTACCAAACGACATAACTTGTCCAAAAAAAACCATAGCGACCAAAAAGCAACCTTGCAAAGGTTAAAATCCCCGAAAAGGATACAATGAACATTCAAAATCTTAAACGCGCTAGCAAATAACTCGTACGAAACTGTCTTGATCATGTGGTACTTTTGCGAAAAAGAAATCATTTTTACTCGAGAAGCGATAGAAACAAAACTCATTTAACAAACTTGGGCAATCACCCATTACAAATTGTTAAAAGAAAAAGTACAAGCTACACTTCAGCATCCCCAAAGGTTATCATCCCTAACTACTTTGGGCTCGCCAAGATCTCTAACCAGTGCATTCGCTGCCCCCTCGGCTTCAACAGTACGCCCAGCTGTCAACAAAAGAAGCTGGTGGTTAAGAAGAGGCTCGTCAAGCCGTTGATAGGAAAAAAAATCCAAAGGTGGATCACTCCCCAACCGACCTCGAACTTCCCCATTGAAGACTTCCAGAGAAGGATGAAGAGAATTCACCCACTCCTTGGGAAATCTCTCGCCATGAAGTCGAGTGAGCTGCTCTACGGCAAGATGCATCTCATAGGCCCGCTCAGCCAGCCTTTCCGCTCATAGATCGGATTCATCTCCAGCCTGTCTCTCAGCTTCGAGCCAATTTTGGAGATTCTCCGTCGCGCGCCTCTCAGCGCTCTTCAAGGCCTCATGAAGAGAATCTAACTCCTGTCAGACCTTTACAGCATCCTCCTCATGAGCGGCTAAGTCCTGCCGAGCACGTTCCAAATCCACTCGCAGCAGATTAATTTCAAAATGCTGGTTTCTCTCGGCCTGAAGGCGAGCGACCTCGTGAGTCAAAGAATTTAACTCACGCTCCGACCGTGGTGGTCGCCATTTGACTCATCACTACACTCTCTCTTCCATAAGTTAGCTCAGCCTCCATGTCGGCAAAAGCCTCAGCCTCATTCTCAGCCTCAACCTCCCTTTCAAAAGGAGCCTCAGCTCGGTCGATCGCCCCTTTTGAACATTATCATCCGTCGTAGAATCCAAGTCCATCCCAACCGAACGAGGAGAAAGATCAGGCACCACTTGAGAAGGAGCGCTCGACAAAACAACCTTCAAAGGCGAGCGTAGGTTCTGCTTCGGAGGTGTTGAAGCACCCCTTGCCGATGCAAAGGCAAGCTTCGTCATTTGAGGGACCCTCCGTTGATCCTTCGACGATGGAAGAACATGGGGTGAAGGAGGACGAGAGTCTTTACCACCATACTTCTTGAGCTTCCCCTCTTTTCCCTTCGGGTTCCCCTCTTGCCTCCCTTCTTTCCCGTAGTCAAGATCTCCAATAACTCTGCCACGACCAGAAAGAGCACCCTACATTCCCTCTTTCCTCTTATCTCCCTCTGACCCTCCTTCCTTCCCAATACGAACTCCACCAATCCTATCTCGGCCAAGAGAAGAACTCTGTCGTGTCTCTTTTCCCTTGCTCCGATCATCAACCCTAGTGCAATTCAAAGGAAGAGAAGGAGGTGATAAATCCTCCAAATCTTCAAAAGCAAAAGGGTACAATCCTGCAATAGGAAATCCTAGAAATCAGTGAAAGAACAGAAAAAGGAATCCCTAAAGAATTAAAACGGAGAATAAAAGAAGAAAGCTTACTTGCATCATTGTCGGCCATGGAGGAATTCCAAAAATCTCAGAGAAAACAAGGAAGACAAAATAGAGAAGACGGAGAAAACAAAGAAGCGGAAGCAGAAGTCGAAGAAATCAAAGAGAAATCTCAATTTTGAGGGAATTTATAAGACCCAGAAGGCGCAACGATTCGAATCTGAAACCACCCTCGAGCTTTGCAACGGGAGAATAGCAGTTATCACCTGCACCCGCATGAAGATAAGATCAATCCCCCTCAACGCTTCAGAAACAGACACATGCTAGGAAGCAACAACTCAAATTTTTGAGTCTTAAATCTACGAAACGACAACCAAACTAGACCAAAACAACCCCGAAAGCCCTTAAAAGCTCTCCACATGTCCAAGGGCAAATATGGAAATGACAAAGTAATGGCTAATGATGACACCTCATCGAAAACGCGCAAGCAATCAATGAGAAGTAAAACCGCAGCTCCCCAGAGAAATGCAAGAAAACCCAAGGAATGGCCAATACTGCCATGCCACGTTGCACCCCCCGGCTAGGTTCCTAAATAAATATTCAAGGTTCTCCCCAATGATGAGCACAGACGCCCACTGCGAGCATAATAAAGTCAGGCGACCCCTCCTAATTGATCAATTAAGAACATCCCATGGCGGGCTGCATTTAAGTCCAGGGGCGCTTAACGACCCTAGACTTGGGGGACTTTTGTAGTTACATAATATCTCCTCCTCCTCATACATGACCCCGAGCTTCTATAAACCTAACAGAATTTGGATAAACGACACGTGTCACCATCCACTGGTATCGAACATACTACACACCCACGTCTCCCCAAGCTCTCCTGCACAAGAGACGTGGGGTGAGTATCGAAACATGGAGCATGCATTAATCATAAGAACGTGGGGTGACCACGTTCCTCTCCCCTACGAGTATAAATAACCCTCACCCAGGGGACTCAAGGGACAGTGAACTACATACTGAATATCATACTACAACAAAAGCATTCATTGCTCTCCAGAGCCCATTACCATTAACCTATACTCACATAACCTCCAACAGGCGGATTGCCTGCCCGGGGCTATTATATGTCCTAGCCACACACAACAACTACAGGTAAATCCTTAACCTAACGGCTCCCACGGACGTCTTACTGATATCGAACTATGTGGACTTTGATCTCTCTACAAGGGTACGTAGGCACCTAACTCTTTACCTAAGGACAAGTCCCCATGTGGTCCTAATTTTAACTACGAAATTGTACATGACAAAAACAAAAATTACACATATCATTTACTCATCTTATTAGTTATTCCATAATCATATTAAATTAAAAATTATAAAATACACAATTCTAAAAAAAATTATAAAATACACAATATGTATTGTCAAATATAACCAAAAATATTAAACCCAACCATGAAAAAAGAAAGCAAAAAAGAAAAAGAAAAAGAGTGGGTCAACTATAGAATCGGCCCGACTTTTGAGTTTTCCTTAGGTCGCTTGATTTAAACCAGTTCTAGCCCGTCTAAACCGGTCTGACCACAAATCCGGGTTTTTAGTCGTTGTAATACCATAATACTTAACATAATTTAGACAAGAAAGCTTATATTTTCTCATGAGCGTAGAGTCAAACAAGTGAAGAGAGTCACAAAGATTTGGTAGGAGAGAGTTATACAAAGACTACAAAAATAATATGATTTTGGTATTGTTCATTTAATAATTTGGCCAACTTTAAAAATTCATAACTAATTTTAGGAAGCCCCAAAAATCCCAAAATTTTTATGACATATATATGAATATGACATCTATATGGTTGCCAAATTATTGCTCATAGATCGCACGTTTTGCCCTTCAAAATTGACTTAAATAGTAAAGGTCTGACAATGTCATAACTGCATACTAGATTGCAATAAAAGCCTACCAAAATCATACCAAGTGAGTTCCAAATGGCATGAAATTATGCAGATAAGTTATTTAAGGTCTTAAGCATCCACGTACAAAATTCTAACCAAGAACTCCTTCATTTGGTATAAAAACCAATATATATATATATATATTCGGCATAATTACCTCAACTTTAGGTCTGGAAGAAGGGTACCTAACAAAATTCAAAATTAATGAAATTGGGCAATCATAAACCTTCATATATCTAGCTTTATCATGCAAAATTTTATAATTTTTGGGGCTCATTAATGATGATTTTCACATTTTCCTTTATCCCTCACAGTAAAGCCCAAATTTGCTCCAATTGAGTTTCAATATGCCAAAATTTAAGGTTGCCTTATTCCAACCATATTCATAATTTGTGTTAAACCATTTTTTGTTCACAATAAATATGTGGGACCACTAAGGTTAGTGGCTTTAGGGACTTGTCTTTAGGCTGTGCCTAGGTGCTTATGTACCCCTTGGGGGATCAAAGTCCACATAGTTCATAGAGCATCCAGGAAGACAACAGGGCATTAACTTTAAACGAAAAGGTGATGCCTTGTAGTAGTTAAAATGTTGGGCGACTCTGAATCGCCTAAGAGGAGCTGGTGGCTTTGCAAGGCTGCCGGTGGCAGGCTTGGGAGGGAGCACTCACGGTGGAGGGTTGTATCCGATGGTTACGATCAGGTTGGAGGACGTGACGACGTGGATGCAGGGCACTCCGCATGAAGCTAGAACATGGAGAGAAATGGTGGAGATGGTTGAGAGATTTTGATTATCGTGTCTAGGGTTTCATGTTAACCCTCTACTTATAGTAGGTGAATTGGGCCATGGGCTGTGATCTGGCCTTAATAAGCCATAATCTGTATATTAATAAGGCCAACTATCACTGACTTAGCATGACGTTCGCATCCCACCAATTATGGCGTAAAATAAGTCTCCCAAGTCTGTGGGTGTGGGCACACGTGGACTTAAGCTAAGGTGGGGTGATACTGAGGCTTAAAACGTTGATATTCTTTTGTTGGCGTGCCTCACCTATTGGGCAGAGCTTATGCGCCAAAAGAGAGGCAATTTTATTTCTCTATGTTGGTCGTAGGCGCCTATTAAGAGAGACACTTGGGGTGCCTTGAAAGAATTCAAAAAGTTTCTTGTTGGAGAAGCTTTTTACCTTGGCGAGAAATAGGAGACATGTGTCATTTACTTGGAGGGCAAATTATTCCGTTACTTTTCATTAATTTGCAGGAGTGGAGCAATAATGACGCAACAACTGTCAGATTCGGGAGGCACGAGATTGAGACATAATGAGTAGTTGCGGGCGCGTGTGGTGCATGTTGTGTGTATATTATGGTCCACTCAGTGGGAGGCAAAGGGTTTTCCGAGGGAGGCAAGGGTGTTTTAGTCTTTTTCCCCCCTTGTCTTTTGGGCGCCCTATAACTGCTTGGTTTCATCATCTTCTCCCCTTTTATTTATTCCATTCTTTGCTCTTCTGCTTCACTTTCCCATTTCACAGTGCTTTCTTCTTCTGCACTTTCTTCTTGGTTATGCTTTTCTAGACTTTTTCAAATCTATTTCAGAGGTAAGTCCGCCACAATTACTAGTACTGTCAAAACGGGTTTGGGCAAGCGGGCCAGCCCGGATCGCCCGCTAAATGGGCGAGCTTGGATATAAATAAACCTTTTTAAAAACAGGCCTAAACGGGTTGTCCCGTTGGGCCGGCCCACAAAAAAATTTAAAAAAATAAAAAATATTAATATATATTTGTTTAAAATATGTATAAATATATATGTTTTACGTAATTTTATGTGTTAAATAATAATTTTACTCTAATAATGTGTATAAATAATAATTAAAATTAATTAATGATTAATTTAAAGTAAAAATAATACTAATTTTTAAGTAAATACTTGACTTTAGATAAATAATTTTGTCATAATACATACTATTGGCTTTTATTTATTAAATTAATAAAAAAAATTAAAATTATAATATTATTCAATTTAAATTTATAATTAATTTTTTTAATAAAAAAAAGTGGCTTGCGGGTTAGCCTGTTTAGCTCGCGGGCCAATACGGACTAGCTTCCTTTGACCGTGACGGACTAGATGGATGGAAACTAAACATTTCTGATTCGCCATTTCGAATTTGATAATTAAAAAAGGTTTTTATTAACTGTTGTTTTTTTATTGCTTCAAAGTTCATGGTTATAATGTTAATGTCAATAAATGGCGCCAAAAAATATGACCAAAAAGCCAGAGAGTTCTCGCACCCAGCTGGAGGCTAGAAGAAAAGCTATGGAAAAGGAAGAGCTGAATTTGCTGAGAGAGTAAAACCAAGTCCTCAAAATGGAAATAGTTGGATTGGAGCGCATGGTCGCAAAGAAAAGAAAAGAGATCTGCTGACTACTGGAAAAGAGTCATAAGGAAGATTTGGAGGACGAGTTCCAAGCCCACCATTCTCTCCATGAATATTTCGAGATGTGCTGCTGGACAGATTTGGAGAAGCTGTATTCAGAAGACAAGGCTTAGAAGGAGATTGCCAAGAACTAGTATTAGGATTACTTATGTAATTCGAATGATAATGGAGCTTCCTTAGGAAACAAATCTTAGAGGAAGCATTTTTATTTGTAAAAGTGACTTTCATAATAAATAAAATAAGTTTCCTTTTCGATTTTCCTGGTGTGTATCCTCTGAATTATGAGATCTCTGGTCAAGATACTTGCATGGTGAACTTAGTTTCCGTAGCAAGATATCAACCTTCGTCTCCTATTGGGTATTCTAACCTATAGAGAGACTGAACGGGGTCATAAAATCGCTAGAATATTGACATTAATAAGATAACCAAGTAAAAGAGAATAAAGCTAATATGAAACCAATTTGATAGGTACAAAATTGCGCAACCTGTACACCAATGCTACACAAGAGCTCAGAAAGCTCGCATGGACACCCACCCTGTTGAATCTTTTGCTAGGATCGCTGAGATGGATAAGGGTCTCCGTGATACCATCGCCCAAGTCACTTTTTCTCAATGAGAAGATTAACCAAATGATGACAATCTTATCCAAGAGCGGTAGCAATCAGGGAGGCTCATAAAAAACTAACAGAGAAAAAGGGCCCATCCTCGGCACTCCCCTAGTTACTGTGGAAAGCGAAGAAGATGAGGAGATCCTAACTGAGGATCCACCCAAGGACCAAGATGGAGGCCTTTCAATAAATCATGCCGCCATAATAGCAGCGCTGAAGGCCCAACAAAATAGGCAGTCACAAGAATAAGCTGCCGAAGGGGTGAAAGAACATATTGCCAAAGAAGTTAGTAGGGCACTCAAATTGGCTATGCAGTTCGAAGAAGAGGATGATATCAATCTTTTCTCCTTTCCCAAAATCCAGGGCCCTCTAAATTAAAAATCCCAAACTTTGAAAAGTATGACGGGTCCTTTAACCCAGATCACCACATCAAAGGCTATTATGTGACTATGGCAACCTATAGCACAAAGCTGGCCTTCTTGTTAACACATTTTCATAATAGCTTAAAAGGAGGTGCATACAATTGGTTTATGAGGCAAGAGAATGAGATGATGAGGTCATGGTCAGCCATGGTAAAAGCCTTTTCGCGAACACTTCAAGCATAATATTCAAAGTGAGATGACAAGGGAGAGTATGGTAGCCCTCAAAAGAAAGCCAAATGAGACCTTTCGTGAATATGCCTCAAGGTGAAGGGAGGCGTCGGTAGAAGTACAGCCCCCCATGAGCAAGAGGGAGACCTGTGGATATTTTGTGAAAGCTCTGAATGACCCCGCATATGACCTTTTGGCGATATTACCTCATTAGGATTTCTCCGACTTGGATACCATAGGTGAAGACATAGATGCTAAGAGCAAAGACACGCCCTAAAAGATGAATTATACCCCTAATTACGGAAATAAGAAAGAGGAAAGCACAAATTATGTACAGGGTAGTCCGCAGACCATATCTGTAAATGCAGTTGGGAATCAAGGGGCCACTCAATCAGGTTCATCCCAAAACAACAAGGGTAGAAGGGATAACGATTAAAGGAAAAAGGGAGTTTCCTGATATGGACATGAATAGGGAACAACTCTTTTTATTATCTCAAAGATAAGGGGATGATATGTGTCTGCCCCGGCAAAGTATGGGACCATCCTTACCCAGCATGGTACAAACCAGAGTTAACATGTGTGTACCATCAAGATGCCAAGGGACACTCCATTGACACGTGCAGTCAGTTCAAGAATCGTGTCTTACAAATGATTGACACTGGTTGGATAAACTTGCCCAACATTACCAAGAATCCCTTGCTTGAGCATGGGACAAATGCCATGGAAAAAGATTATCTCACCCTATAGGAAGTTTCCAAGTATACTTCACTTTACAAGACATTATCAAGCCTTGGCCCTAGCTGGACTTGTACCTCGAGTATAGTTGGCCCTAGGAAAATTTTGCTGTTATCACCAAGAAGAAGGGTATCACACCAACCAATGGCCGCAATGGTAGAAAGTTGCGCAGCGATACATTCATTTTGGGGTAGTGTCTATAAAGAAGGCTGCAAAAGAAGAATATACATGCAAGGCTACCAATGATGAAGGATCAAGCAATTCCACACAGATGCCACAAAAAGTGCCCTTCACAATCAACTTCCCTGGCGAAAAACCGCCCCGCAAGGTGCTTGAGGGGCTCAGCTGTCCTCACTTTTCACTATCAATAGGCCAGGGATGTCAAGAGCCTCTCCTCGCAGAGTATCCATTTATCCTTCCCAGCCATTGTCAAACAAGGCAGTTCCGTGGGGTATATGAGACCGCAAAGAAGAGAGGATACAAGAAGGAGGAGGTCAAAGAACCCTTGATTAATGCAAACATCTCCCAAGGAATCACAAGGAGTGGAGGTATATATGCAAGAAACGCACCCGGCGTAACAAAAGAAAACGCTCCCAAGGTTACAGAAGAAAAGGAGACCCATGATAAGGCCAATGAAAAGGGAATCCCTGAAACTTCAGGGGGCATGAATAATTTGGAAAAAGCAGCAGGAAAGGACATGTTGGGGATTGAGACTGAAGCGGAGCAAGAATTTCTAAGCATAGTTAAGAAGAGTGACTATGATATAGTCGAACAATAGAATAAAACTCCGTCAAAGATATTCATGCTGGCACTCATGTACACCTTCGATGCCCATCGGCAAGCCCTCATGAAGGTCCTAGCAGACACCCATGTACCATTGAAAGTTACCCCTGAAAAAATGGTAAATTTGGTTTATGCGGTCAAGCACACGTCGCTCCTGTGTTTTTCAGAAGAGGAAGTATGCCTGGGGATAAAAGCCCTACACATCACTGTAAGGTGTTATGGCATTACTATTGCTAAGGTACTGATTGATGGAGGCTCGACTCTCAATGTCCTACCTCTTGTTACTTTCCAACAGCTACCAGTCGAATCAACTCGCATAGATGCCAGTAACATGATAGTCCGCATGTTCGATGGAACATGGAGAGAAGCTATGGGAGGAGTTACCCTCCCCATTGAAATCAGACCTGTCACTTTCAACATTCCATTCCAATTCGTGGAAGTGGATGCCGCTTACACCATGTTGCTGAGCAGGCCATGGATTCATGAAGCTAAAGTAGTTCCTTCTACTCTGCATCAAAAGATCAAATTTGTCCGCAATGGGAGGATTATCACAATAAACGGGGAAGAGAGTATGCTAATCAGTCATCCTTCTTGTATTCCCTTCATTGACAACACGAAGGAAGTTCTTGAATCATCTTTCCAAGGCCTGGAATTGGAGGAAACGACCAAAGAGGCATTACAAATCAGCAGTGTGGCTGTAAAAATGATAACTAAATTGGGTTACCAACAGGGGCGAGGGCTGGGCCTTACTCTGAGTGGCATACCTAGACACATCGAGCCAAAAGAATGAGAGTCACAACTTGGCATCGGGTATGAAGGGTCTAGACGAAACATCAACAGTCATAAGAAATGGTTGCGTCTAGAGCAGCTATTCGTGCCAGCAAAAGCCCAAGAGGACGAAGGTCAGATCACTGCAATAGGAGAAGAATCACCTACCAATGAAAGCCGCCTTATCAGGCACTCGGACGAAGGGGTTAGCTTGGACAACTGGTAAGCTAATTGGGTTCTATTTGTGTGTTGTACCAAGTAAAATTTTGAATTATGTATTGGCCTAATACTGAGCTCTAGGTTTAGGCCAAAAGGGATAATGCATTTTATGAGCTTTTCAGTTGTTCAAATTCAATAAATTAATAAAAGTGAACTTGCATTTTACCAAATATTTGTTCAAGCTTTCTTTCATCCCCTTTTCATTGTCTCTTTTAATTTTCGTTTTTTTACTCTACCCTCAGGGAATTAGAATTCTCGGAGATTCCGACCAACGCGGTGATCCCCAGTTTGAATGAATCCCTAGATACTGAACATGTGCATGATGAAGATACCTTTGATGACGAGGAAATTCCTCCTGCTTTTGCCAAAATGGTAACATCTGACGAGAAAGGAATGGTCCCCCACTAAGAGATGATTGAGGTCATCAATCTAGGGACTAAAGATAGCAAGAGAGAAGTGAAGATCACAGATAACCCTAAGTGAGAAGAATTGATCGCCTTGCTAAAAAATTATATGGATGTGTTCGCTTTTCGTACCAAGATATGCCTGGCGTTGATCCTGAGATCGCCTCTCACAAAATACCCACTCTATCTCATGTGGAGCCCAAGAAGCAGAAGCTACGATGCATGAAGCCAGAGATGTCCCTAAAATAAAAGAAGAAGTCCAAAAGCAATGGGACACCGATTTCCTAAAAGTATCCGTCTACCCAGAGTGGATGGCAAATATAGTGCCAGTACCAAAGAAGGATGGGAAGGTATGCATGTGCATTGATTACAGGGATCTCAATAAAGCATCTCCAAAGGATGACTTCCCCTTTCCTCACATTGATGTTCTGGTTGATAACACTGTTGGTAGCTTTCGATATTCATTTATGGATGGATATTCAGGAAATAATCAAATACCATGCATCTAGAAGATAAAGCAAAAATGACCTTTATCACTAAATGGGGAACATATTGCTATAGGGTCATGCCCTTCGGTCTAAAGAATGTTGGGGCCACATATCAACGAGCCATGGTAGTACTATTCCGTGACATGATTCATAAAGAAGTAGATGTCTACGTGGACGACATGGTGGCTAAATCATCAAAAGGCGAAAGTCACGTCCAAGTCCTTAAGAAATTGTTTGACAGAGTTAGAAAGTTCAAGTTGAGGTTAAACTCGAATATGTGTGTATTCGATGCGTAGTCTGGAAAGCTTTTAGGTTTTATCGTCAGCCGTAAAGGGATCAAGGTAGACCCAGATAAGGTTAGAGCCATACGAGATATGCCTCCCTTACTACCGAAAAACAAGTGAGAAGTTTCCTCGGCAAGGTAAATTATATCGCCTGCTTCCTACGCAACTGGACCGCAACATGTACTCCTTTGTTCAAACTACTCAAGAAGAGCTAGTCAATGGAATGGAATGGAATGAAGAATGCGAACAAGCTTTTGACGCCGTTAAAGACTACTTGACCAACCCACCGGTATTGGTGCCACCAACACCAGGGAGGCCATTGCTCCTATACCTGACCGTCCTTGACGAATCAATGGGAGCCATTTTGGGACAACGTGACCCCATGTCAGGAAAAGAGCAAGCCATATATTATCTAAGCAAGAAGTTCGACTAGATTGAATCTTGGTACTCGTTGATTGAAAATACATGTTGTGCCCTGATATGGACGGTTCAACGCTTAAAGCATTACATGTTGTACTATGAAACCTTTCTCATATCCCGCATGGACCCGTTAAAGTACATCTTCAAGAGTCCCCATGTGTCTGGGCGAGTCTCCAAATGGCAAGTCGTCCTAGCTGATTACGATGTCAAGCATATCACACAGAAATCGGTCAAAGGGAGCGCCATTACAAACTATTTGGCTTTAAATCCTTTAGATGAGCAACATCCTCTAGACTATCAATTTCCAGATGAGGGTCTCAATGTTGTAGAACAAGAATCTCCCCCTAAAGAATGGGAAATGTACTTTGACAGGGCCGTAAATGTGTTTTTGGAAGTGGCATTGGTGCTGTCCTCAAATCTCCAAACGGAGAGCAATTTCCAATTAGAGTCAAACTCGACTTTGAATGCACCAATAACATGACCGAGTATGAAGCATGCATATGTGGACTCCAAGCAGCGTTAAGGATGGGGATAAAGAACCTGGAAGTCTTTGGGGTCTCTGCCCTAATAATTTACCAGGTTAAAGGAGAATGACAGCTGAGCGGCCAATTTAGACATATTGACTTTCACCATTGCCTCGGTGCAAGAACATGTTTGCAAATGCCTTAGCAACACTGGCAGTGATGGTTGATCTCAACTGTGGAGTCCATCTACAACCTATTAGGGTAGAGTGTCGACACACTGAGATCCATTTCTCAGTGGTAGAGCCAGAACCAGACGGCTTGCCATGGTTCAATGACATCAAGGTCTACCTGGAGAAGCAAGAATATCCGTCGGGCATCAATGAGAATGAGAAGAGAACCCTCAGACCCCTATCCATGAATTTCTTCACCAGTGGGGAGGTCCTATACAGGAGGAGGCCAGACGAAATATTGCTCCATTGTGTTGAAGCAGCATAAGCCAACCAGATATTGGCCGAATTGCATCTGGGAGTTTGTGAAACTCATGCCAATGGGCATACTCTAGCTCACCAGAATCAAAGGGCTGGATATTTCTGGATGGCATTGGAGCATAACTGCATTGAGTATGTCTGCGAATGTGACAAATGCCAAATCTATGTTGATAGAATCAATGCACCAGCAGCCCCATGGCCATTGTAACACCCATTTTTTTTCTAGTAATTAATTAAAGAGATGGTTGTTAATTATGTGATTTAATTTAAATATGCTTGTTTGTGACATTGATTGATGTATTAGTTGCATATATAAATTAATTAAGTGTTGGGGATTTTAGTGAAAAGAAAATTAGAAATTTTGGGGCTAAAAGAAATAAAGATTGATGAGGAGATAGAATAAGGACTAAATCGAAAAGGGAAATTCTTAAGGGAGGACAAATATCAATTTCTCCTAAGTACCCAATTAAACACTCCACACTCACTCTCTCACTCATACCCATCAACACATTCACACTAAGTTGGAGAAAGAGAGCATCCAAACCCTAGGAGAGCTCAAGGGAGGAAGCTTGAAGGTTCTAGGTGGTGGTGGTGGATCTTGGCCGGAATCCCGTGATCGGAGGCCGGAGAAAGAGTCAAGTAGCCCTCCCTAACACCCCATTTACTTCATCTTCTTCACTCAAGGTAGGATTAGCTCTCTAACCCCATTTTCAACTTTGAACCCATTTTCTTGATTTTGAAGATTTTGTGAAAAACCATCTGATTTCTACAACCATGGGGGATAAAACTTGCATTCTTACTATTTACAACATTTCTATTGCATGTATTTTGTTATGAATGTGCTGGATTTTGTTGGTTGTTTGATTTAGAGATTAAGGTTCATCATGTTTTTGCATTTTTCTTCAAAAATTTCTTGCTTGGTGTTGTTTAAGCTTGATTGGGTGTTGTTTTAATGATACGAGTGATGTCTAAGCTTAGAAAACCAAAACCCAATGTTCAAATGTTGGTTTTTATGGATTGGAAACCCAAGATTTGAAGGAAAATTGAAAAAAATTGCGTCAAAACCAGAAAACTAATGTTTTCTGCAGTTATTGGTGCTATAGCGCTGCCTTACTGCCCAGAAAGGCGCTATAGCGCCACTGTTTTCTACAGACTTCTACCTTCCACGAAGTTCATAGTTTTGGAAAGCTACTATTTCTTCTTCAAATTGAATCGTTTCTTTTCCTACCATGAAAATGATTTTAATCCTTGTATGTATCTTCTTTTTAAGGCTCAAATCCTTCTTTTAAAGCACATGAACTTCCTCCTTCTATTTCGAACGAGTCTTATACTTTTCTAGATGCTTTCAAGGTAAGGTTTCATAGATTCTTTCAACTTTATAAATGAGTTTAACCAACATTTTAAGTATCATTACAAAGCATAAACAACATCCTAAATAAAGATTTACATGATGAAAATTATGGTAACATGGATAATTGGATTTTAAAAAGGGAATTAGAGCAAGAAGGATAGAGAAATGAGGGGAGTAGTTCTAATGCAATTCTAGGGAGAGTGAAGCTTATGTTTGGATGCATGGTGGTTGGTATGGGACGGTCATCGGTTGTACCATGGAGAAGACTTAATTAAATTAATTTTGAAAACCAATGTTGATTGCGAATTCTAAGTTAGTGAACTCTCATGGCCATTTAGAGGGTCACGTACTTAGAATTAGGCATAATCATAGCTTAGTCTTCATTACCTTAGTGATTGTACTAGTGATTAACGTGCCGGGAAAATGATCCACCACAGAGGGTGGTGATTCCATAGCCTCATGGCCCGAACAAGAATGGGAAATGATCATCAGGATACGGTGGTCCGGGTTATTGGGATACATTAACCAAACCCTATAATTCGGGGCGGGTGTGATCTATCTTTTGATGAAGGTAGTAATCCCATGAGATGAACCAATATGGAAGGGAGTCATTCGGGATATGATGGCTCGGACCATTAGTATACAATGGTAACCTTCTATTTGGGTAATGGCTTTTCGGGATATGATGGTCATGGCCTTTGGGATACATTGGTCCAGTTAGTACTCGGATTTGGCTAAGGGACGCCTCAGATTGTACTAGAGTTGTGGCAAGCTACCACAAAGTTAAAAGTTTCATTCATGATGGGCTGTAGTGGTACGTTGAGTGTTCATTGGGTGGCGCTCCCGATGACTCTTGTTTTCTCTTTGATTTGACATTGATGTGTCATTGCATATTTCTCTTAATCCCATATATGTGTAAGATGGATCATGTTACATGATGATGTATGATTTATTTGAAATTCTCTATATCTCTTATCGATACAACCGTAGTAAGCACAACACATATGTTATAGTCATGGCTGGATAAGCATGACGTTAGGTAAAGGAAAGTTATATTACATCCAATAGTTAAAGTGTTCATATATTATAAAGAATAAGAATGCAATGATTTTCCATAAAGAATACGGTGGTACATGCCAGTAGTTTTCAAACTTAGATTGCTATACCTACTGAGATTTATTCTCACTCAGTAGTGGCATGTATCAGATGGATAGGTGGCCAATGGGGATTGCAGCTTGAAGTAGATGGGTACGGACCCCAGTAGTTTTAGCTATTTTGACATGCATCACAGGAACTTCTGACAAATAGACTTTATGTGACTTGTGATTGTTCTGACATGGCCTTTTTGAAGGGAACTTGAGTGGCAGGATTGTTGCCTCTGGTTCCCAAGATTGACTAACTTATGTAGATACTATTATCACACTATATATATTTATGTAAAAGATGGTCCTGCATGTGTATGAATGTTTTAATTTGTTTCTTGATTTTATATTTTTCTTCCGCATAAGAACCAGGATAGAACCCGAGAGTGATGACCCGAACCAAAATGAATATTTTGTATAACTTGATAAAAGTCTTAAAAATTACTCGGGTAGAGGAATTAGTAACACACTTGTCCTATGTAATTATACATATATATATTATTAATCCACTAAAAATGGACCCTAGGATAAGAGGGTCTTACAACCATTCTCTATATGGGGAATTGACATCATTGGCCCAATCAACCCAAAAGCCTCAAATGGACATCGCTTCATCCTAGTCGCCATCGAATACTTTATCAAGTGGATCGAAGCTTGTTCTTATGCCAACATTACACAGAAAACATTTGTGCAGTTTTTAAAGACAAACCTCATTTGCAGATATGGGGTTCCTGAGAGGATCATCACGGATAATGGGTCTAACCTAAACGGCTCTGAGGTTCGAAAGATTTGCGAAGAGTTCAAGATCACCCATCATAATTTGGCACCTTATCGCCCACAAATGGATGGCGCCGTAGAAGCAGCAAACAAGAGCATTAAGAAGATAATTGAGAAGATTTCAATTACTTACAAAGATTGGCACGAAATGCTGCATTATGCCTTGCATGGGTATCGCACAACAATGCGCACATCAACAAGCGCAACACCCTTCTCCTTGGTGTACGGGATGAAGGTTTAATGCTAATAGAAGTCCAGATCCCATCTCTTAGAGTGATAGCAGAGGCAGATCTAGATGAGGAACAGTGAGCCCAAGCTCGATACGACCAGATTAGCCTAATTGATGAGAAGCGATTAGAAGCCATCTGCCACGAACATTTATATCAAGCCAGAATGGCCAGGGCATTCAATAAGAAAGTTCACCCAAGAACAATCAAAGAGGGAGATCTTGTGCTTAAGAAGATACTACCTAACCAGGAAGACCAAAGAGGGAAGTGGGCCCAAGCTTATGAAGGTCCTTTTGTCGTCAACCAAGCCTTTTCTAGTGGGGCATTTATTCTCGAAGGCATGGACAGTCGCGAAGCCATTCGTCTCACCAATTCAGACTCCGCCAAGAAATTCTTCACCTAAATAAAAAATGCATATGTTCTGTATTCCAGTTGTAACGTCCTAGTTTCTTAATTGAATTTTAGTGCGGAATTTAGTTATTTAACTGAACTCTTAAGAAAATCGTGTCGATTTTTTTTTCTTTTTATAATAAGAGTTACGTTCTCCCAAGGATCGCTCACTTCAGTTTGGTTATTTAAACCTAAGAAACTAGAAGTTACATTTCACACTCCCCAATACAGATAGTTAGCATACATACAACCAGTATATTACGTAAGCTAGTAATATGGAGTCCTAGCATCCATACATCACATGCATAAGATAGTATAAGTCTACAGCAGATAAGCACATATATACAAGTTAGT
Source organism: Senna tora (assembly GCA_014851425.1). Taxonomy (NCBI): domain Eukaryota; kingdom Viridiplantae; phylum Streptophyta; class Magnoliopsida; order Fabales; family Fabaceae; genus Senna; species Senna tora. Next base: position 14,433,320 of record CM026261.1, on the reverse strand, counting down.
AAGGCCACACAGGCCACAATAAGTAAGGCACGCAGGCCATATTTAAAAAGCATGGCTCACAGGCCACAGCCAAAAGTGCAGCTCACAGGCAGATAGTTAGTATACTATAGTCAAAACATAACTATTGCCTCCCACTCTACATGAAAAAGAAAGGCAGGTCTTCCACTGGCAGACAAAAGATAATATCCAGTGACTTCATGACCAGAAAACTACCTAGGAAGGGCACCTCCACCCACTCAGCCTCAATCTCCAGCAGAAGGTGATACCTGACCAACTGAACACGCTAACATAATGAGATATAAAATTCCAGTAACGATGATTACCAATATTTTCAAAATTCGTTAATGGTCCAGCTGCATTACTCAGAATACAGAAAAACTTCTCTTTGCATTTCACATCATATTAAAGCATAACCAACCATAATGTAACACACAATAATATGCTTATTCATCAATTACAGGATATTTCCATAGATAAGCAATGTACGATTAATACAGAGTTTAACCACTCATGCTGCACATGAATAAAAGAATCAAGTCATACCATATGCCAAATATCCACAAATAAATAAATCATGCATAACAAGAACTTCACACAACAGTTTAATTTCACAGATGCATGATACTTCTAATCCAGTTGGGCCACAATCTAGGATCCATTTCAGATTCATCTCAGATCTTTTCAACTGACATAAACCATTACCAAACCATGTTAGGCAAACAAAAATCTCATGAAACAGGACAATCTGATTTACCAATAATTTGAAATCCGCCAAGAAGGCACAGAAAGAATTACCTAACATTCAAAGGCATCCCCCGTTGTGCGCACAACTTAGAACCTTAGGATCAACAGTTCCGAACTGGGTCTTTCCTCACTAGTGGCTAGACAGCTACGTCCCAGACGGATTCCTAGCCAGCCTAGTGTGTCCTTTCCATCCAGATTATATATATATATATATATATATATATATATATATATATATATATATATATATATATAATTTTATGGTAATGTTCATTCAATTGTAAATAAAATTTCCTCCGAATGACCCCTGGCCATTCCTTTGCATTTAGAAAATCACGACATCCCTGATGCCATATATTCTCATATAAATATAGTGCCATACACACTTTCCATGCATGATTTTCCACACAATCAATGCAAGATACCACAATCCGTTTAGCGCTAATTCACACTATCCATGCATCAAGTCACATCATCCCAATGTACATTTTAATATGCATGCTAACACAAATCTCATGTGTTAATTCTCATTTTTCCATGCATGATACCACATTTATCCCACAAATGCTCATGCATAATTCACATTATAAATGGATGCCACACACTTAAATGAAATCACAACATTTAAGCCAATTTAGTTGCTAAGTCAAGAAAAGTCAACACTTAACTTGCAATGCAAGCAACTTTCATATTTTCACATATAGGCATCCTAAGTCACAACTTGAGTTAAGAACATCATCAATACAGTATAGACTAGCATATACAGCTCAAGCCATACTCATTTATACACATTTCATGTCCAAAGAATCAAATTATATCAATTGAGTCATTTTTCATTGATTCTTCCAAATTCAAGGCATATTTCATATCCAAATTAAACCAAAATTTACATACCAAGCATTCATCATGCATATATTCTAAAAACAATAGTCTCAGCAGCAACTTTCCAAAAATTGAATCAATATGAGAAAAATGGAAAAATTCAAATTTTCTTTCATTTTAGTCCCTATAGGGACCCATTTTCTCTTGTGGCAACATTTAGCACCCAACAAAGCTCATAGCATGCTAGAAGGCAACAAAATAAACTTGCACAACAAGGTTTTTCATCCAGATCAGAATAAGAGATGACAAATTCGCAATAATTTTAGCACCAAACAAGTTTATACCCTTGTCTAAAACAGCAAACTAGACTTGCATAGCATGTTTTAGACTTACATCAGTACAGAAAACCATAGTTTTGCCAATAAAGTCGGAAAAGAGAGTTTTAATGCAATTAAGTCCTTAAGGATGTCAAATTCAAGCTAAATCATGTTTTAAGCTTAAAAAACTTCATGGCATGATTTTATACAGTAATCAGACTTTGCTCACATAGTTTCCAGCACATTAAACATCACAAAATCAATAATTTATAATTAACAGGCCCAAAATCACATAATGAAGTCATTTTAGTCCCTAAAATTGTGAGTTTAACTCTTACCATGCAAGAATCATGTGTTCTGACCTTTACAGCAATCTATACTCAACTAAATAGGTCATACCTCAGAACTAAACTTCTCAAAGTCAGATTACAGTAAAAGAATTTCGAAGAAATATTAAAAAGAATCAATTTCCTCAACTCATTATGTTTAAGCATAAAATTTGTCTACTAATAAATCAGAAACTTCTAACCTCATCAAGATTCATTAAAACCATAGATTAAGGGTTTCTAAACACTCTACACTAAGTCCATTAATAGCCATATTAAGCACATATACCCAGGTTTTCAGAAAAGTCAGATTTGAAGCCAAAAATAGAAAATCACAAAAACAGAGTCTTGGAACAGAACAATGACTTTCGAAGCTCATAATTCTCAACCTATTCAATGGATTCGACATGCAAGCTACAATATAGAAAGCTTATCCAGTTAGCTTTCCAATGACTACAGGTTCATCAAAATCCATGTAGTATTCAATTTAGAAAGTGCGAAAGAAGCAGCAAAGGTCACAACCAAATGTGATGTGGAAACAGCAAGCAAAATCGAATCAACCCAAGGCTGATACCATCAAATTGATGGATGCTTTTTCTTGGAATCACTTATAAAAGCAAGAGGGAAGGGTAACCATACATTACCTTGAATTTCCAGCTTAGAGAGTGAAGAAATCTACCCAATTTCTCTCGGGTTCCAAGCTTTAGCAATAATGGAGCTCTATTCTCTAGCTCTTTGCTCCTTCTCTTCTTCCAGCTTCTAAACTTTGATTTCTAACTCCTATCTTGCCTTCCCCAACTCTAGCTTCTTCTCCTAATTCTTTTATCTTGCTGGTTTGAGTGGTGGTACCTATTTTAGTGTGTGTGTGTCTAGGTTTTGCTAGTGTGTTTGTGAGGATTCTTACTTAGTAGGGAAATAGGCATCCATCACGAGTTTTTGGATGCATAAGTGAGGTTTCCTCACTAAAATCAGCTATGCTTTCTCATTGACACCTAATGTGATGACTAATCACGTTTCTTAAGAGGTGCTTGGATAAAATTTTGGGTTTTGGGCTTAATTAAGAGTGGATTTGCAAAATTCAGATTTCTTTCAATTTAGCACCCGAATTTCTACTGGAGAAAATATGGGGATTCTAGATCTTTCTTGTGTGTGGGTTCTCTCATATAGGTTTTAAAATATCCCTAGAGTCTCCTAGATCACAAATCTGGGGTCTTAGCATCTTTCTTGACTAGTTTTGCTTAGTTTTGAGTCTAGCTATTTTAAACGTCTTTTTTCTTTCAATTTGGTCCCTATGACTTAGGATAGGGTTTTCTAGCTTAGTTTCTCTCATTCTCTAAGTTCTCTCCCCTCCTAATTAGAGCTTCAAATCCTAATTACAATTAAAAATACAATCACTCCACAAAATTTCATATAATTAAAGAAAATCACCAATCAAATTAGTAATTAATTAAGTTAAAGTGGGATGTTACACCAGTTGGAAGAATTCTTTGCGTAGAATCACGGGGCTCTTCTTTCAACAATTGTGAAAATGGCTATTATAAGATTATTGTGGCCCAATCTTTTTAAATTACTCCAATATTTGCCTTCTAATGTCAAAACAAAGAATTTGTTCATCAAATAAGACTCTTTACTCTTTTTCTCACATCCATGCAAGTCTTCCTTTATTGATTAATTGCTCTTAAAAAATAGTTAGGAATGCGTGCATTTATCAAATGGTTCATTTTTACTTGTGACTAATCAACTGATGTAGGTACTAAGAGGCAAGCATTGTCTTAAGGGAGCCCTAGAACTCCAAGTGGCTTTTGGGAAAGTCTACCTCCAAGGCAAGTCCTTTATAAAGGTAATATTTCTTTCACATTTATGATTTCCAGTTACTAACTTACCTTTCGGAGTCCATGCTCACCTTAGACATCGAAAACTTAAAGGATCCATGCCCTCCATGGATGTCGAAAGTCTCAGGGATCCATGCCCGCCTTGGATGTCGAAAGTCTCGGGGATCCATTCCCGCCATGGATGTCGAGAACCTCTTTGTTTACCTTTCAGGGATCCATGCCCGCCTTGGATGTCAAAAGTCTCGGGGATCCATGCCCTCCATGGATGTTGAGAACCTCTTTATTTACCTTTCAGGGATCCATGCTCACCTTGAATGTCGAGAACCTCTTTATTTACCTTTCGAGAATCTATGCCCGCCTTGGATGTCAAAAGTCTCAGGGATCCATGCTCGCCTTTGATGTCGAGAATCTCTTTACTAACTTACCTTTCGGGGATCCATTCCCCCCTTGGATGCCGATAATCTCTTTACTAACTTACCTTTTGGGGATCCATTCCCGCCTTTGAGTCCCTCATTGAAGGAAGAGATTCAACACTATGGCCTTAGAGGCTTACTGGAGGTGGTTAACTAGAGGAATGACCCCTTGGTATATCAATACCATGTGGCATATGCTAGCAGCCACAGCCGGTCCTTCATATTGAGAGACACCCTGATTCCTACAGTCATGCCATAGACCTTCGTGGAGATGTACAGCCAGAGGATGAAGCCTGGTTGCATCCTCGCCAAGGCACTCAGTGATCCATAACCCAAGGAGGAAATAGAGGAGGCTCTAACATATCCAGGGCGGGCAAAGTGGGAGGCTAAGAGCTCCCTCTGCAGGGGGAACCCATCAAATGACCAAGAGTTGGCAAAATTTCTTGGTCAGCAACGTCTTGCCGAGGAAACACAGGGGTTCCCTCAGGAAGAAGCTAAAACTTTTGATTTACCTGATTATGAAGAGAGAGCCGATCTGCTTTGCCTCACTCATGTACCAGGAATCTCATAGCAATATGAAAGATTTTAAACTCTTTCTAGGGCTGAAGTACTACCCAACAACAATAAACTTCCCCCACTTTGTCATGGCTTTCTGCGAGCTCCACCACATACCTCCCCGGGGCATGGATTACTATAAGTCTACCACCACCTATAAGATGAAGGAAGATCAGAACATGGCAGACTTTCCATGGCCCGAGACGTTAAACCTGGAAGAGATGCTCAATGATATACCTTCTCCCCCACCTAAGCAGCAGTAGGAGCAGCAATAGGAGCGGGGCTTTCCAGTTGAGACTGCAGAGGCGGTGATGTTTGGCTCGACTCAGAGAGGAAATACAGGCCAAGGATAGGGCTATTGAGGGAATAACTCATGAGGTCAGAGAACTGCAGGGAGACATGAATGAGGTAAAGGGCGGGATGAAGGCCCTAATGAAGCATTTCAAGCTGGTTGAAGAGGAAGGACCTCCCCCGAGACGGGCCCCGTCTGCATCAACTCAGAAGGACGATGATGGCAAGGATGATGAAGACGAGGAGGATGAGGATGATGATGAGTAGTCGTGCACCCCGCTAGTGGCCCCATAGGACTTTCCTTATGTTATTTTTTTTTTAATTTGCTTTGTTCTATTTTATTTTGATTTTTGTTTGAAGACTTGTACCAAAAAAATGGTTTTGAGATTAATGACTAAATTTGGTTTCCATTCTATGTCTTTACTTATTCTTTTATTCTAAAACAAAGAAAAAGCAAAGAGGGGACTCTGTGGACACCATATTCAGTCCGACCCCCAAAAAGGTGCAATCAAAATAAGGGAAAAGTGAGAGGAAAGAAAATGTGGGGTTATGGGAAAGAGGGTCACGACCCCAAGCGTAAATGCGAAGTGGGTTGCAACCCAAGGTTGCTAGGGTCGCGACCCCTTGTCATTTATGACAAAATCGGATCAGATATGAAATCAAGCATGGGTCGCGTCCCCAGAGTGTATGGGTCATGACCCCCTTGTCATAAATGGCCAAATTTTCTTTCCCGGAATAGAGCTCTTCTGGTCTCCTATAAATTGGAGGCCTCATTCCGTTCAAAGGGACGGAATTTGAGAGATCCCGAGAGGCTGCCAAACTACTGAGAGAACTAACTGGGTAAGTGACCATACCTGTGAGCGACCACCACATCCATATAGCATAAATTATTCTTCCTTCTAAGATTTTCAGATCAATGGGATAGGAGCAAGGCATCGTGCCACACCGAGGGTTGACCATGTTCCCCTCAAGATCTTAGATCTGAGATTGTTGTGCACCACTTTTCTACTAAATTCTTCTTCTCCTCTACCATTTTCAGTCCATGGCTCGCGACCCATCAGCTTTAGGGTCGAGAGCCACATTCGTAAAGGGGCTTAGGGTCGCGACCCACTTTGTTATAGGTCGCGACCCCCTGTAATTATGGGAAAAAGGCCTGATTCTTCTGCTCGGTTCTGTTTTCTTGATAATAACCTTTTTAATAACTTAAATCCATGTTTCCAAGGGGTCTTTTCCTCTTTAGGGACATTGGATCTTACATGCCACCTGGGTGTGCTGCTTGGTGAGCATCACACACGCATGTTTTCTTTTTTTGTTTATTGTTTGGCTGAATGCATGGTAGATAGGTGCCGAGGAGCCTATGCTCTTTTAGGTACATTGCACAGGGATGCCACCTGAGCCTTTGCTTGGTGAGCGTCTCCACACCCACACACATGTATGCCTTCACGAACTGCATGGACTTTGATCCCTCTTGGAGGGTACGTAGGCCCTAGGCTCTCATCCTAGGTCAAGTCCACCTTTTCTTCTTTTCCATGTATGCTTGTTTATTTTTAAGGCCAAAACATGTCAATTATTAATTTTGGGGTAACCATCTTCGGACGGGAGAAGAGGGGTGCCTAACACCTTCCCCTCATCTCAAACAGACTCCCGAGCTCAATAATTTTTTAAACCCGTTTTCATCGGATTTTGAACCTGTTCTCAAACACATACAATCCCGTATGCCGAGACCATATGAATTTTTTTTGGAGAGACCTTGGGCAAATAAATCAAGGGAATAGGGTAGGTAACTTCCAAAGGGACCCCCTAATCAACTAGTAAAAACCAATCCCACCACCCTTATGACTGCTGAACAAGGGAACCTTGGTTTTGAAGTTATAGAGCTCAAACCAATAGTAGAGAAAGGATTACTAGAATTCTGAGAAAAAATTGTACATGAGCGTAATATAACCAATTCCCAAATGCAAGCCTTCGCCACCCAAGTGGATGCCAAACTCAATGACCTAGCATCCAAGGTGAATACATAAAATACCAAGTCTGATAACTTAGCTGACTTTGTCAAAGGGTTGTCCAATAATCTGAGTGGGCAATAGGCACAAATTGAAGGAACTATTCCCTCTGACACTGTGATAAACCCTAAAGCCGTGAATGCTATCACCTTGCGGAATGGCAAAGGCTGTGAGGGACCAACAATGCCTATCACTCAAGAAGAGGAGGAGGAGGACGGCGATAATTTTGAAATAACATCCTTCTAAGGAGTGGAGAGTGAGAGTGGAAAGCAAAAGCTCAGGTGGAATCCTTGTGCGATGTACCTAAAAGAGTATGGACTCCTCGGCACCTATTTACCATGCACTTATTTTGTTTTCTTTAATCTTCAAACCTAGCAACTTAGCTATGTATTGTAGGTAGTCAGTGGGTAGCTGGTCATTGAGAGAGCCTAACTAGTTGGAAGGATTTGAGCCTAAACACCTTAATTCATTTCATAAATATATAGAGTGTGACCTGCTCATATCTATTTTCTTCTAGAACTTGTCTTAGGTCTTAGTCGAGGCATAATATGCAAAGGAATAATGGATATGATAGAGGCATTCAGTTCTTATACCCTGTGCCCAAACACTAGCCTTTATAAATGCAATATCCCTTGCACCCTGTTTTGAGCCTTAATTAAGCAGACTCCCCCTTCATATCTTATTTATGATTGACTGTTTGATTGTCCATATTTATGGCTCTTCATCCTCCTAGTCGTATTAAAGCCCAACGGATTCAATAAACCAAAAAGGTTTATTAAAAAAAGAAAAAAGGTAAATAAAAACCCGAGGGCATAAATAAGGTTGAAGGATGAAGAGAAAAATATCTTAATTTTCAAACAATAAGGATTTAGATATGTATATATATATATATATATATATTTATATATATGCAGGAGACTCCTGCTACTTTTCTTTCTTAAAACAGTGAAATATATAAGCCTCCATCAATAATATTATAAACCAAAAAGTCCTCTTGATCTTTTAGGCCAACGCATTCGAAGTGGAGATAGAGACCCATTACAAGCCTATGGTAAGAAGGTAGTATGAGCATGGTAAGAGTGAAAATTATCCAATTGAGAGAGGATAGGGTAAACACTTATGCATTGATCAAATTGTCAAAACACTGATTGAAAATTGTACATGCTTATTTCTGCTAGGATTGTTAGTTGAAGAATCTTCTTAATTAACTAGAAGTTGACCTGTCCTGATAAGGTTGGAGAAAATTTACCCTTCCCTTATAGACTTGACTACGCCCTCAAACAGTTTCTTTGCCTAGGAGTGCAAAGGTTCAAGTGTGGGGTTCTAATGACACCTAAAATAGACATGCTAATAGGTGTCATTTTGCTAGATATTGTTAATAATAATTAGGAATATTATAGTAAAAGACGTTAAACCGTGTAGATAGGTGTCAACATTAGGAAAGTGATAAAAAAGTGTTTTTAACAAATATTTTGTGATAAAATTGTGTTTATAATTATTTATAATATATCAGGTTTTATTATGTATATCTTGAGATAATTTCAAGTCAAACCAAGCCATTTAAATCACTTGGAATTGGAGCTAAGGACTATATTGAAGATAGGAAAGCAACAAGGACTAAGGTGAAGAAGAAGAAGAGAGAAGCAAAAAGTCAACACAATCAACCAAAAAAATTGGTTACTCACCGCGGCGAGAGAAGAAAAATAGACCGAAGAACATTTTCGAATTTGAATTTTGAACAGAGCAGCATGGCGAACCCAAATAGATTTCGGATGTGAAGATAATAAAATAAAAATAATATTATCTTTAGTTAAATAATGTTAAATTCCTATTTGTACTTAGAATAGGATTCTCCATGTAAGTGCCTATAAATAGAAGGCACTAAATCACAGTCAAATTATCCTAGGTTTTGTAATATCCCAGAAATTCAAAAGGGAATTGGAGATTCATAATTTTGATACAATGGGATTAGATATCAAGAGAAAGGGAATTAAAAATATTTATTTAGAGTAAAACAAAAAATTGAACCAATATTATGATTTTAGTAATTTTTATGTTTGAAAATTTTAATAATAAAAAAATAAATTAAATAGAAAAATAAGAATTTAGAGAAATAGTGACTACTTGTATTATTTTGAACTCATAGTGTAAATTTAAGAAATTTTTTAAATTTAAAATTTTGTCCGTTAAGAATTTCTTATATGCTAGAGACATAATGATAGATATTTTTAAGGGATGTAGGACTCTCCCAAAATTTTAAATCTTTTTCATTCTTATAAAATTAATTGGAACAAGAATATCAACTGTAACTGTCGCTTTTTGTTCAGACAATTCATAATGTAAAATAAGGACCACATGGGGTCGTAACCTTGTGGGACTTGTCCTTAGGTGATGACCTAGGTGCCTACGTACCCTTGTTGAGGTATCAAAGTCCATGTAGTTTGATGAGGGAACGTACATGGGAGCCGTTAGGCAAGAGTGTTACCTGTAGTGGCCGAGTGCGGCTAGGACGTGTATGTGTTCTTCGGACGGGCGAGCCAACTGTTGAAGGTACCTCGTAAGTAGAGGATGAGAGAGCAAGAGTCTCTAGGTCATTGCTTAGAGCAAGAGGATGAGTGTATCCTGTAATGGAAGGAGTATGTACTAATGTCTGTTAGCTAGACTTCAGGTAATGAGGATCTCGTGGTATGCAATTGTGTTGCGAATGTTGTCTTGTTCGCATACCCCAACTCCCCCAGGTGAGGGATATTTATAGTAGAGGAGAACATGGTCGCCCCACGTTCTTATGCCTAGGGCTCGACCCACGATCTGGAGAGCTCACCCATGATCTCTAATATGAGAGAGTACGCAGGTGATTGTGGGGAGAAGCCACGTTCGGAGCGATCGAGCGGTGCCATGTGTCACTGATTCGTGGTCCGGTTAACCTTCTAGAAGGCCAGTTCCACATGTCCATATGAGGGTATATTATGGAATTACATAAGTCCCCCAAGTCTATGGGTGTTGGGCACCCGTGGACTTAAGTTGATGTCTCCAGAATATTGGGAGCAAGGTCGCCCACCATGAATTGCTTCATGGACGTAAGTTTCTCGAGCCGTCTTTGCAGAAATGGTCGCATCTGTCTGAGGAGACATCATCATTGTGGAGAAGGCAAATTTCTGGAGATTTCTAGGGAAGGCTTCAAGGGGATTTGAAAGGTTAGAGGCTTTCTGGACTTTTTCCTAGGCACGAAGGTTGACACGTGAAACAAGCTCCCTTTCGTTAGAGCAAGATCGACCGCTAATCGTTGGGATCGAGATGGTCGAGAATGCATTTAGGAGGACTTGTGTTTCTCTGAAGATTACCTCAAAGGGATGGTGCCACACGTTAGGATCCTGTGGGCTGTCGTCGCTTCAGATGTTTCATAATGTTACCTATGAAGCCGTTTTTCTTCATTAATGCCCGCGTGTTTCCATGAGACACCATCATTAGCCATTGCTTTGGAGTTTTGCATTTACCCTTGGGGCTTTTTGGAGGACTTTGGGATTCTAAGGGTATTTAGGTCTTTCCGATTGCGACTTGATGACTTTGAATTTGGGTTGTTCCTCTTGGCCCATCTTTGCTTGGATTGGACGGCTTCAACCTTTATTTGGTGTAGGTGATTATTACTTCTTTTCCATTGCGGGTTTCGTGGGAGACTATGATTTGAATCCTCGTGCCTCTAGCTCCCTATAAATACTCCCAAGATTGAAAAGAAAGAGGCTATAGTTACCTTCAAGCTTCTGATCTTTGACCCTTTATCTTTGAGAGTCCCTTCATCTATAAGATTTCTCTATTCCTCTCTTTACTTTCAAATCTTCTTGCTTGCTTGTTTGCATTTCGCCATGGCCAACGAAGATAAAAGTGAGTGTTGTCTCCCTCTGATTCCTATTTATTTTCGTTTTCTTCTCCTCTTTTCCTAATTTAGGGTTTTGCTTATTGCAGGGTTGTATCCCTTCGATTTCACTAACCTGGAGGATCTCTCCTCTCTTCCTCCTCCTCCTCCTCCTCTTAATCGTTCTTGGGATAGTAACCAAGGTAGGGAGAAGAGGCCAAGATAGGGTTCTTCTCCCAACCGAGAGAGCGTTATTGGAGTTCGTATTGGGACGTCTGAAGGAGGTAGGAGAGCTAAGGGTAGGCAAGGCTCCGGTAACACCGTCATAGGTGAAGGGAGGCAAGACTCGGGTGCCACCATCGGGGGTCGTTATCAGCGGAAGGAAGATCTGCAAGGGAAAGAAAGGAGGAAAGAAGGAGGGAATCTTAAAGAAATGGGGTCTAAGAAGATGGATTCTCAGGTTCCTCCGTCTTCGGTGGTGCATTAGAGGGCTGCACTGGTAGAAACTAGAGTTGCTGCTTCGATAAGGATGCTTTTCCACCTTCGAAGCAGACTCATCTCTTGCCCTTGAGGGTGGTTTTGTCGAGGTTTTCCTCTCCACGTTCTATTGGGGGTGTCGAGGAGCCGGCGAGTAAGAGGCCTTGAGTGGAAGGAGAGGTTGGACAGGATGTTGATGTTGCTCCTAAGGCTCCTACCGAAAGATTGGTTTCCGTGGAGAAAAGTGCTTCAGCGACGGCAGGTGGCAATAGTGGGCCTATTCCTGAGAATGTAATGGTGAGTCAAATGGCTCCCACTACTTTTGGAGATGTGGCTCTAGAAGGTTTTGCTTTGGAGGATCCTTCACAAGCTGTGCAAGGGTTTTCGGGGGAGGAGTTGCTCCCCTTTGCTTTAGGAGCCCTTTGGGACTCAATTTCCCATGGATTTAGAGGAGAGTGCTACTAGGGAAATGGACTTGAATCCTCTGATTGTTCCTCTGCGAGCTTTTGAGGGTGCAGCCAACTCTTTGTCTGACTTCCATCAAGCCAGCAACTTGTGGGAGAAGAAAGCGGTAAGTTATTGACTTTGAGTGTCCCATTTTTGTTAGCATGGCAATCTTTGCCATAACATCCTTTCTCTCTTATTTTCTATGTAGGAAAAACTTCGCAAGGATCGGGATTAGCTGATTTTGCTTCTCGATGCCAGGAATAATTCCCTAGAGGATTCGCGACTGCAGCTTGAGGAGGTGCACACCAATTTGTAGGGGAAGGAGAAAGAGTGCGAGGGCATGGATCGTGAGCTACGGTCTCTAACTCGCGAGGTCGCCTATCTTTGTGCCCAGTTTGCAGGAGTTGCGTTCTCTCCACAAAGCTTTGAAGAATGCCGAGGCTCGCACTCATGAAAACATGATGGGTTGGTAGGATGTTGAGAGCAAGATTGGGGATGTGGCTGATCACCTGGCAGACATGCTGGCGGAAAGGATGTTTCGAATGCTATTGGAGGTCAAGCAGCTCACGTGTCTTCGTGGGGAAAGTTTTCCCGCTGTGTGGGTGAGCTCTTTACATCCTGTTTTGGAGCTCTTTGATGGTGAACTTAGGGGCCAAATTTTGACTGATCCACCCGCAGACTTTACTTGCTTTTGTGAGTTGGCTAGTCGCCCTCTAAGTCATCATCTCCTTTCCGTGATGGCTGGACATATTCCTGAGATTGAAGCTACTTCTCAGGAAATGGTTGAGAGCATGGTGAGGGAACCTTCAGGGAATGCTAGCGACCTCGAGCTTAAGGAGTCCCTTATTAACATTGACCTTGGGGATGCCGAAGAGTAGGTTGTATTTTGTAGGGTCTCTTTTTTATGCCAGGTGTAATAGGCAATTGCCCTTTTTGATACATTAATGAAATGAGTACATTAATGCAGTGACTTTTGTCTTTAAACTATTCGTTTTCTTTTCACTTCCGGGTAAAAAGACTTTTGCATAAGTACCGTGTGATCAAGATGGTTTGGCATGATGATTGCAAGCGTAGTTTATGTATGAACGTTCTTTTAGGACTCCGTGTGGAGTTATCAGATTCTAAGAGGTTTAGTCGGTTTTGTGGTACCATCTTGTGGGGAATCTTTGCATGATTTGGTATTTTTCCAAGTATCTGCTGGGGCGGTCGGGCCCCGTGTTGCCTCAAGAGGGCCTTCTTGCGAGTTCTAACTTTGCAAATTTTTTAATGGCTCATGTCTTTATCAAAAGGAAACTTCGATTGATAGTAAGCAAAGTGGTTACATTTGAAAACCTAAAGACCTTGGAAGGTATGTTTTCTTACGAATGATAAAGAGACAAAGATAATTTTTGCCAAAATGCATAGTGGGTGAAATGTGAAATTCATAAAGGAGTTCAAGCAGGGACTTTGTCTGGGTGGGCGGACTTCTCCACTTCTGCTTCTTCTGTAGGATTCTGCTGGGGCAGTCGGGCCCCGTGTTGCCTTAAGAGGGCCTTTGAAGAAGTAAACGAGACAACAAAGAATGATGAGCCAATAATCATCACGGTGAGCATTGCAAGATATAAAGTCAGAAGGGTATTAATAGATCCCGGATCGGCCGTAGACGTACTATTTGCTGAAACTTTAGAGAAAATGCATAACTATGAGGGTTAGTTGGTGCCACATGGAGGAACCCTTATTGACTTCTCTGGTGGAGCTGTCGAGACCTGCGAAGCCTTCAGAACTTGGCTCGCCCTAGGGATCTCCCCAAAGGTCGCTCGCACAGACGTGAAGTTCACTGTATCAACAGCTTCATCAGCGTACAACGCAATCTTAGGTCGCCCGACCCTTAACAAGCTCAAGTTGGTCATATCCACTGCTCACTTGATAATAAAATTCCCACACTTGGAGGAATAGGAGAAATGTGACCAGATAGAGAAGAAGCCTACGCATGCTACCTAGCATATCTCTCCAGAAGATACAAGCCTGAAGCCTACACTAATAACGAAAGGATTGCCTCATAAGTGGTGGACCTGCGGGATGAAATATTGGGAGCTCACCCACAGCCCACGGAAGATCTTGTCAATGTTTGCATAGACGAAGCAAACAACAGAGAGATCCAAGTAGGAGCCCTTCTGGATTGGGCGACCAAAGAAAAGCTTCAAAGTCTGCTCATGAAATACAGGGATGTGTTTGCTTGGAGCGCCACGGACATGCCTGGGATAGACCCAACACTCATCTATCATTCCCTCAACCCAAAAGATGGCCTCGATGTTATCCAGAAAAAGCAACACTTCGGCGAAGAAAGAAAACATGGGATCAACGAAGAAGTACATGAGCTGCTGGACGTCGACTTCATACAAGAATCGCAATATCTAGAGTGGCTCTCTAATGTGGTCATGGTTAAAAAAGCCAACGAAAAAAAGCGAATGTGTGTAGACTTTACCAACTTGAACAAGGCCTTCCCAAAAGACGCATATCCAGTTCTTAACATCGATAAATTGGTAGACGGGAGCATGGGACATTGTTTATGGAGTTTCTTGGATGCCTTCTCAGGGTACAACCAGATTCAGATGAACCCTAAAGATCAGGAGAAAACCTCCTTCATCACTGACAGAGGGGTTTTTTGTTACAAACTCATGCCCTTTGGATTGAAAAATGCTGGTGCCACCTACAAGAGAATGATGGACATAGTCTTCAAGGAACAGATAGGCCGGAACCTCGAAGTCTACGTTGACGACATGGTGGTGAAGTCCCTAGAAGTCGAGCAACACCTACAACATCTGGAGGAAATCTTCCTGGTCCTGTGAAACACCAGATGAAGTTGAACCCAACAAAGTGTGCTTTCGGAGTATCAGCAGGCAAATTCTTATGCTTCATATTCACGCAAAGGGGAATCGAAGCCAACCGAAAGAAAAGTGCGGCCATCCTGAATATGGAACCCTCTCATTCGATCAAGGATGTACAGAGACTCAACGAGAAGAGTGGCGGCCCTCAACAGATTCTTATTAAGAATGGCTGACCGATGCTTCCCTTTCTACAAAATTCTAAAAGCTGCAATAGCATTCCAATGGACGGAACAATGTGAAAAATCCTTCCAAGACCACAAAGAATACTTGGCTAGGCCCCCGATACTGGCAAAAACAATAAAATGGGAGACCTTGGTGTTGTACCTAGCCACCATCGACCATGCCGTAAGCTCAGCCCTGATAAGGGAAGAAGGAGCAGAACAATACCTATTGTCTTACAGAAGCCACGCCCTACAAGTAGCCCAACTACAGTACCAGCAAGTCGAAAACCTATTACTTTCCCTCGTCCACTCAGCACGGAGACTTCGACCTTATTTTCAACAACACACGGTCATGGTTCGAACCGACTAGCCCCTGGGACAAATGCTATAGAAGCCAAACTTAGCAGGGAGAATGACAAACTGGGTCATAGAACTTTCTGAGTTTGATATCAAATACGAGCCACGACGAGCGATCAAAGCCCAAGCCCTAGCTTACTTCATTGCCAAAATGACTTCGTCAGAATGCCAAAAGGGGGACGCCCCTGCAGCATAAACAAAGACTAATGCGACGTGCAAACCACAACCAGAAAAATCCCCATGGCTAGTCTACGTAGACAGCTCCTCAAGCAGGAAATCCGCGGGCGCCGGAATCATAGCTGAACAATCAAATTGAATATGAAGCACTCATAATCGGACTAACGCTAGCTCATGACCTAGGCGTCTCAAAAGTCAAGATATTCAGCAATTCACAATTAGTGGTTGGACAACTAAATGGGGAATTTGAAGCAAAAGACGCTACCATCACCAAATATGTGGAACGCGCCAAACAAGAAATCAGCATATTCGAATAAGTCTTGATCACATAGATACCGCGAATACAAAACACTCAAGCTGATGCCCTCTCCAAACTGGCCACCACGGCAAGTCAGTCAGGCCTCAAAACGGTGTTGTGAACAACGTTGCAAACACCCAACATAACTCCAAAGATGGTCCCAATAGCAATCGACTTTTAAAAAGAATGGCACGTCAACCATCGGATGACCTCAGTCAAATATCTGGCGACCAATGGTCAAACCTAGTGGGTGAACAGGATCATACTTGAGGGACTATGAAAACATTTAGAAGAAGCAAAGAAGGATTGGCTAGACGAACTCACCTCAGTCATATGGTTTTATTGGACAACTACTCATTCGGCGACTGGGGAAACTCCATTCGCTTTTACCTACGGACAAAAAGCTATAGTCCCAGCCGATATCGGGGTACCCTCAGACCGAGTCCTAAATTATTCTGATGTGAACCCAGAAAACTTACTCATCAGTCTAGATGGGGTCGAAAAATGCAAGGAAGCAGCAGCACTCAAAACTACTGCATACAAACAGTTTCTCGCCCGAAAGTACAACAAAAGGGTACTCCCCGGAAAAGTTGAAAAAGGTGACCTAGTCATGCGAATGGCAATTAACAACAGTACAGATCGCCTCCATGGAAAACTTGCGCCAAACTGGGAAGGCCCATATAGAGTTATCACGATCGCCTCTCACGGTGCTACAAATTAGTCCACTTGTCAGGCGAGCACATACCAAATACTTGGAATGCTAGTAGTCTTAAAAAGTACTTTATATTTTGTCTTAGTCTATTGGCAAACGTTGTCCTTCCTCAAGGAATTTCATGTACTCATTACAATTAAGAGAAATTTCGTAAAAAAATACGATTGATCAAATCTCGTGTTAAGTCTAAAATTCCTTGCTCATTTACTTACAAAAAGGGGGGCCAACCGCCTCGTATATACAAAAAGGAGGTCTACCGCCCCCCAAGTACAAAAAGAAACAAAAATTGATAAGAGTCTTCACCCTCGAGTGAAACTTGGGGAGTCGACTGCTCTTCGACATGATCGCCTTATTGCAAGCCAATCATTGGCGTCGCCTGAGCATCCCATACGAGGATTCGGGGTGATAGTGTAATCCTCAATACTCAAAGGGGGATTAGGGCGATAGCGAGCTCAGAATTCATCGCCAATTCTCTCCCACGACAGATGAAGTCTTGCCCTTATTTCCGGAGTGACCAAGATGCCCATCAAATCCTCTAATTGCACAATTCCATTTTGCATCCCATAGTTGGCAAACCGCAAGAAATCCAAGCAATGATCCCTCGCAATCTGTGTATTCTTCCTCACAAGCTCGGCCTCTAACTCCTTTATCCTATTACCCAACCGATTTTTCTCGTCAAGCAATTTCTCTACCACTCCCTGCAAAGTTTTGTTGTTAAGTCACTAGACAAGGACAAAACAAAATGCCTACCCCTCCATCTCTCATTGATAAGCGAAGCCTGCCAGGCGGTTGAGCAACAACATGGCTTATTTGGTCATATGCTCTACTGCAAAATTATCCCCATAGTCCACCAGATAATTCTATCAGGCCAATATGACCCGCTCAGTGTCAAAGGGTATAAATTTTCCTTTGAAAGAGACTCCCTCACCTAGAAACCTGACGAGCATCTCTTCGGGGGGTATGGGAGTATAAGGAATTTTCCTGTGACCACAATGATTTAGATTATCACCATCACCAACTTGCTCCTCGCCGCCCTCAGAAGCTTGCAGTCTAGTGGCAAGATCCTGGAAAGTCTTGGCCCGAGCTTGCATTGGGGTCACCCGTCCTTGCTTCCGACTTTGTCTATGAGACTCCAAAGAATCTTCAACCACCTTCCTCCGATGCTCACCCGCTAGGGTATCCAATCTCCCTGAATACTGCTCAGGGTCAACCCTAGAGCAAGAAATCGGTCAGGAGAACCAAAAGTGCAATAAGTTACTAAACAATACATGGCTGAAATTGAAAGATTTACCATAAGATGCGGCAGCAACCTCTATCCTACTTAGACACCCAAAGATAGTCACTTCATACTCCTCCCGATCAAACGACACTCAGAGGATTGGGTTTGACCACTTGAGGGGGAAACGAGGACGCTAATCTTCAGGACTTATCCAACGCGGGCATACACCTTTCTTAGGAACAACCTGAAGAAGTACGACATCCACTCATGGACCCAATCGCGGGTTTCACGCACAGCGTAAAGAGAAAGGAAGACATTGGGCAAAGCTTCGAACATGCTCGCACGACATACTTTCTCGAAGATGTTGAGCTGGAGCCAAGAATTAGCCGTCAATTACGTAGGGCAAACGTTCAGGAGGTTAGGCATTGCCACCACAAAACCAGAGAAGGGCAAAACAATTAAGGCATTGTAAGGAACACAAAGGGGGAGAACAAAGCTTACATCGTCGCTTCAAGTAATAGCCTCCCCCTCATTCATAGCCCTAATCTCAAAACCTTTGGGCAGGGAAGGAACAAATTACTCCTCCCAAATCTTCTCGATACCTGGGCCCAGTAGCACCAATGACTCCCTGCCCTGAACAGAAGGCGAGACCTCGTTAAGGGACCCAGGCTCGTGTTCAGGCGTATACCACTCCTCTGAAACCAGAGAAGGCACCACCACCGACGCAGGATTCTCACCCTTTCTGCTTAAGACTCTCCGAAGGTCCATGGAATCCCGCAACATGATATGAGTATCTACCTTTATTATGATCTCATCCATAGCAATTGTGAGAAGAGCTTTTTCGATGTCCGGCTCCATTGCCCGGGGCTGAGCGACGACGCTAGAAGAGGCCATTGGAGTAATTGACAAGAAGAAGAAATACGACCGAGAGAAAATTAGGCTCGAGACGAGAAGGCAGAGAAGGCAAATTACAGAAGTCGGGAGAAATGAGAACAACACTTCAAATAAAAAGCGTACGTTGCCAAACCAAAAAGCGCAAAGTTTGAAAGCCCCTGACCTTTCAAATACCCTTAGTAATCCCCAAGGGTATTCCTGAAAATACTCCCATTCTGAAATGATGACACCCCTTGAAAAAACGCGAGCGTCTCTGCAAAGACGGCTCGAAAAATTGTTGGAGAAGTCAAGCAGACAGCCAATAAGCTACCAACATGTGGCATCTCCAATTCTCTCTCTAAAATAGTATCAGAGGATTCAATGAAGCTCCTTTTGAACACCCGTTTGGTCGACCTCACTCCACAAGCAACTCATGGTAGGCGACCTTGCTTCCAATACTCTCAAAAACAACTTAAGTCCACGGGCGCTCAGCACCCATAGACTTGGGGGGGCTTATATAATTCCATAATATTCCCTCCTATGGACACGTGGCACTAGTCTTCTAGAAGAATAACCAGGCTTTAGACTAATGACACATGGCACCGCTCGATGGCCTCGTGAGTGTCTTGTGCCCACTACTCTCCCAGACTCTCTTGTAACAGAGACGTGGTGGGAGATCAAGAACATGGGTCGATCACTATTCACAGGAACGTGGGACAACCACGTTCTTCCCTGCACTAAGTACAAATGCCCCACTTGGGGGACTCAAAGAAAGTCTCATCGACATCACTCAGAATACACTCATTCTCTTACTCTAAGCACCATTCAGAGACCCTTGTTCTCTCATCCGTCACTTACAATATACCTCCAACAGGTGGCTCACCTGCCCAGAGTAACACACACGTCCTAGCCGCACACGGCGACCACAGGTAACATTCCTACCTAACAGCTCATATGGACGTCTCCTCTTCGAACTACGTGGACTTTGATCCCTTAACAAGGGTACGTAGGCACCTAGGTCATCACCTAAGGATAAGTCCCCCAAGGCTATGAACCCTTGCGGTCCTTATTTTCAATTATGAATTGTCTGAACCAAAAATGATGGTTACACACACACACACACACACACACACACACACACACACACACACACACATATATATATATATAATACATATTAATCCTAGTTTGTGGGAACAAAGTATGATTGAATTGCTAGGAGGTTGAGGGATGGTAGTGTAATCAACATTTAGTCGTCATATGAAATTATTAAGAGGCAAATAAGGTACTTATTACAAAGAATCTTGAATTGCTATCCTTGTCCTATGGAATAAATACAAAAGTAATGACCTTTTGTAGATCACTATCTAAGCAAATGAAAAGTGCGTATACATGTATAAGTTAAGTGGGGCTGCTTGAGTTTGATTTACTGAATGGGGTGACTTTCTTTTAAATTCTCTTTACCGTTTAGGCTATAAAGTGGTTAAACACATGTAGGATTTCATATAGGCCATTTTTCATTTCGGAAGTTTCATTTTGGAACCTCTCTTTATTCTTCTTGATTTAGATAAGTTAGCTAGAACTCTAGTTGTGTTACCTGATTGAGTTGGGAATTTAGATTTTATAAGTTGGTTAAATATTTTAGGAAAGCTTTCAATGGTTGCATGTAAGGTTAATGAGCTGAAAAAAAAATGAAGGTACTAAAAAAAATAGAAGACTACTATATGTTGTAGTCAAGTGTTAGAGATGTTAGCCTTAGTAAGAGTATATGGTTTAGTAAAAGAGAAATACATTTCCTTATGATGACAGAAGTTAAGGGTTGAGTTTATTAATCGGACTGAGTTTCTATATACATTAATTAAAGGGAGCAAAGTGATTGGGGTAGAAAGCTCGCATAGCTGAGAAGAACATATAATGTAGTTAAATAAATAGACATGATCTATATTGGAAGAGTTGAATGAAATGAAAATCTAGCTTGAATTAGTCTTGGAATGGTTGGTAAGTCGAATGGAAAGGGGTCGTAGATTAAGAGGTTAACTCACCATTAGTTTAATAGTGACAGTCGTTTTATTTAGGAAAAGCTTCCTTGATCATATGTATTTAGTTTGTTTACCTTCTTTAACACTTTCTTTCCCAATAAATTCTCACTTAATAAGACTTAAGAGAATAAATTAGAAACATGGACCAAGACTTCAATCTAAAAAGGAATATGTAAATCTGTAACAACTTTTATAATTAAAATTAGAAATACACACATAGGAGTTAGATGCTTGCATGTCAGCATTTAAGAATCAAGCCATTGTTCTTTCTGTCATCTTTTATAGTCCCCTATATGTTGTTCCACTACCATGTGTGAAGACCGGAGCCTTCGACGGGAGTCGCCACCAAATTTTTAATCAAAATTTGGAAAAAAGAAAGGTAAGTTTAAGAGTGGGGAAAAATGAATTTTCACAAAATGTTGGGTTCGGGAGTTTGATTGAGATGAAGGGAAGGTGTTAGGCACCCTTCTTCCCCCGTCCGAAGACGGTTACCCTAAAAATTAATATTAAAATCATTTGGCCTCAAAAATATATACAATCATGGGGGAAAATGATGAAAGAAAGAGGGAGGGCTTGACCTAGGATAAGAGCCTAGGGCCTACGTACCCACAATGGGGGATCAAAGCCCACGTAGTTCCTGTGACATACAAGTGTGAGTGAGGGGAGACTCATCAAGAAAAAGCTCAGATGGCCTCCCAGTGCAATGTACCTAAAGAGGCTAATGCCTTTTGGTACTTATATACCATACAATCAATCAAGAATATGAAAAAGTGCATGTGTAAGGGCTCATCAGGCGTAATACCCAGATAGCGTGAAGGCCAGTGCTCCTATAAAGACAAAAGTCTCTTGGTGGCACTAGATTGTAAAAATTGCTAAAGAAACACTTTTTATCCCCCAAGGACAGGGGTCGCGATGGGTAGCCTTTGCCGTCACGACTTGCTGTCGTGAGACGAGACCGTCGCAATGCATGGAAGAAGGCGTAGCGACGGCTTCTCTACCAGGGGGCGCCGCGACAGGGTGAGAATCCGTCGCGACCCCTTTTGCTTTTTTAGAAGAAGAAAAGGCAAAAAAAGAAGAGGGTGATACTTTTTGGGTACGTGAATCAAATGTTGGATGGAATGCGAACACTGAAGGATCACAACCAGAATGGAATGGGTCTATACAAGAATGGAAAAGTGACTCCCAGCCATCGCATGAGTATGAGTAAAATAAAGGAGTAACGAAATATTATTCATAGTGTGTATTCTACCTGCTTGCTTCTTATTTTCTATTTCCAGCCTTTCTGTTTGTCCAATTTTCGGTCCTCCTAACAAGTAATGCGAGGTTTATTTTATAGTAGGTCGGGGAAACTATTCCGGGAAAGAAACCCGACCATTAATGGCACACCCGTCGCGACGCCTATCGTTTACCGTCGTGACGCGTATCGCACAAATACGATCCCAGATTCGTCATAAATGCACAGCCTGTCGTGACGTATGGACGTATCCGTCGCGACGGGTATCACTCTGATTGATCCCCTCATAAATGCAGGCTACGTTGCGACGTATCCATTACCGTTGCCGTCGCGACGGGTGGCTTTTACCGTCACGACGCCTCTTCGCTATTTTTGTTATTATTTTTATTTACATTTATTTTTTGTTCTCATTTTTATATCATATTTTCAGCTGGTCAAAGTGAGGTGTTCACAGAGTCCCCTCTTTACTTCCCTTTTATTTAAAGGAACAAGTAAAGAAACAAAATGAAACCGAACTCGATCATATATTATTTTTAATGCTTTTCCCTTTTTGGGGTACTAAACATAAAAGGATAAAGTCAAATAGAATCCTACGGTCTCTATATGGCTTCAACCTACTCGTTACCGCTGCCTTCTTCATCACTCTCGGAGTGTTCTTGGGGCATGGGTGTGGGGACCATGTCCTCAAATAGGTGGAAATGCCTTAGTAGTGATCGCATTCCCCCTTGCAACCCCCGGATGTCACTTCGGAGTCCTATTATCTCTTGTTCCTGGCGCTGGATCTGTCCTCTTTGCTCTCGGATTTCCAAGGTAAGAGCTTCGATTCGTCCCGCCTCTGATCCTGCTGGGGCGCTCTGTTCCTAAGGGTGATCCTGCTGCGAAGGCTATTGCCTTTGTTGGGGAGGGGGTTGCGGCTCCGAGTTATTCAGAAGGATATCCGCCCTACCTTGATTAGCGGGGAAGTCAGCCATATCTTGATCCTTCTTCATATAATAAGTAGTGGCCACCTCAATGTAGTCTAGTGCTCGGCAGGCGACTTGATAGCGTTCAAAGAAGGCGGTAAGGAAATGAGGGAAGGCAATGGCGGTAGGAGGGCTTCGAGATCCTGGCTCCAGCCTAATGTCGTTGGCGTTGTTGTGGAACTCCCTCCACATAATGGTGGGGAAACAGAGCGGTGCCCTCCTCATGATCAGGAGGATGAGGACGCTCAACTTCCTACTCAAGGATTCCCTGTGTTTTACCGGGATGACATTGCTGGTGAGGAAAATCTGCCAATTCTTGGTCATGTTATGGGTACCACTTCTTTTGAGCCCGTCAGTTTTGGACTCCCACACGTCCTGCCCAGGAAAAGTGAGGGTTGCCTCTATCTCCTCCTTCGGGTATCCCCCTGATAACGACTGTGCAAATATGCAGTTAGGCTCCATCCGCAGATTATACATTTCGGCGAAGTGCTGGGGGGTCACCTCTGGAAGAGGGCATTCCCTGAGTATGAATGCTCTGCTTCGCGTGGTGGCGTATCCCACATGATATTGATATACCAGAGGGACATTTCTTTGGTTCGTGATTTTTAGCAGGTCCTGGAGGCCGTAAAATTCGATGCCTTCTACGAACGAGGGGCTAATCTCCAACCGCTCCATGTTCCGTTTCGGGTTCAATGACCTGGCTTGAATAGCGACCCGGTAACGCTCTTGATCTATAGGGATTTGAGACAAAGAAGAGGCATTGGTACAAGATCTATTCTGGTGAGCCATTTTCCTAAAAAGGATAAGTCTTGGGTTAGTACTAGAAAATAATCAAGTCCCAAAAAAAATGTTCCCCATGAATGCTTCAGGTCTCAACGGTTAGGTCAAGGCGTCGCGACCTAACGTAGCCGTCGCAACGGGATGAAGAAAGAGAGGGGTGTCGCGACGGGCTGGTGGTGTTGTCGCGACCCCGTGTTTCTCACTTACCTTGAGATCGAGATGAAGATAGTATGTAGAGGGGCCTCGGGGACCTTCTTTTATCCGGTCTTCCTTCGTCTTTTCTTTCCAGTGATTTTGAGAGAAAGAGTGAATGGTTGTGAAGTACAGAGTGCGACGGGTCTCCCTTAAAAAACTTTTTTTGGGGACACCCGTCGCGACGTATAGGTACCCCATCGCGACAGGTGATTAATGAAGCCGCCCTTCAGAGCTAACCAGGTAATGACACCTCACCTATCGCGACGCCTGACCCTTTTGACCCGTTTGACCGATCGTTGGGAAGGATGTCGCGACGGCAATTACTCAAGGTCGCGACTCTTTAGTTTTTGCGTCGCGACGGTAAACACCTTTTTTTTAGTCGTGAAGCCTTCGACTGAGAGCCAGATCCCGTATCACTTATCAGCGTGATTTGGCAGAGATGTGGGTATCGCTATCCTTGAACACTCCTGGGTGGAACCTTGATTCCCGTTCCTAATCCCGAGAACACTTACTGGCGGGATAGGATACCGAATCCTAGAACACTTACTGGTAGACTTCGGCGAGACTAGACCTCATAACACTTACTGGCGAGATTAGATCAAAAGAAATATGGGTATCGTTATCCCCGAACACTTCTGGGCAGGATACTGATTCCCGTACCCTATCCCGTGAACACTCACTGGTGGGGTAGGATACCGAATCCTAGAACACTTACTGGTAGGATTCAATGAGACCAAGCCTCGTAACACTTATTGGTGGGACTTGATAAAAAATATGGGTATCGTTATCCCCTGAACATTTCCGGGCGGGATATTGATTCTCGTACCCAATCCCTAGAACACTCACTAGTGGGATAGGATATCGAACCCTAGAACACTTACTGGTAGGATTCAATGAGACCAAGCCTCGTGGGACTTGATAAAAAATATGGGTATCGTTATCCCCTGAACACTTTTGGGCGGGATATTGATTCCCGTACCCAATCCCGAGAACACTCACTGGTGGGATAGGATACCGAACCCTAGAACACTTACTGGTAGGATTCTGAATCTCGAAACACTTTATTGGCGAGATATGGTAAAGAAAGTTCTTTGGCGCAAATGCTTTGCAAATAACTATTGGGTCGAAAACACCTTTTGACGAAATATTCCTTGAAAGGGCGAAGGGTTTTTCTAACCTCGTAGAAATCACTATTTCCCATTTCTACTGAGTGAGTGATCTAATGTCGCTGAGTCGCTTTCCTGTTATCTAAGTCAAACAAGTATTCAGGGGTAAAATAAGAACTGCAGAATTAGCACATATTTGTTCATCTATTGTTTTAAATCAACATTGCAACAGTACATGACTTACATGGCCGGGAAAAGGTAAAGAGATTTTATTGAAGGAATAATTCTCTTTTAATATTCATGAGTCAAAGTTGGTACATTTTGAGAAATTTTTAAGGACCAATGGAAACTTTAAGCGGTTTTTAGAAATTCATGAAGGATGTTGCTCAGCGATCCCGTGATTTTTACTGAGACACGAATCATATGCAATTCAAATACCTTCTTCAGAGGCCACCTTCCTTTTGTGTAGAACCTTTTGACTGAGTCAGAGTTAATCAGTTGACCATATTCTTTTCCGTCTAGGTGTTCTAGGATGAGGGCGCCGCCTGAGAGTGCTTGTTTGACCCTGAATGGCCCTTTGTACGTTGGAGCCCATTTTCCTCTTGGGTCATTCTGATTTGGTAGAATCTTTTTTATTACCAAGTCTCCTTCTTCAAATGAGCGAGGTCGTACCTTTTTGTTGAAGGCTCGAGCTACCCTTGCCTGATAGAGTTGCCCGTGACATATGGCTTTTAGGCATTTTTCGTCAATCAGGCTTATCTGATCATATTGGCGCTGCACCCATTGGCTTTCATCAAGGTCAGCTTTCGTGATGATTCGCAGGGAAGGGACTTGGATTTCTATGGGTAGGACTGCCTCCGTACCGTATGTTAGTAGAAAAGGGGTGGCTCCTGTTGAGGAGCGAGCGGTAGTGCGATATCCTAGTAGAGCAAAGGGGGGCATTTCATGCCAATCCTTGTACACAGTGGTCATCTTTTCTAAGATCTTCTTTATATTTTTATTAGCCGCTTCTACCGCACCGTTCATCTAGGGACGATATGGCACTGAATTGTGATGTTTTATCCCATAGTTTTCACAAATCTTTTGCACTTCGGTTCCATTTAGATTGGTCCCATTATCAGTAATTATTCTTTCTGGGACTCCATATTTGTAAATGATATTGGCCTTCAGGAATCGCACAAATGTCTTTTGTGTAATTTTGGCATAAGAATTTGCTTCTATCCATTTGGTAAAATAGTCAACTGCCACTAGGATGAAGCGATGACCATTCGATGCTTTTGGATTTATAGGACCGATAATATCAATTCCCCATAGAGAAAAAGGCCATGGGGTAGTCATATTATGCAGCATTGTTGGAGGAGTGTTGATTCTATCTGCATAGATTTGACACTTATAACATTTGCGAACGTATTCAATGCAGTCACTTTCGAGCGTCATCCAGAAATACCCGATTCTTTGTATTTTTTGTGCCAGAGTGTTCCCATTAGAATGGGTCCCGCATACCCCTTCATGAATCTCGGTCAAGATCTGATTGGCTTCGGGTGCATCAACACAACGAAGAAGAACTCCGTCTGGCCTTTTCTTATACAATGTTCCCCCACTAAGAAAGAAGCTTGTGGCTAGTCATCGGAGGGTCCTTTTTTCGCTTTCACTGACTCAATCTAGATATTCTTGTCTTTCCAAATATGTCTGAATATCATGGAACCAAGGGAGACCATCGAGCTTTTGTTCAATCACCGAGCAATGAATTTCCGTGTTTCTGTACTCCATCCTGATGGGCTGGAGCATGACCCCGTAGTTGGTATCAAGCATTACTGCCAAGGTGGCCAGGGCGTCGGCGAATGAATTCTTACACCTTGGCAAGTGATGGAAGTTTATGGACTTGAATTGGCTCGTTAGTTCTGTGAGGAACTTTTGGTATGGGATCAACTTCGGATCCTTGGTTTGCCACTCCCCTTTGGTTTGGTAGATTATCAAGGCCGAATCGCCAAAGACTTCTATCTCCCTGACTTTTAGTCTTAAGCAACCTGTAATCCACAAATGCAAGCTTCGTATTCCGCCATGTTATTGGTACATTCAAAATCTAGCTTGATCGCAATTGGAAATTGTTTCCCATCTGGAGATATAAGGACGGCTCCGATCCCACTTCCCAAGATGTTAACTGCCCCATCAAAGAACATCTCCCAGGTTTTTGCGCAGGATTCTTCTTCTTTGGCATTCAACCCTTCGTTTGGGAACTGATAGTCTAAGACATGCTCTTCGTCCAATGGGTTGCCGGCGAGATAATCGGCTATGGCACTCCACTTGACGGATTTTTTGGTGACGTGTTTAATGTCATATTTTGCCAGTATCACCTGCCATTTGGAAATTCGTCCAGACACATGTGGGCTCTCAAAAATGTATTTCATTGGATCCATCCGCAATATGAGGAATGTCTCGTAGTAAAGCATGTAGTGTCTTAATAGTCGTGTTGTCCATGCAAGAGCGCAACATGTCTTCTCAACCAGGGGGTATCTCGACTCGTTTGGGTCGAACTTCTTGCTCAGATAGTAAATGGCCTATTCCTTTCCTCTTGCAGGATCGTATTGTCCTAGGATGGCCCCTATAGATTCCTCCAGGACAGTTAGGTACAATATTAGATGACTTTCTGGCGTAGGCGGAACCAACACTGGTGGGTTAGTAAGGTATTCCTTCACCGCATGAAATGCTGACTGACACTCTGCACTCCATTCTAGCGATTGATTCTTCTTGAGAAGTTTAAAGAGGCGTGTGCACGTGGCCGTCAAGTTACGAATGAAGCGAGCAATGTGGTTCACCTTGCCTAAGAAACTCCGTATCTGCTTCTCTGTAGTGGGGGGTGGCATTTCTCTGATGGCTCTGATTTTGTCGGGATCGACTTCGATCCCTTTTCGACTCATAATAAACCCAAGAAGTTTGCCAAACTGAGCCCCAAAGATACACTTGTTGGGGTTGAGTCGCAGTTTAAATTTTCGGAGTCTATCAAATAGCTTTTTCAAGATTTTGACATGACTTTCCCCCTCCGCAGACTTGGCCACCATGTCGTCTATGTAGACTTTGACTTCTTTATGAATCATGTCATGGAATAGAACTACCATGGCCCTTTGGTAGGTTGCTCCCGCATTCTTGAGTCCGAATGGCATAACCTTATAACAATAGGTTCCCCATTGCATAATGAAGATAGTCTTGGCCTTATCCTCAGGGTGCATGAGAATTTGGTTGTAGCCTGAATACCCATCCATGAATGAGTAGCGGAAACTTCCAGCCGTGTTATCTACCAAGACGTCGATGTGCGGTAGTGGGAAATCGTGTTTGGGAGAAGCCCTGTTTAGGTCCCTGTAGTCAACACACATTCGTACTTTCCTGACTTTTTTAGGAACCGGTACTATGTTGGCCATCCATTCTGGATAGACAGATACCTCCAGGAAATTGGCATCCCATTGTTTTTGTACTTCTTCTTTTATTTTGAGGGACATATCGGTTTTCATGCGCCTTAGTTTTTACTTCTTTGGTTCCATATGGGGGAATATTGGTTTTTTGTGGGCTGCAATTGTTGAATCGAGCCCGGGCATATCTTGATATGACCATGCGAATATATCCGAGTATTCTTTTAATAGGGAGATTAATTCTTCCCTTTCCGGATTGTCCACAATTTTTACTTCCTTCTTTTCTTCCTCAGTCCCCAAGTTTATGAGTTCGACATGTTCTTGATGTGGGACTATTCCTTTCTCATCTGATTTAACCATTTTGGCAAAGACTGGGGGAGCCTCTTCTCTATCGGAGTCATTCTCATTTTGCATATGTTCGTTATCCCAATGTTTGTAAAAACCAGGAACCGCCAAATGGGGCGGAGTCTAGGAGAATGCTAATTCCCTGAGGGTAGAGAAAGACATGAATTAAGAAGCGAAGGAGAGTTTTAGAAAAAAACACATACAAACTCTTGTAGTAAAATATGCAAGCCACTTTTATTTAAAAGTTGATAAATGACAATAGATAAGCTCATAAGTGTATTATTCTTTTATCTAAGCTTAGAGCTCAACTCTAGATCAATTACAATTCATATTTTACTTGGAACTATTGATTGCTAAGATCCAGTCTGCTTCCCAGTTCTTTTGATCTGCTTCTTCAGTCGTGCGCCATATGAGGGGACTGTCGTATGCCGCTTCTTCTTCTTCAATGGCCGAGACGTGGTTGTCCTTTTCGGCTGGCATGAACCTTCGAGCGAGAGGAATGTCTTCTTTTTGGCTACTTTCATTTTGGGTAGCCTCGGTGTATCCCAGTCTGACCAAGGCCTCTCGTTCTGTTGGTTCGATGCATCGAGATATTCTAGCTAGCGTGGGACCCAATCCTCGCCCTTGTTTTTAGCCTTGTTTTGCCATAATTTTGGAAGTTACGCTGTTGATTTGGAAAGTTTCTTTAGGTCGCCTTTCTATTTCCAATCCTTGGAAGGAGAATTCCATAGCCTCTTCAGTACTGTCAATGAAGGGCACGGGACCAGGATGACTGATCAACATGCTTTCCTCGCCTTTGATGGTGATGACCCTTCGTTCTTTGAGGAATCTGATTTTCTGATGGAGAGTAGAGGGTACGGCCTTGGCCTCATGGATCTAGGGCCGTCCTAATAACATAGTGTAGGCAGCGTCAACCTCCATGAGTTGGAATGCGATGTCGAAAGTGAGGGGCCCTATTTCAATTGGCAGAGTAACTCCCCCCATGGCTTCTCTTCTGGTTCCATCGAAAGCCTGGACGATCATATTGCTTGCGTCAATTCGTGTTGATTCTACGGGGAGCCGCTGAAAGGTAGTGACTGGCAAGACGTTCAGGGCCGACCCTCCATCTATGAGTACTTTTGCTATCGTGAAACCATAGCATTTCACAGTGATATGTAAAGCCTTCATTCCCGGGCTAATCTCTTCTTCAGAGAAAGAAAGGGTGGAAGCATGTTTGGCAGCGTCTACCAGGTTTACCATTTTCTCTGGTGTGATTTCTTTTGGGACATGTGTGTCAGCCAATGTCCTGAGGAGAGCTTGACGGTGCACATCGGAATTCAGCATGAGAGCCAGCATAGAAATTCTAGACGGAGTTTTCCTCAACTGGTCTACGATATCATAATCACTTTTCTTAACTATGCTCAGGAATTATTTCTTGCAATCGCCCCCTCTTCTTCTGGTTGATCCTCAGGGCTTTATTCTTTTTCCGCATCGAGCGTTCCTTTTGGTGTCGCTGATATGGGCCTTGCATATAGCCTCCCACTTTTGGTAAATCCCTGTCCAGGAGCCACACTGGTATTTGCGAGGATTCCTCCTGCCTCCCCTTTTGTTCCTTCGACTTTAACAATCGCTTGATATCTCCAAGGTACTGCCTTATTGGAGGCGTATGGTGTGGGTTTTGGTGGATAGATGGTCATTTGCGGGCGCGTTATTTTTGGCGGACTGGGCTTTCTAATGGTAAAAAGGGGTGAAGTTCTCGGCGTTGGTGAGGGAGGTTCCATGTTGGGAACTTTGAGAGTGAATGGTAACGTTTTCCCCTTTTGGTTAGAGGGTGCGCATACTTGAATCTCAGGCTTTCCTCTTTTTACCGTCACGATCCCCATGGCCATGTAGTGTTGCACCTGTTTTTTCCAAAACTTACACTCATTAGTGGAATGGCCAATGGTCCGATGATAGTAGCAAGAAAACCCATTATATTCCTTGAGACGTGGCACATAACCAGCCTCTGCCAGGGTTCTGTATATTTGTTCGAGGGAAAAGGACACACGGGCCAGCTCTTTGTTTGTCCACTCCTCTTTTCCTATGGCACTAACCCCATGCTCAGGTAAGGGGTTCTTGGTGATGCATGGGAGGTTCATCCATCCTGCATCTATCATTTGCAAGACGTGTGTTTTGAAGTGATCATATGTGTCGATTGAGTGCCCTTTGGTGCCTTGGTGGTACACACAGGACAATTCTGGCTTGTACCAAGCCGGGTATGGGGGTTCCCAGTTGTTTCCTGTCTGAGCACACATCATCTATTGTTCTTTAAGGTGATCGAACAATTCAGTTCGTGTGAGGCCTAGCTCGGGCAACTCCCTATCCCGATTGTTTACTCTATTATTTTTCGGTGCTTGGTTTTGCTGGGAAGTCCCCGAATTCCGCACAGCATTGACTGAAAAACGTCTTTGGTGCGTTTGGCGTGAAGGTAGTTCTTTCCTTCTTCTTTTTTCCATAGCTAGGGGTGAAATTCTTTTTTGGCGGAGGTGACTCTTTGTTTCTTGCGTCGATGTCTTCCCCTATGGTGACCAAATCCGCGAAATCCTGATGTGGTAACATTGCCAGAACCTCATAAGCTGGATCACCTAATGCCTTGACGAAATAGCGGCATGTTTCCCTTTTGTTCATCAGAGGCTGAACATCTACTGAAGCTTGTTTCCACCTGGAGGCGTATTCTCAGAAGGTTTCATTACTTCTTCTCTTTAGAGCTACCATGCTTTCCCTAGTCATTTCACTGTGGATGTTATGCTTGAAATTGTTACGGAAGGCTTTTATCATTGTGGCCCATGACTTCATGGTCTCGTTTTCTTGTCTCATGAACCATTTGTATGCGGCTCCCTTCAGACTATTGTGGAAGTGAGCCAGCAAGAATGCTGGTTCAGAGCTATAGGTGGCCATGGTTGCGCAGTATCCTTTAACATGATCCGAATTCGACAAACCATCGTACTTTTCAAAAAGTGGAAGCATGAACTTGGGGGGAATTTGGATTTTAAGGAAGCTAAATAGAGCCACCTCGTCTTCGTCTTTGGCCCGAGTAGCCATCCTGAGTGCACGACTTACCTCTTTTTCTATTTGTTCCCTAATTGTGTCTCCATCCTCCTCCCCCTGGTTCTGCTTATCCTGTTGGGCCTTTAGGGCGGCCATTACTGCAGCTACATTGATAGAGATCCCTTCGTTTGTCTTAGATTCATGAACCTTTGGCGATTCTTCTACGGGTATTTCTTCAACATATTCTTCCTCACAGTCTTCGGGAATTAAGACCTGGGGAATCTTTTTTCCTTTGGAGGCTTTATCTGAGCCTTCCCCTTGCTCTTGCTGGTCTCCTGCTAGGTAGGCCAATATTTGATCCATCTTATCGTTCAAAGTAGCTACCTGAGACTTAGTCATGTCTAGGCTTTTTTCCATTTCTGCTATCCTTGCTACAGATTCAGCTGCTTGGGAGTCAATCTGTGGTTTTCGCGTTCGAGTGAAGTACTGATGGCTTGACTGAGCTATTTTGAAAAACCTGCTTAGACCAAATTTCCTTAGTAATTTTAAATTTATTTTCAAGTTGGGTTATTTTGTTAATATCAGTGATTTTAGCACCTAAAAACCCCCCCTTCATTCCATCTATGAGTTAGAACACTCAATAGGAGAAGAAGGTTGATAGTTTGCTATGAGAACTACATTCATCATGCAATTATTGTAGCCAACCAGCTCGAGCTAGAGAGTGAGAAACATAGGTAGAGGTAAAATAGGAAACCTTATTTATTTGAAATTTTATTTAGAGATGCTCCTCCTAACATTGCTTCCTATGAGGAGGCTTTTACATATATTTTCCCTATAATCTACTTCTTGGTAGTTTCTTTATCTGCCTGTTCTTCAAGATATAGCCTTTGAAGCTTATCCAAGTCTGCCCAGCGGCACATCTCGCAGTATGCGTGGTGGACATTGGATGCAAGCTGCTTGTTCTCGAGTGATTCTAGGCAATATTTCTCGGTCTATTGGCGAATTTCCTTCTCTTTTTTCAAGTGCGAGCGTTTTTGCACTGTCATTTCAGCTTTGAGGATCTTGTTTTCTTGTATGAGAAATTCCAACTCTTGTTTGTTCAATGAATGCCTTTTTTCTTCCAGCTGAGCATGAACGTTCCCTGACTTCCCAGCTGGATGGATTTTAGGTGCCATTTTTACTGATATTAATGTAAACCCATTTTATTATTTAAATAGAGAATAGAACCAAAGAACAATATAATAGCACATAAATAAGAAAAGAAAAATTGCAAGCTTTATTAATTTATATGGCAATCAAAATATCCTTTTTCCCATTCATAAATACAAAATTTAATGATGGCAACAGTTGATAAAGTGCTATGAAGGCTATAGGCCCATGATGCACCTATCTTGGCCTTTCACCCTATGCTACATGATTAGCATTGCGTTCCACTTGTTGATTAATATGCGGCCAAACACTATGAGTTCTTCCAACTCGGGCAGGACATGTGGCAGATTGATTCGCCATTCAACCTTCTTAAAGGCGTCGATGAAAGACTGGACGGACATGTTGATTAATCGAGCCATCTGCTCGATTTTATTATGCAATCGGATTGCATCATTTTTCCATGGTTCGATCTCTCTTTCAAGCTCTTTCACCACCTTTTCCCTTGCTTTGCATTTTTCTTGCAGGTTTTCCATAGCTAGGCCCATGGCTTGGATTTGGAGTAAGGCCCTATCAAGCCGGTCTTGAGTAGTTGGATTATAGTTGAGGAGTTGGGCCTGCTCCGAATCCCTGACCTGAGCCTCTAGTGCTTGAGCTCTAGCCTCCTTAATTTGGATTTCAGTCCTCATGAGTTCTTCCCAATTTTTCTCCTTTTCAGCCAATTCTTCTCTTAACTTACGATTTACTTCCTTGAGGTTCCTGTTCTCAGTCAACAGAGGGGAGTTCCTACGAATGTCTTCGCTATCTGCCCTTACGCTGACGTATTCTCTTTCTGCTTCACGGATGGCTTTCATCTTCCTATCCCTTTGAGTTTCGAGATTTTCCAGCGTGTCCTTATGCTCATCGATCTTTCTCTTCAAAGCTTTTTCGATCTTCAACTGATCATTCCCTAGGAGAGGGTCCAGCGGCACAAATCTCTCTACTACTTTGTCATTGATTCTTTCTCTCAGCCAGACCTTAAAGTCACTAGTTGGTGCCAGCCCTCGACTTCCCAACTCAGCTTTTCCTTTAAAGTGCATATGATTCCAGACCCTCGAAATGGTGATGCCATGTATGGAGTCAGGTCCTTTGAGGGAATATAAGAATGAGCGCACCAATTCTTCTGTGGGTATGTCTTGACGGAATGTCAGCTGGGAATGTGCCAAGGAGGGATTATAGTTAACTGCAAACCTTGGTCCTACTAGTGGCACATTGAAGAACGGGTCACAGCTGTACAGCACTTCCTCGAATAACCACCAGACCAGTTTCCAACGGATATCCTTTTCCTTGACCTGAGCTAAGAAATGTATCCACCATTATGTCCCCGTAGGACCTTGCGATTCAACATGGTACAAGTGAAGACCTTCTCGTCGAGGAAAGTCTCGCAAGGGGTGATGATTTACTTCAAGAATTCCTCCGGTAGAATACCCCTTGCCAAAGATATGATTAGCTAGCCAAACTATGAGGAGTTGTAGGCAACACTGTAGCTTCTTTCCTTTTCCTGCCTGACAATAGGGAAGGGAACCTACTGTCTCTGCTAGAATGGCGGGTATGGGGCTTATTCCGTATCTCTCAACAGCCAAAAAGACCCCAATGGAAGATAAATTAACCACATCCAGTGTGGTAGGGAAGAGTACAAGTCCATAGACTGATAGAGCCAGCGTCCTCCCAAAATTTGTCCAATCTCCTTTTCTCTTCATGGCTTCCATGTGTTCCAAAAGGAACTTGGTGGAGAGAGTTCCCCCTTGGGCATGGTTTCTAATGATGGCCTTCTTTTCTGGAATCCCAAGTAAATCAGCGACCTCCTTTTGGGTTGGAAGAATCCTTGAAAACCTGTACACTTGACTTGTGGAGAGGAGGGGGCTTCTTAACAACCCAACATATTCTTTTGGCACGAGTGATAACATGAAGTTGGGGAATATTAAAGCTCTCAATTTGTTGTCCCAAAACTGTAGAAGAGCTTGTAGTGCCTCTTCTATGATCTTTATGTCTAATAGATCTAAGATATCCCCGTATCGACCTTGAAACTTTCTGAGTTCGTCTCCTGGTAAGCATTCCCTCATTTTGATTAGGTCGTCCACAACATTGGCTTGGACCTTGATTTGAATTCTTCTCCCAGTGATGGCCAAGCTTGTAGGTGCATAAAAGGCCGTTACATGGTCTCATGCCATTTCGAAAAGTTTTGTTTTGCAGAAAAAAAAAGTATAAATGCTAATCTTGTAAAAAGAAGAAAAAAAAGGTTAGTACACAAGTTATATAGGAAAATTATATGCAATGCATGCGATATGGGGGGTTTTACTCCTTGTGTCCTAAAGGTTAGGCTCTTAAGGCCTCTAAAATTAGCTGACCTAATAAAGGTAGGCTTTTAAGTCCAACTTGCACATGGTTCAGCTTGGGATCTAGATACCCTAAAAAGGCCCTTAGATTGCCCCTACCAGAGGTAGAGACCCTGACTTAAGAGAGGATCCTGTCACAGAAAAGTCTGCGCGAATCAACCCTTAAGGCAAGTAACAATCTAAGTAGGATAGATAGGTCAACCTCTGTAGGCCTAGGCCCAACAGGGAAAGATTCTCATATCCCATTCTACTTATTTGGACGTACTCCGGGTATAGGAGCCAATAGGTTGAAATAAATATAAATAGTGCGTTTGTGAATTTATGGAGCATCCTAACTACCCCTCCCTTCCAGTCGAAGGTGGAAACACTGCAAAACAAAGAAAACCACAAATATACAGAAATATACAAACAAATATGGAAGGCCAAACAATTTTAATATTAATTTCAAGAGAAAAGGGCTTGACTCTCTAACTAAATAGTCCCCAGCGGAGTCGTCAACTATGAAGACCGGAGCCTTCGACGGGAGTCGCCACCAAATTTTTAATCAAAATTTGGAAAAAAGAAAGGTATGTTTAAGAGTGGGGAAAAATGAATTTTCACAAAATGTTGGGTTCGGGATTCTGATTGAGATGAAGGGAAGGTGTTAGGCACCCTTCTTCCCCCGTCCAAAGACGGTTACCCTAAAAATTAATATTAAAATTATTTGGCCTTAAAAATATATACAAACATGGGAGAAAATGAGGAAAGAAAGAGGGAGGGCTTGACCTAGGATAAGAACCTAGGGCCTACATACCCACATTGGGGGATCAAAGCCCACGTAGTTCCTGTGACATAGAAGTGTGTGAGTGAGGGGAGACTCATCAAGCAAAAGCTCAGATGGCCTCCCAGTGCAATGTACCTAAAGAGGCCAATGCCTTTTGGTACTTATCTACTATACAATCAATCAAGAATATGAAAAAGTGCATGTGTGAGGGCTCATCAGGCGTAATACCCAGATGGTGTGAAGGCCAGTGCTCCTATAAAGACAAAAGTTTCTTGGTGGCACTAGATTGTAAAAATTGCTAAAAAAACACTTTTTATCTCCCAAGGACAGGGGTCGCGACGGGTAGCCTTTGCCGTCGCGACTTGCTGTCGTGAGACGAGACCGTCGCGACTCATGGAAGAAGGCATCGCGACGGCTTCTCTACCAGGGGGCGTCGCGACGGGGTGAGAATCCGCCGCGACCCCTTTCGTTTTTTGAGAAGAAGAAAAGGCATAAAAAGAAGAGGGTGATACTTTTTGGATACGTGAATCAAATGTTGGATGGAATGCCAACACTGAAGGATCACAACCATAATGGAATGGGTCTATACAAGAATGGAAAAGAGACTCCCAACCATCGCATGAGTATGAGTAAAATTAAAGGAGTAACGAAATATTATTCATAGTGCGTATTCTACCTGCTTGCTTCTTATTTTCTATTTCCAGCCTTTCTCTTTGTCCAATTTCTGGTCCTCTTGACAAGTAATTCGAGGTTTATTTTATAGTAGGTCGGGGAAACTATTCCAGGAAAGAAATCCGGCCATTAATGGCACACTCGTCGTGACGCCTATCGTTTACCGTCGCGACACGTATCGTGCAAATACGATCCCAAATTCGTCATAAATGCACAGCCGATCGCGACGTATGGACGTACCCGTCGCGACAGGTATCACTCTGACTGATCCCCTCATAAATGCAGGCTACGTTGCGACGTATCCATTACCGTCGTGACGGTATAGTGTTGCCGTCGCGACGGGTGGCTTTTACCGTCGCGACGCCTCTTCGCTATTTTTGTTATTATTTACATTTATTTTTTGTTCTCATTTTTATATCATATTTTCAGCCGGTCAAAGTGAGGTGTTCACACCATGCACTTATAGATTTTGGTATATGTTGTATTTGAGTAATCTTTTTCAAAAATTAATTTGGTTCTCTTAAGCAGTATTTGTCAATGAATAGGACCACTTGCCTCAGATATTTATAGAGGGAGAGAGAGGGGGAATAAATGGAACCTTTAGCTAACTTTTGTGAATGATATAGTGTTAATTCGAGTTTTGTCCTCTTGAATCATGTCATCTTTCAATTTTTGGCAAGCTGACTACTAAGATGGAGAGATCATAGAGTTAAATTTTTATTAGCTCTAGCTTAAATCTTAGGTTAAAATTTCGTTAAGGAAATCTAGAAGAGATACAAGCTCAATCTGCCTTAAAGACTCTTAGGTTAAGTATGGTGAAGGATTTCTAGCATGGATTGGAGAAATACCGTAAAAGAAAATATGTATTAAGTAAGATGAATTTTACATCTTCATTGGTGGTGCTCGAGGTGCTTATGGGGGTTGTGGTGGCAACCTAGGAGCTAACTGTAGTGGTGGTTGTTACATTAAAAATAGTGGTATGGTTCATAATTCATATCTCCCTTGTTCAAGCTTAGAATACTGATAGAGTCTGTTAGGCATAATTTTCTCTATTGACGAGTAATGAATAATACTTTATATGATTAGTAACTATGAAATATTGGGGGGAAAGCTCGTGGGATGAAAAGCTCAATTTAAGGGAGGCATGTGGTACTTTAGTTTATGATGATGCATTTTACACTAGACTAGTTTTCTTTTTCTTTTTAAAAAAATGAAGGAAAAATATTTATGTTGGATATATTGGGTTCTTCGAGACTGAATATCCGCCCATGGATTGGTTCTGTAACAAACAACCACTGCCTAAGGACTATTTCTATGACAAATTTTTGTAGAATCTCTATTAGGTTGAATGGAATTTCTCCTTCCCATTTGCTTAAGTCCAATTATTTCCTCCTTCCTTCATTAAAAAATGCTCCTTCCTATTTGCTTAAGTCAAATTTGTGTAGATAGGGCTCTGAGTTAGTTTATGAAAGAAAATATTCGTTTGTATTTGAATCTCCATCCGACTTTGAAAGCCATTCTGAATCCTGGAAGATAGATGACAATTGTTAATATTTGTCCCTATGTTGGAGCCTTTGAATGGGATGATATGCTTATGGCAGTTTTGATGGATTAAATCTATGGTAAAATAGTTGAAAATATATCTCTGTGTTGTTCTAGTTTCAATTTTGGTGGTTTGAATCCTTGCTGAAATCACGGTGGTGATGTTTAATTGAATGCCTTATAAGTTAAGAGTGTTTGAACTCGTCTCTGATGGCTTTGCAAGTTGATGTAAATATGTTGAAATTTTGCAGGTGGTTTTGGTTAGTGAGGTGGAGGATGTAACGGGAATGGGAATGTTGGAGGGAATGGAAATGTTATGTTAATATGATGTGATGTGATGTGATGTGAATGGAACAAAAGAATTAAAAGTGGGAATGGAATAAAAGTGGATAAAAAAGCAAGGATAAAAACGTAATTTCATTGCATTACAGAAAGTGGGGTTTGTTTGGTAGGAAGAATGTTGGATGTAATGTTGGATCCTCTAAACCACCAACCAAAACACCCTGCTTTCATTACTAAATGTTTTAGTTTGGTGTTAAAATTGATTTTAACTTATGTATGTTGTTTGCTAATGGTGTTTTAACATGCTAAAATATGAAGAATGAACTCTTTACATTATTCTTCATTTGGTTGTTGTGTTGTGATTGATCTGCAATCATTTACCTTATTTGCAAATAGGCTATCATTGTAGTATATATTATATATTAACATTTTTCAATTGTTTTTAATTTGCAAGCTGAATATACAAGAATCAAGTCAGCTAGATCTTCTCAACCACCCGTTGATGGTGCATCCAATGATTCAATTTCTCTAAATGAAGAGACAACAATTTGGTTAGAGGTGGTGGGAGGTAAAAATAACAAGGGTCGTGATTTCGGTATTGGATCAGAGGAAACTGAAATTGGTAGCTCTTCAACTGAGGCTTTGATGGATAGATTTTCAAGTAATAAAATCCCCTCTACTTTCAAGTATACAAGGTCAGTTGTAATACGTACGAATATAAGGTTGTCGAACCCACGGGGATCAGTTGGAATACTAGAATTTAAAGTTTTCACAATTTTAAATTTAAAAGAAAGGGGTTTTGGAACTAGAAGTAAAGAAAAAGTTTTACAAGAGGGAAAAAGAGAAAGTAGAATATTGAAAGTTGATAGAATTAAGTTGAATAACTTAGGACTTTGAATCCACCACTAGCTTCGTAATTAAATATCCAATGTTTAATTAAGGACTACCATTTATTTCATGCAATGTTCTAGGCTACAAGCTTTGAATCACTTAGAATGATATTGGAACAAAGTTTTTGACATACTCTATCTAATTTTAGCATGAACTATTCAAGTATGACATAATCCATCTAGGTTTAGCATAGAATATTAAAATTTTGTTGCAATTCTATGATTACCA
The DNA here is from genome assembly GCA_014851425.1 of Senna tora. Classification (NCBI taxonomy): domain Eukaryota; kingdom Viridiplantae; phylum Streptophyta; class Magnoliopsida; order Fabales; family Fabaceae; genus Senna; species Senna tora. The sequence goes on along the minus strand of CM026261.1, from coordinate 14,393,609 downwards.
TTACATGACCTCCACATTTAAGACTACAAGAATTAAAGTGGGTAATAGTTTTGATTTTAAAATCCATGAATATGACTACAAGAAATATTGAATAGAAATTAAAATCAAATAAGATAATGAGAGCACAATGAAATTTTAAAGAAAATTCTTAGTCATGTAATCCATAAAATAAAGGTGCATATCCTTAATTAATATCAAGTATAAAATTACATAGCTAGGGCTTCATCAAAAATCCTAAGTAGAACAAATTAGTTCTCCATGAAAAAATACATAATTACCAAACTCTTGATCTCCACCATCTCTCCTTTGAGAATTTTGATCTTGATAATTTTTTGTGAGAGAAAGTAATGAGAGAATTTGGAAGAAGAAAATGGAAGTGAGAAGTGGGTGAGAAAAAAATGGATGTCTTGGACCCTTGCCTCCCACTCCTATTTATAGGAAAACTTGCTCTCAAATACTAGCTTGCTTCATGGCTAAGTAAAAAGAAAATAAAAAAATAAAAGCCAACAAGGCTTGAAGTGGAGTCCTTCAAGGTTGCAAGATTGTGAAATTGCCACTTGAGCTAGATAAGAACAATTGTCACAATTGCTATCTACAATAACTAGTAAAATTTACATTGAAAAGGTAATGTTATAGGGAGTTAGTGAGTTTTGACTCATCAGTTTTTAGCTATTAGATCTATCTCGAGATCTGTATTTCTTAAATATAAAAAAGAAAAAAGCATTTTAATATTAATAGCAATGGTTATAAATTGCATAAGTTTATATTTTAACATTTAAATAACTTAAAGGTCAAAACCCCAAATTGATCCTTTATGTTTGCACCAAGTTTCATATTGGTCCTTTATGTTTCAAAAGGTTTAAATTGGTCCTTTATGTTTCACTCATGTTTCAAATTAGTCCTTCCATCCATCTCTGTTAGTTTTTTCTGTCAAGTGATGATGTGGCAAGTTGACTCATTTGTACACATGGCATTTTTGCTGAGTCATGGGTACACATCAGCATACCTCAACTGTTCCTGTTCTTCTTCACTTCGGCTTCTTCTTCTTCTTCTTCTTCTTGGACGAGAAAGACACCGAAATCATGTGCTCTTCCAAGAAAGCCACCGCAGGTTGTCTCACCAGCATCTTCCGTCGAATCCTCTACTCCCATGGCCTTCCCACTCACCCTTCCGATCAAATCAGAGACCTTGATTCTCTACCCACTAACGAAATCAATCATCAATTCAAGACTAAGCATAAGATTGAAGCTACTTCCTCTGCTTCTACTTCATCATCATCTTCTTCTATTGTTCCTCTTGGGATTGTCGCGAGATTGATGGGTTTGGAATCGATGGCTGAAATACCCACCGAATCATCCGCGAGCTCACTCTTGTGAAGCCGATCCATGAATTCCGCAGAATGCTTCGGGGAATGCAATCGAACGCAGGGGATTCATAGGAGGGTGAGATCCTCATACTATATATCTCATATTTGATATCTCTATTTTGGTCAAATACCCATTTTGGTTCTTTATGTTTCACCCAAGTTTTAAATTGGTCCTTTATCTTTCAAAAGTTTTATATTGGTCCTTTATGTTGTCCAAAAGTTTTATATTTGTCCTTCAGGTTTCATAAAAGTTCTATATTGGTCCTTTATGTTTCAGTCAAGATCTATATTGGTCATTTATGTTTCATTGAAGTTCTATGTTGGTCCTTTATGTTTCATTGAAGTTCTATGTTGGCCCTTTATGTTTCATTAAAGTTTTATATTAATCCTTTATGTTTCATTAGAGTTTCATATTGGTCCTCTTAGCATGATTTTATTTTTGGCTTAAACGACGTCGTTTAGGTGTTTTTGGTGTGTCTAAGGCCACGTCAACTATCTGATACACGTAAGAGAGATTATGTGTCACGACCCCCGTTTAGAGGACCGTGACCGGCACAGACAGAGGGAATATCCCTATGCCTGTAAGCCTTATCACCTGATTGACAGAATATCTATTATTGAAAATACATCCACATGCAGTATAATACCATGGCTGCACCGAAATGGTGGCCTATCCTAGACAAGCAAATCTACGGCCAGTGCCGCTTCAAGATAAAGATATAGGAAAACACACATAATATATATATATATATATATATATATATATATATATATATATATATATATATATATATATAACCTGTATACTGGCTACACATCCGAAGATGCTGCCTATCCTATTCACATGCAACATATATATGTATATATATATTTTGAAAACAAATTTGTCATGTATCACAATATAATTAATCATGATCTTTAAGGTGTGTGAAGCTGACAGTTCTAGATTTAGTAATACAATCTAATTGGGTACGTCTACCCTTTACTTTATGATACAATGATAAAGTAAATTAAATTACAATTACACTTTATTCACCCACATGAACAAGTTGTGGGTCTTGGAAAATGTTGCTCAACCCTCGTTCCACCGAGACTTCTTTCACCTGTACTTGACCTGTCTCTGTGTAGTTAGAATGAGGTGTGAGTCTTAACCACGTGAATCAGTGAGGACTCTCCCATCCCCGGTGCAAGGCGGGTACCTTACCGCTGGGACTGGGAGTCATACAAAACCACATGCACAAACAACTAGTTATTGTGAGTTAGCATGCATTCTTGGTGATCACACAATAACAGAAATTTCACCCAAACACTCACTTGCATTTAACAGATATAAGCATGCAACAGTTTATTTCACGTCATCAATCAGCAAGTGACATGTAACACATAGTGCCGGCTTTTACCTACCGGTCTTCTCACGTTCAGCATGTTTGAATCAACAAGACGTGTGGTGACGTAGTCGTGTACGTTACCACTACGCTGCACAATCAACAGTTATATGCAACCACAGAAAATTTATACATACACACAGATGTTAAACATACATCTACTTAATCTCCCTAACCCTGGGGTATCTACTAGCCACTACGTGGCTTTTCTACTTCAAACCCGTGCACTCGGGCTACTGGCCACCACGTGGCAAAACATACTTAACCCATTCACTTGGGTACTGGTCACCTCGTGACAATTCTGTTAATCAAACACAATCAACTTCTATTTATCAAACAACTGACGCATAGCCACCACGTGGCACGTCCTGACCCCTTACTGCGGGGCAATAGCTTGAGCCCACTCGTCCGTTACCCAACCAGGCCACATGGCGGGCACGGCACGACGTCTCGAAGCATGGCCACTAACACACCCTGGACCAACTCCACAGGATGATTTCTCTCTTATAGGTTAGGCTCACGGTTCACCCATAGGTTCCTCCCGTGTCTCCTTACCTTAGTCTCACATATTAATAGGATTCTTTGTATCTTTCCCGAAGGATCAACAATTCTTCTCCTTGTTAATATGTACAAGTATCCTCAACAGGATATAACTCATATACCCGTCCAAATGCACTCTCTGAGCCTCAAGCTATTGTCATAGCAATATAAATCCTTTCTGACCCTATTACCAGGATAGGGCAATGATCATTGTCATGGTGATTATAAAACTGAGGTCTCAATTGTCATCTGACGTTGTTCTAGTCGATGTCTCACATGGCTAGCATAATCAAATCCGGAACCCACCAATAACTCATTTGCATGATTATAATCTAAGTCACCGTCGGGACGAGTTTTCAAAATAAAAGCTTAGTCCTTCTGTACAAGGACTCTGCCATCGTCGTGGAAAAGATTTAATAAAATGCTTATCATGCCTCTAGAGTGTATGAGTTGGATTTGTAACACACCAATCATAGCAAACAATTATACTCTGCTCCTATGTTTTCCTATCCAAGCTACATTCCACAACGTATTTCTAGTTCTTTCATTCTTTTAGCATCCTATACCTCTAGCTAACACATACCAAACAAGCAGAGAATAAACATACTCATGTAATCCACATAAGCATACAACCCTAGGAGCAGAGATGAAAGAACCCTCACCTTGGCCGCTTCACTTAGCATTCCCTTTGAGCACTCTGGTCTCCAAGGAAGTACTTGAACCCTATCACATACAACCGATTCAATCGATATCAAATTTCATACAATTTCCTAGTTTCTTTTCTTATGACTTCTTACATTTATCCAACCCCCTTGTTCATTTACTTGGTCTATGGTCATCATTTGGTGTTCTTTCTAGATTAAACACAATTTAATACATAATTAATTAATCTCACAACCTTGTTCACTCTCCAAGCTCCATTAATGTAAATTTTGCCAAATATGGGAAGTCCTAACTTTCATCAAGGGTTCACATATCACCAACCTAACCATTGGGCATCATTCCAAATCATTTAAAATATCTAAACGTATAATTTAAAGTTCATACATACCAACAAGCATCAAGGAAATCCACAATTTCCAAAATTTTCTCCAAATTCGTAGGTCATGAACCATAGAGTAGAAATCTCCATAAAACTCAATATTTGGATGATCTCTATGCTCAAAAATGATTCTAAGGTGGTATACTATTGATAGATAACTCATTTCTAACAAGAAATCTATGATCTAAGTGGTGGAGACAAGATTTTAATGCTTACCTTTGGGGAAGTCCGAATTTGGAAATCCATGGAGGTTGCCCAAACTTGTTAATGCTTAACAATGGTGGAGGGAGCTTGATGAGGCATGGAATTGGTGGGAGGAAGCAAGAAACATGGTGGAAAGTGAAGGATTTCTTCACTTGTTGCTTGCCCTAAGAGAGCTTTAGAGGAAGAGAAGAGAAGAAGAAGATGAACAAAATGAGGAAGAGTGGTGTGCGTGATGTCTCTGGTGCTTATTATTGGGTTTGAGCAATTAAGGGTAGTTTGAGCAATTAACAACTTTTGAGGTATGGTGAAATAGAGTTTTGATTGAATTTTCTTAACTATATTTATTTGTAGGTAAGAATAGGAAAAGTTTGAAATATTTGGCTATACATAAGCCTATTAAAAATATCTGTTATTGATTGTCTTGCAGATGAAAATTTCTTACCCAGTATAATTTTTATTTTCGAAAAATTCTCAAATTTAAACTATAAGCTTGAAATAATTCATATGATTCATATTTAACCCAATTTATATTTTTCTATTTGAATTTCTTATTTATTTTAATTTCTTAAATTCTCAAATCTAAAGCAATTAAAATCTTAATAATAACCCAAAAAATCTTATTTCATTCCAAGAAATTATTTTTATTTTATTTAGTCAAAATGTCCAACCTCAACATCAAAATTCTATCAATTTCATATACCATGATTTCTTAACTAAGATTACTTATATATATATATATATATATATATATATATATATATATATATATATATATATACATATTTCTATTTATTTACTTGTTTATATATTATTTATTTTTTATTTTTAAATTTCAACTCCAAGTGACGACCATTCTAAGTCTTACTATATATTTGACTTGATTCCAAAAATACCCCTCGAGTATTACAATCTTCGAAAAAAAATCCCTTTCCGGTTTCTTTTAACTTTCATACTTTTTCTATATTTTTTTTTAAGTTTTAATTCCTAGCCCCGAAATAAATCATTCTTTAATCCTCGAAATTTTTTTCCAGGTAATACATTATGTGTCCACCTCGGCACACCACGTTAGCAGTTAATTTAACAAATTGACGGATTTAGACGAAAGGACCAATTTAGAACTTCTGGGAAACATAAAGGACTAATTTAAAACTTGAGTGAAACATAGAGGACCAAAATGAACCTTTGACCCTCTATTTTCTTTTTAACCAAAAAATGCAAACAAAAGATGCGAAACCACTTCTTGGAAAGTATTATTGTGAGCCAAAGAAATCAGGGCCAATCCTAGTTCTTCATCCTGGTCGAAAGTGAGTCATGGGTTTTTCAAAATGCTGATGTATCAGCCTTCTAGGAGAGATGCGCTTCCTTTGCGTCTTTCTCGTCTAGGATGAAGAAGAAGAAGAAGAAGAAGAAGATGATGTTGAAGTGGAAGTGAAGAAGAAGAGGAACAGTTGAGGTATGCTGATGTGTACCCATGCATGACTCAGCAAAAATGCCATGTGTACAGATGAGTCAACTTGGCACATCATCACTTGACAGAAAAAACTAACAGAGATGGACAGAAGGACTAATTTGAAACATGAGTGAAACATAAAGGACCAATTTAAACCTTTTGAAACATAAAGGACCAATATGAAACTTGGTGCAAACATAAAGGACCAATTTGGAGTTTTGACCTAACTTCAATTTATATAAAAAAACTTAAGTTACAATATATAAAAAATATTTTATGTAGTCCCTTGAATTTTTACTTTTGAGATAATAAAGCATATGCTTTACTATTTTTAATATACGACATATTTGATATAGTATATTTCAATTTAGATTCAATTTGTTGAGTTTATTCGTTCTATTATAAGAAGGGTTAAATACAAACATTAATTCATTGTTTGAAAAATAGTAGTACTATTTAGTAGAGTAAATTATATTTCTCGATTCCCTCTGTTTTGAAACATTGCACTCTTCTTTCTTAAGAGATAAGAAAATTTATCATTTTAGCCATTGTGAACAAACATTCTTATGTTTATTATTAAAATAATAAAATAACTATTTGACTAACATAAATTAAAAAAAATAAAAACAAAAATTATTTTTTACTTAAAAAAATAATTGTGGAATAATCATTTTTTAAAATAAAATGTTTATAATTTATTTACCATAAAACTTATAACTTTCAAATTTTCTTCACCTTTTTAATTTAGTTGGTTCAAATTGCAAAAATAAAAAATAACAGCACAACTAAAATATAAATAATATATTTATTGAACTAACATAAGATATTTATTTTATAAAATATAATATTTTGACCCAAAAAAAATATAATAAACATTTTCTGCTCAAAATAAATAATAGTGAAAATCATATTATTTAGTATCATCCTTTAAATATTTACAATTGAAGTCATAAAACAAATGTTTGGAAATTTTGTAATATGCACTATGTATTCAATATTTTAGATTTCAATTGAGATTCAATTTATTAAGTCCATTAGCTCCATTATAAAAGTTGTTAAATATAAATCATATCATACAAACATGATTAATTACTTAAGTAAATAGTGATGATATTATGAAAAGTTAAATAGTAAAATATATTACACTTATTTTATTGATTGAGAGATTCTTAATACATTATAATTCTTTGAGAGATAAAATTACATACAGTTTCACCTATTTTCACCAAAGTAAAAAATATATAAAAATTTGTTTTACATGAAAAATCACAAGCTAAATGAAAAATATATATTTCAATTGTAATCTTCATTTTATATTTTTACAATTACTACCAATTAAATTAAAAAAACTAAAAAGGTGAAAAAAAAACTTTTATGTCTTCTAACTTTACATTATTTTTTAAGTTTGTCAATAAAATATTTTTGTAGTCATTTTTGACAAAAAAAGTTTTGAATTTGCAATTGATTTTATCTTTAAAGTTTTAAATTTGTTCCTAACATGTAGTATTGTCTAAATTATTAATGTCAAATGAAATTGTCTAACTTTTGTCCTAACATATCGATTTTGAAAATGAATTTGATTCCAATTTAGAACTTTTGTGACAAACTTGATTTCAAAAAAAAAAATTATGAATGAAATTAGAACTTAGTATAAACTCATTGATACTTTTATTGAAATTAAAGATGTAAAGAAGGTTAGAAAGTAATAATTTTGGTAATATACTATAAACTATAATTTTAATACGAAATTTGATTTTAATTGTAAATTAATTTGATAATAATTAATTAGTTCACTTTAAAATAGGATTTTCTTCACCATATATAAAATTGTCGCCACTTGAAAATATATTAATTTTTTATGCAAAATAGACTCACAAATAAGAATTTTTTTTACCATTTGAGTTAGCTTGAAGAAACTTGGCTTTGATCTATGAATAGTTTGGCATTTGTGACTTGTGAACAATAAATATGTCACGACCCCTGTTTAGAGGACTGTGACCGGCACAGACACAAGGAATATTCCCATGCCTGTAAGCCTTATCACCTAATTGACAAAATATCTATTATTGAAAATACATCCACATACAGTATAATACCATGGCTACACCGAAATTGTGGCCTATCCTAGGCAAGCAAATCCACGGCCAGTGCCACTTCAGGATATAAATATAGGAAACACACATAATATATATAACCTGTGTACTGGCTACACATCCGAAGATGCTGCCTATCCTATTCACATGCAACATATATATGTATATATATATATATATATATATATTGAAAACAAATTTTCCCTGTATCACAGTAAAATAAATCCTGATCTTTAAGGTGTGTGAAGCTGACAGTTCTAGATTTAGTAATACAATCTAATTGGGTACGTCTACCCTTTACTTTATGATACAATAATAAAGTAAATTAAATTACATTTACACTTTATTTACCCACATGAACAAGTTGTGGGTCTTGGAAAGTGTTGCTCAACCCTCGTTCCACCAAGACTTCTTCCACCTGTACTTAACATGTCTCTGTGTAGTAAAAATGAGGTGTGAGTCTTAACCACGCGACTCAGTGAGGACTCTCCCATCCCCGGCGCAAGGCGGGTACCTTACCGCTGGGACTGGGAGTCATACACAACCACATGCACAAACAACTAGTTACTGTGAGTTAGCATGCATTCTTGGTGATCACACAATAACAGAAATTTCACCCAAACATTCACATGCATTTAGCAGATACAAGCATGCAGCAGTTTAATTCTTGGTGAACCCGTGCACTCGGGTTGCTGGCCACCACGTGGCAAATATACTTAACCCATTCACTCGGGTACTGGTCAACTCTTGACAATGCTGTTAATCAAACAATACTTAACCCTTTCACTTGGGTACTAGTCACCTCGTGACGATTCTATTAATCAAACACAATCAACTTATATCTATCAAACAACTGATACGTAGCCACCACGTGGCACGTCCTGACCCCTTACTGCGGGGTAATAGCTTGAGCCCAGTCGTCCATTACCCAACCAGGCCACATGGCGGGCACGACACGACGTCTCGAAGCATGGCCACTGACACACCCTAGACCAACTCCACAGGATGATTTCTCTTTTACTAGGTTAAGATCACAGTTCACCCGTAGGTTCCTCCCGTGTCTCCTTACCTTAGTCTCACATATTAATAGGATTCTTTGTATCTTTCCCGAATGATCAACAATTCTTCTCCTTATTAATATGGACGAGTATCCTTAACAGGATATAACTCATATACCCGTCCAGATGCACTCTCTGAGCCTCAAGCTATCGTCATAGAAATATAAAACCTTTCTAACCCTATTGCCAGGATAGGGCAATGACCATCGTGATGGTGATTATAAAACTGAGGTCTTAAATGTCATCTGACGTTGTTCTAGTCGATGTCTCACATCGCTAGCATAACCAAATCCGAAACCCACCAATAACTTCCTTTGCATGATTTTAATTTAAGTCACCGTCGTGACGAGTTTTCAAAATAAAGTTTAGCCCTTCCGTACAAGGACTCTTGCCACCATCGTGGAAAAGATTTAATAAAATACTCATCATGCCTCCGGAGTGTATGAGTCGGATTTGTAACACACCAATCATAGCAAACAATTATACTCTACTCCTATGTCTTCATATCCAAGCTACTTTCCACAACCTATTTTCTAGTTCTTTCATTCTTTTAGCATTCTATATCTCTAGCTAACACATACCAGACAAGCAGAGAATATACATACTCATGTAATCCACATAAGCATACAACCCTAGGAGCAGAGATGGAAGAACCCTCACCTTGGCCAACCTTCCATGCAATCCTCTCCTATAACTTTAGTCTCCTCGGAGTTCCTGTTGCATTCTATTGCGCGTCGTTGTTCCTATAAGAACAACATTTACTTCATTAAGGTTATTACTTAACTTAACTTGTTATTTATCTCTCCATTACTCTCACGCGTAGTCCATGGTTGCCACAGAGTCAAGCTCTTGGTCTTATTGGACTTCTCTATCCCGACCTATGTGTATCCTTCCTCGAACACTTAACTTAGTCGAATATAACACTCTACTTGAGTGTTTCACATACTTGGATTTGAGTTTAGACCTCTATCTAACTTGTATTTGCATCTAAGGAAGCTTATCTAGCTTGGTTGGAAGGAATCCTAATTTTAGGAAGGTCTAAGCATTTTGATTCAACTTGTGTTTCTACTTGGGTTCTAAGAAATCTAGTTTCTAAACCTCAATATACCTCCAATTTATTCTGTTTAAGGTTTCCTAAATATTTATGAGGGAAGAAGGTAGAAATTTTAGAAATTGGATTTCATTGTTCCGCAAGCTTCCACTCTTGGGAAACAAGAAAGTACCTAAATTAATTCTTGATGCTTGATAGCATATTTAGAATTATTCTAGGGTGTTTAAGATTGTAAAGATGAAGTTTAAAACTCCCAACATCACCCTTAAAGCATATTTGGGAAAATCGAGCAGGGACTCGGCATGTTAATGCCAAGGTCCGGCCTTAGTAGCCTCGGGCCAGCTCTTCACGGGTCTTGTTCAGCTAATATTTCAACATTATAATTTCAATAGGACCAATTCAAGCCTATTTACTCAAATCCAAGGTCAATTCCTAAGATATCAACAATTTTCCCAATTTGGAAATAATTATAATTTCAATAATATTAATCCAAGCCTATTTACTCAAATCCAAGCTCAATCCTAATTATCAACAATTTTTCCCAATCTAGAAATAATTATAATTTCAACCCCAAATTCTTCCAAATTCAAATTTGAGCAAATCCGAGAATATATTCTTGATTCCTACCCCAACTAAGTGTTCAAGAACACTTTCTAGGTCTCAATCTAGCCTCGAAACAATCCAATCGAAGGTGGATCGAAGAAATCCCTAAAAATGGAGAAATTGGGAGTTTCGAATGAAATTGGGGTTACCAACCTTTGATTCGATTGGTGGAAGGTGTAGGAGATGTTGTAGTCGAGCTCCGGTGACTTTTCCGGCGTCGGCTAGCTCTCCTCGGTCACCTTTCCGGCCAACCCCAACCCTTCTTTTTCTTCTTCCTCACGCCTCTCCTCTCTCTCTCAATCTTCTCTCGTCTTCTCTCTCTCTCTCTGCACCCTTTCTCTCTTTATCTCTTTCTTTTTCTTTCTTTTAATATATATATATATATATATATATATATATATATATATATATATATATATATATATATATAAACCCACGGCAAACCCTCCCCCTTTTCTTTAAAATAATAATAATAATAATAATAATAATAAATAATTATAATAATTAATTAAATAAATAATAAATAAATAAATGTAATTAAAAATAAATTAATTAATAATAACTAACATGTATTTTTAATTTAATCCCTTTCCCTATTTGATTCAGGTTTCTAATTTCTCAAGTCCTGAATTAACCCCAAAAATTATTTTCTACTTCTTTTCTTTCCCTTTTATTTTATTTTAAACTTCAAAATTTTTTTTCTCGGGTATTAAAATCTTCGAAAAAATTTTCTTTCCGGTTTCTTTTAACTTTCATATATATTTTTTCTATATTCTTTTTTTTGAGGTTTTAATTCCTAGCCCCGGAAAAAAACATTCTTAAATCCTCGATTTTTTTTAAATAAATCATTCTTTAATCCTCGAAATTTTCCAGGGTATTACAAAATATATCTTGGGAAATATTTAACATTTTAGATTTCAATTGAAATTTAATTTTTAAGTCATTCAATGTATTATAGAGTAGTTAAATACATATTATAACGTACAGATATTAATTTATTGTTAAAATAAATATATAGTAGCATTGTTTTGAAAAATTAAATAATAAAGTAAATTACATTCTATTTCTTGATAACTTTTTAAATTATACTCTCATATCTTTTATTTTAAAAAATTCTACTCTCTCTCTTTGAGAGATAAGAAACACTACAAAGTTATCCATTTTTTTCATCAAAATACCCTTATGTTTATTATTTGTATAATTAAATATGTATTTGATCATTATTAAACTTTTTTTAGAAAATAACTTAAAATAAAATACAATAAATATTTTCATAATGAATAATAATGAAACAATAATTTACTATCAAAACTATAACTTTTAGGGCACCTTTGGTTGCTTGCGAAAGTGATATAATCCATTTTGTAATCCAACATTTTCTCCAACATTCTTCTCACCAAACATACTTAACTTTTTGTAATGTGATAAAATTAAGTTTTTGCCCTTATTTTTTTGAGTGAATTCTCTAAAGTAATTTTCTACAATACTTGGCGGAGTTATGAGAAAGATAGAGAGAAGAAAAATGGGTAGGGTCTGGGTAGGGTCTGGGTAGGATATTGTTTTCTCCTCTTTGGCTCCGGTAGTCAATATTTTTCCCATCCCCGGCCTGGTATGAAATTTGATACCCATTCCTGGACCCATCGAATACTTAGATCCCCAGCCCCGGACCCGAAAAGTTTACTATTTTTTCTACAAAATTTGCTACTTTCATCACAAGTATTGAACACACATTCATAAATTTAATTATTTCCAAATTTAAGAAAAACAAACTTCAAACGCACAATAAAATAAACATAAAAAGTCTAAGTTCATCCTTAAATAAACAAATACAGACATAAAATGTAGTGTGACTGGGGGTGGTGGGTGAGTGAGATGAGACTTTGATTGAGTTTGTGTGAATGGGTGTTCCGTGATGGTGATGTGAGTGTAAATTTTTTTTTAATTTGATATGATATATAAAATATTTTTATATATATTATATCATCGGGTCCGGGGACGGGGTGAAAACATCCTTATCCGTCCCCAGACTTGGACCCAATAGGTAAATTTTCCGAATATCCGTTGAGTCTGGATAAGACTGCCATCCCTAGTGAACAGTAAATAATCAGTAAAATACTAACAAATCTATTATATATATATTGAATATTGATATATATATATATATATATATATATATATATATATATTGATAGAAACGCGTGGCCTTGCTGGGATTCGAGAACGGCGCAACAGAGTTGCAAGCGCAACTTACAACCACTTGATATGGCTTACAAATTTGGTATAATTGCTATCTTTAATTTTGATACGCGGAAGTCAATAATTGCGGCTGAAAAATGATGTTAAAATGTACAAAAACTCGTGCTAGGTGTGTTAAACTCAGGCTCCAGAACCTTCATGTCAGAGCTTTTCACCACACGAGCTGCCACTTGTGCTTATCTTCAAATTACCGCCTTTAACTCCTTAGTCAGCCATTTAATTGGTAGCAAATTCAAAATTTGCTTCTTTTTGTCAAAAAGGTATCCAGCTGGAATTGAACACTTGCACACTATAGGAAAACTCAACGAATAACCAGTTGTGCCACCGCCATTTGTCTACCAATGTTTCACATCTATATAATATAATAAAGGAGAATACATGGAGCCTATACTTGCCACGTGGCTTTAGTGTTATAGTTTGCAATTCTGCCACATCATCTTTCGAAGAAATCTAACCTCCCTCCGATTCAATGGCTGAGATCAATTCTTGATTATAATTTTTGTAATCAATGCAAATTGTATGTAATTAATCATATCATAAATATTTGCATGATCCATGAATCAATTTACATTGATGTTTTGTATCATTTATTTTAATTGGGTTGACCCATCACTAATTAATTTAAACCAATAAATATCATATTAAAAAATCTAAGGATGATTTTATATTAGTTCAAATTGTAATATTCAATTAATTTTTTATATGTAGATAACAAATTGAAAATAAAGTAAAATAAAAATCTATATCTATATCTATATATTTGTAATATACTAAGGAACATACACTAGCCAAAATCTATACATTTGTTAAAAATGTCATCTATTCCAATTCTGCCATGTCAGCTTTGGACGAAATCTGTAAACTGTGCATATGGACGACTCAGATCAATCCTAATACAATTAATTTGTTATCAATTCATATGATAAGTGCAACCTTATGTCATTTATGTTAGCACAATTAATTTGTAATCAATTCATATAATCGTTTCACCTCATGCACCAATTGCATCATTCTTCCAATTTCAAATCCTCACGAATCATGGGAATCAATTTTGCTGAGATACGTTAATTTGTAGTGCCTGTGTTTTTTGGAAAGTTTATGATGAAATTTCTATTATGATCCCATAAGTCAAGGTAGGTTTTTCTTCATTTTATCTACATATCTACATCTACATAAACTAATAAAGAAGAAAACATGAAGCATTCCCTGGAATACAGCCTTTGCAATTTTGCCACATCAGTAGTTCTTTGTAATCCTAGAATTGCTTATACACGTCTTCAAAAACTAATTAAGGAAAGGAAAAATTGAATCAAAGAAATTTATGGGCATAACTGCATATGCATTTATTTCACCCGCGTTGCTGTAATTGATTCTTAGCTGTGCCTCACAGAGTTGACTTCTAACGACATCCAATTAATTGATAATATAACCCTCAGATTCTTAGCTATAGAACATTCATTACCATTAATGTGTGATTCTTAGCTGCATTAACATATTTGGATTTGAATTCAAATCCTTCTTCAAATTAAAACATTCTATCATCAAATATCACACCATTTCTAAGGTTCAAAATTACGCCGCAAGCTGTGAGTAGAGAGAGACGAGTGGTCAGAGACAGCAGAGGGCTTCGATTATTTTTTTTACAGTATATTTTCTTTGATTCTCCATACACACACACACACACACATACATATATATCTACTTTTTCATTTGATTGTAAGTTTACTCTACTCTTCTTTGTTTAAAACAGGGGACACAAGTTCATGTGTTACTTCCAGTTCAAGATATGGTGGATGACTCAGAGAATGGGAAGTTATGGGAAAGAAGAAAGCCTAAACGAAATGAAGAGGAAATTTAAGAGATATGTGTTGTTTTTTTACTTTATATTTTCGTCCTCTGTTTGTGTATTTAGAAGAGGGTATTTCTTTGAAGGTATAGAATTTCTTTGAGAATATTTCTTTAATCTCACTTCTTCTGAGAGCTTCATTTTTCAAGCCTCAAAATGTTCTAAAAAGAGCAAAAGGTCAGTTCAAGATGTGAGTATTTACTTACATGTTTTTTACATGATTTTTTTTCCAAATATAATACTGCATTTGACTCATTCTAGGGTAATTCAATATACAGAGTTAATCAATGCTGAACAGAAGCTAGATGCTTTGCAAACACTTGATGGTCTTATTACTTGCAATTTGCAACAGATATAGAGCACGGGAGAAGAACCTTGAAAGGATTATGTTTAAATATGTAGAACTGTGTGTTGACATGAGTGAAGGGTGGTTTGCAAAGGATGGGGTCATTCAGTACTATATTATATGTCAGCAAGTTAATGTCAGTTCACTGGAGGAGGTAATCAAGCATTTCATGCACCTGTCAACTGAGAAAGCTGAACAAGCTCGCAGCGAGGCACAAGCATTAGAAGAAGCTCTTGGTGATGCATTAAACTTATCTTGCTATTTCATATAATGTGAAGTCAATCTTAGTTTCCTACAAATTTGCTTTAATACTTTTACTTTTTTTTCCCAATTCATATGCAACAATTTCCCTCTTTCTGTTATTTATTTTAGGTAACTCACAAGTTCAGTTAATAGAATTATTCATTTTGTGCCAATTTTATTGATGACTGCAATTTGGCTTCATGTTCATTGTATTGATATGCAAATTCGACTTCTCTCATTTCATGGTTTTGATTATTACTCTTATTATTTTCATTAATTGTTAATTTTTAATCTTCAAAGTTCAAACTAAAAGTTGAAGTAGTGGTCATTGATATGATGAATGAAGTCACCATAAAGGGAATTGTGGAGACTCAAACAATATGCAGGGGCTGAATCTAACCAATTGTGGGATCCTTTGGCAGCCACACCCATGAGATCCGAACTCAATCCAGAGGCTGAATTTGCCTATGGAGTAGGGTATAAATCCTATCAAGGGAGTGAATCAATATACGATGCCAGTGAAAATGACCGTGAATTTCTTATGTGGAAAAAGTTACAGTACGAGGTGGCTAAAGATTGTGATAGGGATATCAATAGCTGCGTTGGAGTCACTGATGGAAATGTTTGGGATAATCATAGGAGGTGGCACCATCAAGATTTTCTTCCAAATTGTGTGTGGGCATGGGAAAGCACTCATTACTATAGAATGGTATTTGGTATTTTTGGCCATAGCCATTCTGATTACTTAGTTTCGTCCTAACCTCAACTCATTAGCTGGGGTTTCCCTGTTACAGTCATTGCCTATTGTATGCTAATATGGATTCTATCTGTAATCAAAGGCAAGCTCCTTCATGTGTCCTACCACCTACAAGGCCCCTACATTTTTGAAGTGTGGAATGCACTTGGTAAATCACACATGCCCCTTGCAGGTTGATATTTTCATTAATGGTTAATTTGGTTGAGTTCAGTTTTTGGTTCATCTTGGATCTATTCACGTACTAGGAATTTTTAAAAGCAATTAGATGATGAGAAGTTTTCTGAGGATGGAAATTTAAGTTCGACTCTAACTCATTTTGGGGCTATGAAATACTTAGGTTATGTTTTCACATGATATCTTACATTTGGTAAATCAAATATTTTGCTGATCATGCACATCGTCAGCAAAATAAAGTTCCAGCTACATCAATAAATCAAATATTAATGAGTTGGAATATGTAAAATAGAAGAGAGAAAGAGGCAGTAATGGTGCATAAAATATTCACTTTCCTGTTAAATAGATCAACAATATTTATATTTCAGAATATTGCAAGTGTAAAGAGAATTTTTAAAGAAAAAAACTAAGGTGTTTGCTTTATCTTCAAGCACCTAGAGTAACATGGAATATAGTTCACAACAATACTTTGGCAATATATGCTATCAAATATATTTTTAATTTATTTTGTAATATAATTTTCAAGTACAAAATTATTTAGTAATTTTTTCATTTTAAATTTTAATATTAACTCAATTTATTTTATCAAGATGTATATTATGAATACAATTGAAGTTTTATATTTATAAAATAATAAAGTTGCTGATCAATAATATATATATATATATATATATATATATATATATATATATATTTGCCAATGTGTCATTAATAAATTATTAAAAAAGTTATTCTAAACAAAATAAAAAATTAATGGAATTAATTAAAAATAATAAATGCTAAGAAAATAAATTGAGGGTATTTAGATCTTTTAAAAACACTAAAACATTTAGTAAAAAAAAGATTTTCTAAATGCATACTTAACCAGTATGATTTGTTTTGTTTTTTTAAAAAAATTCTATTTAAACGTACCCTTAATTTATTTTCGAAAGAGCTGTTTGAATTAATTATAATCAATATATGAAACACTCAAACACATTTTAGAAAATAAAATAGAGATGATCATAGATCTCTTGAATTTGTTATGGAGAGTAGGTAGCTTACATGGGTTCAATAAAATCATAAAATCGGACCATTTGAGAAACGATTGAATCTGTAGTTTGGTTGTGTTTAGCCTTTGACAATATTTTATAAAAAAAACCCTTCATTCTTTCATCAAGTTGACAAAAAATAATAAAATGAAATAAAAAAGAATAAAGAAAGAGAGAGGGAGAAAGATAAAAAGAAGATGAAGCAAACTAAAAGAAGAAAAATATGATGTGTGAAGAAAATATAAGAAAGATAAAAAAATACATAATATATCATGTGAGAAAGAGGGAGATAAAGAGATGATTGAAAGAAGAAAAAGAAGAGGAGAAGGAGGAGGAGGAAGATAAAATGTGAGTGAGAAAGAAAAAGAAAGGGTGGGAAGAAGAAAAATATTGACAAAATAAAAGTAAATTGAAAAAGTTATTGGGAAAAAAAAAGGTTACTAGATAGATGTGGATATGGGAAATATAAAAAAAAAATATGTATGAAAAAAATGAAAAGTAGATAAATAAATAATAAGTGAAAAAAGGAAAAAAATATAAAAAAATTAAAAGTATACGGGAATAATAAATGTTATACTTTACTATGTACATTTTGTGTATAACAACACAAGTGTTTGTTTAATTTATCATGTATTTCCATGGTAATTTTCATTTCCTTAAACTTATTTGTAACATCAATCCCGTAATGTCGTATATGTAAACAATCAATAGCATGTCATTTATTAGGTTCTACGTGAACATTTGTATTTGTTTATACTTTGTAATAAAATTTATATGCTTAGATTAATACATGTTCATACCATTTGAATTAGCTTATAGAATATTGGTTAATTATATCCCGTGCATCGCACGGGCTCAATACTAGTTTACTTTATATACTTTACTGAACTTCCAAGAACCTTCTAGGTTAATCATGAGCTTTTATGAATTGGTCCATGAGTATACTTTTAGCCCAAAAATTAAGAATACTCTTTGCAATAAAAGTTAACAAAAATTAAATTTTATATCCAAAAATTATAATTTTTCAAGGACTAATAAATAAATATTAAGAGGAATATTTCTATTAAAATATGCATTTATCAGGCTTCTACTTCATAAGCTAGTGAGCTCCATCCTCTATTCCAAGAGAAGATAGATAAGCGATTGGAACAAAAAGTTGAAGTCTTAGAAGTAGCAAATGCTAGTCTGAAACAAATAGTTGATGAGCAAAAAGAAGTGATAGCTGGCTATAAGGATAAGTTTGAAGAATATGATCGTTTGTTTGGTCAATTATTTTCAAAGTTTCAAGGAAACTAAGGTACACCAAGCGACAATTAGTAAGGATGCCAACATGATCAAGTAGAGAGATTAATATTTTGCATATGACATTAATGTTTGTTGGGACAATATTTGTCCATAATTAAAATAATTGTTTTTTTGATAATGTTTTATTTCAAAAATAAGATTTTAATACTTAGATATTGTTTTAATTGATTAAGTGTTAAATAGAATATTCTGCTACTCAATTAATAAAGATCTTGGTTTGATATGATTTGATCATTAAGCTGATATTGCATTTAAGGCTGATTGAACAGTATATCATTGACCAAATATTTTAGGAAATAAATCAAAATAGCTATGCAATGAATGTATGATTATTTTCGGATTCTGGATCTTTAAGGAATGTTTTTATTTGAACATTTATTGTCCTTAAACGTGCTTAATGCTAACAAATCCGAGAAAGGAAAATAGCTTGACTTCAGGAAAGTGGATATGAAGTAGATTGATTCATCATTAGCCTACTTTCCATATTGGGAGCTGCAGTAGGCTGTCAAGCATTGACCCGAACCAAAATGGAAGATATCGTTGTCAATCCAGATAGCATTGAAGAAGGGATTAAGGCCAATTTAAATGAAGATGATTTGCTGCATTGAAGAGCTCTCCAACGTTCAAAAGCTTTGAGTGTATATAAACACAAGTCTTGGACAATTGCACCTTAAGAGATTGATCTACAAGCCTTAGTGATCCAAGAAAGTGTGATACAGCCTTCAAGCATTCATCCGAGTTTATTTGTCTCTTAGTGAGAAGTTGAATTCTATAATCCCTTTTTTAATTCTCTTCTTAATCTCTTCCCTGTCTGTCTAGAGTTCGGGTAGGAACCTAGGACAGGGAGGTTAATTGATCAATGGGCGACTGGGTAGGTTTGAGTTTTGGGAATTGGGTGTAATTCACAAAGTGGTTGTAAAAACACTTGTGCTAATCCTTCGGTTGAGGTTACCTGGGTTAGGTAGTAAAAGTCATTGTGGCTGATCCCTTGGTGTTTTGGAAGGTTGTCTGGTTGTAATTCACATTTCCCAAGCTAGTGAAGTAACTCCTCCTACTTGTTTAGTAAGAGGGAGTGAGAGGACGTAGGATATTTGATCCGAACCTCTCACTATAATAATTACTTGTGTTCTTTACTTCTTTACTGCCTTTAACATTAACCTAAACTATTTTTCAAATTAACCAGAACTAAACTTTTTATAAAAGTAGCCTAATTTGAAAAACTGAGCATATTTTCCATTAACCAAAGTTTTAGTAGCCCAAATTTTTAAAAGTCAATATTTTCGTAGATTAACCAATTCAACCCCTCTTCTTGGTTCTTTCAATGTTGACTTATATTTTATGTTTTTAGAATTTTAACGTAGTCTTTTGGATGGGTGTGTAACCTTTCAATGGTTGTTAGAATTTTAGTCTTTTGTGGATATGTTTTAAATGTGTAGAACCTTTTGGATGGTGTTTCAAATGTGCACAACCTTTTATGTTTTAATAGTTTATGTGATTTTATTAGTCAATTGTGTATTTTATTATCTATTTCAATTTGAAAATATTTTATAAAAATGATTATTTTCACCACAGAGACAAAATTTTGATTTCTGATTGAACATAAATAGAATTCAGAGACGGAAATTTCGACTCTAATGTTTGCAATTTAGAGACGGATCAGTGATGATGATGATCTGTCTCTATTTAGAGACAGAATTTTAGTGACTAAACATTTCGTCGCAATTTAGCCACAATCTCATCCGTCTAAAATTCGTCTCAAATTTAGAGACGGATCAATGATGATGTCGATCTGTGTCTATTTAGAGACATAAGTTTACTGACTAGACATCCCGTCACAATTTAGCCACTGTCTCATCCGTCTCAAATTAAGTTAAATCCGTCTCTAATTAAGGTTTTCTAGAGACAGAAATTGTCTTCGCCCATCTCTACTTAAGCTTCTCTAATGTATGATTTGAGAAAGTTTAGAGACGGAAATTTAAAGATGGACCATAAAATTTCGTCTCTAACAATTCGCGACGTGCTGGACAAAGACAGAATTTCGTCCATCTCGAATACGTGTAGAGATGGAATTTTGGCTACTTAGAGACGAAATTTTCCGTCTCTAAATAACATTTTTCTGGTAGTGCATGTGAAAGTGTATATAGTTAAATCTAGGACATCTGATGTATAATTTTAAAATTCTAGCTACATGAAGGAGAATGTTACTTGTGCTAGTCCTAAAAGAATGATTTATAGTACAACCACCTAAATGAAGACATTATGCCCACATGATCACGACAAAGAGCAGTTTTGTGAAATAGAACATAGCAGACTACATTCTCACAGAGAAAATAGTTTCTCTCTCCTCTTCCTCTCATTTCTTGTGCATTTGCTGTGTACCATATTCTATGTCCATTACCGGTGACATGAGTCTGTGTGGGTACCTGCAACAAGGAAAACTCTTCAGGTATGTCCGAAAACCAACAGGAAGAGATTGAGTTAGTGTGAAGAGAGAAAGAGAAAACAATGGAGATAGAGTATAGAGACTGAAATAAAAATTTCAAGGTTGAAGAAGATGTGAAAATAAAATTTTTGAAATTTTCTAGCATGCCAGAAAAATAGACAGTGTTATGCAAAAGAATTAATTTGAAAGAAATTATAGAAATAGAAGACTGATTTAAAATTTTGAAAAATAAAGAATTAATTTTAAACTAGTAATAAAGAAAAAGGATGAAAATAAATATATTTTTTATCATAATATATTTATTTTAGTTCGCAAATTAAATTTTTAGATTGACTAAATTTAATATAACCTTCTAAAAAGAAATTTTATACTTTATTATTTAGAAATTTTATCATAATATGTACATATATATACATGTATGTGTATGCGGTTTGGTTCGGTTTTTCGACATAACAAACCAAACATTGATCGGTTTTGTTCCGTTTGTGCTAATTCGGTTTGGTTTGGTTCAAGTGCGTCGGTTTTGTTCGGTTAAGAACACCCCAAGTCAAATCCACTGTTTGACTTGACACCTCACTGGACGTTGCAAGCATGGAAGATTCTCCTTTCCTAATTCGCCGTTGCTAACGGAGAGTTGGGCTCCCACTATTTAAACTTCAAATTTCACTCCAACCGTCCACTCTCACTCTCATTCATATTCTCTTCCTCTCCCTCACTCAGTCACTCACACTCCCATCTCCGACTCTCTTACTCTCATTCACGATCTCCTCCATTTCCCACACTCATACTCTCATTTTCCTCTTCCTCATACACACTCACACCCTCTTTTTCCCCTTCCTCATACACACTCACGTCTCCCTGACCCACACTCACATCATCATCTCCTTATGTTATCATGTCCTTTCTTCTCATCATCATGCTCCATTCACATCTTCTGATGCATGCGTGGTGGAGTTACAACATCCATTCTCCGACGTCGGTCACCGTCTCCGGCCGTGTCATCATATCCGGCATGCTTAGGTAATGATATCCTTAATTTGTTTTGCTTAGTTATACATAGAAATAATTATGTTGATTAGTAAAATAATTATTACAAAACTAATATTATTAGTTATTAAATTCTATTAGTTAATAATAATAGTAAATGTTCATAAATAATACTAATAGTTAATTATGATATAGTAAAAATTTTGTTATTAGTAAATAATATTAGTAAACAATTATTTATTTTTTAAATGAAGAAATTTTATATTAGTAAATGTAATTCCATAACATTTCCTCCTATCTACACATGGAACTAGTCTTTTAGAAGCATAACCAGACTTCGGATTAGTGACACGTGGCACCACTCGATGGCCTCGTACATGTCCCTTATGCACGATTCTCCCAGACTCTCTCGTAAGAGAGACGTGGAGGGAGATCAGAAACATGGGACGAGCACGACCCAGAAGAACGTGGTGCGACTACGATCCTCCCCTCACCTCACCAAGTATAAATACCCCTCACTTGGGGAACTAAACAAGTCTAATCGATGACATTCAGAACTCACTTGTTCTCTTACTCTATTGCTACTAAGAGACCCCTGTTCTCTCATCCACCACTTACTACATACCTCCAATAGGCAGCTCACCCGCCTGGAGCAACATACACGTCCTAGCTGCACACGGTGACCACAAGTAACCTTCTTACCAAACGGCGCCTACAGACGTTTCCCCTTCGAACTACGTAGACTTTGATCCCTTGACAATGGTACGTAGGCACCTAGGTCATCACCTAAGGACAAGTCCCCTAAGGTCAAGACCCGTTGAGGTCCTTATTTTCAATCATGAATTGTCTGAACAAAAATGGACAGTTACATTGACGCCCACCGCGGTCCTTCTCCGACCACATTGCCTTGCACATTCTGTCGCTAAATGGCATTTCCTTTTCGGGGAGTAGGAGTATATACGTAACACTCAGAAACCCATTCTTTCTTGAGTCCCTCAATAGGTAAGTTCCACAAATGGCCGACACGAGCGCACCAGTTGCCACGATTGACGCGAGTGTTCTGAGACGCAGTACACAAAACAGACAGGGAACAACTGACGCCAACACTAGCACAGTGGAGGCAGGAACTTCGACTGCAAGTCAGCCACAAAACGCCACACCATCCCAAGTAACTAACGTAGAAAACGTTTCCCAAACACTAGCAACCAAGGAAGAAATATGCTCCCAACATCCTTACAGCATGCCACACGTCCCGTGCCCACCTGGTAGCAGCCAAGGACAAGTAAACCCAACAAGAAATGCTCATGAAAACGAAACAACACGGTTGGAAGCCAAAATAGTATAGATGCGTCAATGCGAAAGGGAAATGTACGGAGAACCCCGTCAAGCGGAACAAGCTCAAGCAAATGCAAGCGTCCAGATGCCAACAACATTGAACAATGCGCCAACCCTCGCAGGTCCACCGAACGTATTAGCACAAGGAATAGCCAATCCGCCACCGGCGCCTTCCATATAATTCAGGACTCTACCGAAGGAGTTCCTCCGACTATTACTCACCTCGCCGCCTCCTCAGCCAAATATCCAACCAGGACCAACAGATCGCCCACCTATTGACTATCTACGGCCCCCTGTCCCAAACTACCCGTCAGGCTCTTATCTGCACATGCTGTGGGCAGGCGCTTACAACACATATGCCCCCTGTGGTGCATCTGCGGTTTACCAAAGTCAATATCCCTGACCCGAGTTCAATTTCCAAGGGAGAGGGAGACACCCCTTGACCCAACAAGTCAAGAATGAGCATGTCCGCATGGGATTCAAGATGCCCTTCCACATAAAACCCTATGGAGGAGAGACCAACCCACGGGACCACCTCAACACCTTCATCTTAGCAATGTCGATGTTCGGCATGACTGATGGACAACAGTGTCGAGTCTTTTCATCTACCCTGAAAGAAGCAGTTCTCAGATGGTTCTCACTGCTGCTCACGAACTCGATTCACAATTTTTTAGCAGTTGGCTCAAAAGTTCCTCACCTAGTTTGCCAGCAGCAAAGAATATAAGAAGAATGAAGACTCCTTCATAGGTTTCCACCAAGAAGAAGGAGAAACATTGCAAGCCTTCCTAGTGCGATTCACCAAACTCTTGCTCCAAGTCAGAGGCCTCGAAGACGCAGTTGCCATCTTCATTATTAAACAAGGCCTCAGATGTTTGCAGTGCTACGGCGAGCTCAACTGGTGCCTGGTATCTACCTTGCAGGAACTAAGGGACAGAGCAAAATGGTTAATTCGAAAAGAGAACACCCAAATAGTAGAAAAAATGCAAAAATTCCTAGTAAGCAGAACTGACCTGGAGCGGTTAGAGAAGAAGAAAGAAAAAGGAACGGCTGACAACCAAATTCGTAAAGAAAAGAATTACAAAACCCGCTCGCGCACCGCGGCCTTGTTCACCCCCTAGGGGATGATTCACCAGCTACATGCCTCTCAATAAATCCTACATTGTAGTCCTAGAAGAAATCTACCACTCTAACATGCTTAGCTTCCCTCCTCAGACCAAGAGGCGAAAAATTGAGAAACCTGTGGATAAGTCCAAATATTGCCAATTCCACAAACACTACGGCCATGAGACCAACGATTGCTTACACCTCAATGAACATATCGAGGTGATAACACTAATATTTACCCTACTATTTGATGCTATTTGGCATGATTTTATAGAATTTATTGAGCCATATAGCTTGCGTAGACATTATTTTCGAGTAATTAGGGACTAAATTGCAATCTTGCTAATTCTTTGGTTTTAATATTTAAATTGTGATAATTCCATAGTTTTAATTCTTGTGTTTTTGATTGATCATCTTTGGGACTTTCACAATTGCTTTTGGATGCTTTTTAGGCCATACAAAAGATGATTAACAAGGATATCAGCTTCAGCATCATAACCCGTGCCCACGGCTTAAGATGTAGAGAAGAAAAAAAGCACATTCACTGTGTTACCCGCTGCCAGCGGGTACACCATATTTGATGCGCGAATTTTAGTAGAAAATCCATTTTGGGTCGGGCCCAACTCGTCCAATCTGCCCTAAAATGACCTTTAAGCTGAAAAAAAATCCTATCCATCATAATTCCTTCATCCCCCAACATTTTCCCATCTCTTTTCTCTCATTCCTCTCCATTTTCTCCATCTCCATTCCACTTCCATTCTTCATCCACTACAAGAAATGTGATTTTTAGCGACGGTTATTTTTGTTGTTTTGTGGCGGTTCAACGCCACAAAATGACATTTTGTGGCGGATCTTAAACTGTCACAAATGGACATGTCGCAAAGTAATTTTCTGAAATTTCTAGCCAACTGCTGGAATAAACGCCACAAAATGTACTTTTCCGACGGTTAGTGCCCGCCAAGAAATGAAAAGTAAAATCCTGGCGGTTTATAACTGTCATAAAATTCCAAGTAATTTTCTGACGGTCTATAACCGTCACAAAATTAAAGGTAAATTTGTGGCGGTCATAATTGTCAGAAAATGCTAGGTAAATTTGCAACACTTAATGCCCGCCACAAATGACCTATAAAATTCTGACGGCTTTAAACCGTCACAAATTGTCTATTTTACTTTTTTTTTTAAATGTCACATATTTTTAGAAAATATATATAATTGATTATATTAATGCTAAAAAAAGATAGAAATACTCATAGAAGTACTTATAATACTCAAAATAGATAAAACTAAAAGTATTTGTTTGTAGTTCTCAAAAAAATATGTGTTTGTACAACCAAAAATTAGTTCATTACAAAATGAGAAAAGCTTCAAAAACAATCTCCAAAAGCTCTACCTAGGCTCCTGCAATATTGAAAAAATAAAATTTATGAGTATTATTATAGTTATGTACAATAAATATCACTAATAATTAAGTAATAAACAATATACATATTTCAATTTTATATACTTACTAAATATATTGCAAACTAAGTCAATCTCATCTATGTATTGGGATGATCTTCACTAGCTGAGAATGAATGTCCTGCTAATGATGATTGTCCATTACTTGCTTCAGGTACCTAAGAGAATAACAAATTTATATATATTTGATTATATTGTAGATAACAAAATTTAAAAAATATAAAGAAAAAGATTTATACCTCAGAATTTATCATATGTGCAAACTCAGACGGTACATTTCCCATAATATTTTTGAGAATGTTGAAGACACCTCGCATCTCTAATTTTAACTGTGCATTTGAAGCTTCCAATCGCACATTTGAAGCTTCCAATCGTGCATTTGAAGATAGGACAGGACATAAATTCTGACTGCATAAATTCTCAAACCACAAACTAGAGAAAAAATATGATTGCATGTAAATATGACCTGTGTCCACCAATACAGGATGAATAACTCTATTACAACAGTCAAATTCCTTTTCAAAACTGTAGGTAAATTCTTCAATCAAGGGAATATAGACTGTTTAGAAAATGTGATAGTCATAGAATATGACAAACCTCTGCAACCTTTCCTTGGAACATTGTGCTTGGAAGAACTCCAGTGCGAGCATACAGACTAAGGTATTGACTTATCTGCAAACAAAAAGATATATGTATGTAACCATGCCAGCCTAGTTTAAACAATTCATATAAAATTCAGGCAAGAAATGAAATTGGCATAGTGCTTCTAATGGAGGTACATAACACCAAAGTTATCATATTCTAGCTTTGATTTATAAGAAAAGCAATGAAAGCTTACGTGTACAAGCATTTCATACATAATATAAATTTAGGAGAAAAAAGGGAGAAAATCACTTCGAATCATAAAGCCTGGGATACCCTATTCTTCATGCTTGAAACAGCAAGATACTACACTCAAGTCAACAAGCCCAACAATGATCCACACATTACAAATGCGCACCTATCACTCAACAGAAGCGAAAAGAAGAATTTGGATAGTCTGTTTCTTTTTTCCAGTTCAAAACTGGATGAGGCAGCTATGCATCATATAAATTTTTTTACTTAATTTCATAATAGACACTAAACAAGGTGTTTGCTCTAATTGAAACTACAAGGGCCCTTAAATAAGTTTCAAGAATAATAAATTAATTGAATAAACACATACCTTTCTATGGTTATTTGGATGCATTCTATTTGCGGCAACTGGATCGATATCTTTAAGAAGGTCATAATTATTGTTTGAAGTGTCCTTTCCAGGGATGAAACTCTTATCCAACTCAGTAATCCCTACAATTGATCTAAATGCTAAGCATAAACGAAATAATGAACTGGACAGAAAAACAATTTAGAGCATTGAATAGCAATATACCAGGCGGGTCACTTAAACAAGTTTCATCCATATCTTTTATTGAATCATCCATAAATTTTGCTACCTCTTCCATTAAACACCATAAATATAGGACAGGACAACTATACAAGTAAACAAATGGAAATTTTTAATTTCATCCCCTGTATATATATAAGTGATATTATGTTATCCATGACCTTTAATTGGTTCATAAAAGAAGAGAAGGTAGAAGTAAAAACCAAGGGAAAGACAGTGATACAGAAAAATATCTCAGCAAGCTGAAGAAAGTGTATGGAGATGTAGAACAAGGTTTGATGAAAGTTAAAGTTCTTTGAGTTCTCGATCCTATAATTTTTTTCAGCCATACTATTCATTCTTATTATTGTGTTTATCATTTTCTTATATATATATATATATCAAGAAAATTTAACATCAATTATTTGTTTGTTTCAGCCATACATTGTGTACTTGGGATCTCATTCTCATGGCCTAAACCCTTCCTCTGTTGATATGGATTCTGCCGCAAATTCTCATTATGATTTACTCAGCTCAGTCTTGGGAAGGTAACAATACAATTTAATTTGTTTAATGGTATTGAATTATATGTATTTATATAAATTATTTTAATTTGTTTGACAACCATGAAAAGGCCAAAGATATATATATAATAATGATAAACACAAATAATGAAAAGAAAACCAGAAGTAAGAATCTGAACTTAAAAAGACAGAAGCACTAGTGTAATGGGCTGACGAGGCAGAGAACATAAAGAAGTAGATATATATCTCTAACTTATTAGTATTTTGCTCAAGAGAGAAGCTGTTCTTCAATAGTTTGGTTTGATTCAGAAGCAAAAGTCATTTTGTGTTTTTTCTCTCTCTCTCTTGTATTTTTCAAATCACCTTTTCAATCCCAGAACACTCTGAATTCTATTCCTATTTGAATCTGCATATATATATATATATATATATATATATATATATATATAAATCACATATCCCCAACAGTACAGATTGTTTGGCAATGTGAGTGATGCAATTCAAAATTGTTTTGAAGTTTTAACTGCATGAACTGCAATAACACAATCTCCAGGTTTAGCAACTTTAATAAGAGCCCAGTTTAGAAGCTGTCTGCTATGGCTATCTATTCTAATAGATAATGGAAGGAGGTGATAATGAAGGAGCATGGAGATAAGGAAAAAATGAACAGTTTGATTTCAGAAAAGTAAATGGAGAAAAATTGAAAGTGTTGCGTGGCAGAAGAGGGAGGGTGTGGTGTGCACCCATTGTAGCGTTGGAGAAAAATTGAATGGCAAGGCCAAGTGGTAGAAAAATAGACAATCACTCTAAAAATAATTGGAAGTGAGAATATACAAAAGATTTAAAAAACAGAGAGGAAACAAATTAAAATACAGCATGTCAAATTAATTAATCAAGTAAATGCTTATAAGACAGTAACACTTCAATTTTAAAATAACATGAACATAGCTATCCAACACAACACTCTCACAAGCAAAGCAACAAACACCTAAAGTGCATAGAGACAATGAAAACACAAATAATACTATTATTACTCATTTGATCCCTTTCTTCTCTATAATTTAGGACTAAAATTGTGGCAACAGATTAACCAATCAAAAAATTTAGCAGAACTCAATTATAGAAGGCAATTTAATCAATGCACACCATTGCAAGAAACAACCTCAAAACTAAACACACACCATGGCAAACTTACCTCAAGGCTATTTACTGAATGAATGAAGAGTGAGAATCTTCAAGTTGAGAGCATTATTGAGATCCATATTAACTAAACACACACCATCGCAAGAAATTAAACTTACCTCAAGGCTATTCCGATAGTAAGAATACAATCTTCTCTCACGCACCAAAACCTCCGATTAGCACGACTACGCAATCGCATAGACTCTACGCAATTGCACCGCGCGCTGAAACAAATGCTTGATTATGCAGCTAAAATAGAAAGAACCATTAATTAAGTTTGCAACTAGCGACTAGGATTTATTACCGTCTCAGTCTTCTTTTCTATTAAAGTAGCATCGCGATCGACAGGTTGTTCAGACGCTTTCCCCGAAACATCATTTTTAGAATCGATCAACGAATCAGACCTATCAACTGGTTTCTTCATGGAAACATCGACGAGTTTAGATTCCTTGTGATCCTTGGCCTCCCGCGAAGAAGGACCTTCTCCATTATTACCATTGCCGACCTTGACTGGTCTGGATTGAACAATTGGAAGCGACAGTTTATCAGTTTTAGGAATCTGATTTTGGCCGTTAGAGGGAGAGCGAGGATTAGGGTTGGAGGAGGGGGTGGTGGTCGCGGCGTGAGGGCGAAGGCGAGAGAGGGCCTTAGAGCGACGCGCAAGAAGAAATCTGAATTGTTTGAGAGTGATTTTAGGAATTGGCATTTGCCATCGACGAGGCACGTTTGGCACTCTGTGCATGTTCCCTCGGTAAATCGAAATGGCTACCAGGTCTGAGGGGTTTCACTAGTCTTTTTGTGGCGGCCATAGTCCGTTAATTTATGCACAAAAAATTTATTAAATTAAAAATTATTTTTTTAAAATTTTCTGGTCATTTTGTGGCGGCCATAATGGGTCACTAATGAACAATAAAATTATTAAATTAAATAATTATCATTTTTCAGCGACTTGACCGCCAGAAATGAACCAAAATCGTTAGGAAATGAGTTTATTTTCTGACGGGTACTAAACTGTTACAAAATGTACAATTTTTTGGCAGTTCAAATCACCCGCCACTAAATAAGCGCCAGTAATTAACAGTTTTTTTGTAGTGATCTTCTCCATTCTTCTGGTATTACCTCCATCAATGGCCGATTGTGGCAGAGTGAAGCTTGTTGGAGCCATCATCTTCACCATGGTTGGTTGATTTCATGAAGGCTAGGAGCATTCAAGCCTTATATAGGGAGTTCTTATCCTCTTCCACTTTCTCTTTACATTTTCATGTTGATTTTAGATAGGTTTTCATGAATTTGTATTGAACTAAGGATTTATGGTTATAATTCCTTGTGGATTGGATTATGTTTGTTTGGATATGTGATTAGTGACTTAGTTGGGTAAATTAGCTAGGTTTAGTTAATTTCCTTGAATTGACTTGTCCATATGAAGCAATAATTGAATGGTAACTATTGCTTGTTTAGGTTAATTAGGTTGCTAATTACCTTGAGTTGCATGTTTACATGAAGCAAGAATTATAATTGGTTAATTATGATTAAATGGTATTATTAAAGAACTCCCAATTATGATGTGTAGATATTGTTAGCCAGATTGAATCTCTAATAGAATAGTTTATCTTATTTGCTTTTATGTATTGCCTTCATTATATCTAAAAAATACCAAAAAGGTATTTACATTTTTTGCCTTTAAAATTAGAGCACACAAGGTGTCTGATGAAATGCCACAACGAACCCCAATTTGTTCTTAGTTTGCATTGTTTGTCGTTGTCCCTCATAAGAGGGTCCTTGAGAGAATCGACCTGGATTGCACCACTATAGTGTATTAGTTCTGGTTATTAATTGGTGTTGGGCTCATGACAAGGCCGCTATCACGAGGACCTAGTACGAAAGGGGAAGCTGGGCAAATATATTAAGGACGCAGACAAAACCAACGGGGAGCGACCAAAGGACAACAACGAGGAACAACCCCCTCGCAGAGTCATTAACGTCATCACAGGAGGACTATTGAAGGGGATTGTCTAACAACCCCAGAACAAGTAGAGGGTAGAACGTTCCATACTCGCCCTCGACTACATCCCCAAGCAAAGGAAGAAGGATAAAGAGCCCAAAGAAGATCTGATCACATTCAACCTTTTGAACCTCCAAGGGCTAGTCCATGATGACCCCATTGTCATAATCGCAGTCATAGCAAATTATGAGGTAAAGTGAGTCCTCATAGAGTAAGGACCCTCAGCGGACGTCCTCTACATTGATACATTAAGAAACTTGACCTAAGCGAGGCAAGCATGAGGGCATTTCTTGGCACACTCATTGGGTTCTCCGGAGCCCAAGTCCCTGTAGAAGGAGTCATATCAGCCCGTACATCGAAAGGCACTCTGCCTAAGGTAGCAAGCCTAGACGT
Source organism: Senna tora (assembly GCA_014851425.1). NCBI lineage: Eukaryota > Viridiplantae > Streptophyta > Magnoliopsida > Fabales > Fabaceae > Senna > Senna tora. Next base: position 14,362,029 of record CM026261.1, on the reverse strand, counting down.
AGATTTCATCGTCATCTTGTCACCCTTAGCATACAATGCTATTCTAGGGCGTCCGTCCCTAAACAAGCTCAAAGCTATTGTGTCCACGGCATAACTTACCATGAAATTCTCGACGCCGCACGGAATTGGAAAAATCAGGGTGGACCAGAAACTAGCGCGAGCATGCTACGCAGCCAGCCTGACCAAGACCATCAAGGTCGCTCACCCTGGCCCCAAAGAACCTCACGAGAGTCCCCCGGAAGGCAAAGTGTTTGAAGCAACACTTGAGGAGTCCGCTCGCCCGGATAAAGCCCTCGCTTAATCTCTTTGGCAAACTTTGCATTTCATCCCCTCGGCATTTTGGCTAAACCTATATTGTCCATGTCTTTTCAAAATTTTGTAAGTTACAAATTGTCTTTTTTAGAATAGACCTTCTAAGATCCGTAGGTTTTCGGATGTAACCCTTTTGTTTACAATTAATCAAAACTCCTTTTTTAGATAAAGACATGAGCCATACCAAATAAAAAGTAAGTCTGCAAAGTCAACTTGCAATGAGCCCTTCTAAGGCAAAGGGGGTCGACTGCCCCAAAGATACTCGGAGAACTACCAAGACCATACAAAGGTTCCCCCATGATGAGACGGTGCCACTTGTCCAAGTAACCTCTTGGGAACACAAAAATAGGCTCGTTGTGGACAACACCCTATTTTGTTCGTGCTTAAAAAGCATAAAAATAAATAAAATACAAAAATATCACTCTTATGTCAAAAATAAGAAAAAAGAAAAAAACTTAGATGGCCTACTCCTAGTACTAATGGGCCAAGCCCGAACCACTTAAGAAAAAAAACCTAGAAGCCTAGGTCAAGAAAGGGAGAGGTGGCTTGCTTAGAAAAAGGATAAGTTAGGTCAAACTAGAGGGATGGAAAAAGAAGAATGGCTAGATCAAAGAGAAGCAAGGGGAGATCAAGGAGGAGACCAAGAGGAGGCAAGAAGAAACAAGAGGAAAGAGTCAAGAATGCATGGAGATGGGAAGGGAAACCTAGAATGAAAGGTGGAAAAACCAATTGAGGGAGTACTCTTCACTTTGAGACTTTTATGTTTTGGTTGAATGTGATTTCTTGCCTTCTCCGTTTTGTTTTTGGTTGTTTTGACATATATAATTGCTTTCTTGAATTTTTCTCTTGTATATGCATACCTTGAGAGCATCTTTGAATTTTTTTCATAAATTTTGGAGTCTTTTAATGGAGTTAAATGATTTTTCTCAAAACCTCTGCCCTAACTGATTATGAGTTCGGGCAATGTGCCTTCAATGCAAGATTGTGATTTCAATTTAACTCCAAATGGAAAGATTCATTTTTTTTCCTGAAACTAGACATCCATATCTTTCTAGCCATATGTCTTTTGTCAAATTCCATTAGTATTTTACTCCCTGCAATTTTTAAAAAATCAATTTTTCAAAACACGTTAACATGTTTCTCCCTCTACACAACTCCGTTTTCATTTATTTTTGTCCCTAACTCTTCTTCTTGGTCTCTGGAACAAAGGATAAAAATTTCAGGACCTAATTCATCCAGAATGATTTATGGCATATATATTTATGTTGAAGTGTCATTTCAACCATTTTCTGGGCAACTGTATTTTCAAAGACTATATCTTACAAATTAGTATTGATTTTTGGGGCAAGGTCAGTGGGGGTGTGTAGGGGAGATCAAAAGCTTTCTTACTCTAGGTTTTGAAAATTTTCTATGCTTTGGAAGTGGTCCAATCGGAATTTTTATTTAAAGTCTAGAATCAGGAAAATACTCGTCGAAAAGTTTTCTTTGTTTTTCTTAAAGAGAAAATTCCAAAAATATTATAGACACTTTGTTCGTGTATTTTAATCAATGTCTTTATTTATCTATTCAACTAGTGCCACCAAGGAGCCTTTGCTTCTATAGGAGCACTAGTCTTCACGCCATTTGGGCACGCTGCCTGATGAGCCTCACACACACTTTTCTCACTTTGTGAGTTGTTTGAATATAATGCATGGTAGATAGGTGCCGAGGGGCCTTTGTCTCTTTAGGCACATTCCACTACCACTAGGATGCCATCTGAGTCTTTGCTTCATGAGCATCCCCCACACATACACATGCGTGCTACACAAACTACGATCCCTCTTTGAGGGTATGTAGGCCCTAGGCTCTTATCCTAGGTCAAGTCCATCTTTGCTTTCTTCTATTTTTTGTGTTTTGTGTACTTTTCCAATTCTTTTAAGGCCAAAACGATTTATGTATTAGTGTTTGGGGTAACCGTCTTCGGACGGGGGATGTGAGGTGCCTAACACCTTCCCCTCATCTCAAGCAGACTCTCGAACCTAATTAATTCTTTTAAAACACATTTTTACTTAAACTTTAGAACAAATTTTCCTTTTACATGTTTTGTGGAAAACTTGGTGGTGACTCCGCAACGCCCGCCGTAAGGCACGGTCTTCACACTCGCAAAGGAAGATACTCCACACGGAGTCTTAAACAAAAGTTCACAAATAAACTATGCTAGCAAAACTCCATAATTCATGCAAAACCCATACGGTGTTTGTATAAAAATCTGTTTACCCAAAAGTAAAAGGAGTAATCAAATAAATCAAAATTGGACAAAAGTCATTTAATTTAAAACAAGTCAGGCAACTACCCATTACACTTGGCAAAAGACCTACAAAATACAATTTACACTTGGGAATCCCCAAGGTTAACATTAGTTGGGGACTCACTGGGCTCGGTATCACCAATGTCTCTCGACGGCTGTCACGACCCCCGTTTAGAGGACCGTGACCGGCACAGACACAGGGAATATCCCCATGCCTGTAAGCCTTATCACCTATTTGACAGAATATCTATTATTGAAAATACATCCACATGCAGTATAATACCATGGCTACACCGAAATGGTGGCCTATCCTAGGCAAGCAAATCCACGGCCAGTGCCACTTTAAGATATAGATATAAGAAACACACATAATATATATATAACTTATGTACTGGCTACACAATCGAAGATGCTGCCTATCCTATTCACATGCAACAGATATATGTATATATATATTTTTTCAAAACAAATTTTCCCTGTATCGCAGTAAAATAAATCCTGATCTTTAAGGTGTGTGAAGCTGACAGTTCTAGATTTAGTGATACAACCTAATTGGGTACGTCTACCCTTTACTTTATGATAAAATAATAAAGTAAATTATATTACAATTACAATTTATTTACTCACATGAACAAGTTGTGGGTCTTGGAAAGTGTTGCTTAACCCTCGTTCTACCGAGACTTCCTCCACCTATACTTAACCTGTCTCTGTGTAGTAAAATGAGGTGTGAGTCTTAACCACGCGACTTAGTGAGGACTGTCCCATCCCCGACGCAAGGTGTGTGCCATAGCGCTGGGTTTGGGAGTCATACACAACCACATGCAAAAACAACTAGTTACTGTTAGTTAGCATACATTCTTGGTGATCACACAACAACGAAATTTCACCCAAACACTCACATGCATTTAACAAATATAAGCATGCAGCAGTTTGTTCCACATCATCAATCATCAAGTAATCACATAAGATATATTGTCGGCTTTTACTTACCGGTCTTCTCACGTTCAGCATGTTCGAATCAAACAAGACGTGTGGTGACGTAATCCTGTACGTTACCACTACGCTGCACAATCAGCAATTATATGCAAACACAGATAATTTATACATACACACAGATGCTAAACATACATCTACTTAATCTCCCCAACTCTGAGGTATCTACTAGCCACTACGTGGCTTTCCCACTTCGAACCCGTGCACTCGGGTTGCTGGCCACCAAGTGGCAAAACATACTTAACCCATTCACTTGGGTACTGGTCACCTCGTGACAATTCTATTAACCAAACACAATCAACTTCTATCTATCAAACAACTGACGCATAGCCACCACGTGGCACATCCTGACCCCTTGCTGTGGGGCAATAGCTTGAGCCCACTCGTCCATTACCCAACCAGGCCACAATGGCGGGCACGACACGACGTCTCAAAGCCTGGCCACTGATACACCCTAGACCATCTCAACATGATGATTTCTCTTCTGCAAGATCAGGCTCACGGTTCACCCGTAGGTTCCTCCCATGTCTCCTTATCTTGGTCTCACATATTAATAGGATTCTTTGTATCTTTCTCGAAGGATCAACAATTCCTCTCCTTATTAATATGTACAAGTATCCTCAACAAGATGTAACTCATATACCCGTCCAGATGCACTCTCTGAGCCTCAAGCTATCGCCATAGCAATATAAATCCTTTCTAACCCTATTACGAGGATAGGGCAATGACCATCGTCATGGTGCTTATAAAATTGAGGTCTCAAGTGCCATCTGGCGTTGTTCTAGTTGATGTCTCACATCGCTAGCATAACCAAATCCAAAACCTGCCAATAACTCCCTTTGCATGATTATAATTTAATTCACCGTCGTGACAAGTTTTCAAAATAAAAGTTTAGTCCTTCAGTACAAGGACTCTTGCCACCGTCGTGGGAAAAATTTAATAAAATACTCATCATGCATCCGGAGTGTATGAGTTAGATTTGTAACACACCAATCATAGCAAGCAATTACTCTATACTCATATGTCTTCCTATCTAACCTACTTCCCACAACCTATTTTCTAGTTCCTCTATTCCTTTAACATTCTATACCTCTAGCTAACACATACCAGACAAGCAGAGAATATACATACTCATGTAATCCACATAAGCATACAACCCTAGGAGCAGAGATGGAAGAACCCTCACCTTGGCCAACCTTCCATGCACTCCTCTCCTGTAACTTTAGTCTCCTCAGAGTTCTTGTTACACCCTATTGCGTTCCATTGTTCCTATAAGAACAACATTTACTTCATTAAGGTTATTACTTAGCTTAACTTGTTATTTATCTCTCCATTACTCTCTCATGTAGTCCATGGTTGCCACAGAGTCGAGCTCTTGGTCATATTGGACTTCTCTATCCCAACTTATGTGTATCCTTCCTCGGACACTTGACTTACTCGAATATAACACTCTACTTGAGTGTTTCACATACTTGGATTTGAGTCTTAGACCTCTATCTAACTTGTATTCGCATCTAAAGAAGCTTATCTAGCTTGGTTGGAAGGAATCCTAATTTTAGGAAGGTCTAAGCATTTTGATCCAACTTGTGTTCCTACTTGGGGTTCTAAGAAATCTAGTTTCTAAACCCCAATATACCTCTGATTTATCCTACTTAAGGTTTCCTAAATATTTATGAGGGGAGAATGTTGAAATTTTAGAAATTGGATTTCATTGTTCCGCAAGCTTCCAGTCTTGGGAAACAATAAAGTATCTAAATTAATTCTTGATGCTTGATAGCATATTTAGAATTATTATAGGGTGTTTAAGATTGAAAAGAAGAGGTTTGGAGCCATCAACATCACCCTTAAAATGTATTTGGGCAACCCGAGCAGGGACCCAGGACATTAACGTCAAGGTTCAACCTTAGTAACCTCGGACCAGCTCTTCACGGGTCTTGTTCAGCTAATATTTCAACCATATAATTTTAATAATACCAATTCAAGCCTATTTACTCAAATCCAATCTCAATCCTAATTATCAACAATTTTCTCCAATTTGGAAATAATTATAATTTCAATAATATTAATCCAAGCCTATTTATTCAAATCTAAGCTCAATCCTAGTTATTAACAATTTTCCCCAATTTGAAAATAATTATAATTTCAACCCCAAATCCTTCCAAATTCGAATTTGGGCAAATCCGAGAATATAATCTTGATTCCTACCCCAACTAAGTGTTCAAGAACACTTTCTAGGTCTCAATCTACCCTCAAAATAAGTCAATCGAAGGTGGATTGAAGAAATCCCTAGAAATGGAGAAATTGAGGGTTTAGAATGAAATTGGGGTTACCAACCTTGGCTAGCTCTTCTCCGGCCACTTTTCCGACGAAATCCTCCTCTTCCCCTTCTTCCTCCCTCATCTCTCCACCATCTCTCTCTCTTCTTCGTTTTCTTTCTCTCCCTTTCTTCTCGACTTCTCTCTCTCTCTCTCCTTCTTTCTTCTTATTTCTTTACTTCTAATCTTTCCTTTCTTTTTTTTTTCTTTTAAACACTCACGGCAACCCCCACCCCAAATTTAAATAAAATAGATAAAATAATAAATAATTATAATAATTAAATAATTAAATAGTAAATAAATATAATTAAAAATAAATTAATTAATAATTAAATAAATAATAACTAATATGTATTTTCTTTTCTTTTCTTTTCTTTTTCTTTTTGAAATAGATAATAAGATAAATAATAATCACTTAAAAATAATGAAGATATATTTTTAATTTAACTTCCTTTCCCTATTTAATTCAGGTTTCCAATTTCTTAGGTCCCGAATTAAATCCCAAAAAAAAATTATTTTCTACTTCTTTTCTCTCTCTTTTATTTAACTTTAATCTTCGAAATATTTTCTCGGGTATCACAATCTTAAAAAAAATTCCTTTCCGGTTTCTTTTAACTTTCATACTTTGTCTATATTCTTTTTAAAGTTTTAATTCCTAGCCCTGAAATAAATATTCTTTAATCCTCAAAATTTTAAATAAATCATTCTATAATCCTCAAAATTTTCTGGGGTATTACAATGGCTCCCCCGCTGCACTCTTAACTATCGACTGAGAAGTAGCTCCAACACCTGGGACACGCCCGATCGTCGCAGAAAGGAGTTGATGTCATAGGGGACGCTCGGCCAATCGATGAAGGTGAGCAAAATCCACGGGTGGATCAGTCGTAAGTCAACCTCTAAGCTCACCGTCGGAAAGCTCCAAGGAAGGATGAAGAGAACCCACCCACTCAGCAGTAAACCCCTCACCACGATGGCGTGTGAGGTGCTCAACTATCAAGAGCATCCAATACATTCTCTCGGTTAGCCTCTCCGCCTGGCGGTCAGCCACATCCCCAATCTGGCTCTCAGCCTCCAGCCAGCTTTCCATGTTCTCATGCGCGCGAGCCTCAACACTTTTCAACCCCTCGCGAAGAGTTTGAAGTTCCTGCAGACACCTCGCCGCATCTTCCTGACGAGTAGCTAATTCATCGCGAGACCTCCCCAAGTCTGATCGCAAGAGTTTGACCTCTGTAAGTTGGCCACTTTCGCCCCGAAGGCGAGTGACCTCATGAGTCAAAGACACCAACTCACGACCCATCCTCTCGCACTCGTTCTCCCTTACCGCCAAGTTCTCGCGCGCCTCCTCGAGTTGTTGTCACGTGCACTCGAGAACTTTGTCTTTTGTCTTAAGGCTGGAGGCCAACTCTTCCCACTCCAAGCGAAGCCCGGCCTACTCAAAGACAAAACACCAACTTTAAACCAAATTCAAAATGTTTATAAAGCCACGTGCCAAAATCTAACTCGAAGAAAAATACTTACCAATTGCGCCCGCCACATATTAGTAGCCTGGTAAAAGTCGGCTAGAGAGCTAGTAGCACCATCAAAAGCCCGTAAAGCAATGTTCGTAGCACTTGTATCATATGCCCTAGCAGTCCTCTCGGCTATATTCACAGGAAAGCACCTACCAAGGGCCACTAGGGCAAAAGGGGGCACCTCCTCCAGCGGACCCTGCTCCCTCGGCATACCCTGCTCAGGCTCCAAACCAAATTTTCTGGATCCACATCTCCAGTAATAGTGGTACCCATTTAACTTACCACCATATTCCCTCTTTTAGAAAGGGCTTCAGTCTCCCTCTCACGAGGAGCCTCAGCCCTCCTTTCAGCAGCAACATCAATTTGGTCAATTACCCCTTCCACTTGAGCTCTCTTGCTCACCAGTTCTTCAGTGCTCCCAGAAGAACCCGAAACCATAGGCTCGGTAGAGTGAGAAGAAGGAGAGCTCGATAGGATTACCCTCAAGGGTGAGCGTTAAGTTCACTCAGAAGGCAGAAAACTACCCTTCACCGAAGCAGCAGCTTCGGCCACCTCCGGAGTAGCTTTCTGCTGCCTCTTTGAAGACAGAGGAACAAGGGAAGGAGGCCGGGATTCTGTTCCGACAAGATTCTTCGGCCCCCTTCTTTCTCTTTCAGGTTCCCTCCTTTCTTTCCCTTGGAGATCCTCCTTTTGCTGGAGACAATCTCCGGCAGTATTACCGGGAGCAGGAGAGGAACCTTAACTTCCCTCCACTATCCAACTTCCTTCAGGCACCCTAATACAAACTCTGGTAACTCTCTCTCGGCTGGGAGAAGAACCTTGCCTCGTTCTTTTTCCCTTACCCTGGTTATCTATCCGAGCGCGATTCAAAGGAGGAGGAGGAGAGGAGAAGTCCTCCAAATCGTTGAAATCGAAGGGGTACAATCCTGGAAATCAAAACAAAGACCCTAAATCATAGAACAAAACCACATAGCCATAGAAGACAAGAAGCAAAAAGAAGAAGACACTTACTCTCATCTTCAATGGCCATGGCGAAACATAATCAACGAATGACGAAGAGCTTCAAAAACGATGAAGAAAGCAGAGAAAACTCTAGGGAACAAAAAGATGAAATCTGAGAAGTCGAAGATGAAAAAGGAGCTCTTAAATCTTTGAGGTATTTATAAGGACCTGGAGGTGCGACGATTCAAATGTCAGCCACCCTCGAATCTCGCAACATAAACAAAGCAATTATCACCTACATCTGCTCGAGGCTAGAATCTTTCGATCCAATTAGACACATATAAAAGAAGAACGGCCCAGATTCGAAGTCCTCAAGTCACATCAGAAAAGACCCAAATACCTCCAAAAGTCTGGATGTCTTTCAAAAGACCCAAAGGGTATGTCCCTTGGAAACACGCGGGCATTAAAGAAAAGAAAAAACAACTTCACAGAAAATTACGAGATATTCGAAACGACAACAGCTGACAGGATCCTGGCATGTGGCATCCTCCACTACCTCTTCTTCGAAGTGATTCCCAGTGAAGCTTAAAGTTTCCCTCGAACGCACACTCGACCGCCCTCACTCCATGAACAACTCACGGCGGTACTCATGGCCTTAGAGGACTTATATAATTCCACAATATTCCCTCCTATGTACACGTGGCAATAGTCTTCTAAATCATAACCAGACTTCGGATTAGTGACATGTGGCACCAATCGATGGCCTCGTATATGTCCCTTACCCATGATTCTCCCAGACTCTCTCGTAAGAGAGACGTGGAGAGAGATCACAAACATGGGACGAGCACGACCCATAGGAACGTGTGGCAACCACGTTCCTCCCCTCACCAAGTATAAATACCTATCACTTGGGGGACTAAAACAAGTATAATCGACGACATTCAAAACTCACTTGTTCTCTTCCTCTATTGCTACTCAAAGACCCCTGTTCTCTCATCCACCAATTACTACATACCTCCAATAAGCGACTCACCTGCCCGGAACAACATACACGTCCTAGCCGCACACGGCAACCATAGGAAACCTTCCTGCCTAACGGCTCCTATGGACGTTTCCCCTTCGAACTACGTGGACTTTGATCCCTCAACAAGGGTACGTAGGCACCTAGGTCATCACCTAAGGACAAGTCCCCCAAGGTCAAGACCCCTTGTGATCCTTACTTTTAATTATGAATTATTTGAACCAAAAATTACAAAGACATTGACGCCCACCGTGGTCCTTCTCAGACCACAATGGCTTCCACATTCTGCCACTAAACGACATTTATTTTTCGGGGAGTAGGAGTGTATACCTAATACTCATAAAATAATTCTTTCTTGAATCCTTCAATAGGTAACTTCCATGAATAGCCGACACGAGCGCACCCGCTGCCATGATTGATGCAAATGTTCCGAGGCGTAGTACGCAAAATAGATAGGGAACAACTGACGCCAACACTACCACAATGGAGGCAGGAACTTTGACCGCAAGTCAGCCACAAAATGCCATAGTGTCCCAAGTAACTAATGCATAAAACGTTTCCCAAACACCAGTAACCAAGGAAGAAATATGCTCCCAACATCCTTACGGCTTGCCACACGTCCCGTGCCCACCTGGTAGCAGCCAAGGACCAATAAGCCCAACAAGAACCGCTCATGAAAACGAAATAGCACGACTGGAAGCCGAGATAGCATGGATGCGTCAACGCAAATGGGAAATGTATGGAGGTCCCCCTTAAGTGAAACAAGCTCAAGCAAACGCAAGCGTCAGATGCCAACAGGATTGAACAACGCATCAACCCTCGCAGGTCCATTGAACGTATTAGCACAAGGAATAGCCAATCTGCCACCGGCACCCTCCATACAATTTGGGACTCTACCAAAGGAGTTTGCCTGAGTATCGCTCACCTTACCACCTCCACCGCCAATTATCCAACTAGGACCAACAGTTGTTGCTGGACAAACAGTTTGCCTGCTTACTGACTATCCGCGGCCCCTTGTCCCATACTATCTGCCAGGCTCTCACTTGCACATGCCATGGGCAGGCGCTTACAATCCATATGCCCCCTATGGTGCATCTGCGGTTTATCTAGGTTAATATCCCTGGCCCGCATTTGATTTCCAAGGAAGAGAGTGATACCCATTCACCCAACAAGTCATGAATGAGCATGTCCCCATGGGATTCAAGATGCCCTTCCACATAGAACCTTATGGAGGAGAGATCGACCCACAAGACCACCCCAACACCTTCAAATCATCAATGTCGATACTCGGCATGACTGACGAACAACAATGTCGAGTCTTCTCATCTACCTTGAAAGAAGCAGCTCTCAGATGGTTTTCACTACTGCTCACGAACTCGATTCACAATTTTGAGCAGTTGGCTCAAAAATTCCTCACCCAATTCACCAGCGGCAAAGAATATAAAAAGAATAAAAACTCCTTTAAAGGTTTCCACTAAGAAGAAGGTGAAACAATGCAAGCCTTCCTAACGCAATTCACCAAGGTCTCGCTTCAAGTCAGACGCCTCCAAGACGTAGTTGCCATCTTCATTATTAAACAAGGTCTTAGATGTTTGCAGTTCTACGAGGAGCTCAACAGGTGCCCGGTATCTACCTTGCAGGAATTGATGGACAGAGCAGAATGATTCATTCAAGAAAAGAATGCCCATATAGCGTAGGACAAAATGCGAAAATTCCTAGTAAGAAGAACTGACCTAGAGCGGTCAGAGAAGAAGAAAGAAAAGGAATGGCTGACAACAAAAATCAGAAACAAAAGAATAATAGAAAGCGCTTGCCATCGCGACCTTGTTCGCCCCCTAGGGGATGATTCACCAGCTACATGCCTCTCAACAAATCCCATGTTGGAGTCCTAGAAGAAATCTACCACGACATGCTCAACTTTCCTCCTCAGACCAAGAGGCAAAAAATTGGGAAACCTGTGTATAAGTCCAAATACTGCCAATTCCACAAAGACTAATACCACGAGACCAACAATTGCATACACCTCAAAGACCAAATCGAGGACATAGTATGAAAAGGGGAAGTTGGGAAAATATGTCAAGGACATAGACAAAACCAACGGGGAGCGGACAAAGGACAACAACCAGCAACAATCCCCTCGCGGAGTCATTAACGTCATCGCAGGAGGACTGCTGAAGGGGACTGTCTCACAACCCCAGAACAAGAAGAGGGTAGAATGTTCCATACTCACCCTTTACTACATCCCCAGGCAACGGAAGAAGGATGAAGAGCCCAAAGAAGATCCGATCACATTCTACCTTTCGAACCTCCAAGGGCCAGTCCATGATGACGTCATTGTCATAACCGTAGTCATAGCAAATTATGAGGTAAAGCGGGTCCTCATAGACCAAGGATCCTTGGCGGACATCTTATACTTTTATACATTCAAGAAACTTGGCCTAAGCGAGGCAAGCATGAGGCTATTTCTTGGCACACTCATTGGGTTCTCCGGAGCCCAAGTCCCTGCAGAAGGAGTCATATCAGCCCGTACATCGGTAGGCACTCTACCTAAGGTAGCAAGCCTAAAGGTAGACTTCATCCACTACTAGAAAACTGGTATATAGAGACATAAATAAATCCCTCTCTAATGCGTCTGAAATCCGTCTCAAGCCCGTCTCAACCACTAAATTTTGAATTGTGTTATCTGTTTATTAGAGACGGAATTTAGACATGGAAAATTCTGTCTCTAATACGATTGGACTCGAATCCGTCTCTATAGATGAAATTTTTTCACACGTGCAAAAAAAAAAAAATTGAGGCGCGAAACAAAAATTTTTGGCGCGGGAAATAGAGACAGAATAAAGATGAACTATTCCGTCTCTGATTAGTAAAATAAAATAATAATTGGAATGACGTCGTTTTGGTCATCTTAGAGATGGAATAGAGACTAGATGTTTCTGTCTCTAATCCATAAGGCATAATTTTTTTTTCTTCCCCTCTTTTCATTTTTTGAACCCTAAATCGAATTAGAGAGCTGGGAACGCATAAGCCAATACCCATACCCCCTTTGCTTCTCGACTGCGTTGCTGCTTCACTGTCTAACAGCACATGGATTGTAGACACTGCATACTCTAACAAGTTCAGGCCCCAAATTTGTTCATCCCCGTCGCCGTTAACGTTTCCGCCTCAAATTTGTTGTCACTCTAGGCCTTAAATTTGTTCGTCTTTACTTCGATCGCTCTTCCTCCCTCTTCTTCTACAGCTAGAGGGGCCCATTTGGTTTTGCAGTTTTTGAGTGGTACACGCCTCTTTCATTTCCTCCTCTTAGTCTTCGATTGTTGAGAAATGGACTATCTACATTAATGAAACTAGGGCAGTAAGGTTAGATTTTGGACATTGCAGTATGAGTATTTGGGTCAATGTGTTCAATCATGGCTGTTTTCTCTTTCTAGATTATATATTATTTAGTTTTCACCTCGATTTCTAGGTCAACCTACTAGGCTTTACTGTTGGAGATGACATTCATTTCTCGTATTATATCTCTCAATGTAAATGTTGTGGGTTTTGTTATTTTGTTGTGAAAAAGTTGTGTACATGAAGCGGGTGTAAAAAATGTATTAGTATTTGTTAACAGTGTATCAAATATTTACGTTATTGATGTACTATTATAATACGACTAATCTACTTCAACAATCTATTTCTCTTTGTATAGTTTTATTTTGATTTTGGGTGGTATGAGAGGCATCTTGATATTTTATCTTCAATTGAAGTGTTGACATTTACTTCTTTTCTTTGCTACAGAAATGGGAGAGGGAAAGGTTGGAGAAACAGAAGGAAAAGGCTGAGAAGGAAAAGGCAGAGAAAGAAAAAGAGAGTGCTGATAAGGTATTGGTCATGTCCTCTTTGTAATATTTCGATTTTTTTTTCTGGAAGCTTATTTTCACTATTAATGGAGCTTAATTAACATAATGTTTTTCATTTTAGATTGGTTTGTATCAAGTATATTGTGAGACTGGGTATAGGATTTATGTGAAGGAACCAATGGATTTTGCATTTTGCAAGAGAAATTAATTAGTCTGCAGTCTATTACTGTGTCAAATGAATTATCTTTTATGAACTAGAGGTCTATTAGGACAGGTGTGCAAGATATGTTATTCTTTGTTCCTTGCAATATCAATTTCTCTAGGCGTTGAAAGTTTATTTTAACTTATGTCCTTCACATGCTCCAAAAGCTTCTTGCTTTCTTGATGAGGTATTTTTTCTGGATGCTTATTTTCACTATTAATGGAGCTTAATTAACATAATGTTTTTCATTTTATATTGGTTTGTATCAAGTATATTGTGAGACTGGGTATAGTATATTGTACACCTAAGGCTTAGTTTTGTCTTCTTCTCCTACTTTTCCTCTCTGCCTATGCTTTAAGTCGCTTCTCGTCTCACCTTATCTCCTTATTTTTAATTTTTTGTTTCAACTTACATTATAATAATTATTGGGCTTACTAATTTCAATATCTTACTAGTTATTGGGCTTTTGGTCCTATTATGCCTACAATCACTTATTATCCTAACTCTCTTTAAACCATATTACCATATATCAACATTCATGTTTTCTTTGTATAATAACTTAATTTGGACCTAATGAACTAACATTTATCGATCCTTATTTCATGTTCTTGTCCTTTTTGGAATTCAATGTTTATTTAATATTTGTGGGTGCTTACAATCATACGATTCTATGTCACTGAGGATAAAATGAAAAGTCAAATTTACCCTCAATTCCTTAAATCTTCATTCTACAATATATATAATGACGTTTATTTATTTTTTTTTTTAGAAAAAAAAGTATAAAATTAAAATTGTAGGCACATATATAAATTTAGAGGCAAGAGAAGAAGGTAGGAGGGTGTTTTAAATTTGGATTACGCATAAATAGGAAAAGGTAGTGAAAGGAGAAGATGGATGAAAGATGAAAGGAAAAGGAAAAGACAGTGGTGGGTCGTGAAACTCTTATCAAAATTAAAATGTATATGGTAGTGTCTATCTTCCTGTCTCCATATATAAAATCATGCATATATAGCCAAACAAATAGTTTTGGACTTTCAGTATCCCAAAAATTATATATATATATATATATATATATATATATATATATATATATATTATGTACATGCTTTTCTTTCAGCTAATTAAGTACCACTCCATTAAGTCTGGCTTAATCTCCATTTAAATTCTATGATTGTAAATACATAAGGCAACAAAGATTCCCGAGATCTTGTTATTAGAAGGTAAGTTCATATTTGACCCATTTCTTTATGTTATTGGTATGTTCATGCTTGGAATTGGAAAATTCAAAATTATAAGGTTGGGGATGCACTACTGCTGAATAAATGACATTTCTTTGTTTCACTTATCACTACTCACTTAGGTCCCCGAAAGAGATATTACTTGATTTCTCTATTTTGTGTAGCTTAGCTCTATATAAAAGATTAGAACTTGCTTTATAGAAATTGACATATAGAGATGAAAGTTGTGTTTTGATTATAGAGATTATTCTTTCTTTTCCAACTATTGACATATAGTTTTATAATTAAATATGATAGGTTTATAGGAACAGAACATGGATTTACCTGAAAATCGACAATGGATGTACAATAGAGTGCTTCCTGGTCGAGTTGGATTCACTGATGCCTTTATGGAAGGTGTTGAGAAGTTTTAGATCAGTATTGTCAATTGTCAACTTATCTGTATAATGGAAAGATAAGGTGTCCATGTAGAAAGTGTAAAAATAGGAGATTTGATTGTCATGATGTTGTGAAGACGCACTTGTACCAGTATGGATTTAAGCCTGATTATTTCCATTGGACCTCCCATGGGGAATCATTGCCAAAAGTCCCTCAAGTGACTCATTCACTAGTAAATGATCAAGATGTTTTTGAAGAGAATGGTGGGGAACATTTGAATCAATATGAGACAATGGTGATCGATGCAGCTGGGCCATCTTTTGACCAAAATGCAGAGGAGCCTCCAAACGCTGATGCTCAAGCTTTTTATGACATGTTGTCTGCTGCGCAAGCTCCTTTATGGGAGGGATGTACTCATCACTCCGAACTTTCAGCAGCAATGAGACTGCTTAGCATCAAAGCAGACTACAACCTCTCAGAGGAGTGCTATAACAGAATTGTGCAGTGGTCGAAAGAGATAACACCCGATGACAATCAAATGCCCGATAATTTCTATAAAACAAAGAAAATGGTGTCAAAATTAGGGCTCGATTATGAAAAAAATGATTGTTGTCCTAATGGGTGCATGCTTTATTACAAGAATGATTTGAATGAAAATCAATGTAAATTCTGTGGGACGGAGAGGTATACAATAACAAGGAAGAGTCATGGTAGAGGTTGAAAGGTGGAAAAGAAGCACTTGTGGTACTTACCATTAACTCCGAGACTTCAAAGGCTATTTATTGCATCATCCACAGCTAAAGAAATGAGGTGGCATTATGATAATCGTCGGGAAACAGGTGTGTTATCTCACCCATCAGATGGAGAAGCATGGAAAGTGTTTGATCAAACTTACCCTGATTTCGCACAAGATCCATGGAATGTTAGGTTGGGTCTATGTGCTGACGGCTTTACTCCTTATAGACAATCTGGACAAAATTATTCATGTTGGCTTGTCATTGTCACTCCGTATAACCTTCCACCTTGGATGTGCATGAAACAAGAGTTCATGTTTTTATCTTTTATCATCCCTGGCCCTAAAAATCCAAAGAGCAAGATAGATGTGTTTTTGCAACCATTGATAGATGAATTAAAAGTCTTGTGGAATGAGGGAGTTCTGACTTATGATAGTTCATTAAAACAGAACTTTCAAATGCGGGCGGCGCTTATGTGGACTATTAATGATTTTCCAGCATATGGAATGTTGTCTGGTTGGATGACTGCTGGTAAGTTATCGTGCCCTATATGCATGGAGAAATCAAAAGCATTTACTCTAAAGAATGGTAAGAAAACCACTTTCTTTGATTGCCATCGACAATTTCTGCCAAGAACTCACCAGTATAGGAGAAATAAAACTGCATTTATTAATAATAGATATGAAGAATCCACACCACCTCTGCGGTTGGATGGGGACCAAGTTTGGGAAAGAGTCCAATAATGTTCCAAAAGTTACTGAGCATGGGTGTGAAGACAATATAGATGGGTATGGAGTGACACACAATTGGACAAAACAAAGTATATTTTGGGAATTACCATATTGGAAAATGAATCTCGTTCGACACAACTTAGATGTCATGCACATCGAGAAGAATGTATTTGATAATGTGTTTCACACTATGATGGACACAAAGGGCAAAACAAAAGACAATGCAAAAGCTAGGATGGACATACAAGAATATTGTCGGCGTAGAGAATTGGAGCTAGTGGAACACAATGGTAAACATTTGAAACCCAAGGAAAAATATACATTTAATAAGGATTATAAACGTGCTGTATGTGAATGGGTTAAGAAACTTAAACTCCCGGATGACTATGCTTCTAATATAGCCCGATGTGTTGACCTTAAGGAGGCTAAGTTGTATGGGTTGAAGAGTCACGATTGTCATGTTTTTATGGAGTGTTTACTTCCAATTGCTCTTAAATCTCTACCAGAAGTTGTTTGGAATACTCTCATGGAGCTTAGTCAATTTTTCAAAGAAATTTGTTCAACTACATTGAGAGTGGATCGATTAGAATTGTTGGAAAAGAACATTGTTGTAACAATGTGCAACTTGGAAAAGATCTTCCCTCCAGGTTTCTTTAACTCGATGGAACACTTACCGATTCATTTACCATATGAAGCAAGAGTTGGTGGTCCAGTTCAAAATCAGTGGATGTACCCATTTGAGAGGTGATGACTGAAACTTTTTCTTATTTGTTAATTTGTAGATATGAATAATAACAATTATTCTTTTTAGGTTCCTACACAATTTGAAGAAGAAAGTCAAGAAAAAATCTCGTGTCGAAGGTTCTATATGTGAGGCTTACATCATTGAGGAGACTGCAAATTTTTGCTCACAAAATTTTGAGTCACATGTCAACTCAAAAAGAACAAGGGTTTCAAGGAATGATGAAGGCGGTGATTCAATCCAACAATCATTCTCCATTTTTAACTATCCAGGACGCACAACTGGAGAATGTAAGACCCGTTATTTAAAAGACAATGAAATGAAAGCTGCAACAAATTATGTTCTTGATAATTGTGATGAAGTGGAACCTTTCCGAGTGTAAGTTTTACTCAATTGAAAACAAAATTCTGTATTAGTTCAATTATTTCTGTGATTAATTAATGGAATGTATGGGTGCAGTCTATATGTTGAGAATTTGAAGGCGTCTACACCTCAAATTACAGTTCTTGAGGTGGATCAAAAGATGTATAATGAGTTTCCTAAGTGGTTTCAACAATATGTAAGTTTTCATTGAGAAATCTACTTAAAATTTCCAAGTTTACACCTTAATATCATATTTGAAAGATTTCTTTTGAATAGGTTCAAAACCTGAACATTGGTGTGAGTGATGAACTTTTAATAGTCATTGCATGGGGCCCCAAGAGTATTGTACAAATATGGCCAATTTATTTTGTCAATGGGTACAAGTTCCACACAGAAGCATGGGGCCATCATAAATCCACTATAAATAGTGGTGTGTGCATCAAGGGATCTGATTATGAACAATCAGAGCGCGACTACTATGGCATACTTAAGGAAGTAATCCAATTGGAGTTTGTAGGAAAATCACCTAAACATTTAGTGTTGTTCAGTTGTGAATGGTTTGATCCAACCTTGGGTCGTGGCATGGACATCCATAATGAAATTGTTGAAATTCAGAGAACACGAAGGTACAACAGATATGATCCATTTATATTTGCACAACAGGCAATTCAAGTGTACTATGCTCCTTATCTTGCAAGATGTGATAAAGTTGATTCGATGGCTGTAATTAAAACAAAAGCGAGAAGCACGATTAACGCTCCTAGCATTGAAGTTAACCATGATACATATCAGAGCGATGAAATAGAACAAATTGTACCGACAGAGACTATCATTGACGAACTTCCAACTCTGTGGGATCGTGAGGGTGCACTTGAAGAAGTTGATGTGCCATTTATCAGTCATGAACTTAATGAAAATGAACTTGATCGTGAAGGTGCACTTAATGATGAACTTGAACTAGCTTCAAACTCAAATGAAGAAGACGAAGATGCATTTATTGAAGATGATACTAAAGATGATTCTGAAAATGATGACTTAGAAGACAAATAGTTATTTGTCTTATTATATATAAAACTATGTAGTAGAACTCACATGTTTATTATGTTTAAGTATTTGAATATTATAATATTTTGTTAAGTTACTCTAGATTTGACTTAGTTTACGCACCTCAAACCAATTTGCATTTTACTTTAGATTTGACTTATTTTGCTAAGCTGATCTTTTCCGATCTTGCCCTCTCTGTCTTCCTTGCAGTTAGGTAATTTTCTTACCCTTTAATGTGAAGGTTGCTTTACTGTTTTAGTTGAATTTTGATTCTTTGAAATTTCTATTCAAATTCTTTTATGATGTTAGATATTATATTTTACTACTGACGTTTGTTCTTTTTATTATATATATAGATGTCTAGTGGTCGGTCTCACAGTGGTAGAAGAGGACGCACGAATCAAGGTGGGGGTCGATCCAAGGGTGGGGGCCAATCTAACGACCTAAGAACTCCTTCAGCTACCATGCATGGTGTAACAATGACTCCAACACCTCATATTTCCCCACCATCTTCGTCTCAATCCAATGCTCATATGCTACTGGAGGAGGAACAAGGTGCTACCATCCAACCTAAAGATGTCCCCCAAGATTTATTTCGTGGTAAACCTTAGGGCAAGGATCCTATAGATGGTAAAACATGGATTTATCCGATCAATGATGACTCGTAAGTATTAATTTCCATTTAGTTATACTATTTAATTTTTTTTCAAGTATATTTGTCAACAATGCATTGGAGTTTAAATACTTGTTGGAATGTGTACATTTTACCCTGTAGTGGACGTTGTTAGGGAGATAACAACGATCATCCATGAAAAATATACTGGGCCATATTACAATTGGAAAAGAACTCCTCAGCAAGTCAAGGATATGTGGTTCAAGGAATGGGCGGTTTGTTTCATCACTTATACTTTTACTTTACTTTGAGCTCTTTAATTTGTCTCATCACTTATAGTTTTACTTTACTTTGTCTCTTGTATCCAGAAATCCTACAAGTGGTTAGACCAACATGCCAGGGAAATTAAGAAAAACTGGAATAAAAAAAGCTGGTAATCGACTTCGAGGATTGACATGGGATGTGCACGATGGAGTGAATAAAGGTAATGACCCACCGTTGTGGATTTCAGAAGAGGTTTTGAATCAACTAAAAGAGATATGGAACTGTGAAGAATTTAAGATAAAAGGAGAGCAAGCCAAAAAGAATCGAGCCTCTGTTAAGGGTGGTACTATACACAGTTGCGGCTCTATTCCTGTAACAGAGCATAAAAGGAGGATGGTAAAATATTAAATTCATTGAAATTTGTTAGTTTATTTAATGTTTCTTTAATTTAGATTTTATTTATTTGACCAACAAACCATTATTTTGTGGTAATGGTAGAGACAAGAACTGGGGAGAGAACCAACATGTTTTGACCTATTTAAGCGCACTCATACAAGGAGAGAAAACGGTGAATTTCTTGACCAAAGATCTGCAGATGCTTGTGCAAGTATATAAATTCATTTCTAATACTTTTCCAATTTTTTATTTTGTTAGATTCTGTGGGTTTGGGGGATAAGAATCTAAGGTTCAGTTTACTAAATGTAGTATAGGTAGTCATAACTTTTTGTTCACTTTCTGCTGTTTCAGAACCGAGTTGATTTACTGCTTTTTGTATCCATTTGAGCTTCGAAGTGAAAATCTAATGCATACTGTCCCTTTGTTTTATTTTAAGGAGCACTGTTAGGTTTTTCCTAAAATTGCAATTGTTTTGAAGTATGAACTGAGGTTTGCAACTTTGTTGTATTGTAGGAAATAGACTATGCTGCAAAGTTATAGTATGTGTGTTTTAAATTATACAGCCTCATGCTTTGGTGAAATATAATGGGAGAAGTAGGATGTTTTGTTTCCATCTTTGTTGTGCAAGGAGAATTATTGGGTTAATGTTATTACTTATTGATAGATTGACTTTCTTTAACTGATTCTAGAAAATATTCTCTAATAATATAAATGAAGGTTACGTTATGAGTGACTTTGAATCACAAAACTGAGGACTGAAATATTTTTTAATTGTGCCTCATAACTTGAATGAAGGATGTAAAGTTGTAGTATGTGTGTTTTATTTGACAAGTCTATGTTGATCTAAGAGTTATGGTATGTGTTTTTTATTTGACTTAATTTCTTGTGTTGGCCTCAAAAGCTGAGTGTGTTTGTACATGATATATTAAAATTTGTCAATTGTTTTTAATTTGCAGGCTGAATATACAAGAATCAAAGCAGCTAGATCTTCTCAACCACCTATTGGTGGTGCATCCAGTGATACAATTTCTCTAAATGAAGAGACAGCAATTTGGTTAGAGGCAGTGGGAGGTAAAGATAAGAAGGGTCGTGTTTTTGGTATTGGATCAGAGGCAACTGAAATTGGTAGCTCTTCAACTGGAGCTTCTACTTCTCAAGCTAGTGAGCTTAATCCTCTACTGCAAGAGGAAATAGATAAGCGGTTAGAAGCAGCAAATGCTACTTTGAAAAAAACAGTTGATGAGCAAAAAGAAGTGAATGCTAGTTTGAAACAAACAGTTGATGAGCAAAAAGAAGTAATGGCTGGCTATAAAGATAAGTTTGAAGAATATGATCGTTTGTTTGGTCAGTTATTTTCTAAGCTTCAAGGAGACCAAGGTATACCAAGGAACAATTAGTAAGGATGCCAACATGATGAAGAGAGATTTAATACTATGAATATGACATTAATGTTGACTTATATTTTTTGTTTTCGAAATTTTAACAATCTTTTGGATGCATGGGTGTGTAACTTTGTTAAAATTTTAGTTTTTTGTGAATGTGTTTTAGATGTGTAGAACCTTTTAGATGTTTGAAATGTGCACAAACCATTTATGTTTAGTTTATGTGATTTTATAAGTTCATTATGTATTTATTTATCTATTTCAATTTGATTTTCTTTTCAAACAAATCAGTGACAAATTTCTTTTACACTCATGTGTTGTATTTCCGTCTCTGTTCCGTCTCTAATAAAATTTCTACATCATACGATTAGAGACGGAAAAAGAGTAATTCCGTCTCTATTCCCTCTCTAAACGCATGTTGTAGAAATTAGATTAGAGACGAAATTACTCTTTTTTCGTCTCTGATCCGTCTCTAATCGTATGATGTAGAAATTTGATTAGAGACGGAACAGAGACGGAAAAAGAGTAATTCCGTCTCTCTTCCGTCTCTAAGCGTATGTTGTAGAAATTTGATTAGAGACGGAAAGGGAGCAGTTCCGTCTCTAATCTTATGAGGTAGAAATTTGATTAGAGACGGAACAGAGACGGAATAGAGGCGAATGATTTAAAGACGGAACCTAAAATTCAGTCTCTAATAATTCGCGACGCACGTATTACAGACGGAACAACGTCCGTCTCTATTCCGTGTCGAATGCAGTTAGAGTCGGAATTTGGGCTCTTTAGAGACGGAAAATCCGTCTCTAAATATTGTTTTTCTGGTAGTGATATCGTTGTCTCAGCACCCTCAGCTTACAATGCTATTCTAGGGCGACCGTCCCTGAACAAGCTCAAAGCTATTGTGGCATAATTAATGGTTTTGACTTACATAAACAACAACACCTCCACCAATCAAAGCCTTTTCCCACTAGGTGGGGTCGGCTACACTTACATAAACTACAAGTCATTAAAAAAGATTTTGGAATTGATGATATTAGTTAAATGCATAAATGTATTGCAATACTGTTTTTCTATTTTTCATGTGGTATTTCTTCAGTTTTTTTTCAGAGATATGAAATTCTAAGAAACTGCAATTCTTGGACATTATAGAAATTTTCAACAACCAACAACAAGAAGTGGTCTTAGTGTTCTAGAGTCACATTATCTGGATTCATGATGGTCGTATCCACATGACCTTCTAGGTTAGCAACCGCTTTCTATCTTTTAAGTTTCCATTGATTTTTTTGTTTGTTTTAGCAATTCCCTTCAAAGAACTACTACTAGTGATTACTGTCCTGTTGCTTTTCAAAAAGCAACATGTCACATAGATTCTTTGTATGTTGATAATTCCTGTTGAGAATATTCTAGATTTATGTTGTAAATCAATTAGAATCATTAGGATATGATTTAGTCCATCAATTAGGAATCAATTGTATTTATTGTATTTATTCTTACTTCCTAGAATAGGTTTTCTTCTCTTGTATAAATACCTATGGTATTCTCATAATAATACACACAGAAATTCTTCCACTCAACATGGTACTAGAGCCATTGTAATTGCTTCTGCCTCTTTTCTGTGTGGCTGTGTTCCTTTTCCAGCCCTAAAATTTCTCTCCTTCTTAGTTGACTAATCGGGTTTCTCAAGTCTGACACCTTCCCGGCCTCTTCTTGGAACACGCCCACACCACCGTGTTCGGGAGGCGCCGACTAGCCGAACCCCGTTTTCTTCGGCGTCATCGGACGTCTCACGCGCCTCCACTCGCCGTCGCCCAGTCCGTCAGAAGTCTCATGCGCCGGTGCGTGCCGCCGTTTCCGGCGTCGTCCTTCGCCGCGATTTGTACCATTGTGATCGTCGGCGTGTTCTGGTCTCGTTTCCAAGGTCTGTTGGCCATTATCCCAGACTTTGGTGTGTCACTCTCTTGTACATCTCAAGTCAGTATATTGCCATGGCCATGGCTCCTACTTCTGTGTTCTCTGTGGTTGCCACGGTTGCCCAAATTGGTAACGTTACTACTTGCTTTGCTCATTCCCCAGATATTGGACCTTGGGTTCTTGACTCAGGTGCTTCTGAACACATCTCTGGTAATAAAAATCTTTTCACCCATCTTTCTAGTTCATCTTTACTTCCATCTGTAACTCTGGCCAATGGCTCTAAAACTGCTGCTATTGGAATTGGTGAAGCACAAATTCTTTCGTCCATATTTGTTGATTCTGTTCTTTATGTCCCTGAATCTCCTTTCAACCTTATTTCGGTTAGTAAATTGACTAAATCTCACAATTATTCCATCACATTTGCTAATAAATGTGTTTCTATTCAGGATAAGAGTAGGGGGCAGACGATTGGCATAGGACGAGAGTCACATGGCTTATACCACCTTTCACCTCCTATATCCCCAGTTGTGTGCACATCCAGTTGTTCTCCATCTATTATCCATAATCGTTTGAGGCATCCAAGCCTTTCAAAACTTCGCAAAATGGATACCTCTCTTTCTACTTTGTCTGCCCTCCCTTGTGAGTCGTGCCAATTACGTAAACAGTCACGTATCTCTTTTTCTACTAGTCTTAATAGTCAATCTTCATCTCCTTTTCAACTTGCTCACTCTGATGTTTGGGGTCCTAGTTGCGTATCTTCTACGTTTGGCTTTCAATATTTTGTAACTTTATTGATGACTATTCTCGTTGTACTTGGGTATATTTGATGAAAAATCGTTCTGAGGTATTTAACATTTTCCAAAATTTTTGTGCTGAAATAAAAACTCAGTTTAATACCTCTGTCTCTATTTTGCGTTCTGACAATGCTAAAGAATATTTCTCTACACCCTTTCAAACATTTATGGTCACTCATGGAATTTGACATCAAACTAGTTGTCCTCATACCCCACAACAAAATGGGATAGCTGAACGTAAGAATCGCCATCTTATTGAAACTGCTCGCACTTTGCTTATTCATCATAACGTTCCTCTTAGTTTTTGGAGTGATGTTGTTCTCACTGCATGTTATCTGATTAATCGCATGCCTTCTACTATGTTAAATGATCAAATCCCCCATACTTTGTTGTTTCCCAACGACCCTCTTTATCATCTTCCTCCTCGTGTTTTTGGTTGTGTTTGCTTTGTGCATGATTTGACCCCGGGAAAAGATAAGCTTGCAGCAAAATCTGTCAAGTGT
This sequence comes from Senna tora, assembly GCA_014851425.1. NCBI lineage: Eukaryota > Viridiplantae > Streptophyta > Magnoliopsida > Fabales > Fabaceae > Senna > Senna tora. Next base: position 14,337,514 of record CM026261.1, on the reverse strand, counting down.
GTTTTTCTCGGATACACCCGACTCCAAAAGGGCTACTGATGTTATTGTCCATCCACTCGACGTTGTTTCACCTCTCCTCATGTGACCTTCTTTGAGTCCTCCCCATTCTTAGTATCTTTTACACCTACAAGTCCCTCTGTGATTGAAGTTCTTCCTATTCCTTCTCTTCCTCTTCCAGAGGCCTCACCCCAAAACACACCTAGTCCTCCTCTCCTGACATATCATCATCGTCCTCGTCCTGAACCCACAGCTACTCTTCCTGACTCACTGCCTTCGTCTGAATCACCCGTTGCTCTGGTCCAACTGCCACCTGCTAGTCCTCCAATTGCCATTCATAAAGGTACTCGTTCCACTCGTAATCCTCACCCTGTTTATAATTTCTTGAGCTATCATCATTTATCTACTCCATATTATGCGTTTGTGTCTTCTTTGGATTTTGTTTCTATCCCTAAGACTACAGATGAAGCTCTTGAACATCCAGGTTGGAGGCAAGCCATGCTTGATTAGATGACTGCCTTACTTACTAATGGTACATGGGACTTGGTTTCACTTCCTCCGGGAAAATCCCCAGTTGGCTGCCGGTGGGTTTATGCAGTTAAAGTTGGTCCTGATGGCAAAATCGAACGGCTGAAAGCTCGTTTAGTGGCTAAAGGGTATACTCAGATCTTTGGATTGGACTATGGTGATACCTTTTCTCCTGTTACCAAAATTGCTTCCGTTCGTGTTTTTCTATCCATTGCAGCTATTAATCATTGGCCACTTTATCAACTGGATATTAAAAATGCTTTCCTCAATGGAGACTTGGAAGAAGAAGTTTATATGGAGCAACCGCCTAGTTTTGTTGCTCAGGGGGAGTATGCGAAAGTATGTCGACTTCGTCGTTCTCTTTATGGACTCAAGCAGTCACCGAGAGCTTGGTTTGGCTGATTTAGTTCTATGGTTCAAGATTTTGGAATGACTCGTAGTAAAGCTGATCACTCAGTTTTCTTTCGCCATACTTCAAATGGCAAGTGCTTATACTTAGTTGTCTATGTGGATGACATTGTTATTACAGGAAATTATGATTTAGGCATTACTCAACTCAAACAACATCTGTGCAACCATTTCCAAACTAAAGATTTGGGGAGGCTTAAATATTTTCTAGGAATTGAGGTTGCCCAATCTAGTTCTGGTGTGGTTATTTCACAACGAAAGTATGCACTTGACTTATTAGAAGAAACAGGTATGTTGAACTGCAAACCAGTTGAGACTCCAATGGATCCAAATGTCAAACTCTATCCAGGACAAGGGGAGCTGATAAACAATCCCGAGAGATATCGAAGACTTGTGGGAAAACTCAATTATCTCACTATCACTTGTCCAGATATATCATTTGTTGTGAGTGTAGTCAGCCAGTTCCTACAATCACCATGTGATAGTCATTGGGATGCCATTGTTCCAATTCTTCGATAAATTAAGGGAGCGCCATGCCAGGGACTGTTATATGAGGACAAGGGGAACTCCCAAATCATTGGCTTTACAGATGCAGATTGGGCTGGTTCACCAGATGATAGGCGATCCACATCTGGATACTGTGTTCTCATTGGTGGAAACCTAGTCTCTTGGAAAAGCAAGAAACAAATGTAGTTGCAAGGTCTAGTGCAGAGGCTGAGTATCGTGCTATGGCCCTAACAACTTGTGAACTCCTATGGTTGAAAGTTGAAACAACTTCTTCAAGAGTTGAAATTTAGGGACATAGATAAAATGGAGTTGGTATGTGATAACCAAGCAGCTATGCACATTGCCTCGAATCCAGTGTTCCATGAGAGGACCAAACATATTGAAATTGATTGTCACTTTATTAGAGAGAAAATTCAATTAGGATGTCTTGCTACTCGATTTGTCAATTCGAATGATCAACTGGCAAATATCTTCACTAAGTCTCTTAGAGGTCCTCGGATAAAATACCTATGTGACAAGCTTCTGTGAATAGTATTGAGAACATTATGTGAGACTTTTTGTGGTTTGGGAAGGGTGAGTTTAAGAAAGACAACTTGGTTAACTTGGAAATGTGTTGAAGGGAAAAGAAGGATGGTGGCTTGGGTCTAGGTAATATGGTGTCTAAAAACATCTCTTTAGTGGCAAAATGGCATTGGCATTTTCCTTTGGAACCTAATTCAATGTGGCATAGGGTGATTAAAAGCAAATACGGTGTTCAACAGACTGTTTAGGATGCTAACCTTAGAATTGGTGCTACGAATGCAAATCCTTGGAAATTTATGTCTCAGGTATATCAATCCTTTTCCTCCATGCTTTCTCTTCGTGTTGGAGATGGTACTCGTTTTTGTTTTTGGGAGGATCATTGGATTGGTGAATCTTATTTTCTTGAGCTTTTCCCTTGTCTCTATTGTTTATCATCTTTACATAATGCCCCAATTTCTAAATTTTTAATCCATCATGATGAACATACTTCTTGGAATTTTCATTTTTCTAGGAATTTTAATGATAAACTTGCTGATGATGTTACATTGTTAGAAATTCTAAGATGGGTAGCCTGGCCACCTTTTTCTTCATTGCGATGTGGCCAGGTTTATATGGAATCAAATGTTTGGCTACTTTGAATAGAATTGGGTTTGTCTTGTTGATTTGAGTACCTTTTTTGCTACCAAGTTTGTGGGCTTCGGGAGGAATGAAGACCGTAAAGCACTTTGGCATTGTGCAATTCTCGCTACTCTGCGGTGTCCGTGGATGGAGCAGAATGCTAGAGTCTTTAATAACAAATTTCTCTCACCTCATCTTTTCTGTGATAGAATAAATTTTTTGCTTTCCTCTGTGTTGCGTCGAATGGTTTGTTTAGCGCTATGAAGCACGTACACTCCAAAGTCTAAGCGTGTCGGGCACCGACACATTGGCTTCACATGTCGACACATGTCCGTACGTGTCCAACTTAAAATTAATTTTTTTCGCCTTAGACAAGCGTTGGACATGTCATGGGCATTGCTCATACATGGCAAAAGAGGTACAATGTGCGAGGTTTCATCATTTTTGGAGTTTTGACATTTCCCTTCCATTTGCTAAATGAAAACGTGTGTTTCATCTCCTGTATTCATTTTATCCTCTCTCTTATATGTATCTTCGACATTACCCTTCTCATCCACTCTTTTATCTTATTCAACTCTTTTCTTTTCTTCGACTCACTTCTTCCTTCACATTCGTTCATTCTTTCTAAAATTCTATTCTTCTTCTAATTCATTGGAATTATATATATATATATATATATATATATATATATTTCTATATATGCCATGTTGTGTCCTGTGATTTTAAGAATTTGATGTGTCCTCGTGTCCGTGTTTGTGTCAGTATCAGTGTCAGTGCTTCATAGGTTTAGAGGTGTATCCATTATAGATATCCAAAGAGATTAGAAAGCTTTATTAAGCTAGAGTTTTGTTCTTTCTTTTGTTGTTTTTTTTTTGTGTTTTTTAGGACTTATTGTCCTCCTCCTTGTAATCTCCTTGTTAATAATATTTCTTTTTCAATAAAAAAATGTCTATGGCCTCCTCATTCACACTCGGCTGATTTCGTGAATTAAGGCTCGATCATCAATTATGATTTCTTTGTCAAATAGGGCATCCAAGAGGTTCTACAATATATGGAAATGTTGCTTCTTCGAAAACACTAGACTGGTGTTCCAAATTAAGGCTTGATGTGGGCACCTAGATTCGTGAGCATGCCTAAGGGGTAAGTGAAGTCATGATGCCTAACATGATGGCCTATAGAAATTGGTGATTTCTATTAGCACCGACCAAGGGAACCCTATGGCTTGACATGTTACTTGCGTTTAAGCTAGTGTATAGTCCAACCCAAGCTTGAGCATGAGCATCTTGATTCTTAACTAGTTCTTCAACTCGTTTTCTAGTCAATTGACTACTTAATTTGATGGCACCCAAAATTTCATCAAAACAACGTTCCAAATTCTTTCTATCATCTTTTTGAGCTAACTAAAGGTCTGTTATGTGGTTGTACACTTTTGTTTTAAAATCAGGCAGGGGATTCTAATAATTGTTTAAGGTGTTTTTCGGCAAGGTTGGGCGGTGAACGTGGTTGGAAAGGGGTTAGGCTTTTGTAATACTTGATGTAGGACTAGTTAGAATAGAAGAAATAATGGGGGAGAAAGAAATAATGGAGGGAGAAAATTGGCTGATGAAAGGAGGAAGAGGGAGAAAGGAGAAATGGAGGGAGAAAATTGGCTGATGAAAGGAGGAAGAGGGGGAAAGGAGAAATGGAGGGAGAGGTGAGAACAACTTCTAGATATTATTTTCTATTCATCAAGTCTTAGTACAAGATAGAGAGGGCCTATATATAGGGAGCCCAAGACAAAACCATTAAAGTCAAATAACAATTTTCAACACAATAATAAAAGCACTATCTCCAACAAGATAATAAAAGCAAGCTATTTCCAATAAAATAATAAAAGCTTCAATATTCCATTCCATAGATAGCACTAATTCTTTTCTTTTTTCTAGAATATGTTTTCCACGATTTGTCATCATTATTTGATTTTCCATCAAAAGGTTTGGTTAAAATGCCAATAAACACTTTGGAATACATATTGTGGATTGAATATAATGATACTATTTATTGAAATAAACTCCACAAGATTTTTTTTTTGGCCTGGAATAAACTCCACAAATTGGGTATAAAAGGTTAAGAACTTACTCCCATTTTTCAAGTCTCAAAATCACCTATGCTATTCAAGTTGAATGGACTATTAGGACATCAATATGGTTACAAATGTATTCATAGGAAAGGGTAGTCAAGTTCTAAAAAAAAGGAGGAAAGGGTAGTCAAGGATTGATGGCTAAAAAGTAATGTCAAAATTTCAATGTACTCTATGCCAATTGTTTGTTTCATGGACAACTGGTCCTTTAAGCGCTACCTAGTTTTGAGTTTTTAGTGATGTTTTGTGGTTTTTGTTTTTGTGTTTATCAGGTAAAAGGTCTTTGTGCTTTTGCAGAGGCAAGATCGAAGGGAGATAGAAGGATTATGAGCATGAGATCTAAACACAGAAAAATTATCAGAACTTACTCCCATTAGATTAAAAAAGGATATTGATAAGAGAGAAAATAATATTAGTTTATATAGAGGATGAGAGATCCTGATTGAGAAAAACATAAAAGTAAAGAAAAGAAAAATCTAACTAAACAAAATCTTCAAACAAAAAATCATCTCTCAGAGAAGTTGAAGCGGGGGAAATTTAGCATTAAAAATTCATGCCTTCTACTCTAAGATAATATCTCTTTGTTTAGTCAATCATTCATTTTTTGCCTATCAAAATAGTCCATTGCCTTAAAGTCATGGTCACCTAAATTAGTAGCTGATATGACGTAAAACAGGGGTGCATGTGGCTGTAAAGTGTTAACTAATGATTTGGACTTCCTTTGGTGTCATTCTTCCTCTAATAATGTCATTGTGCTTGATTTTTCAAGATCCATTTGGTCTAACAATTTTATAAATCCAACAAATGATCCTGTTTGATGGTAAATAGCACTTGGCCAAGTTCAGATCATCAATTAATAGCCACATTTCTGTCATTTTAGTTAGTTTGTTGAGTGAGTTTTTTCACCAAAGGTGAGAGGCTATTTTGATTTGGGGAAAATGATTTATGTACTAAATTGATGAGCTTTATTTTTAGACAATCAGATTGAAAAGGGAGTATTTTTTAGGTGTTAAATTAAATCAGTAGTTTGCTTTTGTTTGAGGTGCAAAAGATTGAGTGCATATGAAATGGGTAAATGAGATTTTGGATCTTTGTTAGACTACAACACAAGAGGATAATAATTCTAATATTTAAAGTTACTTTATAACGTGATTGTAATCTGGGTTTTGGTTCTAATTATTAGCCATTTGGAGTTTTTCGTTCCATTTGTGTTTACATTTTGGGATATCTTTTCCCATGGTATCTATGTAGGATTAGCATATTATTTGAAGGAAGTATTCTGAAAAATGTAGAAGGAGAAGAAGAACAAAACGAAATGCAAAAGGGTGCTAATAATTCATTCTAGCAAAAAACATGCTATATGAATACAAAAAGTAGAAGTTTCTACCAACTCCTTGACTTGAGGACATGTACACCCTTTCCTAAAGCTGAAATATCATACCTACTGCCACACAACTAAACCAACTGTAAAACATCCAGCAATTACAAGATAAAATATTAAAAAAAAAATAGTAGGTTTGGTGTAGTGCATAGCTTTGAATCAGTAGACTTCTTCACTCCTCCTTGACGCAATAGCTATGTACAGCACTAAGCTTTTCTCTAAGTTCTTCAAATCTTTTCTTCTGCAGACCTTTGGTGAGAATATCTGCAAGTTGCTCCTCAACTGAGCAATGTAGCAACAATACTTCACCATCCCTTTCAGCTTCTCTAATTGCATGGTACTTGATTTTGATATGTTTGGTTTTTCCATGAAAAACATGATTTTTAACCATTGCCGCAGCAAATTTACTGTCACATAAAATTTCAGTAGGAGTCTTTTGTTGAAACTTCAAGTCAGACAAAACTTTCCTTAGCCATAAGGCTTAGTTTACAGCAGCAAAGGCAGCAATGGATTTTGCCTCTACAGTTGATTGTGCAACTAAGTCTTGCTTCTTTGAAGTCCAGCAAATGACTCAGGATCCAAGTGTGAAGCAATACCCTGAAGTGCTCATCAAGTCTTCAATTGATCCAGCCCAATCACTATCAGAAAACCCCAACAATTTTACATTAGAACTCCTCCTAAACAACACCCCACGAGTGAGAGTTCCCTGTATATACCTTAGCATCCTTTTTGCTTCCTTAAAATGATTTTCAGTTGGCATGTGCATGTATCTTGATAAAATGCTAGAAGCAAACATAATGTCAGGTCTAGTAACTCTGAAGAATCCATGGAGTTAGATCCATCAAAAGCTTGTAACTTCAACCCTTGGACTGATGGAGTGCTCACTGGTTTGTAGCCACTAAGTGAAAATTTCTTTAACAAATCTTATTTAAATTTCCTTTGGGAAATGAAAATGCCTTTAGAGAGTTGAGACATTTCTATTCCTAAGAAATATTTCATTTGCCCCAAATCATTCATTTCAGACATATTCTCCATTTGCTTTCTAAACTCATTAGCAGATTCCGAATTGCTTCCAGTGACAAGAATATCATCAACATAAATTGAGGCAATTAAAAGTTCAGCTCCCACCTGTTTCACATACAAAGTGGCTTCATTTGCACTTCTTTCAAATCCCAAATCAACCAAATACCCATCAATTCTTTCATACCAAGCTCTAGGGGCTTGTTTCAGCCCATATAGAGCCTTCTTCAACAAATACTCTTTGTCTGCATCATTTTAAACAACAGAGCCTTTAGGTTGCTCAACATAAATCCTCTCCTCAAGGACACCATTAAGGAATGCAAATTTCACATCTAATTTATAAACCTTCCATCCTTTATAGGCAGCAAGAGCTAGAAGCAGACTTATAGTATCAAATCGAGCTACTGGGGCGAAAGTCCCTGAAAAATCAACTCCTTGCTGTTGTGAGTACCCTTTCACTACTAATTTGGCTTTATGCTTATTGATTGAACCATCAGAATTTACTTTTAATTTAAAAACCCACTTGGTGCCAATTACTTGTTGATCACAAGGTCTATCAACAAGTACCCAAGTTTCATTCTTCTCTATCATGCCCAACTCTTCTTCCATCGCTGCTATCCATTCAGGGGATTGCAAGACTTGTTTCACTGTAGTAGGTTCTGAAATGGCAACATTGCATCTGCTATAAATGTCTTGTAAGCTTCGAGTGCCTTGTACAACATAGTTCTCATCATCTGAGTCTTCCTCAAGTGTTTCAACTTGGTCTTGTGACCCATCTAAAATCTAGTTGATGTGTTCCGTCATTTTATCCCAATTCCACCTTCTATTTTCATCAATCTTTACACTTATGCTTACATAGACTTTTTCAGTTTTGGGATTTAAAACTCTATAGCCCTTTGAAGTTGAGCTATAGCCAACAAGAACACCCACTTCAGCTCTTTGATCCAATTTATCCCTTTTTACATCTAGTATGTGAGTGTAACTGATGTTGCCAAAGATCTTCAAGTGTGCCGCTGATGGTTCGATACCTGTCCAGACTTCGTAAGGAGTTTTTCCATTAACAGCATTGGTTGGCAATTTATTCTGCAAATACACAGCAGCATTAACTGCTTCTGCCCATAAGTTTTTTGGTAATTCCTTCTCAAGCAACAAGCATCTTGTAACGTCCTAGTTTCTTAACGGAAATTTAATAATCTAATTGCGGAATTAAGTTCCTAACCTTATTCTTTAAGGAAGACGGGTCCAATTTTATTTTTCTTTTAAGAAATTGTTAGTGTTTATCCCAAGGATCCCTTTCTTACTGTTTGGTTATTTAACCTGAGAAACTAGAAGTTACGTATGTGACATTCCAAACATTCATACATACATATCCTAGAGACCAGCAGGGTGAGGACTTAGCCTCCACATAACATACATATCCAGTGAGCATACATATTCATATTGGCACGCAGGCCATGGTAAGTGGTGAGTAAGGCTCGCAGGCCGTCAAAAAGTATGGCATGCAGGCTAGAGTCAAAAAGTCATAGCTCACAAGCTGGTATACTATACGTCAGTCTACTATTATGCCAAAAAGTAAGGTAAATGTGTCCATTCCTAAACAGGAGGAATGGGCAGGACGTCCACAGGCTCATAGAATAGGACTCTCAGCTTCCTCATAATGCTGAAGTGCCCAAAGAACGGCACCTCCACCCATGCTATCTCGACCTCAAGTATCATATGAAACCTGGCCATCTGAACATACTAACGTAATGAGATAATAATCCCAGTAACGATGATTACCAGTTTTTCCAAAACCATTAGTAGTCCAATTGCATTACAAAGAATACATAAAATCTTCCATTTCATATATTTTAGAATCATATACAGCATACATCAGTATACTAATCAGATTCATATCAATTACAAGATATTTCCATCAATTGTGAAGAACCACACAGAAAGCCCAATCATGCAGTATAATTCACAATTATTCCCAATATGCGTTTTTTCACCCAGACATGCGGTTCATCACACATACAACTCAAATATACATTTTGTCACACAGACAACTCAGATATACATTTTGTCACACAGACAGGTAATTTTTCACAAAGACATGTAGTTTGTCACACAGACTAGGGTCACATAGACATTTCGGACCTCACACAGATGATCCAATTAATTGACATAAACAATTACCAGTAGTCACACAGACTAGGGTCACACATACCAATATAAATCATGAAATAGGATAAAACATTCCATCACACAGATCGGAATGGCCAAAGTAAGCAACTGGTATTATCTAACATCCAAAGCGTCCCTTGGTGTGCGCAAAAAGTTAGAACCATGGGATCATCAGCACCCGGTATTGGGTCTTTCCCCACTATCTGCTAGAACCCACTTCCCAAACGCACTTCTAGCCAGATAATGTGTCCTTTCACTTGTTTAAGTTTTCCAAAATCAAGGTAATGTTTATTTCAATTAACTCATTATTTTCTTTCACCAAATGACAGATATAATCATTTAATTGCATCGTAGCAAATGACGACATCCCAGATGCCAAAAAATCTCATAACAAGTGCCAAGTTACACTAGCACATGCATTTCATGCTTAAAAACTTTCCATAATGAATGGATGCCACAAACTTAAAGCAGAACTAGGCATCATGCTTCTCTTTGTTGCAAAAGCTACCAAGTCAACACATAACTTGAAATGCAACCAACAGTCGTAATTTCACATTCAAGCATCAAAATCACATCATGAGCATGCCAAATCACAATATAGTGATAACTCATAACTGAAGCATCAGACCAGTAGGAAAAACTAGAGTTTTGGCCCCAAATGAATCAAAAGATATGATTTTGGCCCCTGTTTATGCTTAGGTTCATTTTTTAGCACTAATTCACATCATAACTCATCAATTTCAGAATGCATAGCATATATACTATCTCAATCATGCCAAGACAGAATATGCATCAAAGAATCATCCAGAAATGCACAGATTTCATCAAACAAAGAAAAAGGTAATTTGATTACACTTTAATCCCTATGAATACCTATTTTTAGCATATCCTATTTTTTTAAGACCAAGGAGCAACATACTTCAACTTAGAACAACAAATATAGCATGCATGATCAATTTCCCAGTCAGAAATCATATCAGATTTGTCATTTTGACTAAAACAGCAAAAATATAGGTTTTTATTACAGTTTAGTCCCTACAGCATCTAACTTGAGCAAATTGACATTTTCAGGACTTCAAACTTTGCAACATGATTTTAAACAGTAAGAGCACACCGTAAAAGTACTTTTCATACAGCAAAACTCATCAAAAAAGTCAACTTGCAAGATAAAGTGACTTATGGCCAGATATTTTCAATTCAGTCCTTACAGCAACTTAGTTGGACCAAATTGCATTTTCATAAGCTCAAACTTTGCAGCATGATTCTAAGCAGTAAAACTACATTGTAAAAGTACTTATCATGCATCACAATATACCAGGAAAGCCACTTTGCAATATTAGGTGAATTTCAGCAAATTACTATCAATTCAGTCCTTTTGACATGCACTTTTCTTTAAATAAAAACCAAACCCAAATCCAAGGTTATAACTAGCAACTTAGCTTCATTTCAGATATGCGACAAGTTTCAAAACTTAAAGAAACAACTTTTCTCTAGTAGAAACCTCTCAGGGCAGAAACGAATGCATAAAATCCTCAATCATGCCAAGCAAGAGTGAAATGTCATTTTTCATGTTAAAATCCAGTTTCTTACCATAACCAAAACTAAAATCCATATTAAAAGATGGTCCTTAATCAATCTGATTTTGGAAAATGAAATTGCCTCTTTTACGTATTGAACCCGAGGCCACAAATCCAGACATTTGCAAATACATACTTCTTTCATTCACTTTCTTAAGCCTTAAGATATTGTCATTTTCGAAATCCACTTCAGCCATAACCATTTTCAACTGTTAAATACACTCTTTCACACACCAGCAAACTCAAGTTCATTGTAGTTGAGAGAATTGACAGCTCAAAACATAATCCACATGATTCTTTCTCAGTTTAATTCTTAAAATGATGAAATCATATTCCTATAAGTAAAAATCATGCATCTCTAAATTTTTTACCCATTTCATATTTAGTCAAAGCTTTCACACAACAAGTTTACAGCCTTAGAGTCAATTCACAACAAGAAATTTCATCATAAAACCAGATTTAGAGACCATTTGATTTCACCAAAGAGACTTGAATATCACATGCTCAAAGTATTGTAGCAGAAACTTTAAACCAAGGAAAACATCATCAAAACTATCAATTCACAACTTCAATTTACACATAATTATGTGTACTTTCATCCCTAATGAGCTCAAGAACCCAAATTATCAAAACATGCAGAATTGAATACAAAAACATAATCGAATGAAAAATAGAGTTCTTGTGTGAACAGTAACTTTTCGAGCTACATAACACTCAAGATTCAACTCCAAGGTTACATGCAAGCTATGTTTAAGATTTCTTATTGTCTTAGATTTCATTTGCCTATTTACACGCAACAATCCATCAAGTAAGGAGTTTAAAATCCTCATTTAATTCAAAGAAGGTCAAGATGAAAACAAAAAAAATCACAGTAAGCTTAAATCAAATTTCTCAAGGCTTATACCACCAAATTGGTGGATGCTTTTCCTTAAACTCAGTCCCATAAGCATAAGGGAAGGGTAACCGTACGTTACCTCAACTCAGTAAGTTCTGAAATTGACAAGAGATGCATAAGAGAAAGCTTCTTCCTGCGGGTTGTTCTCTTGAAGTCAACAATTCTAAGTTCCTCTTTGCTCTCGGTTTCTTCCAGCTCCAAACCTAAATTTCGACTCCAATCTCTCCTTGAGCTCTCTGGCTACTCTCTCTATCTCTCTTTCAGTTGGTTGTATCTGGTTCGATGTGTGGGTCTTGGTCGGTTATAAGGCTTTTCTTAATGGGTAAGTTGTTGATGATGCACAAGGTGATGCATCATTTCCATTGAGGTGGCAGCCATATGGCTAGATTTTTATGGCATTTAGACACCTAAGGTGCTGAGGGTGCTCCAGCTTATCTCAATTGCTAAGTGGTCCTTCGATTTCTAGTGGTTTAAAGGTGGATTGACCATTCTAGAATTCATTTCAATTTAGTCCCTAAATTTCTACTAGAGAAAATTTAGGGTTTTCATCTATTTCTTATGTTTGATTACCCTCATTTTAGGTCTTAATTTACTTCTAAGGTGTTTTCACAAAATAATTAGGTGTCTAGTTATTTTTCCTGATTTTATATGAATTTATTTGTATTAACTTTATGTAGTTATTTTTTTTATTTGGTCCCTAGGTTTAAGATAGGCTTTTCTAACCTTCTTTAGCTAAGTCTTGGGTCACTAAACTTCCTACTCACTCTTTAGCTAAGCTATTAAACCTCTAATTGCAAACACAAGGCAAGTCATTAAGCAAAAATCCACAAAACTAGTTTTTAAGTTCAAGTCTAATTAACCCTAATTTAGTTAGGATTTTACAATTCTCACCCACCCCTTAAAGAAATTTTGTCCTCAAAATTTGAGACATACCTGTAAATAGTGCCGGGTATTGTTGCCTCATATCTTCCTCTCATTCCCAAGTGATCTCCTGAGTTGAAACATCTTGCCATAGCACTTTCACCAATGGGACAACTTTACTCCGAAGTTGTTTATTTTCAAACTCAAGGATTCTCACAAGAATAGATGGATAACTTAATTTTATTGGCTTAGTTTTTAACACATGAAGTGGGTCAGGAGTGTCTTTACGGAGTTGTGACACGTGGAAGACATCATAAAGGTGAGATAATTTGGGTGGTAAGGCTATTTGATATGCCATGGGACCAATTCTCTTAAGAATTTAGTAAGGTCCAATGAATCGCGGATGCAACTTTCGCGCTTTTAGTGATCTTCCTATGCCTGTCATTGGGGTAACTTTGAGGAATACATGGTCTCTCCGATTGAACTCTAAGGGTCTCCTTCTCTGATTAACATAGTTTTCCTGCCTATGTTGGGCTATACTCATCTTATCCTTAATCATACGAATATGGTCTGTAGTTTGTCGAACTATGTCAGGTACTAACACTCTCTCTTCCCCTATCTAGTCCAACACAAAGGTGACCTATACTCTCTTCCATACAAGGCTGCATATGGTGCCATGTCTATACTAGAGTGGTGACTATTGTTATAAGCAAACTCTACCAAAGGTAGATAGGTATCCCAAGTGCCTTCTTGCTCCAGTGTACAAGATCGAAGCATATCCTCAAGAGTTTTAATGGTTCTCTCTGACTGGCCATCAGTCTGAGGATGATATGCCATACTAAACCTCTATTGTGTTCCTAATACTCTCTGCAAGGCTTGCCAGAATCGTGAAGTGAATCTGGGGTCTCTTTCAGATACTATACTAGTGGGCACTCCATGAAGTCTCACTATCTCTCGAATGTAGATTTGTGCTAGTTTCTCTAAGTAAAAGGTGAATTTTATTGATCACATGCCTTAGAAATTTTACTTCTTCTAACCAAAAGTCGCACTTTTCAAATTTGGCGTATAAATGTTCCTCTCTTAGTAATTGCAACATCGTTGCAAGATGTTCTTGATGCTCTTCTTCACTCCTTGAGTAAATCAAGACGTCATCAATGAACACCACAACAAAATGATCTAAATAGGGTCAAAAGATGTGATTCATGTAATCCATGAATATCGCAGGGGCATTGGTAAGTCCAAATGGCATCACTAAGAACTCATAGTGGCCATATCTTGTCCTAAACGCAGTTTTAGGAATATCTTCCTTTCTAACCCTAATTTGGTGGTACCCTGATCACAAATCTATCTTGGAAAATATTTTCGCTCCTCACAAGTGATCCAATAGGTCATCTATTCAAGGCAATGGGTACTTATTCTTTATGGTTACCTTGTTCAGTTGCCTATAGTCAATACAGAGTCTTTAACTACCGTCCTTCTTTTTAACAAAGAGGACTAGAGCTCCCCAGGGTGATACACTCAGTCTAATAAACTCCTTGCCTAGCAAGTCATCTATTTAGGTCTTTAGCTCTTGTAATTCAGGTGGAGCCATGCGGTATAGTGTAATCGATATAGGTCATGTTCTAGGCATAAAGCCAATGGTAAATTCTATTTCTCGCTCAAGGGGTAACTTAATTATTTCACTAGGGAAAACATCATTGAAATCCCTAACTACTGGGATTCGACTTAACTTCTCATCTAAGCTCATAGTTCTAGACTCATCCACACTAGTTTTACAGGCATTTAGATAGATCACAGATTTAGCAGCACAATCTAAAACAACACAATTCATAGACAACCAATCCATTCCTAAGATAACATCCATAGTGGTCATAGGCAAACGAATAAGATTGGCATAAAACAGTTTAGAATTAATCTCAACAGGGCAATTTATACAGACATGGGTAGCAATCAAACATTTCCCCAAAGAGGTGGAAACATTCAAATCATATGGCAAAAGTTCAACAGGCAAGTCTAGGTTTTTGACACACAAATCAGAAATTAATGAATGTGTAGCTCTTGAGTCAAGTAGAATTTTAAAAGTAGTGTCTTTAATCTTACCCGATCCCTCTATGAGTTCCTCAGTTTGTTTATCGAAATCTCCATCTAGAGCAAAGACTCTCCCAGTAGCTTGTGCTCGGTTCCCATTGCCTGCAGGGTCCTTGACCCTGCAATCTCGAGCAAAGTGTCCTGGTTTCCCACAGCGATTACAGTTCAGGTTCCTACAAGTTTGATTAGGATAGTGATCCCTATTACACCTATTGCAGTGAGGGCGATTCCCTGTGTAGGAGTGGATATTCTAGTATTCCCTTGGGTAGGTTTGAAGTTCTTCTTTTCGACACTCAGGTTATTTCGAGATTTCTTAGTAAATCTCTGTGCTATTTGGGCCTTATCACTCAGGTTCTTGGTAATTTTGCCGCATTTATTGGTCAACTCGGCATATTTCTTTATTTCTAATGGGGCAACTAGGGACTTCATGTTCAGGTCTAACCCAGCTTCAAACTGAGACACCTTCCAGCATCATCTTGCCTAAGCCTCAAGTAAGTAGAGAATTTGGCTAGTTCCTCAAATTTGGCTAAGTATTCCTCATATGGCCTACCCCTCTGCCTCAGTTGGAGAAATTCAATCTCCTTCTCCTTCTTCACACTCTCAAGAAAGTACTTCTCTAAGGTATTCCTAAAGACTTCCCAGGTGATCTGGGTGTTTCTACTTTCCAGTAACTGTTTGGCTCCTCGCCACCAGTACTCAGCTTCTCCTTGTTGGTGGTAGGCTACAAAGATTACTTTCTGCTGGTCAGGAGTATTAAGTACACTAAAGATTTTCTCTATCTCCCTCAACCATTCTTCAGCTACTACAGGGTCATAGGTACCATTGAATACAGGAGGTCTTGCCTATTGAAATTCAGCCAATCTTAGGTAGTTAGAATTACCCTCATTATTCCCATTATCTTGATTATCATGGTTGTGGGTATGATTATTATTCTGGGCTTGCCAGAGTACCTCTGTAGTGGGTGAAGCTTGGTCTCTCATTGCTTGTGACATGTTCTCAAATACATGTACCATATGATGAATCGTGTCACTCTCAAAGTTCCTAGTGTCAGCTGTTCTCCGGGTATTTTCCATAGCTTTCTGCTACACAAGAACATCACTGAGGTGATCAATCTCAATAATATTATTAAATAGAGAAAAGTACAACAAATAAAGGAGACTTGCTACATCCTAAAGTTTCCAAATAGAACACAGATCTAAGTCACTCAACTGTCTAGATCAGTTAAACTTATCAAACCCAAAATTCTATCTGGACCATTCTACCTATGAAACAGTAGAGTTCTATTAACTGTGCTCTAATACAAAAAATGTAACGTCCTAGTTTGTTAACTGTATTTAATTAATCTAATTGCAGAATTAAGTTCCTAACCTTATTCTTTAAGGAAAACGGGTCCAATTTTTTTTCCTTTAAGAAATGGTTAGTGTTTATCCCAAGGATCCCTTTCTTATTGTTTGGTTATTTAATTTGAGAAACTAGAAGTTACGTATGGGACATTCCAAACATTCATACATACATATCCTAGAGACTAGCAGGGTGAGGACTTAGCCTCCATACAACATACATATCCAGTGAGTCATACATATCCGTATTGGCATGCAGGCCATGGTAAGTGGTGCGTAAGGCTCGCAGGTTGTCAAAAAGTATGGCATGTAGGCCAGAGTAAAAAATTCATAGCTCACGGGCTGGTATACTACACGTCAGTCTACTAGTCTGCCAAAAAGTAAGGTAAATGTGTCCATTCCTAAACAGGAGGAACAGGCAGGTCATCCACATGCTCACCGAATAGGACTCTCAGCTCCTCATAACGCTGAAGTGCTCAAAGAACGGCGCCTCCACCCATGCTATCTCGACCTCAAGCATCAGATGAAACCTGACCATATGAACATACTAATGTAATGAGATAATAATCCCAGTAACGATGATTACCAGTTTTTCCAAAAACGTTAGTAGTCTAGCTGCATTACAAGGAATACAAGAAACCTTCCCTTTGCATATATTTTACAATCATATACAACATACAACAATATACTAATCAGATTCATATCAATTACAAGATATTTCCATCAATTGGGAATGTAAGACAATGACTTAGAGAATATTATGTCTTGCTATTTCTGGGAAGAGTTACATGTATATATACAGAAAAAGTAACCAGCCTCATAAATACACATCTAACTAACAACTACCTATACCCATACATCTGACATAATATAATATACACATAAAACTGACATAATATGATATATATGTATATAACTAACACTCCCCCTCAAGTTGGAGCATAGATATTAATCATGCCCAACTTGTTACAAATATAATCAACCCGCACTCCATTTAGAGCTTTAGTGAAGATATCTCCTAATTGTTCTCCGGTCTTTACATATGCTGTGGTAATCACCTTTTCCTCAATCTTTTCACGAACATAATGGAAGTCAATCTCAATGTGTTTGGTTCGTTCATGAAAGACTGGATTAGAGGCAATGTGAATTGCAGCCTTATTATCACACCACAACTTAGCTGGTAATGAAACCTTTAACCCAATTTCTACCAAAAAGTGTTGTATCCACATAATTTCACTAGTCGTTTGAGCCATCGCTCTGTATTCAGATTCTGCACTTGAACGGGAAACAACATTCTGTTTCTTACTCTTCCATGAGATTAAGTTACCCCCCCCCACAAATACACAATATCCTATTGTTGATCTTCGGTCTGCCTTGGATCCTCCCCAATCTGCATCAGAGAAGCACTCAATACTAGTGTGCCCATTATTTCCATATAATAGTCCTCGTCCCGAGGCACCCTTCAAATAGCACAAGATTTGTTCCAGGGCTTCCCAATGCTTGACTGTTGGGAATGCCATAAACTGGCTTACGATACTCACAAACTAGGCAATATCAGGCCGGGTAACTGTGAGATAATTTAATTTCCCAACCAATCTCCTATATCTCTCAGGATCATCAAATAGTTCACTGTCATCTTTAAGAAGTTGCAGGCCTGGGGTCATTGGTGCATTGCAAGGTTTAGCACCTAATTTCCCTGTTTCTGCTTGTAAGTCAAGAACGTATTTTCTTTGAGACAAGAAAATACCTTTCTTACTTCTTGTGATTTCAACTCCCAAAAAATATTTCAAGGGCCCCAAGTCCTTTATCTGAAACTGGGACTGAAGAAACAACTTTAGTGAAGAAATGACAGACTCATCATTCCCTGTAATTATAATATCATCCACATATACCACTAAGAGGATGATACCTGAATCAGTCTTCTTATAAAATACAGAGTGATCACATTTGCACTTAAGCAACTCATATTACATTACTACTGCACTGAACCGGCCAAACCAAGCATGAGGGCTTTGCTTCAATCCATACAAAGACTTATGGAGGTGACACACCTTCTCACACTCCTCTTGAGCAACAAACCCAGGTGGTTGCTCCATATAAACTTCTTCTTGAAGGTCACCATGGAGGAAAGCATTCTTGATATCCAGTTAATGCAAAGGCCAATCATAGGTAGCAACCATAGAGATAAAGATTTGGACAGAAGTAAGTTTGGCCAGAGGAGAAAAAGTGTCAGAATAATCAATTCCATAGGTTTGTGCGTACCCTTTGGCAACGAGGCGGGCCTTAAGACAAGCAACAGAACCATCAGGATTAACCTTGACCGCAAACACCCATTTACATCTAATGGCTTTCTTCCCTATTGGTAAATCCACTAATGACCACGTGCCATTTTGATTAAGGGCCATCATCTCCTCAACCATTGCTTAACGCTAACCAGGATGAGAGAGAGCCTCATGAACAGTACGAGGAAGTGAAACTGTGTCTAGAGAAGCAATGAAAGAACGAGAAAGAGGAGATAAATGATCATAAGAAACAAAAGAGGAAATTGAATAAGTACATTGGTGTTTACCTTTACGAAGAGCAATGGGAAGATCAAGACCAGGGTCAGGTTCTGACACGATTGGATCCGACGACAAAGGAGAAGGTGGATGGCATGAGTCCGGAGTTGGAGCAATGATCTGTTGTGGACGTCTGGAATATACCTATGTAATTGGAGGTCGTGGATCCATGGATGGGTGATAGACCAACAATTCATCATCATCATCGGTCTCCCCCTGTTTAGAATCCTCCAAAGAAGAAGGAAAGAAAGGTACAGTTTCATGAAATGTAACATCGGGAGACACAAGATATTTATTTAGAACAGGAGAAAAACATCTATACCCTTTCTGAACTCGAGAATAACCAAGGAAGACACACTTGATAGACTTGGGATCAAGTTTTGTCTGATGGGGTCGAACATCGTGAACAAAACAAGTGCAACCGAAAATCCTAGGCTCAATAGGAAACAATGATTTAGAAGGAAAAGGCACACTATAAGGAATCTCACCATTGAGAACGGAGGAAGGCATATGGTTAAGTAGAAAGCAAGCTGTGGAAACAGCATCAGCCCAAAAAGGTTTAGGAACCTTCGTCTGAAAAAGTAGGGCCCTAGCAACTTCACGTAAGTGTCTATTCTTTCGTTCAACAACACCATTTTGAGGTGGTGTATCAACACAAGAAGTTTGGTGAAGTATGCCATGTTGTGTCATGTAAGATTGAAATGAAGCAGAAAGATATTCTTTGGCATTGTCACTACATAAGGTATGCACAGAGACATTGAATTGAGTTTTAACTTCAGTACAAAAGTGAGAAAATAATTCAGACCGGTTCTTCATTAAATATAACCAAGTAACACGAGAATAATCATCAACAAATGTTACAAAGTATTTAAAACCAGAGTTTGACAAAACAGCACAAGGACCCCAAACATCAGAATGAACTAATTCAAAAGAGGACGCAGCCCGCTTATTGACGGGAGATGCGAAAGGGAGACGATGATGTTTAGCAAACTAACATGATTCACAATCCAAAACAGACAAATTATTGAACTGAGGATAAAGTTTCTTAAGGGAAGACAGTGAAAGGTGACCTAAACGACAATGTACTTCAAACGGAGAGAGAACACTCGAACATGCCACAGGTCTCGGCACTTGCGACTCCAGAACATACAGACCCCCAGACTCATGCCCACTACCAATAATCCACTGCGTCGTAAGATCCTAAAACAAGCAATGGTCAGGAAAAAAATGAGATAACATAATTTAGTGAGCGAGTCAGCTTACTGATGGAGAGTAAGTTATATGAGAAATTAGGCAAACTCAACACAGAAGACAGTGAAAAAGATGGAATAGGATGGACAGTCCTAGAACCAAGAGCAAGAGACTGGGAACCATCAGCTAAGGTAACATTAGAGACAGATGTATAAGGTTTGAAAGACGAGAAAACTTGTGGATTACCTGTCATATGTTCTGTGGCTCCAGAATCAATGACCCATTTAGAAGCAGAGGAAAGTAAACATGTAGTGGATTTACCTGACTCAGCAATTGCGGTGACATGTGATTCAGTGGATGGAGTAGAGGATTTCAAAAATCCCTGATATCGAGCATATTCCTCGGTTGGAACAACAACCTTATTTTCGGATGAAGACTGAGTATAAGCAATATTTGCTGTATGGGACCTCTGCTTCTTCTGAAGCTTCTTACAGTTACGCTTGGTATGTCCTGGTTCGTGGCAATAAAAACACACAATTCCTCCTGATTCCTGACTGCGACCACCATTATTATGTGCGCCAAATGGTCTATCGCCACAACGTCGATTTAAATCACCATGTCCTATAAGTGCACTAACATTATTAACAAGTTGTGAGTGAGCACCTTCAGTTTGTCGCACTCGAGTATAAATCTCTTCTAGAGAGTTAACCTCAGTGCTAACAAGGATTTGTGTCTTGACCCCCTCATATTCTGGTGGAAGACCAGAGAGCCAACTCATAACTACCATTTGTTGTCTTTGTTTTATCTGGACTTTGATATCAGTGGTTAATGGCAATAGAGTATTCAACTCTTCATACGGCTTTTTGAACTCCATAAAATAAGTCATGAGAGACTTATCCTTCTTCTCAGGATGATAGAAGGCTGTGCACACATCATAAGCACGCGAAAGATTCCCTTTACTGGAATAGACAAACTCCAAGTAATCCATTAGTTCTTTAACCAAATCACAATGATTAATAAATGGAAGTACCTCAGGAGCAATGGTGTTTCGAATCAATCCGAAAAGCTTGTGATCATCAAGCAGCCAAGCTCTCTTTTTATCATCCTCGGGAGGATGTTTAAGATTATCCTCTTTCTCAATACTTTGAAGGTACATTTTAATTGTCTTAGCCCATTCCAAATAATTTGAGGAAGTAAGCTTGTGCTCCGTGATCCTACTACTTACGGGACCATCACTGATAGCATTAACCTTACTGTTTGCCTTTTTTTTTTTTAAATACTCAAGGCAGCAACACAACTCAAATAGTAATGGAGTATCAACAAATACTAGTGTTAAAAGCAATTAATCGGTGATGAAGAAACTAGAGATGCTATGACCCAATACTGAACTTATGAAATAACACCTCAAACCTCAACAAATCACCAAGAAAAAAAAAGCTTCTGAACCTCATGTAACAGCAAGAAGGAGAAGCAGTGGCTAATGTAACAGCAAAACAGAGTCACCACTAAGCTAGCCCGCACCTAAAACGGAGTCAAAACTGCCGTGAGACACCACCAATGGCTTAGACGGTCGTCGGAGATCCAATCCCATCAACGATGAACGGATTCCGGCAGTTGGAAGACGGCGCGTGGCCTTCACGTGCCATGCACCACATAAGCTTGAGGAGGCTCGTGAGCCTCATGCGCTGCTCCGCTGCTCACCGGCGGCTTTTGCTCCTTCCCTCAATGGAGGTGATGTACACCTCCAACTTTTTTGGTGACCTCTACAAGCGCACAGCTACAGCACTTAACAGACACAAAACAGAGGCACCAGACTAGACGAGGAACACAGAGGTAGAAGCAAAATAGAGCTCTGATACCATGTAAGACAATGACTTAGAGAATATTATGTCTTGCTATTTCTGGGAAGAGTTACATGTATATATACACAGAAAAAGTAACTAGCCTCATAAATACACATCTAACTAACAACTACCTATACCCATACATCTGACATACTATAATATACACATAAAACTGACATAATATAATATATATGTATATAACTAACAGGGAAGAACCACACAGAAAGCCCAATGATGCAGTTTAATTACTATTCCCATTATACGGTTCGTCACATAGACATGCGGTTCGTCACACAGATATCTCAAATATACATTTTGTCACACAGACAGGCAGTTTGTCACACAAACAACTCAGATATACATTTTGTCACACAGACAGGTAATTTGTCACACAGACACTTCAGACCTCACACAGATGATCCAATTAATTAACATAAACCATTACAAGTAGTCACACAGACTATGATCACACAGACCAATTTGTCACACAGACCAATATAAAATCATGAAATAGGACAAAACATTCTGTCACACAGATCAGAATGGCCAAAGTAAGCAACTGGTATTATCTAACATCCAAGGCGTCCCCTGGTGTGCGCAAAAAGTTAGAATCATGGGATCACCAGCACCCTGTACTGGGTCTTTCCCTACTATCTGCTAGAACCTATGTCCCGGACGCACTTCTAGCCAGATAATGTGTCCTTTTAACTTGTGTAAGTTTTCCAAAATCATAGTAATGTTTATTTCAATTAACTCATTATTTTCTTTCACCAAATGACAGATATAATCATTTAATTGCATCGTAGCAAATGACGACATCCCAGATGCCAAACAATCTCATACATAGTGCCAAGTTACACTATCACATGTATTTCATGCTTAAAAACTTTCCATAATGAATGGATGCCACAAACTTAAAGTAGAACCAAGCATCACGCTTCTCTTTGTTGCAAAAGCTACCAAGTCAACACATAACTTGAAATGCAAGCAACAATCATAATTTCACATTCAAGCATCAAAATCACATCATGAGCATGCCAAATCACAATATAGTGATAACTCAAAACAGAAGCATCAAACTAGCAGGAAAAACTAGAATTTTGGCCCCAAAAGAATCAAAAGATATCATTTTGGCCCCTATTTATGCTTAAGTTCATTTTTGAGCACTAATTCACATCATAACTCATCAACTTTAGCATGCATAGCATATATACTATCTCAATCATGCCAAGACAGAATATGCATTAGAGAATCATCCAGAAATGCACCGATTTCATCAAACAAAGAAGAAGGTAATTTTATTACACTTTAATCCCTATGAATAACAATTTTTAGCATATCGTGTTTTTTAAGACCAAGAAGCAACATAATTCAACTTAGAACAACAAATATAGCATACATGATCAATTGCCCAATCAGAAATCATATCAGATTTGTCAGTTTCATTAAAACAGCAAAAAGTAGGTTTTTATTTCATTTTAGTCCCTATAGCATCCAACTTAAGAAACTTGACATTTTCAGGACTTTAAACTTTGCAGCATGATTTTAAATAGTAAGAGCACACTGTAACAGTACATTTCATACAGCAAAACTCATCAGAAAAGTCAACTTGCAAGATAAAGTGACTTATAGCAAAGTATTTTCAATTCAGTCCTTATAGCAACTTAATTTGACCAAATTGCATTTTCAGAAGCTCTAACTTTGCAGCATGATTTTAAATAGTAAAAGCACATTGTTAAAGTACTTATCATGCTGCACAAAAAACCAAAAAAACCATTTTGCAAGATAAGGTGAATTTCAGCAAAATACTATCAATTCAGTCCTTTCGACATGCACTTTTTTTAAATAGAAACCAAACTCAAATCCAAGCTTATAACTAGCAACTGAACTTCATTTCAGATATGTGGCAAGTTTTAGAACTTAGAAAACAACTTTTCTCTAGTAGAAACCTCTCAAGGCTGAAAAGAATGCATAAAATCCTCAATCATGCCAAGAAAGAGTGAAATGCTATTGTAAAGTAAAATTGTCTCTTTAAATATTGAACCCGAGGCAACAAATCCAGAAGTTTGCAAATACATACTTCTTTTATGCTCTTTCTTAAGCCTTAAGATATTGTCATTTTTGAAATCCACTTCAGCCATAACCATTTTCAACTGTTAAATACACTCTTTCACACACCAGCAAACTCAAGTTCACAGTACTTGAGAGAATTCACAGCTCAAAACAGGATCCACATGATTCTTTCTCAGTTTAATTCTTAAAATGATGAAATCATATTCCTATAAGTAAAAATCATGCATCTCTGAATTTTTTACCCATTTCATATTTAGCCAAAGCTTTCACGCAACAAGGTTACAACCTTAGAGTGAATACACAGCAAGAAATTTCATAATGAAACCAGATTTAGAGACCATTCAGTTTCACCAAATAGACTTGAATATCACATGCTCAAAGTATTGTAGCAGAAAATTTAAACCAAAGCAAACATCACCAAAACTATTAATTGACATCTTCAATTTACACCTAATTAAGTGCACTTTCATCCCTAGTGAGCTCAAGAACCCAAATTATTAGAACATGCAGAACTGAATACAAAAATAGAATCGAATGAAAAATAGAGTTCATGTGTGAACATTAACTTTTCGAGCTATATAACTCTCAAGATTCAACTACAATGTTACATGCAAGCTACGTTTAAGATTTCTTATTGTCTTAGCTTTCATTTGCCTATTTACATGCAACAATCCATCAAGTAAGGAGTTTAGAATCCTCATTTAATTCAAAGAAGGTCAAGATGAAAATAGGAAAATCAGAGCAAGCATAAATCAAATTTCTCAAGGCTTATACCACCAAATTGGTGGATGCTTTTCCTTAAACTCAGTCCCATAAGCATAAGGTGCTGCGAGTGCTCCAACTTATCTCAATTGCTAACTGGTCTTTCGATTTCTAGTGGTTTAGAGGTGGATTGACCATTCTAGAATGCCTTTCAATTTAGTCCCTGAATTTCTACTAGAGAAAATTTAGGCTTCTCATCTATTTCTTATGTTTGATTTCCCTCATTCTCTGTCTTAATTTACTTCTAAGGTGTTTTCACAAAATAATTAGGTGTCTAGTTATTTTTCCTGATTTTATTTTATTTTATATGAATTTATTTGTATTAACTTTATATAAAGTTATTTTTCTTTAAATTTGGTCCCTAGGTTTAAGATAGGGTTTTCTAACCTTCTTTAGCTAAGTCTTGGGTCACTAAAGTTCCTACTCACTCTTTAGCTAAGCTATTAAACCTCTAATTGCAAACACAAGGCAAGTCATTAAGAAAAAATCCACATAATCACTTTTTAAATTCAATCCTAATTAACCCTAATTTAGTTAGGATGTTACACATCTAGCAATATTCATAATTGATTTGTTTTTCGTCTCACTCACACCATTTTGCTGACGGGTGTATTTGACATTAAGTTGATGAGGAATCCCTTCCTTTTGCAAGAACTCTTTAAATTGAGAAGAAACATACTCAGTGCCATTGTCTGATCTTAAAGTCTTTATCCTTCAAGTGCTCTAGTTCTCAACTGTAGCTTTGAAACTTTGAAATGTAGGAAGGACCTCTAATTTGTTCTTGAGAAAGAAAACCTAGCAATACCTTGAAATGTCATCAATAAACAAAAGGAAATAATTGCTGCCATTATAAGACAATGTGCTCATAGACCCACACACATCAATATGAATTAATTGAAGCTTCTCGGTTGCTCTCCAAGCGTGATTGACTGAGAATGAAGTTTGGCTTAATTTTTCAAGCTGACAAGTCCCACAAACAGCATTAACAACAGTCACTGTTGGCAAATTGTGTACCATTTTACTTTTCTCAAGCAGCTTCAAAGAATCAAAGTTTACATGACGTAGTCTTTTATGGCACAAAAAAGATTCAGATTCATTGTTAACCGAGGCTTCAATTTCATAATTTTTCCAGTCAATATTAAAACTCCTTTTATGCATTTTGGCTGACAAGAGTTTTATGCCATTGGGGTCAAAAATTTTACAGTATTTGTTTTTGAACTTAACCGAAAAATTCTTGTCTAATAGTTGGCCAACACTAAGTAAATTATAATGTATGTCAGGTACAAAGAACACATCAAGATCAAGCTTTGTAACTGAGAGGGTTTGTATAATCACAACCCCTTTACCTTTGGCTTCCGCTAATCTCCCTTCTCCAAGTCTCACTTTGGTAGAGTAATTTCTGTCCAAAGTCTGAAAATTATGCAAAGATGTAGTCATGTGATGGGTGCAGCCACTATCTTTCATCCAAGCACTAACGTCATGTGTTGCAGCCAAACAATCAGCTACTGCTTCAGCCACAAAATGCTTCCCCTCATGAACTTCAACCTCTTCAGTGACTTGAGCAAGCTAAGGTTGATTTTGTTGGTTATTGTTTTTGGTGCAGACCTTCTCAACATGTCCAAACTGCTTGCAAGCTCTACACTGCACTCCAGGTCTGTACCAACAAATCTTTTCGGTATGGTTGGAATTTTTGCAATTAGGATAAGGTGGATACTTGCCTTTTCTGTTTTTCCCCTTCATATTCTGATTAAACCTCTTGTCTTTGCCTCTTTTCTGTTGAACACCCTTCTTAGTGTTATCATACTGCACTCTTGCCTTTTGGGATGCAACAAGTGCATTTTCTGTTGAACTCTCTTCTTCTCTATATGCTTTTCCTTGCTCTACAGCTTCTTTCATTCTGAGAAGTTCAAACTCCTTCCTAAGGTTGAAGATCTGCATTTGTTTTGTTTTTTCACTCCCTTGGAACTCTAGCTTCAGCGTGTCCCGCACTTCTTTTGCTATCTTACATGCCATAATCCTCACAAAAATAGTCTCATTTACTTGTTGAATAAAGACTGCTTAAGCCTCTAAACTTCCTAGAGATCCTTTCTTCAAAAGCCTTGATCTGATTCAAGGTAGGATTTGTTGGCAACTCAGTCTGAAAATCTAATTCAATAGCTTCCCATAGCAGCAGACCCTTTAGATAAGCTTCCATCTTCACTGACCACACATTGTAGTTTTCACCAATGAAGATTGGAGGAGAAAGAGCAGAAAAATTACTGCTTGTGGCCATCAAAGAATCACCCAAGATTTCTAGTGTTTTTGGCATTTAGTGAGGCTTTCTTACTTGTTTTCTCTTACACACAGTCCCACAAAAATCAACTAGGCTCTGATACCACTTGAAGGAAGTATTCTGAAAGATGTAGAAGGAGAAGAAGAACAAAATGAAAAGCAAAATGGTGACAATAATTCATTCTAGAAGAAAACACGCTATATGAATACAAAACGTAGAAGTTTCTACCAGCTCCTTGATTTAAGGACATGTACACCCTTTCCTAAAGCTGAAATATCATACCTACTGCTACATAACTAAAACAACAGTAAAACATCTAGCAATTACATGATAAAATATTAAAAAAATAGTAGATTTGGTTGAGTGCATAGCTTTGTTTCAGTAGACTTCTTTATTATTCCTGTCTTGAAGTAGGAAATGTTTATTTACGAAAAAAAAGTAGGAAAGGTATAGCCTTAAGTTTAGACATGCTATAATTTTAGTTACATGTCCTAGTTTAATCAGGATTATTTCACTTGTCCATATAATGGCATATTATCTATCTTAGCATTGGACTTTTGATTCAATAATAATAGGAATATTTTGTCTAGGACAAAAGTTCATAGCTAGGAAAATGCTTTAAAATCGGAGATTAGAAGGCTGGAAGTTAGGACTAAGCATATTTTTATTATACTTGATAAGATAGATAGTTTCTATGAGATGCTATATAAGGAGATTAATTGAGTCAAAGTGAGAAGATATTGGAAGATTAGGCACTCTAATGGTATGGAGCCATTGAAAGTAAATTCTATTTGGCTCTTTTTGAATTATAAACTTATTTTTTTGGATTATAAGGCTATGTATATTTGATTCTCCCCAATTCCCACCTGGTAGGAGCCTTGTGCATTGGGCCGCCCTTTATGGCTCTAGTTTATCACTTAAAACAATACTTGATATTGGTCACTTAATGTTGAAGGTAAATATTTTTATATCTTAGAGACATTGGCGTCACTTGATCCATATAGTTGACTTCATCTTGTGGGAAAAGTCTTTGATGTCGTTGTCATCATTGCTCGTAGCTATTGTCTCCATTTTAGTTGAATGTTTATTTTTGGAAACTTTAGATGTTAGAGATTACAAGCAGGATCTCCTTTGGCAATATTCTAGCAAAGGCTAGTAAGAAAGAGTTGATGAGATGGGAATAGTGTACCATAAAAGGCTGCATTTTCTTTCTTTTTGTTTATACTATAAAGTTTTGTATATGTTCAAATCGCCTTTGTTTTTACCAAGCGAATCTGCCTTATCCTCTAAATATTCAAAAGAAATCGATGGTCATTTATTTGCTGGTAAAGTACTATTGGTAAAATGATGAGGGTACTCTTGAGTACTTTTGCCAAAATGTTATGAGTCTAGTGTCTAAGATTTGTTCACTGGAGCTATAGCTATATCTGGGAAGAATACAAGGGTATTTTTAATGCCAACAGTAATTGGCAGAGTTGAAATGCAAATTCTTTATTAATATTCTACAAATTTCCCACTAGGTGTGTCAGTTACATGAATCAAGTCATGCCAACGTATTCTATCTTGACGTATTTCTATGGTTAGGTTATTTATAGCTAAATCTATTTTAGTTTTTTCTCCTATTGTTTTGTTTATTGTCTCCTCATACCTTAAGTAATAAAATTATCTTCCATGTGGTCAACTCTTCGTACAAAGCCTCTAATAGTCTCTTTTGTATGTGACCCAAGTCCCAAGCACCTAATGCATGTTTCTAGTTCTACCTTATGCAATCGTTCCCAAACCTATCATTTCTAGTGTATCTCTTTAAATACTCATTCTATCCAAAATTTTTTTTACTCTAATCTATGTTTGGTTTCTTGTACTTGTACATTGTTGGTGTACATGAGATTTTATCCTTCGCTTTCTTTCAATAGATGGGTTTTTAAAATGGCTTATAGAAATCGATTGATTGGTCATCCATCCATTTCTAGAAGTTTTAATTGCTATTATCACTTACCACTAATTCTGCAGAGTGGTGTATTCAAAGATGGCGGACGAGATATGTGATTTGCTACTGTTGGCTATCGGTGATGGTGCTGCTCGTGATGATAGGTTAAGCTGCTTCGACATTGTCTTAACATCTCCAATTCCAGAGGATCGGCGCTCAAGACATGTGCAAGATGCTGTGTCCGTGTTCACATGTTTTATCTCAGAGTTGGCTACATAGTTTAGCACAAGAGATTTTCCCATTGGATATTATTACTTGTGTTATACGGTTGTGTTTTGATGTCATCGGAAGAGTAATGTATAATATCTTGAAGGGAAGAAAATACATTGTAATTATTTCTGAGCAAAACTTTGATATTTGTTGGAGGGCAAGATTTTGAACTATGACCCATGAGATGCTTTTTCTTTTCCTGATGTTGAACTAGTATCATAAGTATGATATAACATGGTGCCTTTTAAGGTTTATTGTGTTTAAAAGAAGGATTTAATATTATTTTGTGATAAATTGGGACTTACAATGAACATTTGCGAATTTTAAATTTTAGGGAATAAATTGTAATAATTCCTTTGACTTTTAGTTTAAAATTGAAATATAGGATATTACCGTGTTTGTGTTTTAGGTCAATATCATTGGCTAAATTAGACAAATCGTATCAAAAGACTAGGAAGAAGCTAAAAATGTGATTCCACTTGTATAGTTCCCAATTGAACTAAGACTCTAAGGTATGAGGAAGTCCCATTCTATCTACACAACCTACACATGTCTAGTGTCCAAGAAAACCTTTATTTCATCTTAATCTTTTCTTTTCATGGATGTTCATGTGGTTTGGAATCTTGGTGAAGATTTCCTAACCACTATGAGTAGCTAAACACCACTTGTCCGGAGGAGACTCGAGTAGACCAAATATTGGAGCATCACTTAGGGAGTTTTCTACAGACATTTTCATAATTCTTGATTTTGTATTTTGAATTATTATTGGATAAGATTATTTTGATTACATTATAAGTTGAATTCTATTGCTAAATATTTTCAATAATATGAATTGGTTTGCGATTGGGAAGAGGATCATGAATATGATACTAGGAAAATAAGGGGTGACCACTAGTAAATCAGATTATAGAAGGAATTTTGTCATCTTTCATAAAGAGGTCTTTCACAATACATATCCATATACAGACCTTCTTCCTTCAGCTTATTGTAGCTTAGCCTTCTTTTGTTTCCTACATAAGGCGTAATTGTTTTTTCCTTATCTTATTCATGATTTGATCCTCTAGTCATAGGACCATAACTTTTGAAGATAGGGATTCCCTAAAATCTCTAAAAGAGTTTAGCTACTCATACCTTAATTGAATCTTCACAAATCTTTTTTTAGTATAGTTGATATTTCTTCAAAGTAAATAATAGCACTTAATATCACTTAGAACACAAGAGCACAAAGAGCACAATGAGAGAAATATTTTGATTTCATTGATTTTCGGAGGTCCTACACATTACATTCTCCCCTACTTATATTGTTATTACAAGAGAAGATTACAAAATGTATACAGTATAGTTACATTATTGTTATAATTGAAATGTTACAAGACACTACTACTTTCATATTATTGAAACAAACATGACTACTTTTACACTATAATGGTAAGGCAGGGAATCTTTCTTTTACTTTTATGTCTCTTCATCTTGGCTTCATGGCCCTTATTATTTCTTTCTCTTTCTGTCGGCAGAGCTAGATGATATCTGCTACAATTTCTAGTTTGTAATAACATGGTATTTTCTTACATTTAAATAATTAGGTATAAAATAAATACCCGGAATAAAATTTTTTGGGAGCTATTCTTAATTTTTTTAAAAAAATAGTTAGAGGATAAAAAGTCAATTCTATATTATCAAAAATATTAAGCATATTTTCTAAACCCTTCATTATTATTGTAACTACGGAATATTTCGCCTAGGGACACGTGGCACTAAGCTTCTAGAAGCCTAGCGGCAACACATGCTAGCAACACGTGGCACCACTTACCTGCCACTTACGTGGCCCTTGCCCACATCTTCTCGCGAGGACTCCCACTCAACGAGACGTGGAAGCTCTCTGGGCATCGTGGGACGACCCACGTCCCACGAGAACGTGGGTCGAGCACGTCCTCCTCACACCTAGTATAAATAGACCCTCACCCGGGGGACTAGAGGATAGAGGATCAAGGACTACAATACAAGATCCGAGACATCTAAAGTACCTCTAGAGAACGTTACCCACAACCATCCTAGCAGGCATTCTGAGCACTCTCAGACACCTTACACAACACCCATCACGTATCCCGAGCTCTGCCTTACCCACTGCCAGGTCCGGTCACAGACAGGCTTATCTCCGCCCCCGGAGTATCCCACCAATAGGGCTTCCAACAGGTCTCGGAGACTCAAGCTCTCACACTCTAAGGCAGCCTCCCAAGAGTGGCTCGCCTGCTTGGAGTACCTTGAGTACATCTTAGCTGCACACGGCCTGATACAAGTAACCACCTTGCCCAATGGCTTCTATAGACGTCACCATGACAAACTACGTGGACTTTGATTCCTTCCCGAGGGTACGTAGGCACCTAGGTGCATCACCTAAGGACAAGTCCCCCAAGGTAAAGACCCCTTGCGGTCTTTAATCGCAAATAACAATTGTCGGAACAAAAAACGACAGTTACAGTGGAGCCCACTACTCAGACCACAATGCCTTGCGCACTCTGTCGCTAAACGACATTTCTTTTTCGGGGAATGGGAGAATCCACCTAAGACTCAGAACCCCGTATTTTACTTTTTCTGATCTAGGACCCCAGATCAGCTGCTAACATACTCTTCGTGAGAACTTTGGAAGAGATGGCCAACTGCAGGGATCAGCTGATATCAGACGAAGGAGCCCTTGTCGACTTCTCTGGACAAGCCTTTGAAACGCAAGGAACCCTTACAACATGGGTTGCCCTGGGTGTACAACCAAAGGCCGCCCGCACCAAAGTTAGGTTCACTGTATCAACAACCCAGTCAGCGTACAACGTGGTCCTGGGTCGACCGACCCTCAGCAAACTCAAGGTCATCATATCCACGGCTCATATGATGATAAAATTCCCCACACTAGCCGGGGTCGCAGAAAAACGAGCGAGCCAAGGAGCCCACGCATGCTACGTGACTGACCGCCCCGCAATAGACAAGGTCGGGACCAATGATAAGAGCTCTTCCGAGATAGTGGACATGCGCGATGAGATTCCAGGAGCCAGGCCACAGCCCACGGAGGACCTTGTAAACATTTGCATAGACCAGGAAAATAACAGGGAAATCCGCGTTGGAGCCCTTCTCAGCCAGGCAGCCCGAAGAATGTTCCAGGAACTGCTCACCCAGTACAGGGACGTATTCGCTTGGAGCACTGCGGACATGCCATGAATAGACCCCGCACTCATATGTTATTCCCTCAATATCAGAGATGGCCCCGGAATTATCCAGAAAAAGTAGCACTTCGGCGAAGAGAGGCAACAAGCAATTAACGAAGAAGTACAAAAGCTCCTCGATGCCGGCTTCATACGCAAATCACAGTACCCTGACTGGCTGTCGAACGTGGTGATGGTAAAAAACACGAACAGGCAATGGCGGATGTGCATAAATTTCACCAATCTGAACAAAGCCTGCCCGAAAGACGCCTACTCGCTCTCGAACATAGACAAGCTGGTCAATGGGACGACCGGGCACCGGATGCTGAGTTTCCTAGACGCCTTCTCAGGGTACAACCAGATCCAGATGAATCCAAAGGATTAGGATAAGACTTCCTTTATCACGGACAAAGGCGTCTACTGCTACAAAGTCATGCACTTCGGACTAAAAAACGTAGGTGCGACCTACCAGAGGATGATGGACATCATTTTCAGGGATCAGATAGGCCGAAACCTCGAGGTCTACGTCGACGACTTGGTGGTCAAATCCATGGAGCTGGAACAACATCTGACACATTTGGAGGAACTCTTCCTAGTTTTGCAGACGCACCAAATGAAGCTAAATCCGACCAAATGCGCCTTCGGCATGTCGGCCGGAAAATTCCTGGGATTCATGATCAGACAAAAAGGAATCGAGGCCAATCCCATGAAGTGCGCAGCCATCCTTAACAAGGAGCCGCCTCGAACGGTGAGAGAGGTACAAAGGCTAAATGGGAGACTAGCGGCCCTCAATCGATTCTTGTCAAGGATGGCCAACCGATGCCTTCCATTTTACAAGGTCTTGAAAATGGCACCAGCGTTCCAATGGACCGAGTAGTGCGAAAAGTCCTTCCGGGACCTTAAGGCTTATCTTGCTGAACCTCCGATGCTAGCAAAAGCGGTCAGAGGAGAAACCCTTATACTGTACCTTGCCACCACCGATCACGCTGTGAGCTGAGCGCTGATAATTGAAGAAGGGGTCGAGCAATTCCCGGTTTACTACACAAGCCACGCCTTGCAGGGAGCCCAAGTCCGATACCAACGAGTGGAGAAACTCGTACTCGCCCTCGTCCAGTCGGCCAGAAGGCTCCGACCCTATTTCTAGCAAGACACATTATGGTCCAAACTGACCAACCCCTGCAGTAAATACTGCAAAAGCCAGACTTAGCAGGGCGAATGAAAAACTGGGCCGTCGAGCTATCAGAATTCGACATCCAATACGAGCCCCAACGGGCGATCAAAGCCCAAGCCTTGGCAAACTTCGTCGCCGAAATGACTCCGTCAAAATGCCTTCAGGGGGATGCCCTGACTTCAAACCATGACGAGATCACCGAGCCACAGCTAAAAAAATCCCATGGCTAGTCTACGTAGACGGCTCCTCGACCGGGAAATCTGCGGGCGCCGGCATTATAGCGGAAAGCCCCAATGGAATCAAAGTGGAACAAGCCCTGCGCTTCACGTTCCCAGCCTCTAACAATCAAGCTGAAAATGAAGCACTCATAGCCGGACTAGCGCTAGCTTATGACCTAGGCGCCTCAAAGGTCAAGCTATTCAGCGACTCACAACTGGTGGTCGGACAACTCAATGGAGACTTTGAGGCAAAGGACGCTACTATCATCAAATATGTACAGCGTGCCAAACAGGAAATCAGCAGGTTCGAATCCAATTTGATCACACGGATGCCCCAGAGCCAAAACACCCAAGCTGACACCCACTCCAAATTAGCCACCACACCAAGCCAATCGGGACTTAAGACGGTCTTGCAAACAACGCTTCACACCCCCAACATAAACCCACATGTACTGCCAATAGTAGTTGACAATTCTTGGATGGCTCCCATCAAAACGTACCTAACGGCGGGTACCCTGCCTACAGATAAAAAGCTCGCTCGAAAGATAAGGAGGCAAGCAACTCGGTACTTTATCTAGGGAAACGACCTATACAAAAAGGGATTGTCATCCTCGCATCTCCGATGCATCTCGACTAAAGAGGCAAATTATGTGCTACAAGAAATCCACAAAGGCAAATGCGGCACACACCAATCCGTAGGAGCCCTCCGCAAGCGAGCTCTACGCTTCGGATTTTACTGGCCCACAATGAGGGCCGACTCAGAGGCCTTGGTCACCCTTTGTGACCAATGTCAGCGGCACGCTACATTCATACACTAGCCACCCGGCGAGCTGAACCCCATCGAATCTCCATGGCCCTTCGACACTTGGGGCATGGACATCTTGGACCCTCTCCCTCAAGGCACACTCCAACGGAAATTCCTCATAGTGGCCGTCGACTATTTCACAAAGTGGATCGAGGCCGAACCTTTGGCCACCATCGGCTCCCAAAACATCTAAAACTTGCTCTGGCAGAACATCATTACTCATTTTGGTCCACCACATACGTTGATCACCTACAACGGACATCAATTCGTCAGCAAGAAGTTCAAGGATTTCTGCAAGGATTGGAGCATTGACCACAGAACCACCTCAGTCGAATACCCAGCGACCAACGGGCAAACAGACAGAGCAAACTACATCATCCTCGAGGGACTGTGAAAGTGCCTAACAGATGCAAAAGAGGGATGGGTGGACGAACTTCCATCGGTCCTATGGTCCTACCGAACAACAATACACACAGCAACAGGAGAAACTCCTTTCGCTCTAAGGTACGGGCAGGAAGCGATAGTTCCCGCTGACATTGGGGTCTCTTCGGGTGCTAAATTACTCCGAGTCGAACCCAGAAAGCTTGCTAGTCAGCCTGGATACGACTGAGGAGCACAGGGAAGCGGCGGTGCTAAAAAACATCGCTTACAAGCAGCTCTTGGCACAAAAATACAATCGAGGCGTCCGACCTCTTAAGTTCGAAAAAGGTGACTTGGTCGTGTGGACAGCGATAAACAATAGGCATGACTGCCTACACGGCAAGCGCGCACCAAATTGGGAAGGCCCATACTGGATTATCGAAATCGCTTCATACAACGCATACAAGTTAGCACACCTAACGGGAGAGCACATCCCAAACTTGGAACGCTAGCAGCCTTAAGAAATATTTTACTATGTCTTAGTCAATATTTCATTTTGCCTTAGTGCAAAGACAAAAATCACAAGGACTCCACTACGTCTTAGACCTAAGACGAATGTCTCTCGGCATATCTACTATGTACTCCCTCCTTGTCTTAGTCCCATGACAGGTATACTACCAATTTAAAGGAATATAGAATGCAATACGATTTATCAACTCTCGTGCTCAAAATTCTAATTTTCCTTACTAAAATTATTTGCATACGGGGACTATTGCCCCGAAAATACAAAAACAACGCAAACACACTGCGAAGTCCAAATCAAGAGGCGTCCCCCCTTGAAGGATGCGGCGACTCGATTGACAGTGGAGGATCCCTTCGAGGATTAGGGGCTATATCATTGTCTTCTATCCTCAACGGAGGGTCTCCTCGAGCACAGACGCGAAACTCTCCACCAATGTTCTCCCAAGAAGAATGCATCTTCGCTCTGACCTCTGGAGGGACAGAGATGCCCATCAAATCCTCCAGCTGCGCTATGCCATTCTGCATCCCAAAGTTTGCAAAGTGCAAAAAATCTTGGCGACGAACCCGTAGAGAATTGGCCTTGCACTCTGCTAGCTTGCCCTCCAATTCCTTCACGCAGGCGGCCAATTGGACTTTCTCATCCAGCAATCCCTCCACCACTTCCTGCACAAAAACCACGAAGAATCAGCCACCTCACATGGAGGACATTGAAGCTAGAGGAAAGCATCCTACCCCCTCAACCTCCCGGTGATAAGCAAAGCCTGCCATACGGCTTAGCAACAGCATGGCCTCCTTGGTCATATGCTCTAAAGCATAGTCATCCCCATAATCAAGTGGATAATGCTGACGAGCCAGTATGACCCGCTCTGCCTCAAAGGGAATTAACTTCCCTCTAAAAGAGATACCGTCACCAAGAAGACGAACGGGCATCTCTTCAGGCGGTATGGGAGTGTAGGAACCCTCATGCGATCGCAAAAATTCAAGCTGACCTCACCCAACTGATTCGTAGCTCTTGCACTTGTACCCGCAGGACCTCCTTTTGCCCCAGCATCCTCGTCCACCCCTGAGGACGAAATAGCGGCACTCACCGGCTCCGATCGCTCGCGTTTCCGACTCCGAGAACTTGGCAGGGGATTCAGCCTCCCCTGAATGCCACCCAGGGTTAACCCTACAAAAAGGAAACACCCAAAACTTGGTGGGGAGACAAAAAACCAAAGGGACACAACTCACTATCACAAGCTTACCTAAAGCTGCGCTTGAGACCATGGCCCCCTTCAAAATTTCGAAAGTTGTCACCTCATACTCCTCCCGATCGTATCGAACCCGGAGAATAGGGTTGAACCACTTGAGAGGGAAGCGCGGATGCCAGTCAAGCGGCCGAACCCAAGGCGGGCAAAAACCCTTCTTGGGTACCACCTTGAAGAAGTACGACCGCCAGGCATGGTTGTTACCCGGCAGATCGGAGATGGTAAAACCTTTGGCACGCGATTGAAAACACACCCATCCGTGTGCCTCGCGGATGGAGTAGAGAGAGAAACACATTTGGAAGGACTTCCAATCTATGCGACTGGTAGTACCTGTCGAAAACGCTAAGTATCGACCACGCGTTCTGAGTCAACTGCGCAGGGCAAACATTCAGCAAGTTAAGCATGGCTTCCATGATGCTGGAGAAAGGTGGAATAAAGGCGGCGTTATAAGGGACACAGTGGGGAAGAACGAAGCCGACACTGTCGCTCCAAAGAATCGTCTCGCCCACTCCCATCGGCCTTATCTCATAGCCCTCAGAGAGAGAAGGAGCAAAGCGTTCCCTCCATACCTTCTCGATGTCAGGTCCCGGCAACACCCGCGATTCTATGCTAGCATCCACCGCCAGAATGTTAGCCATAGAACCAGGCTCTGGCTCGGCAGAATACCAATTCTCGGAAGCAGTCGGAGGAGGCACTGTCGAGTTCTCATCATATCCGGACAGAACCTCTAAAAGGTCCACAGAGTCTCGCAGCATAATGAGAGTATCCACTCTCTCCCTAATTCCCTCTATGGCACCCAACAAGAGGGATTGTTCAAAATCCGGATCCGCGGAAAAGCACACAGAAGCAGCAGCACTAGCCCAGGCCATTTTTGAATGGCTAGGAGCAGAGAATCGCTAAAAATCTAAACTAAGAGGAAGGAGACCACAAAACAAAGGAATGGGGCTCTTCCGCTCCCAGCAATAAAAGAGGCCCAACAGACGCTTCGCAATCCAACCAAGAGGCGCGAAAAGGGGTAAAACTTTGAAACTAAAGGGAATGACCAAAAGGCCCCAGACCTTTGGATTTCCTCCGCACACCCCCAAGGGGAACGTCCGAAATTCTCCTCTGAGCAATGATGACCCCTCCTCGATAAGTCGCGTACTTTCTGCAGAGACGGCTTGAAAACTTGCTGGGGAAGTCAAGCAGTCAGCCACTCGAAACTGGACGCGTGGCACCCTCCAGATGTCTCCACTCCTACATAGTAAAACAAAGAGACACCACTTTGCTAGTCGGACGACTAGTTTGTGATGCCCCAGCCCACTTGCGGACGAACCCTCCTTTACAAAGGTAATGGAAATTCCTAAGTAGCTTACTGATAAAGAACTTAAAGTCAACGGGTGCCCGACACCAGTAGACTTGGGGGACTTATGTAACTACGGAATATTCTGCCTAGGGACACGTGGGACTAAGCTTCCAGAAGCCTAGCGGTAACACACACTAGCAACACGTGGCACCACTTACCTGCCACTTACGTGGCCCTTGCCCACATCTTCTCGCGTGGACTCCAACTCAACGAGACGTGGAAGCTCCCTAGGCATCGTGGGAGGACCCACGTCCCACGAGAACGTGGGTTGAGCACGTCCTCCTCACACCTAGTATAAATAGACCCTCACCCGGGGGACTAGAGGATAGAGGATCAAGGACTACAATACAAGATCCGAGACATCTAAAGTACCTCTAGAGAACATTACCCACAACCATCCTATCAGGCATTCTGAGCACTCTCAGACACCTTACACAACATCCATCACGTATCTCGAGCTCTGCCTTACGCACCACTAGGTCCGATCACCGACAAACTTATCTCCGCCCCCGGAGTATCCCACCAATAGGGCTTCCAACAGGTCTCAGAGACTCAAGCTCTCACACTCTAAGGCAGCCTCCCAACAGCGGCTCACCCGCCCGGAGGACCTGGAGCACGTCTTAGCAGCACACGGCCCGATACAGGTAACCACCTTGCCCAAGGGCTCCTATAGACATCACAATGACAAACAACGTGGAGTTTGATCCCTTCCCGAGGGTACGTAGGTACCTTGGTGCATCACTTAAGGACAAGTCCCCGAAGGTAAAGACCCCTTGCGGTCCTTAATCGCAAATAACAATTGTCTGAACCAAAAATGACAGTTACAATTATTATTTTTTTATTATTTTCTTTCTTTTCTTCCTTTGCTTTTCTCCCTTTTATCTTTCTTCTTTCTCACTTTATCTTCTCTCCTGTAACCCACCCCACCCTCTTCACTTCATCTTCTTCCTCTTCCTTTTCCTTCTCCAGCACGCACATACACTTGAGCCCACATCGAAAGTCGTCGTCGAAACCCCCGCCGGCCACCGTCATTGTCGATGTGGACGTAGACTAATCCACACAAACACCTTTTTGTCTCCTTTGTCTCTCTTCTACTCTTCCATCTTGTGGTGCTTCAAAAATGGTGGAGGAGGTGAGTTGAACTCTATTTTTGTATCTTTGAAGCTTCCTTCCTTCTATTATTTCTATCTTGCTAAGTAAAATCCCCCACCTTCATTTAGTTAACCCCATTCTCATTGAAAATGTTAAGGTTTCAAATTGGAGATTTTAGATGGTGTTCTTTAAGCTTCAATTGTTGAGTTGAGAAGCTTCCTACATCTATTGTTTGTCAAAATCTAGCTCTCAGGTAATTTTTTCTCTAAACATAAATTTGGTAATTATATGTTGATTTAGAAAATTTTGAGTAAGTATAGGAAGGTGAGATATTGGGTAATTGAATTGGTATAACTCATATCAAAATCATCCCATTCACCTTGCAGGGTATGGAGGACACCCACCATTCACGGTCGGAGTGTAGTAGCCAGGCAGAGCTTATCAGTTAGCCAGAGTCCCGTTGAATAACGTAACGGCCCAGCCGTACCCATACTATGGGTACCAGTAACCAACAAGTGCTCCTCAAGGAGCATCGCAGAAGAAAGGAAAACACCCATTCATGCCGCACATCATGGAAGCCCACTTCCTAATTGACTACAAAATTCCCATGATGATCACATCATATGGAGGGGAGGCAGACCCCAGAGACCATATTAATACATTCAACTCGGCCATGTCCATGCTAAATGCATCATTCCCCAGCAATGCTGCCTGTTCTCTTCTACCCTTACAGGCCGACTGCTACAATGATACTCTATGTTACCAGGAAACTCCATCAGGTGTTTCGATGACCTAGCTGATCGTTTACTCAACCAATTTTCCACTCGCAAAAAGTGGAAGAAGTCAGAGAAAGACCTCCAGGCGCTTCGGCAGGAGAAAAGGGAATCCCTGCAAGACTTCCTATCTCGTTTTATCGTGTTAGCACTGCAAATCGCGGGATTGGAGGACTCGGTGGCAATAAACACATTCAAAGTAGCGCTCCAAGGCAACCCCTTTTACATTGCAATAACTGCCAACAAGCCTAAGTCAATGGCAAAGTTACTACAAAAAGCCAAAAAATTCATAAAGAATGAAAAAGCCTACCATGTCAAAAAGGCACAAAAATTCCCTGATGATGAAAAAGGAAGTTCCAAGAAAAGAAAAGATGAGTCACAAAAAACAAAAAAAACAAAAAGAAGGAGAAAAGAAGCCTGCCGAGTGGCAAATTCCTCACGTACACACCGCTCACTAGAACCCCCTCTTACATCTTGGAAGAAGTCCACATGACGGAATTACTCAAGTTCCCACCCCCAGCAAAGCCAAAGAGTCCGAATCAGAAAATCAACAGGAATAAATACTAAAGATGAGTGTATCAACCTGAAAGATGAAATTGAAGAACTCATACGACGGGGCAAATTGCAAAAATTTGTTTGAAGAGACGAAAGGAGGAGTGAGAGAACTCTACCCTAAAGGGACTCAGAAGAAAGAGGGGACCGCAAAGATCGCCGAGTAGACAGATACATAAGAGAAAACAATGATAGGCGCAACTATCATATTAACAAAGACCGAGACACTAAAATCTGTGGAATTGTGGAGGTTGTAACATCCGCTCTTTTTAAGTGATATAATGATCGTTTGCTAGAAAGAATTAAGTGTTTGTAATTATGTGACATTGCTTGTTTCATTCAGAAAGCATATAGAAATGCATTATTCTAAGAAAAGAGGGTGGGAAGGACCTAAAAGATAGAGACTAAAGTGAAAGGAAAAAGTAGTGTGTGAGGATGAGAAGTAAATTTTCTCCCTAAGAGGTTGGTGATACCTCTTATATGCTAGAGGAGCCAGCAGACACACACACTCACCATTTTTCCACCAACTTAGAGAGAGGAAGAGCTAGAGAGAAGGAGGAGAAACCTTGGCTTGAGTGGAGGTTATTTAAGCTAGAGGAGTTGGATTTGAGCAAGAGTTGAACCATAGGAGTCAGCTAGCACATCAATTAAGCAAGAATTTAACTTCAAACAAGGTAATCAAACTACCAACCTCTCACTTTTTTTTAGATTAACGATTTCAAGAAAATGGCCAAAACCTAACTTTCGAATTTTGGGCCATTTGAAAGGAAAAACCTGCTTCCTTACGTTTTATGAAATTAGATGGATGTTAGATGATGATTTTCATGCTTGGATTTAGCTGGAAATTACATCATCTAGAAGGGTTTTGGAAATGGGTATGGGTTTGAGAGAAAACCATGATTTTGAGCTAGTTTAATCTTGTTTTTGGACAAGTTTTCATGGGTTTTGATGCATAAATAATAGGGATTAAGTTCAATAAATCATACTCTTTTGGTTTTCAAGCTTAGGGGCTTTAATCTGGGCAAAACGAAGTTTTTAAAAACATTTCTGCCCCGCATCAGCCGGCTGATGGCTAGAAAAGCCGACTGATGGGTTTAAATTTTCTAGAAGTGTTCATATTTTTGCCCATAAATGTTCATATTTTACCCAGAAATTTCCAAAATTAGAACAGCCGGCTATCGTGCTTTTATGGTGGCTGAAATAGCTCTACAGAGAGCTATCAGCCGGCTGATAGGTCCTAACAGTCGGCTGATGCGCCTCTGGAAATTTTTATTTCTTGAAAATAAAGGCCAATCAGCCGGCTAATGGCCCCAAACAGCCAGTTGTTTGACCCCTTCTTTGCATAGTGAACTTAATCACTTTAAAATGATGTTTTAAACACGTAGTTTCAGTCTCAAACATAATGATCTAAGTTTATAAATTAATATGAGCTAAGGATAGAGAGAAATGACATAGAAAAGAGAAGTGTAAGTATCTTGTGTGTATGTTTTGAAAATGAAAAGGTCTATAATCGAATGTTCAATTGTTGGTATAGGACGACCGTTGACTTTCCACGGTTGTGTCATGTTTTAGGATGGTAAAACATCCAATTGACAAAGTAAAGCTTTTCGAAAACACCGTGTTGGTTACTGAATTTTAAGTTAGTGGACAAAGTTAGTAAAGACAGGGCCATATACATAATGTTTGAATAACCAAAATTAGGACCTAGTCATTTTATCTTATACTCACTTAGATAGCATACAAAAGTGGAGGATCTACATATATAAATACGAGAAGAACCGTTAAAAAGAGAGAGGGACCTATGAATTAAAA
This sequence comes from Senna tora, assembly GCA_014851425.1. Lineage (NCBI taxonomy): Eukaryota > Viridiplantae > Streptophyta > Magnoliopsida > Fabales > Fabaceae > Senna > Senna tora. The sequence continues at coordinate 14,295,502 of CM026261.1, read as the reverse complement.
GAGAAGAACCCTTATGATAGACGGGGGGGATCTCCAAATTCTAAGTATAAGTGACTCCCTAGCTAAATAGAACCAATCAGAAGTAGAGACGATCCATCAGTTAAAGGATGGTGATCTATAAACCAGAATAGTACTCGGATCCACTGGGGACGCTCCGGATAGTAAACAGAATAGAAATAGCTTGATTGCTATAGGTTCTTATCTATTATATGCCATTAGAGTTGTATGTACGAGTAACCACTGGTGGTGCTCTCTGTGCTCTTATATTTCTATTCTGATTGTTATTTCTCTGCCTATCAGATATATGAGAATATGTGTAGAAGTTGATGCTCATATTGTCTAAGAAAAGTATGTCATTCCATTCACATGCCCTGTTTTGTATGACATGCATGAGTTTTAAGTTAAACATCACATCCATGTTTTATATGTATAATGAGAAAGGAAATGCAGTGATTTTCTGTGTAAGGCACAGTGGTACACAACGATGAGTTTATACACAGGTAGTTCTTTATTACTGGGGTTTATCCTCATTACGTTGGTGTGTATCAGCTAACTAGGTACCCGAACGCCTATGAGAGGAGACAAGAGCGATGGGTAGCTCGACCTTTTGAGATGAAAGATACTATATGAAGTAGAAGCATATAGTTTTTACTTTTGTAAACTTGTGTATGTACATCCCTTTGTAACCATTAACCTTAGTATATCTTTTTGGAAGGTTAATTGGTATATTTGGTATATGTATATGTACAAGGGATGAGACTAAATGTTTTAATACATGTATGTATATGTGGATGACAAGTTAGAGCTTTTATGATTTATTGAGTTAATGGTCATAATATATAATTGTTAGAATTGTAGATTATTATCTTTTACAAAGCTCTATCTATCATGTATGATATTATAAGTATGTAAGTATGTGTAAATGTTTATGACTAAGTTTATAATTAATAATAAAAAAGTTTTCATGTATGAAATTTTTATTTGTCATGTATGCTTCCGTAGTAGTTTCGTTATGCGCGAGAGATACCTAAGAGTTAGAACCCAAACACATGCGGCTTAATTAATTAACGGGTAAAAAAGTTAAAATAAATTCGGGTAGAAGTAGAAGTAACACACCGGTTCTAGATTAGAAAACTGCACAGGCATGCTTCGCAACCAGCTTATCCAAAATATGGAAACCCCTCACAGATTGCACAAATCGAGGGAAAGCGCTAGAGCCTAAACAAGAGGAGACGATGGAATAGGAGAATAGTTAGTCCTATAGCGAGGACCAATATCACGAAACAAGCTAGATCCTACCTCACTCTCCCCTTTTATAAACATTTTTCTTTTACATTCCAATGGTATAATGCTTCACATCTTCATCTCTCCTACTCTTCTTAAATTCTACAACATGTATCATTGAGGAAAGCAATAAAATGAGCCTTCTCTTGGGAAGTATTATTACAAAAGTACTGACTATCCTTATTATTCATGACACAGATAAGGCAAACACGAATGCACCTAACGCGGAAAACACATTACAAAACATGGCAAAAACACGCCACTCAGACAAAATAGATCCCCCGACAAGGTCCTTAGCATGAGGCATACCCAAAGTCCCAGCCTATAAGGTCAGGGCACCACTATAAAGTTCTCGTCTATAAGGCCAAGGGCACCAAAAAAAGTCCCAGCCTATAACGCCTCGGGCGTCCAATAAAGCCCTCACAAAGGCACACATAAAAGTCCCCATCTATAAGGCCAAGGGAAACCCTAAAAAGTCCTAGCCTTTATGGCCTCAGACAGCAAAAAGCCCTCACAAAGATTAACTCCACCATGACAAAGGTGATTAGGCAGAAAGCGCGCCTCAGCATCAAGAAATGTTTGCTCCCCAAAAAGCACTACGGCAAGAAACACTCTCATCCAGCCAACTCTCCAATTAGAGGCAACACAAAAGTCCCAAACTATAAGGACCTCGGGCACCCCAAAAGCCTTCACAAAGAGGCACTCTCTAAAAAGTCCCAGCTTATAAGGCCCTCAGTCACCCCAAAGAGTCCTCACCAAGATGCACTCTCTCAAGAAGTCCCAGTCTACAAGACGACTCGATGATCAAGCAAGTTATCAAAACAAGAGGTGTCAACAAGCAACCTCGCCACAAACCCAGAATCCCAGCACGAAGGGGAAAATAGACAAGCAGAAAAATAAGTAAAAGCTTTGCAGAGTCAAAAGAGCAAATCTCTACGAAAATCAAGAAAAGCAAGGCAAAGTCAATCAACGAATACGCTAACAAAATTCAAGGTACGCAAATGTGATGATAAAGAATTCAAGTGCTGAAGACAAACGATCCAACTTAATGAAATATCCAGCCGACAAACTAATATGGGGCAAAACTTAACATCAAAATAAGAGAAAAAGGAAAATTAAACTAAGAAGGAGCCAAAGACGGCGCAGACCCAGCAACATTTGTGCTCCCTCCCTTGGCACCTTTGTCCTTGACAACCCCCTCAAAAATGGGTGGCACTTCAACATTTCCCTCCTAAACAGGAGCATTATCGGTCCCCCTCCTCGACCTTAGCCCGAGTCTCATGCTCGGCTTTGCCACGTGCCTCATCTTCTGCTTCAACTATTCGGCGAAGAGGATCCATAAATCTTTTTTCGGTAGCAACTGCCCATCGGTCCCTGGCACCCGTGGCCATATCACATCACCGAAGATCTCTTTTTCAAGTCAATTTGGCCAATCCGGAGTGCAGGATTCACCAATTGCAACTGTTGAGCAACATTATAAAACGCATACTCGGCTATGTCGAGAGTGCTCTTCAAAGGAATAAAACGAGCATCCTTAACCTTCTACACCTCTTTTTCTAGCTCAAAAATCTTCCGCTCCTGACTATCCTTTTCCTTCTATAGGTTGATCACCTCAGCCTCCCATGTCTGCTTTTCCTTATTATGACTGTCGATAAGCTCCTCGATATGTTTGGTGCAACCATTATGAGCCTCCTGAAGCGAATCAAAACGCTTCTGCAACTCTCTAAGCTCACCTTTAAGCCGTCCAGCTTCCTTAGTGGCTGATTTAGAGGTAGCCTAGTAAAGTAAGGGGAACTCGGAGTCAGCAAATAAAACCAAGGAAAAGTTAAAAGTTACAACGTCCCATACCTTTAACTGTTCACTTTGGCAGATAACCGGTGATGTTCCACGGATATACGGAGAAGCTCTAAACACGACCGCTCCAAACGTGACGGAGCCTCAGCTTCACCAAGCATGGAGGTCAGCTGCACCGAATCGGCATGACTGACAACTTTCTCCATTAAATGAATTAAAGGCAGTAGAATCTTCTTTGAACAAATCACTAATAGAAAAATGAGGAATTCTTACGCTTTTTTTACGGACTAATTTTGTTCAGAAAAACATTAAATTAATGACGGAGTTCTTACGGATAAAAAGATCCAACAATAATTGTATAAATTCGCCTAATGTTTTGATGGAACTTGGTTCGTCTAAAATATTCCGTCATTATTGTATAAATTCCCTCTTTTATATTGGCAAAATTTCTTCCCTCCTAATTTATAATCTTCCCTCCTCTTATCTTCCATCAAAACTTATCCTATTTTGTGCTTTTAGCTGAGAACTTTTTTTATAAAAAAAAAACCTATTATATTAAACAAACAAAATATCCCTAACTTCCCACCTAATGTTTCATTCTTCTCTCCAACTCTACCATCGGTCAAAATCCTAAACAAAAAAATAAATATAAACTTTTTCATTCTTTTCCCTGGGAGAACGACACTTTGAGATTTTGGAAACAGAACAACGAGAGAACGATGCCCTGAGAGAAGACCACCCTAAGTGAACGACGCCGAGAGAACGACGACTTGAGATAGAACACCGACACCGTGAAGAGAGAACGCCGACGCCATGAGATTTTTGTTTCGATTATTTTGTTCTTGTTTAGGGATTTGCTTCGATTTCTTTGTTTCGGTTGTTATCCTGAGAGAGGTGGGGTTCTTCGATTTCTTCGGCTATTTCTGAAGCATTGTTGGGTTAACTGCAGCTGTCAAAGTATGGTTGATTTTAAGATAGGTTTGGCTCTGCCTCTGGGTACTAACGACCCATTTTTTGGTTGCCGTTTTGAATCACAGTTCTAGATTGGGTTTTTTCTCGGCTCTAATAGTTTTACTTAAAGTTTTGATCCATTTTTCCTTTTCCAAGTTTTACAGAAAACTTGGTGGCGACTCCAAGAAGCCCACCAAAGGCGCAGTCTTCACAGTTGGCGATTCCACTGGGGATTTACATAGCCCTAACTACTACCGGCTATGTCACTTATGTGCATTCAGACCATGATGACTTTTGCCAATATCACAATGTGATGGGCACACCACTAATACTTGTGGACAATGGATAGGACTGGTCCAACAATATATTCACCTGGAGATCGTCGCCATAAAGAGGGGGAGGCGTGAAATTCACATGTGCGCCACCTCTAATGAAGAGAAAGCAGAAAAAGCATTACCTTTCACGATTAACTTTCCTGGTGCAAAAGCCTTCCTGCAAGCTACACCATCATCCAAGCATTCTCCGCTTTTCACTATGAACAAGCCGAGGCTTTCACACCCACAGATCACTGTGTACCCGCCAGGGCCAATGCCTTATGGCTCTAATAAAGGAATACCATGGAGGTAAGAAGTTGCAATAGATGTTGGGGGCAAGAAAGTGGAAGTTAGCAAGACTCTCACAAGTGCTAATCTTACTCAGGGAGAAGGGCTCACAAGAAGCGGACGTATATACGCAAGGAACCCTCCAGAGGCAGCAAAAGACACCTCTATGGTTGAGAAAGGAAAAGATATTCCTGAGAACCCACAAAAGGAAGATGTTCTTGAGGTTGGAGCTGAATTAGAAAAAGAATTCTTGAGCATGGTCAAGAAGAGTGACTACGGCATTGTGGAACAATTGAAAAAGACCCCTTCCAAGATCTCAATGCTCTCCCTCATGCTTAATATTCAGAGATACATCGCCAAGCGCTTTTGAAGGTACTGGCTAATGCCCATGCCCCTACAAAGATTACACCAGAAAATATGGTGACCTTGGTCGACGCCGTCAAACACGCGTCAATCCTGTCATTCTCTAATGAAAAGGTCTGTCCAGGGACAAAAGCCTTACATATTACCATCAAGTGCTATGGATTCACAACAGCAAAAGTCCTCCTGGAAGGGGGTCCGCCCTCAATGTACTACTTGTCGCCACTTTCCAACAATTGCCAGTCGAATCAACACGCATCAATGCAAGCAACATGATAGTCCATCCTTTTGATGGAACAAGGAGAGAGGCTATGGGAGGAGTTACCCTCCCCATAGAAATTGGGCCATTTACTTTTCACTTCCCCTTTCAACTTATGGAGGTGGACGCAAGTTACACTATGTTGCTCGGTAGGCCGTGGATTCATGAAGCCAAGGCGGTCCCTTCCACCCTCCATAAAAAGATTAAGTTCGTGAGAGAAGGGAGAATTGTCACTATCAAAGGGGAGGAAAGCATGTTGATCAGCCACCCATCTCCTATACCCTTCATCTACAATGCCGAGGAATCCCTAGAATCCTCATTCCAAAAGCTTGAACTGGAAGAGGGGCCTAAAGAGAGCTTACAAATTAGTAGCGCGGTTGTGAGAATAATGACCAAGCAAGGGTATCACCTGGGGCAAGGCTTAGGCCCTGTGTTAGCCGGAATGCCAAGATGCCTTGAACCCAAGGAGCGATAGGCCCAATTTGGCCTTTGGTATAGTGGGTCAAGACGCAATGTGAGCAGCCACAAGAAGCGCATGCGTCTATCTCAGCTATTTGTGCCTACCAAGGCAGCGAAGGAGGACAACCATGTTTATGCAATTAATGAGGAAGCAACTGATCGTGAAGACCTCCTCATTTGGCGCTCAGATGAAGGGACTAGCTTGGACAACTGGGAGGCTGACTGGGTCTTGTCAATTTATAGTTCCAAGTAAAGTTTGAATTGTGATTGGTCTAAAACTAAGCTCTAGGTTTAGATCAAAGAATAATGCATTTAATGAGCTTTAATCATTGTGGCACACGTGTATTGACTATAGAAAATTGAATGAGGCCACTAGAAAGGACCATTTTCCTTTACCTTTTATTGATCATATGCTTGAAAGGCCTGCTGGTAAGTCTCATTATTGTTTCCTTGATGGTTTTTCTGGGTTTCTTCAGGTGCCAATTGCTCCGAAGGATCAAGAGAAGACTACTTTCACATGCCCTTTTGGCACCTTCGCATATAGAAGAATGCCCTTTGGCCTTTGCAATGCCCCAGGGACTTTTCAAAGGTGCATGATGGCAATTTTCAGTGAGTTCCTGGAGGAAAGTTTGGAAGTCTTCATGGATGACTTCTCGATTTATGGTACCTCTTTTGAGTCTTGCTTGAATAGTCTTGAAAAGGTTTTAGATAGATGAATTGAGAAAAGCCCAATTATAAATTTTGAGAAATGTTATTTTATGCTGAATCAAGGCATTGTGCTAGGTCATTTGATTTCTGAAAAAGGAATTGAGGTGGATAAAGCAAAAATAGAAGTAATCTCCTCTCTCCCATACCCAACATGTGTTAAAGAAATTATATCATTTTTGGGTCATGGAGGTTTTTATAGGAGGTTCATTAAGGATTTTAGCAAAATTGCATATCCATTGTCTCAATTACTTCAAAAAGATGCAGAGTTTGATTTTAATGAAGCATGTAAGTATGCTTTTGATAAACTGAAATCTAGACTTGTTTCTCCCTCAATACTTTCTACTCCTAATTGGCAATTACATTTTGAAATTTCATGTGATGCAACTAATTTTGTTGTTGGAGCCATGCTAGGGCAGAAGGAGAACAGAGTTTCTAGGGTGATTGCATATGCGTCCAAGACATTAGACCCGACACAAATTAATTATACCACCACTGAAAAAGAATTGTTTTTCGTTGTCTTTGCCTTAGAGAAATTTAGACCTTACTTGCTTCATTCCAAAGTTGTAGTATTTTCTGACCATGCTGCACTAAAGTATCTTTTCTCAAAACCTCATTCCAAGCCCAGGCTACTCAGATGGGCCCTTCTCCTGCAAGAATTTGACATAGAGATTAAGGATAGAGCAGGAGCTGAAAATCCTGTAGCAGACCATTTAAGTCGCTTACCTGAGGACACAAAGGGAGTGGACTCTTTTAACTCTAATTTTTATGCTTTTCCAGATTCTTTGTTGTGTAGCCTTGCTCGTCATGAGTCTTGATATGCTCATATAGTGAATTTTCTCATTAGTGGAGTGACACCCCCTTCTATGTCTACTTTTCAGGTACAAAAGCTAAAAGGAGATTCCAAACATTATGCTTAGGATGCGCCTCATCTTGGGAGACTATGTGCTGATCAAGTCATTCGAAGGTGCATACCAGAGGAAGAACAAGAGAGCATCTTAACTGCCTATCATACCATAGCCACGCCTCCAGCCACCTCCATAGCCACGCCTCTAACCGTCCGAGAGCACCACCACCCATCCACTCTTCCATTCTTCCTCTTCCCCTCTCTTTCTTTCCTCTTTCTCTCTATCTCTCCCTCTCCCACTCCTAAATCGAAACCCCCCTTCACCTCTGCCATATTTTCCGACGAGAATCTCGCCAGAAACCACCATACCCCTTTCTCCCTCTCCTTTATGTTTTCTCTCTCCCTCTCCTCTCTGTTTTCTCTCTCTTCCAAACCCCACCACCCGAGAACCACCAACCCTCCTTCTTCTCCTCTTTCCCCAAATCGTAACCCACACCTTCACAGCCCCAAACTGTAACCCTCCTTCTCTAACTCCCAAGCCGTGAGCCACCAACACCCCAAAACTTCCTCCATTATTCCCATCTCTCTTCCTCCCTCTGTTATTTTCCCCATTTCCCTACCACCCCAAAACCTTCACCTTTTTTCTTCTTCCCACTCTCTCTTCCAACCCCCATCAAGCCTCCTACATTCAACTTCACAACACTTGGTAATTTCTCCATTTTCCCTCATTATTTTATTATTTATTTTACTTAATTTAATTTTATTTACTCTTTTTATTTTTATTTTTTTCTGAAAATTTACCTCTCTTTTAATTCTATTTTAGTAGTCTAGTTTTTCTATTTAGGATTGGTTATATATATATATATATATCAAATTATCCTACTGAGACAAATTGAGTTGGTGATAACTAAGGCTAGAAAACCTAAATTAGTTTGGATTGTCATGAACATTTTGTTGCCTTAGGTTGTGATTAGGTTCTGAATAAACTCTTTAATTCTGCTTTCTTGTGAGTCATTTTGAGTCACGTTAGCATTTAGGTAATGACTAAACTCTTTAATTTTGCTTTCTTTTCCTTGACCCCTTTTTACTGTTTTTTCTAGCATCTTAGGTTACAACTAGTGGTTTCTTTGCATTTTGGTTAGATATAATTAGTTGGCAAATATCTTTAGACTTAGTTGTCACTCTTTTTGTTTTTTGTTTAGTTGTTTTTAGTCTAGGCTAGTTACTTCTTAGTCTTGGAAAGTTAGTTTGGACAAATTATGTGCCACAAGAGACTTTTCAACTTAGCACCCACAACTTTTTCTAGTTCATTTAGTCTTCTTTTCATTTCAATGGTTTTATTTTATTTTTCTTTCTTTGTTCACTTAGTTTTCCCCTTTTCCTTAATTAGTTTAAATTGGTTTTAGTGTGGGTGTCTGGGTTGGTTAGAGTAGTCTTGTTGGCTTCTATAGTGACTGACTTTTTTTAAAATTGCTTGTGTTTTTTCTTGTTTTTCTTTGTATGTGTTGATTTGCAAGCATGTCCCGTGATGAGATGACTTTCGAAGAAGTCCAAGATGAGGTTGAAAATAGATCCATCCATCAAGAGTTCCACTTTCCAGAAACGGCAGGCAATGCTTTCTATGATCAATTAGAGGCTGCCAACCTAAAATCTCTCAATAGTGTGCAAGTAGCAGATAATGAGTAGTTTGTGCAGCACTTTTACATCAATGCCAAGCTAAAACGTAGCATGAACAACCCAACCTACCGTGGTACAAAGCTTACCACCTTCACATTGGCCAACATCCGACAATTTTTTGGGCTGCCTGTTGTACAGAATTTTGCATACAAGAGTTAGCAAAAAGCTTTTAACAGTGGTGATGCCTTATTCCCGCGTGAGGCAATTAGAGAGTTGCTTATTCAAGATAATTCAGATTGGGATGCCAAGTATGGAGGACCTCAAATCCATCTGCAACGTTCCTCTATGTGCCCAACTCCTAGAGTATGGCTGCTCTTTATCTTTCATAACATTCTTCCTTCCAGTCATGGTACTGACATACCCTCTCACCAAGCCTACCTCATATACCTATTTATGAAGAATGAGAGAGTTGATGTGGCCAGGTTGATTTTTAACTCGCTTAAGAAGGCTTCAGTAAAGGGAGTAAAAGGACAAATTTTGTTATTACCACATCTCATATCTCAAATGTACAAGAGAGCGGGTGTTCTGCAGCTCAATTTTGACTTAGAGTTAGATCCTACGAACACCAGGGATTACAGTAGTTTGGGATTTGGGAAAGCTTCGGTTATTCGACCCACCGCGCCAGCCAAAAATGCCAGGAGACAGCGAGATGAAGCCTCCACTAGTCAGAACCCTCTGCAACATTCAAAGCCAATGCCGGAGACCTCCGACCAGAAGTTAGACTTCCTGATCTCTGAGAATCGTGCCCTTAGGGGTGATGTCCACACCCTTTGGGATGACATCCACAATATGCAAGCTAGCTTCTTAACATTTCAAGTCGAGGTTCGAGACAATTTTAGAGCGCTACAGGAGGGCCGTGACTGAGGCTGAATCTGAGCCAAATGCTTGCTAATCTTATCTGTTTTATTTCTTCTGTATTTAGTTTGACTTTTTTGTTATTTTTCTTTCTTACTCAAGGATTCTATTTTTGATGGTTATTGCTTTTGATGTTGAGCTATTGATGGCTCATTTAACTATTGGAACCTTATAATTTCATGTATTCTGATCGATTTAGCTGCTTAGCTTACTTTGCTTGCCCTTTTTTCCTCTTTTTGCAATTCATTGATTTTCTGCTTGTGGATCCCCGTGTTTGCGCATCTTTGTCCTACCTTTCTACTTGAATTGCTGAATGGGTAGGTTACCTTGTGATTATTGCAAGTGTTGACATCAGATTTATATTCCTGTTTAGTGAATGAGATTGCATTTTTGACTCCTTGTGGATTTAGCTTTTCAGCTTCTACTCTTGTGGATGTAAATTTAAATGTAAATGCATAGGTTTGGAGTCCTTTGTTTGTGGATATTATCAGATAAGTAGATACAATCTCGCTTTTGTTTTGGACTTTTGGGATTAATGATGCTAATCAGGAATTCCATAAGCACTTTTTTTATATCTACTCAATTTTTTTTCAAAATAAAAATTCATTGGGAACCACACTTAACTTTTGCACCTGTTTAAGCATTTTAGAAAATGTTTCAAGTTGTGTGTCAGGAACCAGCAGAATGCACAATCGTTTCAAGAATAAGAAACAATTTTTCAAGAGATTAGTGCTCTCTAATTCAGAAATTAAGCAGGTCACTTTTGTGAGTAACTAATTAGGCATGCATTGATTGATGTGAGCGTAACCTAGCCTTGTTGGAAGATTTTGAGCCAAACACTATTGTTTTTCTTGCATATACTTGTGTGTTGTCTGCTTACTTGTTCACTTTCTAGAACTTGATTGAAATCTTGTTGAAGCTTGACATGCGTTAGTTAAATAAAAATGATTGAGGCATTTGTTTCACTCACCCATATCCCATACACAAACCACTTCTTTTTTTATCCATAGTCACCCCCTTTGAGCTTTAATTTTTGCTTTTCTAGACATTTTGCACTATGACTTTTAATTAAATGTTTGACTTTAGGTTTCTTAGTTTCTGACCACTCATCTTCTTGGGTTGAAATTGTCTAATTGATGCAATGAAGCGAAAAGCTTGAAAAGAAAAAAAAAATATATATATATATATATAGAAAAAAAAAGGAGAATAGAAAAGAAAGAAAAGCAATAAAAAATGATGATGAATAAAAGAGTTGCAACCGAAAGCAAGAAGGATCTTAGGCAAGTTTCTTGGCGGTTGGAAGATGATTGTTTGGTTAGACTCTTTTGGAACCCAAGTAATCATTTAATTGGAAGTCAATTCAAAATGTTTAGTTTGGCATACTTTCCTTCTTTATAAACACTTTTCACCATGACCATGCATCCATCATTACAAGCCATTAAGACCTCATGATTTGCTAAGCTAACGCATTCTCAGTGGAGATCTAGATCTCTCTAAAGCCTATGGTAAAGTTCTAAGTAAGTAAGATTAGAGGGAAAATGTCCAACATTAGTGAGTAGAGCGAAACACTTGAGTCATCAGTCATTTGCATGTTCTAGTTGATTGCTATGCATGGTTGTTTTGCTTTTGTTGCATGAGCCAAGAACATGGTTTCTTGCTTAGTTGTTTTGCATCTTGATTTGGTTGGTCATTTTGTTGCTTCCTGCATATCCCTTGATTGCATTTTTTACTGATTTCTTTGCCCAGGAGTGCAAAGGTCTAAGTGTGGGGGAGTTGATAATACAAATATTTACTCTTGTATCTTTTGGAATTTGACAAGCTTTTGTTAAGTTTAAAGAGTCATTATGCATGGTTTAATGTTTCAAGGACACTTAAGGACTTAAATCACAATCTTGCTAATTCCATGGTTTTATTGAATAAATTGCGATAATTCTCGAGTTTTATTAATTTGAGAGCCTCACAATTGTTTCTGGTTGATTTAAAGGTAAACTAGCTTGAGGAATAGCAAGGATTCAAGTGCTAGAGGTCGAGAAAGAAGTTGGAAAATCAAGTCAATGAAAGAATTGAATGTTAGAGGCAATTGTGGACTGATAATACTGTTCTACCCGCTGCCAGCAGGTATCCTTGAAAGCTGCCAGCGGGTAGACTTCAGTTCAAAGGGGTAAACGCTCGTTTTAAGTAATCCACCTGTTGCCAGCGGGTAAATTACCCGCCGCCAGTGGGTACATTAGATCTGCATAATTTTCTCACGATTTAATGAGTTGAAACGAATTATGGGTCCACTTTCTCAGCATTTTACCACAAGGGGAGCATCTTAGGTCGAAGGGGAAGGAATATTCTGGAGTTTTTGAAGCAATTAACCTAATTGGGAGAATTACCCATTCATTTTTAACACACATTCATCATTCACACCTTGGCTTCTCATCCTCTTAAGTCTCTCTACAACATCTCAGCCACCATCCACCATTTCTTATCATCTTCTCCACTCTCTACACCTATCCACACCAATATCCAGCAACTTCCATCATCATCCATGGCTAAGTAAGGGTTGGAGGGGCTTGGTGAACCATTTCTCTCATCCATGAGTAGCTAAATCTCTTGTGCTTTGTAGGCGGATGATTAGGGCTTGAGCTATGGCATCCAATAGGGAGTTTTTCTAGTTTTCCTTCTATTTACCATCATGGATTCATTTTTATCTAGTTGATTTTGATGAGTTTGTGATGATTTTTGGTTTCATGGTTATGCACCTCAAACTTTAGTGTAGATAGATGTTAGGAAATGAGTTGGATTAGTGTTTTGTAATCTATGACTCCATTGATGATTATGGTTACATTGGGTTTTGTTAAATTTGATTTTAGCTATGATTTTCTATTGAAATACTCTAATGGCAAAGGACTTTGTTGACTTGAATTCTAATCCAATTTAATTTCTACATTTGCATTCATGTTGGTATTTAATTAAATTGTGTTTATTATCCGGTTGGCTAGTTACATCATCTAGTTAATTTACCAAAGTTTAGAGGTTTCTAAACTACATTAGAAAATGGTTTTTCATTGATTAACTCCCCACTTTTTGATAGCAAGGATAGCCTAAAGTATTCTCCAACAAAGTGTATCCATCTCAATACATTCACCTCACTTTTACTTTCCTTTTAAAATATTGAAAATCTCAAAATGAGTTAGTTCTAGTTTCATTTAATTCCATTTAGTTTCTTTGCACACCAAGGGTTTGATAAAATTCCTCAAAGACATCCCTTTTGTGTTAATTTGTGGATAACTAAAGAATTCATAGGCTCCACGAGAGAGAATCGACCTAGGTTGTGGCCACTAGCTACACTTTCTAGTATTATTTTGATTGGTGCCAGCCTCGCGACAAGGTTGTGTCATCACAAGTCCATTCCTTTCAGCCTCCAACAACTGTCAATTCGAACCTCTTAATATATTCTACTTCATATTCATAATAAGCCATATTAGTTTGTCATTTAGTAAACATTTTGTTACTTAATTTCTAAGTTCTTATCCCCTTATCTAATCATTGTTTTACTTGAGTATTACTCGTTCTTGTTAAAAATATTTTATTTACAATAAATAGTTCAAAATTTTCTATTGCTTTTATTATGGCTTAAAATTCTTTCTAAGTAGAATCATATTTACTTTGACTTTCATTAAGTTTTCCATTGCTATATCTAGTAATTATTTCTTCATTGCTATTCTCAAAGGATAATGCTGGTCCCCAATAATCGTTGGAGGCATCAGTATAAATTATTCATTTGGTATTATCATTAGTCGGTATATCTAGTTTTGGAAAATTTTGACATAATTGTTTAATTTGATTTACAATATTTTCTATATTATTATCCCATATCCATCTACTCTTTTCTCTTGCTAATTTAGATATTTTGAAGGTTAATTTTTCTAAATTAGGGATATAATTTCTTGCTTGATTTACTTATCCTAAGAGTGATTGTAATTCTCTTTTTTGAATTAATTTTTGGAAATTCCAAGACTTTCTTACTAATATGTTCTTGTAACACTACAACAGAACAGGTCTCTAGCCACGGTCAAAACAGGACTCTAACAGCGGTTATGATCATGGCTAGAATTCTAACGGCGGTTGCGTAATTGTCACCTAACTTTGCGTCGGGACCAACTCTAGCGACGGTTAATGCAACCGTTGGAATAACCGTCGTTAGGCAGGCTTTTGACTAAACATTGCTAGCATGCCATCTACGTCTCCTATTTTACGTCTTATCGGCGACGGTTGCAACCGTTGCTAAGTGATCTACATGTAACGGCGGTTATAACCACCGTTAGAGTACCTAACCTAACGACAGTTGTGACCGTCGACATTTTTTTATTATTTTCCATCTTCTTTGACGACGGTTACAACCACCGTTAGAGTTAGTAATCTAACGGCGATTACAACCACAGTTAGAGTTAGTAATCTAACAGCGATTACAACCGTCGCCATTTATTAACATTTTTCATCTCTTTTGGCGACGGTTACAACCGCCATTAGAATCCTTTTCTTTTTCTTTTTTTAGGCTTTTTGTTTGCCTTATAACATTCATACTCAACCTATTCAAGAGTTTACACACCAATAAATAAACTCCAACAAAAATGACAATAAATAAATCAAATCTAATAGAATTTGAGATAACTTCAACACTAATAAAGTTTCAACTGCATATAAACTCAAAAAAAAGTCTTGACAACTGATGACGCGACCTTGTTGCGAGGCCGACACCAATCAAATTAATGCTAGAATGTGCAGCTAGTGGCACAACCTAGGTAGATTCTCTCTCGCGGAACCTATGGTCTCTATGGGCAAATATGCACAATTAACACAAAAAGGGATTTCTTTGAGGCAATTTAACATACCCTTTGTGTGCAAAGAAACTAAATGAAACCAAATGCAACTAGAATTCAATCTTTTTTTGATTTTGAATAAGAGAAAGCTAAACTAAATTGATGTGATGCAAATGGAGTGAATATGCTTTGTTGGAGAATTTCTTGAAACTATCCTAGCTATCAAAAGATGTGGAGTTTTAGTGAGAAATTATTTTCTAACTTAGTCTAGTCACCACTAAACTTAGGTGAATAAATTAGATAATGCAATTAACCAACTGGACAATTAACAGAACCTAATTAAACACCTCAATGAAGCAAATATAGAGATTAGCATGGACAAGAGCTCAACTCAACAAAAACCTTTGCCATTAGAGAATACTCATTACAAATTATAGTCATAACTAAATTCTACCGAATCGAATTAGCTACAATCAACAATGGAAATACAAAATGCAAACACAAGTCTATATAAAACTCTTTAGTATCCAACTACACCCAAGCTTAGGTTTACAACCATAAATCAAACTATCACAAATTCATTAAAATCAACAAGAAAATAATGAATCCATAGAGGGAAGTAGAAGGGAAACAAATAAAACTCCCTAGTTGAAGCCATAGCTCAAGCTCAAGAAATCTCCTCCAAGACATGGATGATTTAGCTACTCATGGGAATGAAGAATGCTCCACCAAGCTCCTCCAACCCATGCTTAGCCATGGATGATGATGGAAGTTGCTGGATATTGGTGTGGATGGGTGTAGAGAGTGGAGAAAATGAAGAGAAATGGTGGATGGTGGCTGAGAATAAAGAGAGAATGTGAGAGAGGCTTAGAGAGCAAAATTTGAGCGATTGAATGTGTTAGAATTAATGGGTTTTTCTCCCAATTAGGTTAAGTGCCTCCAAACATCCAAAATATTCCTCTTCCTTCGACCAAAGATGCTCCCCCTGTGGTAAAATGCTGAAAAAGTGGGCCCACAATATGTTTCAGCTCATAAAATCGTGAGGAAATTATGCATATCACTTATACTTACCTCCTTACCTTTTTGGGTGGCGATGGCTTTGTTAGTTGCTTCTTCCTTCTCCTTTTGTTCCGCTTTTTCTTTTGGTTCCTCTTGTTGCTCCTTCTTCTTTCCTTCAACTTTCTCCCGCAGTCTAGTTTCTTTAGAGCTCTCAGAAAGCTTTAGTGGTGACAATGGAGGACTTTCATAGACAATTTACTCAATTTCCCCATCATCTTCCTTGTCTTCAAATCTGACCTTTTTGTCGCTTCTAAGGCTTATGGCATTCAATGACTTAGGATTGATCACTGTGTTGGAAGGCATAGCCCCACTTGATCAAGCTTATTCATCACTCTTCTTGTTAGACAGCTGAGTGACAAATGAGTTCGAGTTATCATGCTTTACCTCCATTTGTTCAAACTTAGTCATGATATTGGAGAAGCATCGGTCAACATGCCAGGCGACGGCCTTGATTTTATCATCAGTGATACTCCGCTCATGGTCAAACTTTGAAGCAATATAAGAGAAACCCTTGACTAATAATTGTTTGATCTCATCATTTCCAGAAGATGTATTTTGATTAACATGAATGATAGCATTGGTGGTGTTTTGTTTTGGTGCTTGGCTAGATGAAGCCCCTTGAAAATTTGAGTATTGACCACCATAAGAATTTCGTCCTCTAGAAAGATAGTTCCCTTGACTTTGCCCACTACCAAATTCTTGAGTATTTTGATTACCGCTATTCCCATATCCGAAGTTAGGGTGATCTCTCCGACCAGGATTGTATGTATTGGAGTAAGGGTCCCTTTGTTGGTATCGCCCAGGCTGTGCTTGATACATTGCATTCACATCTTCATATTGACCAGGGCAATCTGCTGATATGTGGATAGGGGAATTGCAGAATGTACAACTAGCGCATACCATAGCTAGCTGTTGAGTTGGTGACTGTGGATATTGGATGCTCAGTCCATCCACCCTCTTGGTTAGTGCAGACAGTTCATGTACCACTTTCACCAATAATGGGTCTCGATCTGGTGGAGATATCTCTTTTACTGCTCGGGTATCCCTCGTAATAGTGTTCTGCCTACTCAAGGAGAGCTTCTTAATTAACTCCATTGCTTCATCAGGGGGCATGTCTTCTATGGACCCATTAGCAGCTGCATTGAGCATTTTTGCATCTTCCTCAGTTAACCCATAAACAAATTATTGGACCAAGTACTCCGGTGGCATCTGATGGTTTGGACAGTTTGCTACCATATTTTTTAACACGTGCCCAATATCCATAGAATGTTTCACCCTCCTCCTTCCTTGAAGATGAGATTTCTTTCCTTGATGCGGCAGCTTTGTTTGAAGGATAATATATTTTAATAAAATGCTTCTTCAAATTATCTCATGTCTGGTAAGCATCTGGGGTGTACCTTGGCAAACTCATATACCAAATCTTTCCCTTCCCTTCCAGAGTGAGATGGAAAACCTTCCACATGACTTCTTCAAGTTTAGCCCCCACGAGCTTCATCGTCATGCAATACATGTGGAGAGAGCTCATATGTATATACGGATTCTCACCTGGAAGACCATGAAATTTTGGAAGTGAGTGCAAAAGAGAACCTTTAATTTCAAAATCAATAGTAAAAGTAGGAGTAGCACTAACCAAAGGTTCAAAATTATCATCAAATTGGGTCAATTATTTAATAGACTACTTAGGTTGATCTACCCCATTATTACCTTCTTCATTCCTATCCCTATTGTCCACCCTATTGTCCTCGTAACCTTCTTCGGCCATTTCTTCTATTTCTAGTTCTCTTTCTCTTTCTTGGTTCGCCTTAATTATTTTCTTTTTTGAGTTTTCTTATTTTCCTAAGAGTTCTTTCAATTTCTAAATCGAATGAAATTAGGTCTCCTCTAGAACTTCTTAGCATGCACTAAACAAACAAACAAAAGAAAGAAAACACACAGAAAAATAGTAAAACAAACAAAACATACGAGAAAATGAGAAACAAAACACAGAATGAAAAAATTGCTCAGTTCACTGTTTCACCTGCTGTCAGCGGGTAAGTCAGTAGAGATACGATTCTGCACTAATGCAGCAGAAAAACAGGGTAGATTCGAAAAACCAGCAAAAATTCAACTTAAAATGCTTCAAAATGACTACTCAAGCCTAAAATTAATTGCGAAAACAACTATAAACTACCTAGAAACAATAAACACAAACAAAAACACAATTAAATCAATTAAACTACGAAACTCCTTTGTAAAACAAAATAGGACAGCTATGAAAAATGCAACTAAAAACCAGCAAAAACATTTTCTAAAGATCAAAATAAGCCTAGAAACAAATACTAAAATGAAAATACACAACTTAAAACACAAAAAACAATAACAAAACACAATCTAACTATGTGATTCCCAAAGAAATCACGCAAAAACAACCCAATTCGTGAGAATCTTGCACAATTGCACAAAGAATCAAAATGGCTCCCCGGCAACGGCGCCAAATTGATGGCGTGATCTTGTCGTGAGGCCTGCACCAATCAAATTAATGCTAGAATGTGCAGCTAGTGGCACAACCTATGTCAATTCTCTCTCGCAAAGCCTATGGACTCTATGGACAAATATGCACAATTAACACAAAAAGGGATGTCTTTGAGGCAATTTAACAAACACTTTGTGTGCAAAGAAACTAAATGAAACCAAATGCAACTAGAATTAAATCTTTTTGTGATTTGGAATAAGAGAAAGCTAAAGTAAATTGATGTGATGCAAATGGAGTGAATATGCCTTGTTGGAGAATTTCTTGAAACAATCCTAGCTATCAAAAGATATGGAGTTTTAGTGAGAAATTATTTTCTAATTTAGTCTAGTCACCACTAAACTTAGGCGAATAAATTAGATAATGCAATTAACCAACCGGGCAATTAACACAACCTAATTAAACACCTCAATGAAGCAAATATAGATATTGGCATAGACAAGAGCTTAACTCAACAAAAACCTTTGCCATTAGAGAATACCCATTACAAATTATAGTCATAACTAAATTATACCAAATACAATTAGCTACAATCAACAATGGAAATACAAAATGCAAACACAAGTCTATACAAAACTCTTTAGTATCCAACTACACCCAAGGTTAGGTTTACAACCATAAACCAAACTATTACAAATTCATCAAAATCAACAAGAAAATAATGAATCCATAGAGGGAAGTAGAACGGAAACAAGTAAAACTTCCTAGTTGAAGCCATAGCTCAAGCTCAAGAAATCTCCTCCAAGACATGGATGATTTAGCTACTCATGGGAATGAAGAATGCTCCACCAAGCTCCTCCAACCCTTGCTTAGCCATGGATGATGATGGAAGTTGTTGAGTATTGGTGTGGATGGGTGTAGAGAGTGGAGAAGATGAAGAGAAATGGTGGATGGTGGCTGAGAGTGAAGAGAGAATGTGAAAGAGGCTTAGAGAGCAAAATGTGAGTGATTGAATGTGTTAGAATTAATGGGTTTTTCTCCCAATTAGGTTAAGTGCCTCCAAACATCCAGAATATTCCTCTTCCTTCGACCTAAGATGCTCCTCTTGTGGTAAAATGCTGAAAAGTGGGCCCACAATCCGTTTGAGCTCATAAAATCGCGAGGAAATTAAGCAGATCTGATGTACCCACTGCCAGCAGGTGGATTACTTAAAACGAGCATTTCCCCTCTGAATTGAAGTCTACCCGCTGGCAACTTGCAAGGCTACCCGCGGGTAGCGGGTAGAACAGTATTATAGGTCCAAAATTGCCTCTAAGTTTCAATTCTTGCACCGGCTTAACTTTCCATCTTCTTTCTTGACCTCTAGCACTTGAATGCTTGCTATTCCTCAAGCTAGTTGACCTACAAATCCACCAGAAACAATTGTAAGGCTCTCAAATTAATAAAACTTGAGAATTATCGCAATTTATTCAATAAAAACATGGAATTAGCATTATTGTGATTTAAGTCCTTAAGTGCCCTTCAATAACATTAAAACATGCATAATGACTCTTTAAACTCAATAAAAGCTTGTCAAATGCCAAAAGATACAAGGGTAAATATCGGTATTATCAGCAACATAATTCTCAATCTAAAAACAAAAAGGATACATCAATAACAATTAAAGAGTTTAGTACTAACATCAAAATACAACTAATTAAATAGGACTAACATCAAAATAGAAATACAACAATTAAGTGTGGATGACTACATCAATATATAGGATCATGGATCAAGACTAGCTCGAGATGATTGTCGACGTGATGCTTCTGCGCTGCCTACATCAGGTGGCTATAATTAGAAAAAAGACAAACAGTTAGATTTTATAATAATGTGTAGTGTCTATTTTAACATTGTTGTAAAGGAAAAAAAACATTTATTTTACCTGTGTTGGAGGACATGGTACCTCGCAAACAATCTCAGATGGCATTCTTACTCCCATGTAATCAGCTAAATACATCACCATGTGATTTACATGAGCTTACTGAGCTTTCTCCATTTCACACTCCTTTCCTAGGGCTTCAAACTTTTCTTTCATCTGAGTTTGCTCCATTTCATGCTCCTTTTATAGAGTTTCTAACTCATCTTTCATTGAACTTAGCTCAGATTGCAAGGATCCTTCATTTAAATGTCAACTACTTGTGCAACTGAAATTTAAGTTGTTGAATCGATATTTTGGTAGCCCAAAAACTTAAGAAGGGTATGGACATAGTCCTAACCCTCGAACTCGTCCAGAATGCTCCTTGCCTAGCACTTGCCCCAATGCATCATCTGATGAAACCACACCAGTGTATGACTCTAAAGATTCTTGCTCACAAAGCTTTCTGAAACTTTTTCCTAAAAATTCAAAAATAATTAAGGATTGATACAAGTACTTACATTAATTCTTGGACATAAGGTCATATTTAGTAATAAATCCACTACAACAAGTAATCAACCATACAAGGAATCATGGATCAAAACCATCAATTTGTTTGCAAGTTAAACAGGACATGTAAACAACAATATACATATCTTTTTCTCCATCAGAAAGGAATTGTTTACTTGATGCATCACTAAATGTAAACACTGACTATATATAGAGTAGCGCATGAAAAAGATTATGAAAACAATCCAATATGTTCTATAACTTGTATTATAAATGTTTTTTTATATGCTTTTAGGGTAACCTCAGTAAGGTGCTTTAGATGCTTGTAGTGCAACCTCACAGTCCCTTCCTTATGTCTCAATATGTTCTATAACTTGTATTATATGCTACACATTACTCAAAGAAAAATTGTAGTCCAGGATTTCTACAACCCTAAAATTATTCTATTCTCCTACTAATGTATTTAGGATAAACACTATAGCTAAACTATATTAAATTTGACTTAACACAGTAAAGCACTGATCTATTGCAAAAGCAATCAAATTCTGTGAAAGATGATAATGAAGAAGAAAATTGCATTTTCATAAAACGAACTAAATAAACAAAATCCAAAACAAAAAGATTATAACGAGGATACAAGCTATATTAATTCTCATTCAACAAGTATGCTTTCCCAATATAGTTTACTGACTTCAAGTGACATTATCTTAGTTTTCAATTGTCCTCTTGAAGATTCTAACTAGTACATTGATTCACAAAAATGAAAAGCCAATGGTGGATGGAAAAGAGAACACTATAACAATTCCTTCACTTATATGGAGCAAAATATAACAATTTTAATATTTTGCAACATAGCAACACAGTAGAAGAACAAGTGAGCAAGAGCAGTTCAGCCCCTCCCTTCATAATAGGTTAAACACGAAGATATTTATTACACCCATATATATTCAAATAAAAAAGGGGTGAACATTATGGCATGTAAGCTATCTTCAAATCTACTTGCATTGCATCACCATTTTCTACAGTCAAATTGCAGACCTAAACATAATTAATGTTTCTTTGTTCCAAAAAGGAAAACATAATTAATCTTGAAACCAAGAAGCAAACACAAGTTTCTACACAATCTAAGTTTCGATAACAAAAGAGAAAAACCAAGAAGAAAACCGAGAACAACCTGTAAAGAAAAAGAATTCAAATTGAAAGAGATGAATCAACAATAAAAAAAACCAAACTGATCTGAACTATACAAACACTTTCCAGGTCTTCAAGCACGCCAAATAAAAAGAGTTGTATTCTTGTTCAAACTTTCTTTTATATTCATATTATTATACCATATAACAAGCTGTCCATACATACATACATATATATATATATATATATATATATATATATATATATCCAAGATTTTAATTAACTTGTTTTGTAGCTAGCATCTCTTCTTTTTGTTTTACAATAAAAACACATGCACCAAGAACTAAACTATTTAAACTCAAAATACATTACCACAATTGCTCTGGCATCCTCATTAATATAGCTTACATCCTTTTTTGTGTGGGTTGCAATGAATAACGTAACTCGACTCACTGGTCGGCCTTTTTTTACTTCCTAAAAAACAAGAAATAATCACATTGTTTAACAATTTAAAAAACTAGTAACTAATATATGAACGAACAAAATTTTAAATCACCATTTCATTCTTCCTTCTCACGTTGCTTTTGGAACCACCCCTGTGAGGAAATTTTAATTTCTTCTGATTCTCTTGTTTCTGAATGCACATCTCCTACACATGAAAGACAAATAAAATTAATCATTCATATAAAAACAAAATTAAATTACAAGTTATATATGAAATCTTACAATGCATTTGTCACTTAGTCGGTAATCGACAAAGTTATTCCACTAGTCTTGGGGTACTTTTGGAGGACACGCTTTCATGATCTCGTCTCTTACTTGAAGTTTTTTTATTATCTCGAATAGCTTACGTCTATAGTCCCTTCTTTTCTCCCCTAACGATCTCCAAGCCCACTTTAATCGATTACGTGCTGAAAATGCAATCTTACTATGAATTTAAAACCATTGAAACATTAACTACAACCAAGTGGTTAAAAAACAAATAATGACGAACAATGGAAAATCCACTTCATACCTCAATGAGTGAAACAACATCATTAAAATATTGTTCGGGCACTTCCTTCCAATTATAGAAGTTCAGAGGAATCAACTCACAATCCATAGCCATATTTCTCAACCAGAATCCAATTAAACCTCCAACAGCATCAATTCCTTGCACAAATTCTTTAACTTGACAAATCACCTTATTTCCCATTGGTAAATTCCACAAATTCTTTGCCTTCATCCTTTCTTGTGTAATAAGTCCATTTTCATCTTCCATGCATAATATAAAATAAGACAATAACAATATATATATATATATATTTATATGTTGTAATAGATCAATAAAAATAAATTCAAATTGGATACTTACAAATAATGTCCACTATCCAGTCTTTGTTCAATCCTTGTTCTTCATTGGAAACTCGTACAGATGCAAGTTAAGCAGAATCCACATCTTCCTATAGGGAAGAAGTACCAACAGGTTCTGTAGGAGAAGCAGTTGCTGCAGGTGGGGCCTCAACTCGAGCAGAATTCACAGTCATTTCCTGTTGGGAAGATGTGTCAACTGGTTTTCTAGGAGGAGCAGCTGGTGCAGGAGGGACCTCATATATTTTTTGTATCAATGCATCAACTTTTAGTCTAGCTCTAGATGATCGTTTACGCTTATTATGTTGCATCCTGAAATTAAAGACAATAAAAAATATGGTTAGAATAATATAATAACAAAACCATGTAAAATATAAACATAACTATGGTAGAATATCACATAATGTAAGCAATGCAAGACAAACAAGCTATGGTAGAATATATATGTAGAACAATGTAATAAAAAAACATGGCATCTTCATCATTATTATCAAACACCACATCAACATTGTTAGCTGGTTTAATAAATATGTTCTTCATCACTACTTAACAGTTGTAAGTTATCAATGTCAATAGGAAAAATGGAATTTATTTGTCGCTCTAGATGTGCTTGTTGAATTTGACGACCATTATCTTCTTCATCAATGTCTACTTCATCACCCATTTCATATAAGTCTCGAGGCTTCACATGGATTGTAACACTCCATGGCAAGTTTGTTTTGACATCCACATAAAAAGCCATTTGAGCATCTGAAGCCAATATGTAAGGCTCATCGTCTACATGATCTCCTGTATTAGTTAATCGAGAAAAATTAACCAAATTAAACTAAAAGACATCCTTTTTTATTGCTCTAGTGCTAACCCACAAACATTTGAAAAGCATAACTTTTACATGACCATAGTAGTTCAACTGGATGATATCTACTAACTTGCCATGGTATAAAAGGTTTTCAAGTGCTACATTCCCATCTTTTGCACTTGCATAGCATCTAGTTTATGATGTCACCCACACACCATTATTTTGGGTTTTCAATCTTTCTTCTCTTGCTAGTGTTCAAAACCTAAAGCCATTAATATTTATTGCATTGAATCTCCTAGACATTGATTGAGGACCACGTGCAAGGAATTTGATATCATCTGACTCATTTGCATTGTTATTCTTGCCAATCTAAAACAATCAACAAAATATTTTAACAACATATACTTGGTGTTTTAATAAAATATATATCTTACAACAAATTGAATCTTACATATTCTTTAAACCAATTAGCAAAATTTTTTGTGACATGCTTGTCAATCGCCACTGCAAATTTGGTATGACGGTGAAGCATAGCTTTCACGTATCTCTATATTGTTTACAAGATATTTTTTATGTTAGTTATGTAGCCACTTTATTTTATAAACTAAAAAAGAGATTGAGTAGTATGTAACACTTGCTGAACAAACCCAACAATTGCTTTACAATTGAAAAAGACACAACGATGTGCTTGTAATCTTTCAGTAGGAGTTAGTTCAAAGTTTGAGATGCTACCAACTGGACGACCTAATTGCGGGAACATCTATGACCCAGAGTTCTCGGTACAAACATCATTGGCATTACGACTCGGCCTATTAAACCTTGTTTATATAGGCTTAGGTGAGCGGGAAATCCACTAACGAGAAGCGGGAAAAACGGTTAGGAGTAAGTTTGAATGTTGGGCCGAATGCCGAGTGACACCTGAGTGTCAGGCCGTTGACCATGTCGGGTCCCATATTACCATAAGCCCCTCAAGCCTGAGGGTTCCGCAAGGAGCCTTGGGCTTTACAGATCTTGTGAGGGTTCCAAAGAGATTTTGCATATTCTCGCTTTGGTGCGAGAAAGAGCGAAATAACCGCCCTTTGAGTGTCCATCGTGGTAACGTTTTCCATCATGGCAAAAGTCATGGATTCATGGTTCCACGTGACATCCGCAAGAAGGAGCAATTTTTAGCTCCAGGGGTGTTTTTGTCTTTTCATGATGTGTTGTCTTCATATTTTGGCGCTTGTTCTACAGTGAATAGACCTTTCACTTTCTTTCATCTATCCTTGTGTTTCTGCTCTACAATTTCTCTTGCTCTGCCATCGCGTTTCCATTTTTCAATGTCGATCATCGATTTATCTTATGCGAAGTAAGTTTCTACTTGCTCTGGACCTTTCTCGCCCTTTGATTTTACTTATTGAGTCTTGTATTTACTTTCCCCCCATTGGATTTCTTAGGGTTTCTCTGTCGCATTCGTTGCTAGGGTTTTTTGCTTTATGCAATTGTTCTTTCATTCTCCGCCATGACTCAAGGTATTTGCTTTCCCTGATTATTTCTTTTTGCATTTTGATTTTACTTTTCAGAGGGATGGTACGCCGTCTCGTTCATCTAGTGTGGCCTCGCTACATTGTTGAGGGTTCTGATGTTTCAAATTCCTCCGTTGATTCTCGCACCGCTCCCCATCGTGGGTCTTGACGGCGCTTAGCTTCAAGGAGTGACACCAATCCATCTCGCGAGGGCACATCATCTGATCATGAATCTAGGGTAGCAGATTCTAAGGCTACTCCATCTGGGGAGAAAGACGTGTCGTCTTCGCCTCCCTTCGTGTTTACTTATGCCGGATTAGATTGGAAATATGAGTGGGAGTGGCACACTAGGGTGGCTTCAAGGATGTCTATTGATTTATCTCACGTGCGTCGGACCTCTCTTTTTTACGCTTCAGTTGAAGAGAATTTGCCCGAATTAAGTAAGAAGGATGCCCTTCGGTCAATATGTCGGGTACTAAAAGAAAGCCTGCCATGTGGTAATAAGGACTCGTGTGAGTATAGGTCAAAGTTTCATGGCGTATAGGAGATTCAACAATTTTGGAATTGGGCTTTAGCCTCGTGTCCTGGCTCGAATACTTACGGAATGTTGGTGGGGATAGAGGCCCCCTTCGAGTTATGCACTCTGATGGGGTTGGGTTTTTGATGTATACCTCTATCATGGAGCATTTTTTGTGTATACCTCTATCATGGAGTATACTCCTTTTGAGATGGTTGTTCTTAGTCAAATTGACCTTTGTCTGACTCAATTAATCGGTAACTCTTGGATCGTGTTAGCCGGCTTTCAACTGCATTGCCATCATCTCAAGGTTCCTCCGTCTGTCAAGTTGTTTTCTTAATTTTACCAACTCGGTCGGAGTTTTACAGGGCAACCTTGGCATTTTGCAAGAGCAATTGGGGCTCTTACTACTTTTAAAGGGATTGAGTCAAAGCTGCGGGGTTGGCAGGAATCCTTTGTCCTTGTTATTCCCCTAAGAAGTACTCATCCTTTTTGGCTAGACGGAAAGGGTCGCCCATTATTTCCTTTAATTTGGAGTGACTCAGATCGCCTTCCGGTGTGGGAGACGAGGATTTAACGCCAATGGAGTTAGAGATTGTTAAAAGGATTTCATGGCGTGTTGAGAATTTAAAAAATTTATCGGGTGTATTTATGTATTCATTTCCTCCTGTCATTTTCTATATATCCTTATTCTGATCCTTGTCTTGTTTCTTTTCGTAGACCGGGTGTCGGAGGTTATGGAGGCACGAGTAAGGGGCTCAGCGAGTGGTTTCAGCGTTTTATTCTAACAAGGAAGATCATTTCATTTTTCCTTTACCCTGCTTGTATTGGCATCCTGATGATGGCCCTGATCCCTTTTTGGGTAACTTGCCCCCTTATTCCTCTACTGCTGGAGATTTTTTAATTGAAGTTCTTCCTTCCGCGACCCTTGGGGCCGTCGAGGAGGAGACTCGACGGAAGGGTAAGCGTATGGATACAGCCGTGGGTGATGATGCTGATGAGTTGGAGGATGGTGCCACGAAGAAGAAGAAGAAGACTACTGGGGATCTTGAGCCTAACTCAAGTTTTGGGAGTCAATGCTCTCAATGGCATTCAATAGCATTCTTGCAAGTCAAAGAAAAAGACCCTAAACAAAAATTAGCATTTCAAATCATCATTTACCCATTCAACAAGCTAATTACAGCCACCACTTAGCTAATTACAGTCACCAATGCTTATTACTCAGTTTGTATGCTTGGCAAAAGTCATTCACCACAACGTATTCTAAACTAAGCTTGTCAACAGTAAGAAATAGTAAGATTCACTAACTAATAAAGTGGAGAAAAAATAATTAGGAAATCCAACTAAAAATCCAATGGTTTACTATATATGACCAATAATTCCACCAACTAAAAGACTAATGGTGTACTATATGACCAATAATTCCACAAAGCCTCTCATTTTATTGGTTGGACAAATTCAAAATTCATAAGCAAGTTGTTATCAACAATATAAAACAGAGGCAGAGAAGAGGCACAGGATTGGCAAAATCATAACCTTGATGTAGAATTAAAGTACGGAATATCAACACCCTAGTCCGCTATTCACTCAGAAAAAGATATGGTTTTTATTATTCTTTTGGTGATTAATTATAACGTGGAAAAGAACTTTTACTTATTAAATTCAAATCACCTTCTATACCTTCTATTTTTTTAATGTTACTGGTAACCCACCGTAAGTAAAAGTAAACTATGCTTTGTTAGAGATGGGGTCTGAAGCAAATGTTTCGATTTGGCTGTTATGGTAATTTTGTGCCTAGGAAGTCAAAAAATTAGTCGAAACACGCCTTAGGTGATTTGGTCATGTACAAAGACGACCGGAAGAGGCTCCGGTACGTAGAGTTGACCAAATGGAAGATAACCTAATAACTTGAGGTAGGGGAAGACCAAAGAAAACACTAGGAGAAATGATTAAGAGGGATCTAGCCATAAATAACTTAACCATAGAAATGTGCAAAGACAGAACATGTTGGCGTCGCTTGATCCATATAGCCGACCCCACCTAGTGGGAAAAGGCTTTAACTATTGTTGTAAAAGCAATCTAACCCAACCTTTATAAAAGCATATCATATCAGAGCTATGCCGTAGAAGAAGCAAAGAAACAAAGGCATTGAAGATCACACAACAAAAAAACTATCAAAGCCAAGAAAAAACCCAATCTAGAACTGTGATTCAAAATGGCAACTAGAAAATGGGTCGTTAGTACCCAGAGGCAGAGACAAACCTATCTTATAATCAACCATACGTCGACGGCTACAGTGAACCCAACAATGCTTCAGAAATAGCCAAAGAAATTGAAGAACCTCACCTCTTTCAGGATAACAACCGGAACAAAGAAATCGAAACAAATCGCTAAACAAGAACGGAATAATCGAAACAAAAACCTCACCTCGCGCTATCGTTTGCTCACCACCAGAGCTCTCTCTCATGCCGTCGGCATTCTCTCTTCACGGCGTCGGCGTTCTGTCTCAGGACGTCGTTCTCTCAGCGTCATTCTCTCAAGGTGGTCTTCTCTCTGGGCATCATTCTCTCGTCGTTCTGTTTCCAAAATCTCAAAGTGTCATTCTCTCAGGGAAAAGAATGAAAAAGCTTATGCTTATTTTTTTGTTTAGGGTTTTGACCAATGGTAGAGTTGGAGGGAAGAATTAAACATTAGGTGGGAAGTTTTGGATATTTTATTTGTTTAATAGAATAGGTTTTTTTTTACAAAATAGGTTCTCATCTAAAAGCACAAAATAGGATAAGTTTTGAGGGAAGATAAGAGGAGGGAAGAAATTTTGCCAATAAAAAAGAGGGAATTCATACAATTAATGATGGAATATTTTTTACGGACCAAGTTCCGTTAGAATAATATGCGAATTTATACAATTATGGTCGGTGTAAGAATTCGGGCGTACCTTTGAAGAATCCGATTCGTCTGCAGGTACCCACGCGAAGACCCGGTCACGATGACGGACTCGGATCTACGTTCTTCACAGCAAATGCACAAACACCAAGAGGAAGAGCAAAAAGCAGAGAGAAAGGGTTGATGGTCTCATGAATGAAAAATCAACATTTCATACATATTTCATTTAACCACCAAAATAAACCACCTTTATATTATTCCCTCCTTAACTTTCAATTTGAATAAAAAGGAAATATTACATTTCATAAACCCATATGTTTATGTTATTTGCATTAGATCCCTAAACATAAATGGGCTTGGGTCCAATCCACTAAGGGTGGACTGGCCCATATTCTTACAGTCGGATTTTTTTATCCATCAGAAATCCGTCATTAATTTAATGTTTTTCTGACCAAAATTAGTCCGTAAAAAAACCTTTAGAATTTCTCATTTTTCTAGTAGTGATTTGTTCAAAGAAGATTTGACTGCCTTTAATTCATTTATGGAGAACGTTGTCAATCCTGTCGATTCCACGCAGCTGACCTCCATGCTTGGTGAAGTCGAGGCTCCGTCACGTTTGGAGCGGTCTTGTTTAGAGCTTCTCCGTATATCTATCGAACATCACCGGAACAATTAAAGGTATGGGATGTTGTAACTTTTAACTTTTCCTTGGTTTTATTTGCTACCTCCGGGTTCCCCTTCCTTTACTAGGCTACCTCTGAATCAGCCACTAAGGAAGCTGGAAGGCTCAAAGGTGAGCTCGGAGAGTTGCAGAAGCATTTTGATTCGGTTTAGGAGGCCCATAATGGTTGCGCCAAACATGCCGAGGAGCTTATCGCCGGTCATAATAAGGAAAAGCAGACATGGGAGGTTAAGGTGACCAACATAAAGAAGGAAAAGGATACTTAGGAGCGGAGATTTCTGAGCTGGAAAATGAGGTGCAGACGGTTAAGGATGCTCATTTTATTCCTTTGAAGAGCGCTCTCGACATGACCGAGTATGCATTTTATAATGCTGCTCGACAGTTGCAACTGGTGAATCCTACGCTTCGAGTTGGCCAAATTGACTGTGAAAAGAGGTCTTCGGCGATGTGATACGGCCACGGGTGCCAGGGACCGATGGGCAGTTGCTGCCGAAGAATGGATTTACGGATCTTCTTCGCCGAATAGTTGAAGCAGAGGACGAGGCGCGTGGCAAAGCCAACGATGAGACTTGGGCTAAGGTCGAGGAGGCGGCTCGCGGTCGATTTGTGGATAATTCTCCTGTTAAGGAGGGGAATGTTGACGTGCTGCCCATTTCTGAGGGAGTTGTTAAGGACAAATGTGTCGAGGGAGGGAGCACAGATGTTGCTGGGTCCGCACCATCTTCGGCTCCTTAGTTTTATTTTCCCTTTTCTCTTTTTTTGATGTTAAGTTTTGCCCCTTGTTAGTTTGTGGGCTGGATATTTGATTAAGCTGGATCATTTGTCTCCGGCACTTGAATTCTTTATCATCACATTTGTGTACGTTGAATTTTTTTAGTGTATTCGTTGATTGACTTTGCCTTGCTTTGCTTGATTTTTGGCTCTTTTGACTCTGCAAAGCTTTTACTTGTTTTTCTACTTGTCTATTTTCCCCTTCGTGCTGGGATTCTGGGTTTGTGGTGAGGTTCCTTGTTCACACCTCTTCTTTCCATAACTTGCATGATCGTCGAGTTGTCTTATAGGCTGGGACTTTTTAGAGAGTGCCTCTTTATGAAGCCTTTTGGGGGTGCCCGAGGGCCTTATAGGCTGGGACTTTTGAGTGCCTCTTTATGAGGGCTTTGGGGGTGCTTAAGAGCCCTATAGGCTTGGACTTTTTGTGACTCTTTGTGAGAGCATTATGGGGTGCCCGAGGGCCTTATAGGTTGGGAATTTTGTGTTGTCTCTGATCAGAGAGCTGGATGAATGAGAGTGTTTCCTGCCATAGTGCTTTTTGGTGAACAGACTTTTCTTGATGTCGAGGCGAGCTTTCTGCCGAATCACCTTTGTCAAGGTGGAGTTCCTCTTTGTGAGGGCTTTTTGCTGTCTGGGGCTTATAGGCTAGGAATTTTTAGGGTTTCCCTTGGCCCTATAGACGGGGACTTTTATGTGTGCCTCTTTGTGAGGGCTTTATTGGATGCCTAGGGCCTTATAGGCTGGTACTTTTGATGGTTCCCTTGACCTTATAGACAGGAACAATTTAGGGGTGCCCTTGGCCTTATAGGCGGGGACTTTGGGTATGCCTCATGGTAAGGACCTTGTCGCGGGCTCCATTTTGTCCGAGCGGCGTGTTTTCGCCATGTTTTCTAATGTATTTTCCATGTTAGGTGCATTCGTGTTTGTCTTATCTGTGGCATGAATAATAAGGAAAGTCAGTACTTTTGTAATAATACTGCCCAAGAGAATGCTCATTTTATTGCTTTCCTCAATGATACATGTTGGAGAATTTAAGAAGACTAGGAGAGATGAAGATGTGAAGCATTATACAATTGGAATGTAAAAGAAAAAATGCATATAAAAGGGGAGGTGAGGTAGGATCCAGCCTGTTTCGTGATATTAGTCCTCGCCAGAGGACTAACTAGTTTTCTGTTCCGCCATCTCCTCTTATTTGGGCTCTGGCGTTTTCCCTTTATTTGTGCAATCTGTGAGGGGTTTCCATATTTTGGATAAGCTAGTTGCGAAGCATGCCCGTGCGGTTTTTTATCCGCTTTGACCTGGAAAACTCCACATGGAGTTGGGAATTTCATTAGGAGGTGTGCGGTGGAAATCACTGCTTGTAGCTTATTCAGCATGGGTCTGCCGAGTATGGCATTGTAAGTCGTTGGGGCTGAGACGACGATGAAGTAAGTGTTGCACGATGCTACTTTGGTAATCGTTTCGATTAGTACTTGTGCTCTGATTACTCCTTCTGTCGGGACTTGAGTGCCCAAGAATGCTACTAGGGAACCTTTGAAAGGCTAGAGGTCTCGCTCATTCAGGCCGAGCTTTTTGAAGGCTTTATAGTATAGGATATCTACCGAGGAGCCTTGGTCGATTAGAATTCTCTTAACTTCATAACTGTCGATTGCCGCAGTGATTACTAGAGGATCATTGTGATCCAGGTCTATTCTTCCAAAGTCGCTGATGTTGAACGTGATTGATTCCAACTCTTTATCTTGTTCTGGTCATGCCTATCACTGTTTTCTCTTCTGTATCTGTCTTCTCGGTGATTTGGCTCACGGTCCCTTCTTTCTTCTGATTCCCTTCGGGGTAGAGTTCTCTCGTTCCTCCTTTCGTCCCTTCAAACAAATTTCTGCAATTTACCCCATCGTATGAGTTCTTCAATTACATCTTTCAGGTTGATACACTCATCTGTAGTGTGTCCATAGTCCCTATGAAAGCGATAGTATTTATTCCTGTTGATTTTCTGATCCGGACTCTTTGGCTTTGCCGGGGGTTGGAACTTGAGTAATTCCGTCGTGTGGACTTCTTCCAAGATGTAGGAGGGGGTTCTAGTGAGCGGTGTGAACGTGGGGAATTTGCCACTTGGAGGGCCTTTTTTCTCCTTCTTTATCTTTTCTTTTCTTGGAACTTTCTTTTTCATCATTAGGGAATTTTTATGCTTTCTTGACATGGTAGGCTTTTTCCTTCTTTACGAATTTTTTGGCTTTTTGTAGTAACTCTGCCATTGACTTAGGCTTGTTAGCAGCTATTGCATTGTAGAAGGGGTTGCCTCGGAGTGCTACTTTGACTACGTTTATCACCACCAAGTGCTCCAGTCCCACGATTTGCAGTGCTAACGCGGTAAAACAAGATAGGAAGTCTTGCAGGGATTCCCCTTTCTCCTGCCAAAGTGCCTGGAGGTCTTCCTCTGACTTCTTCCACTTTTTGCTAGCGGAAAACTGCTTGAGGAAAAGATCAGCTAGGTCATCAAAACACCTGATGGAGTTTTCTGGTAACATAGAGTACCATTGTAGTGTCGGGCCTGTAAGGATAGAAGAGAACAGTTGACATTTCTGGGGATCTGTTGCATTAAGAATGGACATGGCCGAGTTGAATGTATTGATATGGTCTCTAGGGTCTGCCTCCCCTCCAAATGATGTGATCTTCATGGGAATTTTGTAGTCCATTAGAAAGTGGGCTTCCATGATGTGCAGCATGAATGAGTGTTTTCCTTTCTTCTGCGGTGCTCCTTGAGGGGCACCTGTTGATTGCTGGTACCCATAGTATGGGTACGGTTGGGTCGTTCTGTTATTCAACAGGGCTTCGGCTAACTGATAAGCTCTGCCTAGCTAATACGCTCTGGCCGTGAATGGTGAGTGTCCTCCGTAGCCTACAGGGTGAATAGGATAATTTTGATATGAATTATAGCCAAAGAGAGGTATATGGGTTCTATATAGATGTGGTTGGCGGTTTGTGATGTCTTAAGTATGCAGTGGCTTTGGATTCGGCCGAGTCGGCATTGATGCACTTAAAATTGGTTGCCCTGTCATGTATGGCAGCAGGTATTGGTTCTGGTTGCCGAGTTGATAATTGGTCATGTGACCTCTACTCGTTGAGACTATTGGTGCAAGTGATGTGTCATCTAGTCATGGCATTGGGGGATTCTGGTGATAGTTCTACCAAATATGCTGCTACTTCTCTAAAAAGGCATTTCTTCAATCTTCTTGATTGGTTCTTGATGGCGATGAGTGTCTTCCATCATTTGCTTAAGCATTTCTTTTTGTGCTACCTGTGCAACATTAGCGATGAAGTCTTGGGCTCCTCTAGTGAGCTGTTATTTCAGGTATTGCACTTGGCCCTTCTTGATGAGGCTTGGAGGATCGAGGGTCATTTGGCCCTTCTTGACGAGGGCTGGAGGATCCACTTCTCGCCCTACGACATGCCATCGTGGAAAGGGAAGCCATTCTTCCGTCCCTTTCGTCCATATCCGGGGGAATCTCCCGGATGTCAAGTTGGTGTTCTTACACCGATGGTGATGGCACGTTTTTTCTGCGACCTTTGCTCGGGCTTGGCTAGACTTCTTGGTCGCTCGGAGTTGATTATCTTTGCTTAATTCCACTGCGCGTGATCACCATCTTCTGGTAACAGCGGTGAGAGGATTACGTTGGAGGAGAAGAAAGTGGTCCAGGAGAAAACCACAGTGGGTGCCACTGATATTCCAGTGACCCGGAGGTTTGGAATTAAAGCAGTTGGAGGTTGAAAAAGGTGAACTCGACCCGGGTTCTAAACCTGAGAGCCTACGTACACAAGTGAGATTAGAGTCCTCGTAGTTCACGAGGGTGGGGTGCCTCCAGGCTATAGAGAGCCAGAAAGGTAGAAGGCCTAGGCACCGTGTGCAACCAAGTGCTCTAGGGGTATATATGCCTGAATGGCCTGGCAAGGCTTGTTTATATAGGCTTAGGTGAGCGGGAAATCCCCAAACTAGAAGCAGGGAAAACGGTTAGGAGTAAGTTTGAATGTTGGGCCAAATGCTAAGTGACACCTAAGTACTGGGTCGTTGGCCATGCCGGGTCCCTAATTACCAATATTCAAACATATTCTCATTCAGAATTCAAATTCTAAATTCAAATACATTTAAAATACTATTCTAATTTGATTCCTTGGATGACTGGGTCCTTTTTTAAAATATCCACTTAAGTTGCCTGCCTGCGTCATTGCCACATCAGCATGTGCTCGCCGCGGCGAATGATTGTTTGCTTGTCGCAACAAAGGATCTGATACTCATTGTGGCGAGTTGGCCAACACTCACTCTTACGATTCCTTTTCAGTTCGTCGTGGCGAGTTGCTCTACTGTTGTGTGTTTTAGCCTTTACCATTCTGCCCCGTTGCTATCTTCAGTTCCTATTCTGGTCCCTGACTTGGAATGTCTTCACCTAATGGTCCCCTATTAAGTCTGTAGCTAATCGCACCCAAAATCAACCTAACTTTAGGGTGTTAAATAGCATAAATTATATATATATATATATATATATATATATATATATATATATATATATGATTTTACACTAAAAAGGTTGAGTATTTTGACATAAGGAGTAGAGCAAAAAATGTGATAAATTGCCCATAAAAAGCACTATTTATTGATATTCTTGATTATCCGTAAAATATGTTGAATATTGGATAGGTGCGTTTGATGTTTGTTAAGTGCTGCAGGCAACAAGGATCAATGGAAAGATGTATTCCAAGTGTAGGAACTGAAACCAAAGCAAGAACTCGTAGCAAAGCCTAGGAAGAGACCAAGCCAAGCGAAAAACGGAGCATTCGCCACGGCAAGCAATTTCACTCGCCACAGCAAGCAGAGGAGCACTTGCCACGACGAGCAAATATCACTCGCCATAGCGAGTAACTAGCAACTCGATGTGGCGAGCCAATTCACTCGCTACAACAAGCTGTGTAGCATAGGTGGTAGAATGACGTGGACAGTAACTTAATTGATGAATTTAAGGGGCCCAGCCATACAAGGAGTTGGAGATGCATTCAAATTGGTTTAAATTCAAAAGTTAAATTCCATATTAATTGATAGTTATCTCTATCCTATTCCTAATGGAATTGGAGGTCTCGGAGCAATATAAATAGGCATCTCACAAGGTTAAAGAGGCATTCAATGATTCCCACATATTAGTATAGTTTAGAGAGTAGAGAGAATATGAGCGGCTAAGTTCTTCTAGGGTTTATTAATTTCATTATGCTTTTGTATATATCCTTTTCGATTAATTCATTGCATTTTCTTCTTATCACATGTCGTTAGTTTATTGGATTCTTCCATGAATGGGCGTGTACTTAGTTTGCTGGATCTTTCATATCAGGTCGGTAATCATTGATTATGTGGTAGAGTACTTAGGGATTCTAACTTTTTGGAATTTAATACAATCATATTAATTAGGTTCATAATCATAGGCATCCCTTATTGCAATAATATTAGATTAAATTGGTTCACCTGGTCAGGCAATTGTTTCTTTAATGATATCATAAAATCTCTTTATGCTTGTTATTGATGTTCCCAGTTGGGGATAACATTCTCATTAAATAGGCTTTTGTAATGCATTACTTTCATGAATAGGATGAATTTATTAAACATAAATATCTTTTGATTGGTTGTGATTGCTAAGTTCTATTCTTCTCGGGAAACTGTTTAATTCAATATATTCTATACCCATCGTATCCTTGTTCATTTTGCGAGTACCTGCTGATTTTAGATACTAACCAATTGTAGGGTAATACGAAGATTCCGCGAGGGCTTCGACCCTTGGGTTGGCCCCTGTGCTACTCTGAGGTTTTATTTGGTCACAACCGTGACGACTGGTTGAAACCTCGACTACGAAAAAATTCAGAGTTGGTTGGATTAAATCGTGATCTAATTGGCGTTGTTGCCGGAGAATCACCGATTGACCCTAAGGTTGGTTATTCATCTCCAACAAGTAGGTACTCGCTTATTTTTTTTCCTTTTTTTTCCTTTTTTTTTTACGTTCTCACTCTATCTTTTTTTAAAAAAAAAAGATATATATATATATATATATATGTGTGTGTGTGTGTGTGTGTGTGTGTGTGTGTGTGTGTGTGTGTGTGTGTGTGTGTGTGTGTGTGTGCTTGCAATAGTTTTATGTGTAAATAAATTTCAAAGTGATTTATTAAATCAAAAATATTTTATTAGAGTTGACTGCAAGTTAGCCAAAGATTTTTTCAAAAAGGATGTTAAAAATCTTGCATCAAAAATTTTTGCTAGATGGCAAGTGATTTTGAGCATATTTGATTTTGAAATAGAGTATCTAAAAGGATCCTCAAATTCTCTCCTAGATTTCCTAACGAGGGAGTTTTTACAAGGAAAATAATGTCACCCAGGAAGGATAAAGATAAAGGAAAATGCTTATTCATGTTTATTTGGCTAAGTTTAGCTGATTAATTAAAACAAAAGAGTTTTTTCTGTTTTCTTTCTATTTTGCTTAGATTTATCAGAAACACTCTGCATCTTTACCGAACCTAATGAGGGTAATGATATCATGGGGATAATTACAACTATATTTAACCGGACCTTCTCCTCATTTACCTGACGCTCTTCGATACCCGACTCTTCCTCCCTTCTTGACAGAGGATCTCCATCCTCGTCAAAACAAATTTTCAAAGAAGAAATCTATTTTCAAAATATCAACCAAAATCTATATTATTGGACTATTCCAATCGTTCCCAAAAATGAACTATACAAACAGTAGGTAGATTCTTTAGGGTTTTTGATTTTGTAATAAAAAATTTTTAAGAAACTATCAATATCAATTCTGATATGGAAGACATCCCTCTTTTGTCTGAAAAATCAATAAATCTCCACAAACTAAAATATAAATTTTCAGGCATAGGCTGTGTTCAAATTGCCTTAAAACCTTTGGTTAGAGAAAGCCTAAATGTTTCCTGCTTGCTTTGCCTTAGGGATGCCAGACATATCCAATTCTTTGATTCCCTTCTTGGAACAGTTAAGGCAGGCCTGCATGCAAGACCAATATACTTCACTGTTGTCCAAATAGGACAGTTTCCCTTAGAGACGATAATGTTATGGACGCATTAAAACTCAATATCAAACTCCATGGTTTTAATATGAAACCTAGATTCATCCCAATAGCTCTCCTTTATATGGTTCAATATAAAGTCATGAATTCTTCCACTTCAAATGCTTTAATTCCTCATGAAAAAAGAAAAACAACTATATTCCTGACCGACGCCTCAAAAGCAAGTGTCAGGGTACCAAAAGCCATCATGTGGGAAGATGTTGATCTCCCTAAGGAATGGATCATGGAAAAAGCAAGTCCTGCTCAACCAGATCCAACACCAAATCCATCCCCTACTCACATGGAAGTAAGGTAAGATGCTAGAGGAATTGTAGGAATATCTTTCAGAAGAAATTCTTTCATTATGTCTAGGACTAGGTCGGAAAGAACTAGAGAAGATTTTAGGACTGCCATTGAGCCATCTAGGCAATCCTATTCCACAATTCTTCAATCTGTAAGGACTGCTTCTTCAGTAATTCACCTACAAGGGTTAGATACATCATCTAACTTGCCTAGGCCAATTTATCAACCACCACATGAGGAAGAACAAGTCTCTGTCCAATCCCCTACATATTATGACATGGTAGAAAACACCATTAATGTCATAACTAAAGATTTCCTTGAGAAAGGACTTCTATTCTGATCAAAATATTGAGAAAAGAGAATGGTTTCTAGGAAAATATGACCTAGAAGCTAGGAAACCAATCCAAGAAATTTATTACAAAACATTAAATAAAGTCTGTAATAACATCCCTTTCTTTGAATGGTTTAATGCTTATGCAAAATATCATTCAATTAATTACCCTTTTAAAACCTCCTTAGAAAATCCTGCTGGAATAAATGTCACTTGGCAGACAAAACATGGCAGTTCTATCCAAAATGAATTCCCCCCCCCCCCACAAGCCTACTTTGTTTCAAATATGACATAAATGAAAGCTCTGTTATTGCTTCACCTTTTAAAGCTAAACATGTCAGCAAAGAAATTGAATCCAAAGACATTTCCAATCTTATGGAACAAAACAATTATACAAATTCTTACCTACAAACACTAGGGGAAATAGGGGTGTACAAGACCCGACCCTACCCGGTTTACCCGACCCGACCCGACCACTTCGGGTACATTCGGGCCGGGTAAAATGGGTTCGGGTCGGGGAAATGGTAAATTGACCAAGGGGTGCTCGGGTCGGTCCGGGTCTCGGGTAGGGGTGTTACCCGGACCGACCCTACCCGAGTATATATAATATATATTTTTTATATTATATAATATATATTTTATATTTTATATTTTATATTATATTATTTATTTATTAAAAATTAAAACCCCTAATTTCCTAACCTAATTTCCCCTCCCTCCGTCTCTACTCTCTACTCTCTCGACTTTCAGCCTCTCAGGTCTCAGCCTCTCGCTTCGTCTCTCACCCTCTCGGTCTCGGGCTCGGGCTCTTGGCATCTCCGTCTCTTGACTCTCGCCGTGGCCTCTCAGTCTCTCGTCTCCGTCGGACCGTCTCTCACTCTCTCCGTCTCTCGTGGAGTCGTGGCTCGTGGTCTCTCGCCGATCTCCGTCTCTTGACTATCGCCGTGGCCTCTCAGTCTCTCGTCTCTCACTCTCTCCGTCTCTCGTGGAGTCGTGGCTCGTGGTCTCTCGCCGGTCTCCGTCTCAGTCTCTCGTCTTCGTCTCTCTCTCGCTCCGTCTCAGTCTCTCGTTTTCTTTACATTGTAAGTTCCTTTGTCTTAGATTCATATCTCACTCTCTCCGTCTCACTTTCTCATCCCCAAGAAAATTTCATTCTCTGTATGTATTGCAGTATTGGTGTGAGGCTGTGAACATATTATTGTATTTTGACTTCTGGCATTTTGAATCTTATTTTTGGTGGTATCATATAAATAAAAATTCGAAAAGCAAGATGTTCAATTTTTCTGCCAACCTGTTGAAAACTTGAAATTATTTTTAGCAATTTACAATTTTTCTACAATGATAATGTTGATATGTTGGTTATGTTCTTCGGTTCCTACTTCCTACAGAGCACGAGCAGAGCAGCTAAGCACAAGCAGAGCAGCTGAGCAGGTGCAAGTGAGGTGAGAGCTTTGTCTATTTTATTTTCTTGCAAGATTTAGGGTTGCTCACTTGCTTGACAGTTGACAATTTTAGAATATAGATAGATAGAAGAAGTATTTTAGTCCTTTGTTGGTGTGGCTGTTAAGACTTAAGAGATTGTTTTTGTTTTTTCCTTTTGAGATCTTGCTGTGTTGCTTTGGTTTTGAAGTGAAGAAGGTTAATAGATTGCTGGTATATGCTAGTATTAGAGATTACCATCTCTAATTCTCTACTGCTAATGTTTGTGTTTGCCTCATCATATCATTCTTTTTCATTCCACCAACAAATTATATTACAGAGCTGGAGAATAATGTGCCCATTGACTCTAGTATTGTTTTCACATCCACATTCTCCATCTTTATTCATTCTTTCTTGTATTTTTAGTTTTTACTGCAATTTTGAATAAATTAATGATTTCATCTTTTACAAATCTTTTTGTCTCACACTGCTAGATAATAGATTGCTAGTATGGTACTATGGTAGTATCAAATTGATTATACAAAAAATCTGTAGCCACTACTTGACATGTACAATGATTCATCCACATGGACAAATCATATCATCCTAATTTTAATATGCTGCCGTAGAATTTTCCAACTACTTATGGTTTGAAGCTAGGCTAATCATGCTACTAGGCTTCAATCTCTCACTTTTAGTTGTATTAATTATTAGGCTCTAAATTAGGATTTTCAAGTATATGTGTTTGTCATCTGTGGTTGAACCAAAATTGTCTTTGTTCTCTACTCATTGTTTTGCTATTTAAATTTTGACTATAAACTAATCGATGCATGCTTAAAATAGATCTTCAAATCAAACCTAAAATGGAAGACTCGTCTACTCAACAAACCCAAGACAATACCCAAGACACTAATCCTTCTCAAGACACAGATACCCCTGGATCTGATGCTGCCACTACTGCAGCTTCTGCTCCTGCCAATATTAGTGGTTCAAAAAGAAAACCCCCCGTACCGAAGTCTAGTGTTTGGGATCATTTTGTAAAACTTCCCCTAGAAGAGACAAATGGTGAGCCTAGAGCTAAATGCAAGTACTGTAAAGACCACACATATGCTTGTGATACATCTAAGCATGGCAAAAGTTCCCTAAAGAAGCATTTATTAAAATGCAAAGGGTACCCATATAGGGCACAAGAAAAAAAAACAAAATATGCTAGCATTCCTTCAGCCATCTGGGTCTAGGGGTTTAGGACCAAACTTGGTACCCTACACCTATAATCAAGAAGAATGTCGTAAGGCCTTAGCTGAATTTGTGATATGCGATGAGCAGCCTTTCCGAGTTGTCGAAGGTCATGGATTTCGAAAGTATATCAATCGTCTTGAACCTAGATTTCCAGTTCCATCAAGGGTGACAGTTGCTAGAGATTGTTACAAGCTCTTCATTAAAGAATCCAAAAAGCTTAAAGCTTTTCTAAAAAAATCATGTATGCGTGTTTGCCTCACCACAGATACTTGGACTTCAGTTCAAAATTTCAATTATATGTGTCTGACAGCTCACTTTATTGATGAAAATTGGAGATTACAAAAGAGAATCATAAACTATTGTATAATTGAAAATCATAGAGGTGACACTATAGGGAAGGCAATTGAGAAGTGTTTGTTGGGATGGGGGATTGAAAAAGTATTTTCTATAACTGTGGACAATGCAAGCTCCAATGACACAGCTGTGGCTTATTTGAAAAAAAGATTGAAAAATTGGAATGGGTTAGTTTGTGATGGTGATTATCTTCATGTAAGGTGTTGTGCCCATATTTTGAATTTGGTTGTCAATGATGGGTTGAAAGACTTGCACAATTCTATTCCTGCTATAAGGAATGCTGTTAGATATGTACGTTCTTCTCCTGCAAGACTTCAAAGATTCAAAGACTTAGTTCAAAAGGAAAAAATTGATTGCAAGGCTCTTGTGTGCTTGGATATTATGACTAGGTGGAATTCCACCTACTTGATGTTGGAACATGCCTTGAAGTTCCAAAAAGTGTTTGATAGGATGGAAGATGAAGATGATGGATACAATGCATATTTTAGGGATGATACTCATCGGCTTGGACCTCCTATGACGTTTGATTGGAGTAATGCATATGTGTTTGTTCAATTTTTAAAGGTTTTCTACACCATCACATTGAGGTTCTCTGGATCCTTATATGTGACATCTAATTCTTGTTTCCATGACATTGCTCATGTTCATACTATGTTGCAAGCGAGTGCTATCCACCAAGATCCTCTTATTGGAGAAATGGCTAAGAAAATGAAATTGAAGTATGACAAATATTGGGGAAAGCCAGAAAACATGAACCCCTTGTTGGTGATTGGAGTGGTATTGGATCCTAGGTATAAGTTTGGCTATGTGAATAACACTTTTAATGATATCTATGATAATGATCCTATACTGTGTGACAGTATGAAGAAGAAGGTTAAAGACACTTTGTACTTGTTGTATGATAAATATTCAGTGGGAGTTGTTGGTGAACAATCTGAACATTAAGAAGAAAGTGGTGATTCTAGAGCTGTCAATCATCCAGGAGACCTACCAATGCTTGATTTTGTTACTGCAAATCCAAATCCAAAGGGCAAGTGGTGGTCTGGCCGAACTAAACATCCTTCAGATCAAAAAACAGATTTGGACAAGTATCTTGAAACAGACGCAATAGATGATGCTCCGTCTTTTGATGTCTTAACATGGTGGAGGGAGAACGCTACAAAATATAAAGTCGTTTCTCTTATTGCACGTGATGTGTTGGCCATGCCAGTGTCAACTGTGGCATCTGAGTCTGCTTTTAGCACAGGTGGACGTGTGCTTGATGTTTTTAGAAGTTCATTGTCTCCAAAAATGACTGAAGCACTCATTTGTACTCAAAATTGGCTATCCCCCACAGAATTTAATTTTAATGATCGTGACTTTGATCAATATGAGGAGACTGATAGTATTGCATCTGGTAAGTTTTGTACTTTGTTAATAATGTTTAATTTAATTGTTTTTGTTAAAAATATTACAATGCAGTATACTTAATTCTAATTTCCTATTGTTCAAATTATTGTTTACAGATGTTTCTG
Source organism: Senna tora (assembly GCA_014851425.1). NCBI lineage: Eukaryota > Viridiplantae > Streptophyta > Magnoliopsida > Fabales > Fabaceae > Senna > Senna tora. The sequence continues at coordinate 14,253,088 of CM026261.1, read as the reverse complement.
GAGAATCAACTGTGACTGAAGATGTCAATATGTCATGAATTGAACCTAGCTTCATTTTTTTTCTTTTTAAGCTTTTGGTCTTGTTTTGTAATGTTTAAGACTTTAAGTTATGGACTTGTATTGTTAAACAAGTGATGGACTTGTATTTTTAAAGACAAAGTGTTGGATTTGCGTACTACTTTATGATGAATTCTTCATTTTATTAAGATTTGATTTTCATTTTTATATATGTTGAGTGACTTGCAGGTAAAGTGATGAATGATGATGAAATTCTAAATGAAAAACAGGTAATTATACATTCCAATCTTACTTTTATTTCATGACGTTTTATGTTTTCATGTGCTATACATTGATGATATATATGATCTAAGTTGGTGAAATTATTGATATAATTTATCATTCTGGTCTGAAATTAGAGTGGAGAGTGATAAGTTTGTACTTTGTACTGTTTGTTCTTATTTTTCTGCTAAATTTTTTGGAGAAATGGATGAGATTTGCTTATTCTTATTTCATGAGGCCTTTGTATTGTTGTATCATCTATCATGTATAACAAAAAGCCCAAAACAGGACTTACCAAAGCCCAAAAAGACCTTACCAAAAAAGGCTCATTTTTTAAATCGGGTAACATCATACCCGACCCGTGTCTACCCAGACCCGAATTCCCTCGGGTCATTTTCGAGTAAAGTCGGGCCCGGGTAGGAATGTCCTACCCGATGCCTGTTCGGGTCAGGTCCAGACCAGGACCAACCCTACCCGTGAACAGTCCTAAGGGTAAAACACTAATGCTTACTTGAAAAATATTAGTGAGCAACTTCTAGAAAAGCCTAGTCTTACTAAAATCTCAGCACAATAACAGCCAATATTCAAACCCTTTGAATCAAATCTCAGCCTAGCTAAGGGAAAAACAATTTCACAACTAATTGATGAAAAGCTCCATGTGCTAATTGCAGCAGACACGCCTCAAAAACTTAAATCACCTATTTTAGAAGACACTTTTAGAAGACACATCCCATGCTCCTCTCAAATCAGTGGTATCAAGGACATCTAATAAAATTCCGCTGGGAATCAATCATCTTGATATCCCAAAAAAAAAATCTCCAAAACCAAATCAATGCAATCATTCCCAATTGGAAGCACTCGACAAAACTCTATTACCCTAGGGCCACACATCCAGACATAGCCTTAGAAAAGAAATTTTTTTTTCTCCAAAGCATTTTGATGCAAGTCACGTCTATGCCTGGAACATAGATGGGCTAACTAAAAACAATATTCTAGAACTTCTCCAACAAATGACTATGGTCAGCACAACTTATTCCATATATCACAATTGTGATGAACACCTGTTGCCCAAATCCTCATAGCAGGTTTCACTGGCCAACTCAAAGGTTGGTAGGACTTTTATCTTTCAGGAGAACAAAAAGCTCAAATTTTAATTACAATCAAAACATCGAGTGATGGTACTATAGTAACCAACAATGGTGAACCTATACCAAATGATGTTAATACTCTCGTCTATAAAATTATATATATACATGTTTTCTTTTTTTTTCCTTTCTTTTTAATTTTCTTCCTTTTTGTTCTCTGGACCGACTACATGTATATACTCCGTAGGAAGAATTGAAAAGAATGCAAAACAATTCAAAATATGGTATGATAAAATTAAGTTAAATAAAATGAAAAATGACCAAAAAACAAACGAAGATATGCCAAGTATTGTCAGAGTATCCCATCCACAACTGTGAATATTATCCAGAAGTAGATGCTGCCAAGAAATATTATAAGGAACCATGTCACATCCCGGAGAAATAAAGGAGGAGCGACTTCCACCAGACTCAAAGACAAAATGTCCGGTGCGAAGCCAAAATGCATATATTATCTAATATTACTCTTTTACTATATAAGAGGATTTTACCAAAAATTCGGCAAAATTTCCCCAAAAAATCAAACACATATAAAGACATCCTGTTAGAGAGCTCAGCTCTGCTTTCACCGATCAAAAGAATAATATATAGGCAATATATAGTCATCTAGACACATCAAATATATAGGTCCCATTTTATCACAAAATATTAAATCCCACTTTTAAACACGATAAACGTAAAAGGCACCATGTGATATCATACTTAAAATACAAGTTCAACATCAGGAAAAGAAAAAGCATCTCATGGATCACAGTTCAAATTCCTGCCCTCCAACAAATATCAAAGTTTTGCTCAGAAATAATTACAATGTATTTTCTTCCCTTCAAGATATTATACTACATTACTCTCCGATGACATCAAAACGCTACCGTATAACAAAAGTAATAATATCCAATGGAAAAATCTCTCGTGCTAAACTATGTAGCCAACTCTGAGATGAAACATGTGAACACAGACACAGCATCCTGCACATGTCTTGAGCGCCGATCCTCTGGAATTGGAGATGTTAAGACAGTGTCGAAGCAGCTTAACCTATCATCACGGGCAGCACCATCACCGATACCCAACAGTAGCAAATCACAAATCTCGTTCGCCATCTTTGAATACACCACTCTGCAGAATTAGTGGTAAATGAGAATAGCAATTGAAACTTCTAGAAATGGATGGAGGACCAATCAATCCATTTCTATATGCCATTTTAAAAACCCATCTATTGAAAGAAAGCAAAGGATAAAATCTCATGTACACCAACAATGTACAAGTACAAGAAACCAAACAAAGATTGGAGGAAAAAAAATTCGACGGAACAGAGTATTTAAAGAGATAGATACAGTAGAAATGATAGGTTTGGGAACCGATTGCATAAGGTAGAACTAGAAACATGCATTAGGTGCTTGGGACTTGGGTCACATACAAAAGAGACTATTAGAGGCTTTGTACGAAGAGTTGACCACATGGAAGATAATTATAATTTTATTACTTGAGGTATGAGGAGACTATAAAGAAAACAATAGGAGAAAAAAATAAAATAGATTTAGCTATAAATAACCTAACCATAGAAATAAGTCAAGATAGAATATATTGGCATGACTTGATTCATGTAACTGACCACACCTAGTGGGAAATTTGTAGAATATTTATAAAGAATTTGCATTTCAACTCTGCCGATTACAGTCGACATTAAAAATATCCTTGTATTCTTCCCAGATACAGCTATAGCTCCAATGAACAAATCTTAGACACTAGACTCCTAACATTTTGGCAAAAGTACTCAGGAGTACCCTCATCATTTTGCCAATAGTACTTTACCAGCAAATAAATGACCATCGGTTAAGGCAGATTCGCTTGGTAAAAAAAAAGGCGATTTGAACATATATAAAACCTGATAGTATCAACAAAAAGAAAGAAAATGCAGCCTTTTATGGTACACTATTCCCATCTCATCAACTCTTTCTTACTAGCCTTTGCTGGGATATTGCCAAAGGAGATCGTGCTTGTAATCTCTAACATCTGAAGTTTCCGAAAATAAACATTCAACTAAAATATAGACAATAGCTGCGAGCAATGATGACAACGATATCAAACAAAGACTTTTCCCACAAGATGAAGTCAACTATATGGATCAAGTGACACCAATGTCTCTAAGATATGAAAATATTTACCTTCATCATTAAGCGACCAATATCAAGTATTGTTTTAAGTGATAAACTAGAGCCATAAAGGCTCCTACCAGGTGGGAATTGGAGAGAATCAAATATACGCAGCCTTATAATTCACAAAAATAAGTTTATAATTCAAAAGAGCCAAATAGAATTTACTTTCAATGGCTCCATACCATTAGAGATTTAGAGTACCTAATCTTCCAATATCTTCTCACTTTGACTCGATTAATCTCCTTATATAGCATCTCATAGAAACAATCTATCTTATCAAGTATACTAAAAATATGCTTAGTCCTAACTTCCAGCCTTCTAATCTCCAAGCATTTTCCTAGCCATGAACTTTTGTCCTAGACAAAATATTCCTATTATTATTGAATCAAAAGTCCAATACTAAGATAGATAATATGCCATTATATGGACAAGTGAAATAATCCTGATTGAACTAGGACATGTAAACTAAAATTACAGCATGTCTAAACTTAAGGCTAAACCTTTCCTACTCTTTTTTCGTAAATAAATATTTCCTACTTCAAGACAGGAATAATATGCTAATCCTACAGAGATACCATGGGAAAAGATATCCCAAAATGCAAACACAACTGGAACGAAAAACTCCAAATGGCTAATAATTAGAACCAAAACCCAGATTACAATCACGTTATAAAGTAACATAAAATAACAGAATTATTATCCTCTTGTACTGTAGTCTAACAAAGATCCAGAATCTCATTTACCCATTTCATATGCACTCAATCTTTTGCACATCAAACAAAAGCAAAGTACTGATTTAATTTAACACCTAAAAAATACTCCCTTTTCAATCTAATTGTCTAAAAATAAAGTTCATCAATTTAGTACTTAAATCATTTTCCCCAAATCAAAATAGTCTCTCACCTTAGGCGGAAAAACTCAATCAACAAACTAACTGAAATGACAAATGTGGCTATTAACTGATGATCTGAACTTGGCCAAGTGCTATTTACCTTCAAACAGGATCATTTGTTGGATTTATACAATTGTTAGACCAAATGGATCTTGAAAAATCAAGCACAATGACATTATTAGAGGAAGAATGACACCAAAGGAAGTCCAAATCATTAGTTAACACTTTACAGCCACATGCAACCCTGTTTTACGTCATATCAGCTACTAATTTAGGTGACCATGACTTTAAGGCAAGGGACTATTTTGATAGGCAAAAAATGAATGAATGACTAAACAAAGAGATATTATCTTAGAAGTATCAAATTTTTTATTTTTTTTAAAAAAAGAATGATCTTTCTAGAATTGTAACATTAACTAACTCTATAAAAAAAAACTCTTTAAAAAATTCCTTAAATTGAATGTATTAAAATTATAGTAAATATACATGCCAACCAAAAATTATATACTAAAATTTAAGCCATCAATAACCTCCTCACCATTATGGTTTCAGCTGGACAAAAAAATAACTCCTCTCCGTTTCAAAATACATAACGAAGGTATATGGGTATATTAGTTATTTCATTAAAAGAGAAAAATTCAAGGAGTATAAAGTTCTTCAGCAATGTGTAGCCATTGCAAATTAGTGGTATCTTTGGTTAAAGTAGAAGGCAAGAATTTTTAATGATAAATTTCCCCCGCTTCAACTTCTCTGAGAGATGATTATTTGTTTGAAGAATTTTGTTAAGTTAGATTTTTCTTTTCTTTACTTTTATGTTTTGCTCAATCAGGATCTCGCATCCTTTATATAAACTAATACTATTTTCTCTCTTATCAATAAATCCTTTTTTCATCTAAAAACGATTTTAGTTCTGATACTTTTTTGTGTTTATGTCTCATGCTCATAATCCTTCTGTCTCCCTTCGATCTTGCCTCTGCAAAAACACAAAGACCTTTTACCTGATAAACACAAAAACAAAAACCACAAAGCATCGCTAAGAAGTCAAAACCAAGTGGCGCTTAGAGGACCAGTTGTCCATGAAACAAGCAATTGGCGTGGAGTACATTGAAATTTTGACATTACTTTTCAGCCATCAATCCTTGACTACCCTTTCCTCCTTTTTTTTTTAGAACTTGACTACCCTTTCCTATGAATAGAGTTGTGACCATATTGATGTCCTAATAGTCCAATCAACATGAATAGCGCGGGTGATTTTGAGACTTGAAAAATGGGAGTAGGTTCCTAACTTTTTATACCCAATTTGTGGAGTTTATTCCCGGCCAAAAAAAATCTTGTGTAGTTTATTTCAATAAATAGTATCATTATATTCAATCCACAATATGTATTCCAAAGTGTTTATTGGTATTTTAACCAAACCTTTTGATGGAAAATCAAATAATGATGTAAAATCATGGAAAACATATTCTAGAAAAAAGAAAAGAATTATTGCTATCTATGGAATGGAATATTGAAGCTTTTATTATTCTGAAAATTAGCTTTAATTATTTTATTGGAAATAGCTTGCTTTTATTATCTTGTTGGAGATAGAGCTTTTATTATTGTGTTGAAAATTGTTATTTGACTTTAATGTTTTTGTCTTGGGCTCCCTATATATATAAGGCCCTCTCTATCTTGTACTAAGACTTGATGAATAGTGTTAAATGAAAGAATTTCTGTGTGTATTATAATGAAAATACCATAGGTATTTATACAAGAGAAGAAAACCTATTCTAGGAAGTAAAAATAATTACAATAAATACAATATATCACTAATTGATACATCTAATCCTAGAATATTCACAACACTCCCCCTCAAGCTGGAGCATATAAATCATAGGCACCAAGCTTGTCACATAGGTATTTTATTCGAGGACCTCTAAGAGATTTGGTGAAGATATCTGCCAACTGATCATTTGAATTGACAAATTGAGTACCAAGACACCCTAATTGAATTTTTTCTCTAATAAAGTGACAATCGATCTCAATATGTTTAGTCCTCTCATGGAATACTGGGTTTGAGGCAATGTGCATAGCCGCTTGGTTATCACATACCAATTCAATTTTACCAATGTCTCCAAATTTCATCTCCTGAAGAAGTTGTTTCAACCATAGGAGTTCACAAGTTGCTAATGCCATAGCACGATACTCAGCCTCTGCACTAGACCTTGCAACTACATTTTGTTTCTTGCATTTCCAAGAAACTAGGTTTCCACCGATGAGAACACAGTATCCAGATGTGGATCGCCTATCATCTGGTGAACCAGCCCAATCTGCATCTGTAAAGCCAATGATTTGAGAATTCCCTCTGTCCTCATATAACAGTCCCTGGCCTGGCGCTCCCTTAATGTATCGAAGAATTCGAACAACTGCATCCCAATGACTATCACATGGTGATTGTAGGAACTGGATGACTACACTTACAGAAAATGATATATCTGGACGAGTGATAGTGAGATAATTGAGTTTTCCCACAAGTCTTCGATATCTCTCGGGGTTGTTTATCAACTCCCCTTGTCCTGGATAGAGTTTGACATTTGGATCCATTGGAGTCTCAACTGGTTTGCAGTTTAACATGCCTGTCTCTTCTAATAAGTCAAGCGCATACTTTCGTTGTTAAATGGCCACACCAAAACAATATTGGGCAACCTCAATTCCCAGAAAATATTTAAGCTTTCCCAAATCTTTAGTTTGGAAGTGGTTGCACAGATGTTGTTTGAGTTGAGCAATGCCTAAATCATCATTGCCTGTAATAACAATGTCATCCACATAGACAACTAAGTATAAGCACTTGCCATTTGAAGTATGGCGAAAGAAAACTGAGTGATTAGCTTCACTTCGAGTCATTCCAAAATATTGAACCACAGAACTAAATCGGCCAAACCAAGCTCTCGGTGACTGCTTAAGTCCATAAAGAGAACGACGAAGTCGACATACTTTCCCACACTCCCCCCTGAGCAACAAAACCAGGTGGTTGCTCCATATAAACTTCTTCTTCCAAGTCTCCATTGAGGAAGGCATTCTTAATATCCAGCTGATAAAGTGGCCAATGATTAATAGCTGCAATGGATAGGAAAACACGAACGGAAGCAATCTTGGCAACAGGAGAAAAGGTATCACCATAGTCCAATCCAAAGATCTGAGTATACCCTTTAGCCACTAAACGAGCTTTTAGTCGTTCAATTTTACCATCAGGACCAACTTTAACTGCATAAACCCACCGGCAACCAACTAGGGATTTTCCAGGAGGAAGTGAAACCAAGTCCCATGTACCATTAGAATGTAGGGCAGTCATCTCATCAAGCATAGCTTGCCTCCAACCCGGATGTGCAAGAGCTTCATCTGTAGTCTTATAGATAGAAACAGAATCCAAAGAAGAGACAAATGCATAATATGGAGTAGATAAACGATGATAGCTCAAGAAATTATAATCAGGGTGAGGATTACGGGTGGAACGAGTACCTTTATGAATGGCAATAGGAGGACTAGCAGGTGGCGGTTGGACCAGAGTAGGGGGTGATTCAAACGAAGGCAGTGAGTCAGGAAGAGTAGTTGTAGGCTCAGGACGGGGACGAAGATATGTCAGAAGAGGAGGACTAGGTATGTCTTGGGGTAAGGCCTCTGGAATAGTAAGAGAAGGAACAAGAAGGACTTCGATCACAAAGAGACTTACAGGCGTAGAAGATACAAAGAATGGGGAAGACTCAAAAAAGGTCACATAGGAGAGGTGAAACAACGTCGAGTGGTTGGACAATAACATCGGTAGCCCTTTTGGAGTCGAGCATAACCGAGAAAAACACACTTGACGGATTTCGCTGCAAGTTTATCTTTCCCTGGGTTAAATCATACACAAAGCAAACACAACCAAAAACACGGGGAGGAAGATGATAAAGAGGGTCGTTAGGAAACAACAAAGAATGAGGGATTTGATCATGCAAGACAGAAGAAGAAGGCATGCGATTAATCAAGTAACATGCAGTGAGAACAGCGTCACTCCAAAAATTAGTAGGGACATTATGATGAATAAGCAAAGTACGAGTTGTTTCAATAAGATGGCGATTCTTACGTTCAGCTATCCCATTTTGTTGTTGGGTATGAGGACAACTGTTTGATGTAAAATCCCTTGACTAGCCATAAATGTTTGAAAAGGTGTAGACAAATATTCTTTAGCATTGTCAGAACGCAAAATAGAGACAGAGGTATTAAACTGAGTTTTTATTTCAGCACAAAAGTTTTGGAAAATGCTAAATACCTCAGAACGATTTTTCATCAGATACACCCAAGTACAACAAGAATAGTCATCAATAAAGGTGACAAAATATTGAAAGACAAACGTAGAAGACACGCGACTAGGACCCCAAACATCAGAGTGAACAAGTTGAAAAGGAGATGAAGATTGACAATTAAGACTAGTAGAAAACGAGCTACGTGTGTGTTTACCTAATTGGCACGACTCACAAGGGAGGGCAGACAAAGTAGAAAGAGAGGCATCCATTTTGCGAAGTTTTGAAAGGCTTGGATGCCCCAAACGATTATGGATAATAGATGGAGAACAACTGGATGTGCACGCAACTGGGGATATAGGAGGTGAAAGGTGGTATAAGCCTTGTGACTCTCGTCCTATGCCAATCGTCTTCCCCGTACTCCGATCCTGAATAGAAACACATTGATTAGCAAAGGTGATGGAGTAATTGTGAGATTTAGTCAATTTACTAACCGAAATAAGGTTGAAAGGAGATTCAAGGACATAAAGAACAGAATCAACAAATACGAACAGAAGCATTTGTGCTTTACCAATTCCAATAGCAGCAGTTTTAGAGCCATTGGCCAGAGTTACAGATGGAAGTAAAGATGAACTAGAAAGATGGGTAAAAAGATTTTTATTACCAGAGATGTGTTCAGAAGCACCTGAGTCAAGAACCCAAGGTCCAATGTCTGGGGAACGAGCAAAGCAAGTAGTAACATTACCAATTTGGGCAACCGTGGCAACCACAGAGAACTTAGAAGTAGGAGCTATGGCCATGACAGTATACTGACTTGGGATGTTCAAGAGAGTGACACACCAAAGTCTGAGATAATGGCTAACTTAACATGTCACATATGGTAGGTCAATGGTCTTATGCTAGCAAGCCATACTAGCATTTAGCACAGTAAGTGTTTAAGCCAGTATGAGAAGCTGAGAAAGAAGCAAGCCTTTCTTGACAACTATCGGAAGTGTGATGAAACGGCAAACCAACCCCTGGAACGTGAAGAGAAGAGGCTGGTGATTACAACGGCGTCGAGAGCAGTGGAAGACGGCGTCGGAAACGGCATCACGCGCCGGTGCCTGCAAAATCCGGCGAACAGACGGACGGCGCGTGCGGCGGTGTGAATCTGGGGTTTGGCCGGTCGGAGGCTTCTGAGGACAGTGGTCCGGCGCGTGCTCCAAGAAGATGCCGGGAAGCCGTCGGATCTGAGGGTGGCTGAGATGAACAGTGGAGGAAGAGGTGTTTAGGCTTCAGGGCTAGAAAGAGAGCGCAGCCGTGAATGCTATTTAGAATCGAATAGGCTCTGGTACCATGTTAAGTGAAAGAATTTCTATGTGTATTATAATGAAAATACCATAGGTATTTATACAAGAGAAGAAAACCTATTCTAAGAAGTAAAAATAATTACAATAAATACAATATATCACTAATTGATACATCTAATCCTAGAATATTCACAACAAATAGAAAATAATATCTAGAAGTTGTTCTCACCTCTCCCTCCATTTCTCCTTTCTCCCTCTTCCTCCTTTCATATGTCAATTTTCTCCCTCCATTATTTCTTTCTCCCCCATTATTTCTTCTATTCTAACTGGTCCTACATCAAGTGGTACAAAGCCTAACACCTTTCCAACCACGTTCACCGCCCAACCTTGCCGAAAAACACCCTAAACAATTATTAGAATCCCATGCATGATTTTTTTTAAAAAAAAAAGTGTACAACCACATAATAGACCTTTAGTTAGCTCAAAAAGATGATAGAAAGAATTTGGAACATTGTTTTGATGAAATTTTGGGTGCCATCAAATTAAGTAGTCAATTGACTAGAAAAATAGTTGAAGATCTAGTTAAGAATCAAGATGCTCATGCTCAAGCTTGGGTTGGACTGTGCACTAGCTTAAATGCAAGTAACATGTCAAGCCATAGGGTTCCCTTGGTCGGTGCTAATAGAAATCACCAATTTCTATAGGCCATCATGTTAGGCATCATGACTTATCCCTTAGGCATGCTCACGAATCTAGGTGCCCACATCAAGCCTTAATTTGGAACACCAGTCTAGTGTTTTCGAAGAAGCAACATTTCCAGATATTGTAGAACCTCTTGGATGCCCTATGACGTTGACAAAGAAATCATAATTGATGATCGAGCCTTAATTCACGAAATCAGCCGAGTGTGGACGACGAGGCCATTGACATTTTTTTATAGAAAAAGAAATATTATTAACAAGGAAATTACAAGGAGGAGGACAAGAAGTCCTAAAAAAACTCAAAAAAACAACAAAAGAAAGAACAAAACTCTAGCTCAATATAGCTTTCCAATCTCTTTGGATATCCATAATGGATACACCTCTAAACCTATGAAGCACTGACACAGACACGGACACAGGACATGACATAGACACGGACACACCAAATTCTTAAAATCACAGGACACATGGCATATATATATAGAAATATATATATTGTAATTCCAATGAATTAGAAGAATAGCATTTTAGAAAGAATGAAGGAATGTGAAGGAAGAAGTGAGTCGAAGAAAAGAAGAGTTGAATAAGATGAAAGAGTGGATGAGAAGGGCAATGTCGAAGATACATAGAAGAGAGAAGAGAAAATGAATACAGGAGATGAAACACACGTTTTCAACGTACGAACGTGTGTCGGACACGTGAAGTCAGATTATCGGTGCCCAACACGCTTAGACTTTGGAGTGTACGTGCATCATACCGCTAAACAAACCATTCGACGCAGCACAGAGGGAAGCCAAGAAATTTATTCTATCCCACAAAAGATGAGGTGAGAAAAATTTGTTATTAAAGACTCTAGCATTCTGCTCCATCCACGAACACCGCAAAGTAGCGAGAATTGCACAATGCCAAAGAGCTTTACGGTCTTTATTCCTCCCAAAGCCCACAAACTTGGTAGCAAAAAAGGTACTCAAATCAACAGGACAAACCCAATTCTATTCAAAGTAGCCAAACATTTTGTTCCATATTGACAAAAGTAGAGTAGAATAATGCTGTGTCAATTTCATTAGAGAGAATAATAGGTATTTATACAAGAAAGAGGAGCCTATTCTAGGAAAGAATCATAATTACAATCCTAATCTAATCCCTAGACTTAAGGGTCAATGATATACACAATAATCCTAATTGATTACAAAATATTCTAAATTGATTACAAAATATTCAAATATTCTAATTAACACATATAAACCTGGCCACATCGCAATGAAGAAAAAGGTGGCTAGGCTACCCATCTTAGAATTTCTAACAATGTAATTTCATAGCAAGTTTATCATTAAGATACCTAGAAAAATGAAAATTCCAAGAAGTCTATTCATCATGATGGATTAAAAATTCAAAAATTGGGGCATTATGTAAAGATGATAAACAATAGAGACAAGGGAAAAGCTCAAGAAAAGAAGATTCACCAATCCAATGATCCTCCCAAAAACGAAAACGAGTACCATCTCCAACACGAAGAGAAAGCATGGAGGAAAAGGATTTTGATATACCTGAGAGATAAATTTCCAAGGATTTGCATTTGTAGCACCAATACTAAGGTTAGCATCTGATACAAGTCCAGCAGTAATTGTTCCACGTGCCACACCACAGACTGAGTCAAAACCTCTTTTGACCTATGCTAGGAAGAAGACACGTTGCCCACTAACCCATGACACATCCACCCACTACCCATGACATCCCATTATCTCCACTACTGCATTATGTTCAACACTTTCCATATGTTTAGGCATTTTATTTACTGTAACTGTTGTTTATTTCTCCTTAAGCGAGTATTCACTATAAACACTCTTAGGATTCTTTATTTCAGCATGACATTAATTTCCTTTCTCTGTATTATGGGAGTTGTCCACCACAGACCCAGTTTATGAATTAAAGTGTTGAGATTCTTGCATTTTGGTCCATATTACTATTCTTATCTGTCTTGTAAACACTTTCCAACCCTTAAACACTACTCTACCCTATCATTTTGTATCAAAGCCATTGATCCCGAATGGTTACTAATCGTAATTCTGCTTCCCATGACCCACCTTCCATACCACAAAACCCACCTTCCATACCCCAACACCCAGAAATCCCACAGACCCCAGAAAACCCACCCATACCTCATCAAGATGCAATTCTACAGCATTTACCACATCTCTCAACCAGGTTGGATGAGATGGATGTCACGATCAAACAACAAAACAAATATGAGTCTTCTAAAGGCAAAGAAATTAGTGGCAGCAAAGGCTCATATTGGGGTGATGATTGTGATGAAGAGCATGATGTCTCGTGGTGGATGAAGAGTGCAACTCGGCGTCCACACACTAAAATGGAGTTTCCCAAATTTGAAGGCGGTGACCCAAGAGGATGGATCTTGAAGGCAAAAAAATATTTCCGGTATTATCAAACACCGGATGAATTGAAAGTGGATATTGCAGCGATGTATCTTGAAGGTGATGCCTTGGATTTATTCGCATGGATTAACACCGAACACACTATACTTTATTGGGAAGAATTGGTGAAGGCCTTGAATGAAAATTATGGACCAGCATAATTTCAGAACCCGGATGAGTTTCTTTGCGACGTCCAGCAGCTTGGGAGCGTACAGGAATATAGGCAAGAATTTGCAAAGCATGCGACAAAAGTCAAGAATTGGCCAAAACACTGTCTCTTACAACTATTCCTTCGTGGGCTGAAACCTGAACTTAAAGCTGATGTGAGAGTGCACAAGCCCAGATCTGTCTATAAAGCCATGAGCCTAGCACTAGAGTTTGAGCAAAAGCCAGCCCTTGTTAAAGGGCCCAAACCATCCACATGGCCCAATATTTCAAACCCCACTTCTTCCTCCAACTATACACCACGTGCGAATCTACCTAACAAGCAACAACAAATCGCACGAGACACTCCACAATCATCACAACCCTCCTCTTTGCAACAAACGCAGCAAGCACGCACAAATTCTCGGCCCTGGGAAACCGAACGGCAACAACGAATCTCTAAGGGGCTGTGTTTTCTTTGCAACGAGCGTTTTGCTCCTGGACATCGTTGCAAAACAACATCTCTAACACTGATGGAAATCGACGATGCTGGAAATCCTATTGACGAGACAGCAACTGAATTGGATAGCAACGAACAAGCAGAAGAAGCTGAAGTCACCTTTCATGCAATATTGGGCAACACCATCAGTACCACCATGAAGTGGAATGGTACATTGGGTTCACACAAGGTTCTCATCTTGGTTGATAGTGGTTATACTCATAATTTCATCTCCTCTCAATTCGTGAACAAGCTTCAATTACCCACTCAAAAGGTTTCTCCATTCGGTGTACAAATTGGCAACAGTGAAATTATTAAGTATGACTCTGTTTGTGAAAACTTAAAGATCGAAATACAGGGCCTTCAAATCATCCAAGATTTTTACCCTTTTTCAATGAGTGGAGCAGACGTGGTTCTAGGCATTCGGTGGCTCGCATCCCTCAACACAGTTCGGGCAAATTGGAATGAGATGTTTCTCATTTTTAATTTAAATGGGAAGCAATGCAAGCTGCAAGGAGTTGTCAACAGGTCACATGCAACTCCTTTTCAGTATTTATCCAAAGAATCAGAGATAACAGTGGGCACTACTCCACTTTATTTACAAAAGGTATTAAACACCTTCAATTCGATTTTTTCTGAGCCCACTACCTTGCCACCTTTTCGCCATCATTGTCACTCCATTTCCCTACTTCCAAACTCCACACCACCAAATATCCGCCCCTACAAACACCCTTACCATCAAAAACCGAAATTGAGAAACAAGTCTATGAGTTGCTTGAGGTTGGATTCATACGGCCTAGCACAGGTCCTTTTGCCAGCCCCGTCCTCTTAGTTAGAAAGAAGGATGATTCTTGGTGTATGTGCATTGACTATCGCCGCTTGAATCGAATCACTATACCTGACAAGTATCCCATTCCCAATGTTGAGGAGCTTCTTGATGAATTACATGGTGCTACTGTCTTCTCAAATTCTTGTGAATCCATCCGACATCCACAAAACAGCATTTTGAACACATTCAGGCCACTACGAATTTACAGTGATGCCTTTCGGCCTTACCAATGCTCCTTCCACATTCCAAGCTGCCATGAATGACTTATTTCGCCCTTATCTCCGCAAGTTTATCCTTGTATTTTTTTATGATATACTGATATACAGCCCATCAGTTGAGGTACATGAGACTCATCTTTATTTTGCTCTTTCACTGCTTCAAGACAACCACTACTTTGCCAAGGCATCCAAGTGTTCTTTTGGACAGCCTAGAATCTCTTTTTTGGGGCATGTCGTTTCAGCACAGGGAGTAGAGGTTGACCACTCTAAGATCCAATCCGTCTTACAATGGCCGACACTTGTGAATGTGAAGGAGTTGCGTGGTTTCTTGGGACTTACAGGGTACTACCGCCGCTTTGTTCAAAAACTATGGACAAATTGCACGCCCTCTCACTGATTTAACCAAGAAAAATGCATTTCATTGGTCTCCAGCAGCAAAATCAGCTTTCAACACACTGAAACAGGCTCTTACTATTGTTCCTGTACTTCAAATGCCTAATTTTTCTACAACCTTCACGGTAGAATGTGATGCTTCTTCTGATGGTGTGGGTGCAATATTGCTTCAATCAGAACATCCAATTGCCTATTTCAGTAAGGGTTTCTCTTTCTCGTTTCTCTTTCTCTAACAGATTTAAGTCTACTTATGATCGGGAATTGCTTGCTCTTGTATCCTTGTAGAAATGGAAACATTACCTTCTGGGGAAGCACTTCTTTGTTCGGACTGATCATAGCAGCCTCCAATACTTGCTTAAACAGCGCGCTACCACTCCAGAACAGCAAAAACTCCTTATTAAATTGCTGCCATTTGATTTCACAATTGTTCATAAATCCGGCAAGCAGAATTCGGGAGCATATGCATTATCAAGGCGGCCCCAACATGCTGATTTTTTGGCTTTATCTCTTCCTCACCCCATGGACTTTGCCAATTGGAGGGATGCTTTATATGCTGATCCTTTCACCAAAAAAATTGTGGAGGACCTTACACTTCATTCTACTTCTCATGCCCATTTCCACCTTGCTGATAATAAATTATATTACAAAGACAAGTTAGTGGTTCCCGAGGATGCTAACCTTCGCCAAAAACTTCTTTTTGAAGCCCATAACACCGCTACAGCAGGGCATGGAGGATATTTGAAGACACTGAAACACCTTTCTGCTCACTTTTTCTGGCCAAAAATGAAGGGTGATGTCAAGCAGTATGTTCAGAATTGTTTGCCTTCTCAACAAGCTAAATATCAAACTTTAGCTCCTACTGGTCTGCTGCAACCTTTGCCAATCCCAGAACAGATTTGGGAAGACATTTCGCTTGACTTCATCACGCATCTACCAAAATCTGGAGGGTATGATACAATACTGGTGGTGGTGGACCGTTTAAGTAAGTACTCACTTTATTCCTCTCTCTCATCCATATACTACAAAAACCATTGCTGCTGTTTTTTGTAAGGAAGTGGTGCGACTCCATGGCATTCCCGGTTCCATCGTCTCCGATAGGGATGTAGTGTTTCTCAGTGCTTTTTGGCAAGAATTATTTCGGCTCAGTCACACTAAACTCAACATGAGTACTTCCTATCATCCACAAACTGGCGTGCAAACAGAAGTGGTTAACCGCTGTCTTGAAACATACTTGTGTTGCTTTGCTCAAGAACAACCCCGCACTTGGAGTCAATTTCTACCATGGGCTGAATTCTCTTACAACATGGGGTATCATTCTTCTACCATGACTTCTCCTTTCAAATTGGTATATGGTAGAGATCCACCATCCATCTCTCCTTTCATTTCGGGCGAAACTAGAATTGTAGAGCTCGAAGAACAACTCCTTCACAAAGTACAACAACGAATGAAGCAGCATGCCGATGCACATCGCAAAGATGTTACCTTTCAAGTGGGTGATCTTGTCTTCTTAAGGCTTCAACCTTATCGCCAGCATTCTTTGGCAAAACGCAGGTTTGAAAAGCTCACTCCAAGATTTTTTGGCCCTTACAAAATTACACGCTGTGTCGGCCCGGTGTCATATGAGCTTGAACTTCCACCATCTTCAAAAATTCATCCTGTGTTTCATGTCACCTTACTGCGCAAAGTATATGGACAACACACTGTTACAACACCTGCTCCACTGCCTATTCATTCTGACTTTGAATTAGAATTACAACCAAGCAAGATTTTAGCTCATCGTTGGCTCCCAGCCTCTGCTGCCCCAACACTTGAATTACTGGTGCAGTGGCCTGATAGGCCCATTGAAGAAGCCAGTTGGGAGAATTATGACCTTCTTGCTGTCCAATTCCCTTATTTTCACCTTCAGGACAAGGTGACTTTCCAAGGGGAGGGTAATGATACAAGTCCAGCAGTAATTGTTCCACGTGCCACACCACAAACTGAGTCAAAACCTCTTTTGACCTATGCTAGGAAGAAGACACGTTGCCCACTAACCCATGACACATCCACCCACTAAGGAATATTAGAGCTTTTATTATTTTCAAAATTAGCTTTTATTGTTTTATTAGAAATAGCTTGCTTTTATTATCTTGTTGGAAATAGTTAGCTTCTATTATTGTGTTGAAAATTGTTATTGGAAATAGCTAGCTTTTATTATTGTGTTGAACATAGTTATTGATTGCGCGCCATTTCCCTGTTGTGCACGCCATGGTTTTTTGGGCAACGCCACAGCTGTTACCCGTGTGTTGCGCACGCAACGTGCACCATGGGCAATGGCGCATGGCGAGAGCAACGTTCGCCATCTTCATGCAGCCATGTGTGCCACCTTCATGCAGCCATTGCCAAATCGTGTTTACTTTATGATAGGCCTTTTCCAAATCAATGAAAACCATATAAAGATCCTTATGAGATCTCTAGTATCTCTCCATCAGTTTTCTTAATAGATATATCGCCTCTATGGGTTGACCTCCCTAACATGAAAACCAAATTAATTTGTTGTAATTCATGTCTCAAACCTCAATCTCCACTCAGTAACCTTCTCCCATAACTTCATAGTATCGTTCATGAGTGTGATGTTCTATATTTTTTTAAAATATTTTCCGTGTTAATGTGCCCATGTTCATGTTGTGTTAGGTCACATTCTCATCTTGTAGATTCTTACTAGAAAAATCAAGTGCTCTTCAATGTTGCATGCATTTCATAATTTAGTATAGATGCTTTATTGATGTGAAAAAGACTCAAAGGACCGAAGAGGAGCAAGAAAGGAACAAAAGAAAAATCAAACTGATCAGTTTTTCAATTAAAGGTGGAAACATATCTTTAAATAAAACCACTACTATGCCATGACTTTTTATTTCAGAAAAAAACTGAATATGGAGGATGATAACCACAACAAAATGGTAGAGGTTAGTAATCCCAAAATACATATGCATAGGCATCTATACATGTGTGTGTAATTCATTCCATTAACCCATCACATAAAGGAAGAACTCCTATCCCTAAGAATAACATCTAGGACCTAGTTTAAGATTGTCTAGATTCCAATTATTGGAAATAGAATCCAGTACTAACAACAAATTCCATCTAGAAAAATTAGGTTATCATCCTATTAAGGCACATGACCAATAACTGCACGTCCAATTAAGGCACATGAGAAGATGGAGTTTCAAAGTCATGCTGCCAAAACACAAAATTAGTTATTCAACATAAATATTGAGTTGTGTGTCCTTTATAATATTGTTTCTTTTCTGTGACAAAACAACTTAACAACTGATTGATCCAACAAAATGATTTCAGTGTTGTCCAAAAGCAAACAAAGAAAATCAGAATATGAGCTATAGAAAATATAAGGTCACTATACCTAATACATGACTCAATGTCTTATCAAGCAATATAAACAGCTCCAAATGCTAGCACATAATATCAGAATATGAGCTACAGAACATATAATTATACCTAATACAAGACTCAATGTCATATCCAGCAGTATAAACAGCTATTTTAAACACTTTTTCAGGGATCACAAAACGAAAATAATATATACCTTGCATCAATAGGTAATCTTGAACCCCAAACAGCCAATGATTCATTTAGCTGACTGATAAAATCTTGGCACCCAGAATTTTTATTCTGAAGAGAATCCTGAAAAAGAGAGTGGTACATGATTTTGGCCCCCAAACAAAAAAGAGCAATTAATAAGTACATACTAGTAGTTCAATAACATTAGAAATCATGATTCTCGAAGTGCACTCTCCACTTCAGATTACCACCAAAAAAATAATATTGTCATACTTGTCAAGCGTCTCCAGAATGTTAAGATTATGTTGCTCAAAATATACCACCAATAAAAACATCTATTATCTGATTTCATAAAACATATTTATGTTAAGCCTACTAACATAAATATCTCATGTAGGACAACTTGAAGCCTGAACTGAACTCCAAATGTTGGGAAGAGAGTAGAAACATAATAAAGTTAAGATCAAGTTTCAAGAGCTGTACTTTGGCTGTTATGGAAAACCATCTTAAACAAATCATAACAGTTCATGGTAATAAACAAGGAAAACTCTGTATAGTAAATTGGTATGTATTCCTTTAGTTGTTTGTACTCATGTTTAATTTACACAAAAAGTGGCACCAAAATATCACCGTATGGACTGATAGTAGCCTAGCATTGACTCCCATTAACAAAGCCAGGTTCAGGCTCAACCTTTAAATACTGTTTACATTCAATAAACCTAAAACCAAATGCATATCAAATTAAAGAAGCGATCACTGGACAAATAATGATGATTTCTCTTCTAATTCAGTTCTCATATGATATGACATACATTTAAAGTTTAGTTTTCATACCATTTCAGTCATAGAATTGTCTTCCTGAAGAGAATTTCTTATCAGATAAAATGAAATATAAACTCCAGCACCAAACTCCCAGTTCTCAATTTCAGATTTATGGCCCTCCATGGAAGTAGCAATACTCCATATCTCTGTGTGTTTCGCTGCATAAGACAAATAGGAAGTTACTTTGCAGTAGCCCTTATCTAAAATGATGACTTTATAAAAAACAAGTCTTGGTAATTAGGGTAATCAAGAAAATAAATTCTAACATTCTGCCTCTAAGTGTTTAACAAGTGCAGGACAACCAATATAATTCATTTTTCAATTTCAAAAAATTTAAATATAGAGTTATCTGCTGTTTGATGGTTATTTTCTGTGAACTGCCTTACGAACAACTAAGTTTACGAATTATCAACATACAAAGAATCTAATGGTATTAGCAAACTGCAAGAGAAATTCAAATAATTTTCAGATCTTAGATGGAACAATAGCTCATCTATAGTTTTAAAAAAAAAATCATAAAAAGAACTACTCATAACAACTGGATGCTCTACTAGCATCCCGGCAGTTATTAGAAGGTAACCAGATAAAGCACAAATCACTAGTGAGCATTTACTGCTTAGTATTATTTAGCAAGCAATAGACATGACTTACCAGATAAAAATAACTTATAAGCAACTGAAGTTATAAAAACAGTGTGTGCTTTCTGCCAATTTGCACACTCCAGAAAGTTCTCAAGAGATTTTGAGTGATCTCCATGATAATTGTAATAAATTGCCTGCATTAGAACAACAAATTATTCAACCAACAAAAAGAGATGCTCCATGTAAGAGTTAGAACTCCCAAGAGATTTCAAGCTGAAAAAAGCCGGAATTAATCAGCTAACAACATAAAAAAAAAACTAATGTGAATTTATTGAAAAAATAATTATAGCCTGTGTATACCATAGCCTCATGTAGCCATTCTGTAGGAACACCCAAGTTCTCAATGAACTGACGTTGAGAAGGATTTGAACTCCAAGTTTCACAGTATTGGAACAAGATTTCTCGAATCAGATTTACAAGAAGATATGGATAATTTTCACAATGGGCCATGTGAAGGGCCACATATACGGCCCAGTGGCATTTCCCTGCACACAAGAGTTGAGACACAAGCCCCATGTCTAGAATATAAAGATCATTAGAACTGATAACACCAACTGCTTCCAAGAGTGCACGTTGATGCCAAATCATATGATAATCAAGAGGATCAGGAGTTGAAGAGAAAGCACTAAACATGGCCTTCAAAAAGCTGAAATCTCTCTCTTGGCCGGCATGAAGAAGCATGAGATAAAATGAAAGGTCAAAGTGATTATCTGAGTTCCAATTGACCACCTCATCTGATGGTAATTCATCAATAAAAAGAGGAAGAGGATATGGGGCCCTTCCCTGGTCAAGAAGATGTTTATAAGTCTGAAAAACAATGGATAAGGAAGAATCAGGTGGTAACTGGTACCACATCAATAAACCCAAGAACCTCCTCCAGTCAAGTTTAACATCAAGCAAAGCACCATGTATGTTTCCTGCAAGCAACTCATAGAGTCTCAACCTGCTCTTCTCAATGAAACTAAAATCCAGCCTATTGATTCTCCATAGATCAAGTTGCCTAGCAACATCAGAACGATTTACAGTGGAACCACCAGCCTGACTTAACAAAATGGCCAGCCTTACATCTCCTTTGGACACAGCTAGTTGCACAGCTGCATCCAGCTGCCTCCCAGTCAGGAGGACAAAAATATGTTGTAGATAATCATATTCGTTTAATGAGCTTAATTGGTTTTGTACATGATACGAAACACTCTCTTGCAACCAATAACTGAACTCTGCCCTTCTTATAAGAGGGAATGCTTCTTGGTCAACATCTCGACAAAGTTCCTTCATATCCTGCATCATATCTTCCTCATTGTCAGCACCCAAAGATTCTATTTGTCCTTTTTGTTGCCTATCCGAAAAAAGAACTTTAATCAATTCCCAGGACATTACTTGGTGTGTCAAAACCAAACGAGCAGAGGAAGATAACCCAGGAACAGCTAACTGCCTCTCAATAATATCGCAATACCCATGAGTAATCTCTGAGAGCATTGTACGATTAACTTCAAGCTTCTGAAATCTCAACTTGCATGTACCTACTTCAACTTCTTTCATCACACGATTTATTCCTTTGTGAAAATTTAATGGAGTGTCAAAAGCAAAGTCAACAAGCTCCTCACTTACTTTGTTATTCTCATCCCTAACCATTTTGTCAAAAGCAACTTTCTCCAAATTGACCACGGATGATAATACCTTCTTATCTCTATCACTTCCTACAAGTGCACCAGTATGTACAAGAATGCCATTTGGACCCCACCCTACTCGAAATGACCTACCCATAAACAAACCAGCATCAACTATGTTTCGAGCATAGTTTCCAGATACTGGGGTTTCATGCTTGATGTCTAGCTTAAAACCTGTTTTTACTGTTCTAAGAGGCATCCCTTTATGTTGTTGAGCCATCAAAATGGCTCCAGGAGAGTTTGATTCAAAACTCCCATGTCTATATTCATGCAGCGCCAGTGGAGTTTTTCGTGCAAATGGTGGACTAGATTTATGGGACATAGCCTGAGCAGAATTGTGTGAAGGTCTTACAAGCACCTTACCAAGAGATGATTTCTGACTTGATTCCTCAGGGTCATCTTCATGAGGAAACATCAATAATCTCATTTCTCTCACTTTTACAGGGTCAAGCCTAAGATGTTTAGGAAGTGAATGACAAAGCTCAACTTCATTGAAATTTGTGGGAGTTTCTTTATCAACATCATATATCTCAGCATCATCCATCTGTACAGGATCTTGGATTGCAGCAGCATCATCCATAACAATATCTTCTTCATCATCTTCACTAAATCCAAATCTACTAAAGTGTTCAACTAAAAATTTCCATTCACCATTTGCAGCATCAAAGGATATAAACTTTGCCCCTTGTCTTCCCGTACTTTGTTTCAGTGCGCACACTAGATCATTTTCCTTCCACTCCTTAGACTTCAATGATCTACTATCTACTATCAAAACAACTTCAGCTGCCTTGTTAAGCGCCTGACCAATAGCAGGCTTATCATTTTCATTGCCATATACAATTATCTCATGCTTATGAAACTTCACAATTTCATCTAGATTTAGTCCTCTGACATCAGTTTCCTCAAGATACCTAACAGATCCATAACCAAACCTTCCTACAATGAAATCTGGAACACGGCTGCAATAACCAGGATCTAGAAGTTCCAGGGTCACTAACTCTTTAAAAGATGGTTTGATATAGTAATCTGATGAGTGCAAAATTGGTAAGGGAGACTCAATAGCTCTCATTGTTTCGCTTGATGGGCTAACAAAGTAAGAGGAGACCCTTCTTTTCTTGCAATTATGTGCAGTGCATGAATCAGAGATCCCTACAGCTTCACAGTCCAACACACAACCAACTCTAAGTGACATGTTGCTTTTTGAAAAATCAAATCGAACAGAATTACCTGACACCAATGAAGTAGATCAAATTGGTCATTCTCATAAAAGCAACAAGACAGTAATCACTAGCAGTAGCTCTTTGAAGGGAATTGCTAAAACAAATAAAAAAATCAATGGAAACTTAAAAGACAGTAAGTGGTTGATA
The DNA here is from genome assembly GCA_014851425.1 of Senna tora. NCBI lineage: Eukaryota > Viridiplantae > Streptophyta > Magnoliopsida > Fabales > Fabaceae > Senna > Senna tora. Next base: position 14,229,803 of record CM026261.1, on the reverse strand, counting down.
ACCTAGAAGGTCATGTGGATACGAAAATAATGAATCCAGATAATGCGACTCTAGAACACTAAAACCACTTCTTGTTGGTTGCTGAAAAATTCTATATTGTACATGAATTGCAGTTCCTTAGAATTTCATATCTCTGAAAAAAACGGAAGAAATACCACATGAAAAATAGAAAAACAGTATTGCAATACATTTATGAATTTAACTAATTTCATCAATTCCAGAATCTTTTTTTCAATGACTTGTAGTTTATGTAAGTGTAGCCGACTCCACCTAGTGGGAAAAGGCTTTGATTGGTGGTGTTGTTGTTTATGTAAGTCAAAACCATTAATTATGCCACAAACAGTTATCCAAATCCATCTTACAAAATGCAGCTTTAACCTTAGACTAAATATGTGTTATAAATTGGTAAATAGATTTTTTTTTTCTTTATTTCACTAATCCTAATAGAGCAGCAATCCATACTCTAACCCTTTAAATCAGCCTTTTACCATGCTAAAATGCAATAAGAAAGCCATGAGAATGATTGAAAACAAACTAAATAGTTTGAGTTCCCAATTCAGAATTTGATATGCTAAAACCTAAAACTCTCTTAAAAAGCCATGAAAGTGGGTTATAAGATGCCTCAATGCACAAATCTTTCATCAGAATATTTTGACATGCTAAAATGCCTTGTAAAAGAAGATGAAAAGAGTGATAATGAATCTCAACGCATGAAATCCAATTTAGAATTTTGAAGATGCCAAAAATTACTATTAGAAAGGCAGCAAAATCGAATCCACTTTCAGGCTATCTAAATGGGAATCTAACATTAAAAAAAGAATTCAGATTCAAAGACTGAAAGCATGATTTCAAGTGAACTTTTTGTGTTAGATTCCCATTTAGATAGCCTGAAAGGGATTCGATTTTGCTGCCTTTCTAATAGTAATTTTTGGCATCTTCAAAATTCTGAATTGGATAATTCATGCGTTGAGATTCATTATCACTCTTTTCATCTTCTTTTACAAGGCATTTTAGCATGTCAAAATACTCCGATGAAAGATTTGTGCATTGAGGCAATTTATAACCCACTTTCATGGCTTTTTAAGAGAGTTTTAGGTTTTAGCATATCAAATTCTGAATTGGTAACTCAAACTATTTAGTTTGATTTCAATCATTCTCATGGCTTTCTTATTGCATTTTAGCATGGTAAAAGGCTGATTTAAAGGGTTAGAGTATGGATTGCTGACTAGGCAGCAACTTAATTATATTAATTAACATTATTGAAGACTAATATGATACTGTATTATACTTTTCTTGGCACAATAAAAACTAACCAAGTTGAACCACCATATGTTTCAGTCATGTATATCTTTATTTGAAAAAAAAAAAAAAATCTTCAAAACAAATCAATACCATGTTCTTCCTTAGCTGAGAGACAAGACGTTTTTTGCCAATCATTCACTCTTTTCCTAACAATGGCCTTCAAAGGTGCTATATAAATAACCTACATATTTTGACAGCAAATTAACTTAAACACTAGATAAGATAATGAACAAAGAAGTTACACATTTTATTGTCAGCAATAAGGAATAACAATAAACAAATTCATTCAAAACAAACCTACTTTCTGCATTTGTGGCGATGTTCAGAGTTTTGGAAACTTAAGATGAGAGATTTGCCTCTATCTCTTTACTTTGTTCAATAAACTTCAATGCAATATCTAAGTGTTTGTCAAGAGATTCTTCAATGAAGTAGTTAAAAGGAGGAGATTAAGTAATTATGTATGTGAATGCCTCCATTAACATCAAGAAGATCTACTTCAATTTCAATTAGCATGACTTTGCTTGGGCTAATTTTCAGTCTAGTAAGTGGGAGAAGTACGCCAGCAACTAATATCATGTTTGAAAACATAAAAACATCATTTAAGCACTTACAGAAAAGAATTCAGGTGGGAAAAATAAACTAGCAACTAACAACTTGTTTACACACTTTAAAACACCATTTAAGCACATAGAAAAGAGATTTCAAGTGGAAAAAGAAAACCTTCAACCACAACAGCCTACCTATTGAACAAATCCTCACAAACAAAGGATGTAGAATAGGGCGTGTGGGAAAAGATCTTTTATAAAGAAACAGAGTAAAGTAAAATATGATTAAGTATGGCATCCATCATAAATGAAACATGTCATGCACCAAACTTGCCACTTGTTTGTTTGATATAAGAACTATGTTAGTTTGGGTCATCATCAACAGTAAGTAATCTTGAATTGCTTGTAATGAAAAGGAATCTTTATAAGATAATTAGAGTTACAAATAAGTGAACCTTAAATTAAATTTCAATAAAGCATATATCTATATTTGAGATTATTTAATTTGAAAATGATGATGACCTACTTTGCATTGAAAATGACAGAGGACTGGAGGGTAATGATTAGTGATTAGTGATTAGCTAGGAAGGGCACAAATTCAAAGTTGCAAACCTATCTTCACTTCCTCATCAAACAAATGGAAATATTTGCAAAGAGCCTTAAAGCCCAAAATTGTAGATACAATTAGTCATGAACAGCTACAGAGCATAAGACTTTTAACATTATTAATCCAACTTGATGAAAATATAAAGGATGGCATCTCAATAGAGTTCTTACTATTATATACATAATTACATCTAAATTAAAAAAGAAAAAGAAAAACTAAGACAAGAGAATATGATGCTTAACAATTAACAAATACAACAAAAATGAGAAAACATGAAGTTGGACGCTCTAAATTATTTTTGAGTAGCTTCACATATTTCGCTTCACCTAAAGCCCAAGCTGCAATCTTGAAATCCCCAATTCTCACCATTTCTATTCCCATTCCCCGCTCTGTAACGACAGCTTAGAAACACCCAAGCACATCACAAGTCCACAACTATATATTATTCCCAATCAACCAAAAGTTGAAAATTCAAGCGCCTTCCCTTTCACCAAACTCTTTTACACCTACATTATTATGCCCTTCTAACAAAGCAAGCTCTATTCCTTTGATTTCTCAGATTCTCTTATTTATGTTCATTCAAACTTAGCCCACATAACAACTTGTCACCATTTTTCACACAATTCAAAACAAAAATAACACTATAATTAATCTACAATAGTAATTATGTATAGTAAAAGACTAATAAAGAGTACAAACTAGAAATTAAGAAACGGTTGTGAGTGGATGACAGAACCATATGTTACCAACTACATGCTCGATTAATCCAGTACAAACTAAGACAACAGAATATGATGCTTAACAATTAACAAATACAACAAAAATGAGAAAACATAACGTTGGAGACTCTAAATTATTTTTGAGTAGCTTCACAAATTTTGCTTCCCCTAAAGCCCAAGCTGCAATTAATCTTGAAAACCCCAATTCTCACCATTTCTATTTCCGGTCTCGATGTTCACCATACCATATCAGATGTACTAAACTGGGTATGGAGAATAAGAAAAACCTAGCGAGGCCCAAAAGCAAATGGCAAGAATTATCGCACAACACACTGACATCAAATGTGAAAGCTTTATTTTTCAAATTTTAGAAGAGCAACCTCTTATTCATGGATTCCAATCCAGAGTATAAAATAAACCCAAAAACTTTACAAATCAAATTGAACAAGAGAAGGAGAATGTACTTACTGAAGTCTAAACCCAATGAAGAAGAAGAAGAAAATGGAGAAGGAAAACAGAGAACCCAAACAGAAGACTGCCGTGAAAAAGAGTAGGGCACGATGCTGAGAAGAAGCGTGGAGTTCTGTGGCTGACTCCGTTCGCCGTCGTGCCGTTCAGAGAGAGTGGTTTGGTGGGTCCGGACGACGCTCACCGTTGCCGTTCGCCGTCGCTTGCCATCGTGCCGCTAGCTCATAGAACAAGCAAAGTGGGTTTGTGGGTTTGTGGGTTTAGGTCAGAAATTGATTTTTGTGGATAGAATGAGTGTGTAGTTTTGTATAAACAAAAAGAAAAATGTTTGTCCATACTAAACTGCGGCGGGATCGGAAAAAAAAAAAAAGGCGCCTACTAAAAAAAAGAGAAGCTGCAATTTTTTTTAAATTTTTTCATTTTGAACCAATATTTTAAAAATTGGACTGGATGGAACGGTCAAATCTATTAATTTGGTAACAGTCTAATGATCCGGTTCGGTCAAACACATTGGCCCGGATAGAAGGTTGGGTCGAGTTGACTCGAACAAACTTCAAAAAAATCGAGTGACCCGATATTTCACCAGAAATCGGTGCTAAAAATCGCCCGGATTAAGCATTGTTCCAGCATAAATTTTTTTAAAAAAAAACAAAGTTGGGACGACATATGTAGGACTTGGAGAGTGCGAAAGAAGAAGAATGAGTATTTGATAATTTGATTTTGAAATCTCTGTCTTCTTTGAATGTTTATAACAAAGGGTAATGATATAAGAAAGAGGAGGATGAAAATGTTTTGCAGCAATACCTACTCTTTTTGCGGCCAAGAAGAAACGAGGAAGATGAATAGAGATATGTGAAGAATACTGTTATTATTATTAGCTAGCTAGTTGTTAGTTAGTTAATTAGTAGTAGGTTATTTGTTAATCTGTTAGTTATGCCAGTTGTATTTCCAGCTTAGTTGGCAAGTCACGTGTATTTACTTACTCTGCTTTCTCACTTTGTATATATTGGTGAGACTTATGTATTTTTCTGCTGCTTAATGAAATCATTCAGATTCATTCTATCTTTACTCTAGATTTGTGCATGGTATCAGAGCAAGCAAACTAGAGTTCGAATTCTGTACGATTTCTTCTTCTTCTTCGATCTAGTATTGATCTTTACTTCTTCTTCTTCTTCGATTCTTACTCTTTTCCATGGCGACTCACGTGTCTGATGGAGAAACTGGTGATGGAGGTTCGATTGTGAAGAATCTGGAGAATTCTTAGGCTCTCCATAACTCTGATCAGCCAGGCATGAGCTTGGTCACTTCTCCATTAACGAGGTCGAACTACTTAACATGGAGTATGGCGGTAAGAATTGCTTTGGAGGCTAAGGAGAAACTCGTTTTTATCGATGGATCTTCGAAGCCACCTACTGATGCTAATGGATCCAGACTTTGGAAGAATGCTGATGCAATGGTGAAGGCGTGGCTCATTAACTCCATCTCAAAGGATTTAGCGGACAAGTTCATGTGTTTCCCGAGTTCGAAGGCACTTTGGGAGGAACTGAAGACGCATTACGGAGTGAGCAGTGGACCACAAATTTACCAGATTCAAAGGCAGATTAATACCATGACTCAAGGTATTGATCCAGTTAGCACTTACCATGGCAAATTGTATAAAGTGTTGGGACGAGCTTAATCGTCTTATGCCTAAAATACCTTGTACGTGTAGTGCAAAAAGCAGAAACTGTGAGATTGATGAATCTGCCAAGTTGAATCAATTTCTAATGGGACTTAATGAGCAGTATGATGCGCTTAGAAGTCAAATCCTGGCTCTAGAGCCTAGTCCTAGTGTAAGTAAAGCCTTCTCGTTAGTAGCTCAAATGGAGCAAGAGAGGGAGATAAAATTGGCAATTGCACCTAGTGTGACAGATGTAGGTGCTTTAATGGCCAAAACTACTGGTAAGACTGACCAGGAGCAGAAAGGAGGCAATGGAAGCGTGAAGAAGAAAGACAAGAAGGATCGTTACTGTGAGCATTGTGCTATTACAGGACATACAAAGGATGTGTGTTTCAAGCTTCATGGTTATCCTAAATGGTTTGAGAAGAAGAAGTCGACTAATAGCAATGGCAATGGAAGGAAGCAAGTGGCAAATATGGCAGCTGAGGTAGATAATCCTATTTCTGTTGCTAAGGATAGTACTAATGATATTTCTGCCATGGTTTCCCAAATTGTCAGACAGGAGTTCGCTAAGCTAGCTAAGGGAAAACCAGAGGAGTATGCCAACTTTGTGCTGGATTTTGCAGGTAATGCTACCAATTACTTGCTTAAAAATTCAGGAGTATGGGTGATAGATACAGGAGCTTCTAGTCATATGTGTTTTGAAAAACACTTAATGACAAATATGAGATCTATTTCTGTTCCTATTGTAGTGCACTTACCATATGGAAATCAGTTTTCTGTTTCTGAAGTTGGGAATGTGAAACTGAATGGACATATAGAATTGCATGATGTGTTGTTTGTTCCTTCTTTCAAATACAATTTGATGTCAGTAAGGAGGGTCATTGCTAATGACTTGGTTGTGGTATTTGATGCCTCTACTTGCTTGGTACAGGACCTCAAGACTAAGAGGATCTTGGCAGTTGGTCAATCATTTGGGAATTTGTATTTTCTCAAGCAAACTCTATTGAAGCAGAATGAAATTTGTAATAGTACTGTTACTAAAAACAATACTAGAAATGCCTATGTTTGGCATCAAATATTGGGTCATGCCCCTTTGAATGTAATAAAACATGCGGTTGATAATGTATGTAAAACTTTACCCGTATGTACTGTTTGTTACAAAGCAAAACAACAAAGATTGAGTTTCCCTGTAAGTGATAGTAAGGCTGAAGTGTTGTTTCAATTGGTGCATGTGGATGTGTGGGGGCCTTATAAAAGGCCCAGTCTTAATATGGCTCAGTCTGAAATATTAATTGAGATGTGAGATATCAGATATTACTTGGAATATGTGTGTTATTATGATGACTGATTAAATTGAAAAATTAAGAGTTGAATAAAAAATTCTAAAAGATTTGTGGGTGGAAAATTTGAAAGAACTTTTAAATATAAAATTTAAAAAAACATATTTATATAATATAACAATTTAGACTTATTTTATTTTTATATATAATTAGTTTGTATAATTTATTTATTTTATATATTTATGATACCATTCGGTTCGACCGGTTGAACCGATCAACCCATGACCCAACAAGGTTTACGGTTCAATGTTCAGTCCGATTTTTTAAAACATTGTTTTGAACCACAGTTGTGACGGTAGGAAAATAACCGTGGTTAGATAAATTACAACATTACATCTAACCACGGTTGTCATTAACCGTGGGTAGTTAACCACTGCTAAAAACCCTATTTTTTGTAGTGTAATTCTATACCGCCTTTCGATAAATATTGACCTAAAAATTCTATTCTAGATTTTCTTAATTATGCCTTTTTTGGGTGCTATATTTATTCCTTTTTGTTCTACTATATCCTTGAACTTATTTAAATTTTTTCATGTATCGTTTAATGTTTAGAAAATATTAATATATCATCTATATATATTAGAGTAAATTACACTGCCCTCCCCTAAGAGATGATGAAATTACACCGCCCTCCCCTCTAGTTTGCAAAATTACACTCCCCTCCCTTGAGAGATTAAAAGTGAATACACTTTAGTCCAAAAATTCACTTTCCAATTAAATAATTGTCAAAAACTCTTTTTTTATATTTTAATGCAAACTTATTTTATGACTAAATCATCCTCCCAATAAAAAAATAATAATTAACGTCGGAAGAAGTTTGAATGTGTTTTTAGAATGTGATATTATTTGTCATCATTTTTTTAGCTTTTCTTATTAATATAATATTTCTAAATTTATAATAATTTTTTATAAGAAATTTATGATAAAATTAAATTAAAAATAAAAATATATATAGTAAAAATCTGTCCAGTTATTTCTTATAACAATTTATTTATTTGAGCAAATAATAGTAAAAAACTGTACGACATATATAGAAAATGAAAATTTTATTATAGATTTAAAAATATATATATATATATATAAATTTTTTAAAAGAAATTTATAGTTTGATTTTATTAAATTTTTAAAAAACTGTACTGTACAAATTTTTATTATTTACATTTTGATATATAAATTGTTTTTTATAAATTTAAATATGTTATATTAATAAGAAAAGCTAACGAAAAAAAGATGAAAAATAATATCTTACATGAATTATATAAACACATGACCAAAGAGTTCATATACATTCATTTTCTTCTATTGTGTTGTGAGGCTAATTTGGTCATAAAATAACTTTCCATTAAAATATGAAAAACTAAGAGTTTTTGACAATTATTTAATTGGAAAGTGAACTTTTGGACTAAAGTGTATTGACTTTTAATCTCTCATGGAGGGGAGAGTAATTTTGCAAACTAGAGGGGAGTGCGGTGTAATTTCATCATCTCTCAGGGGAGGGCAGTGTAATTTACTCTATATATTACTGCAAATTCTCTTATTGGGATTATTAATTTTGAAACATATTCTTGAAATATACTATGACTATTATGGAATCCCATTGGTAGGACATTCCATTCATATAATCTTTCAGATATTTTTTTTCCTAGATTCTTCTAATTTTATTTGAAAAATTTTGATTTACAATCAAATTTACTAAATATTCTTTTTCCTTTTACTTGATTAAATAACAAATCCATTTTTGGTATGGGAGATAATCTATTTCTTGTTGCTATTTCATTTAGTCTTTTATAATTTCATTACCATTCTAGATTTTCCCCTCTTTCTTTACTATGTTTTATCACTATCATTGCTGGTGAAGAATATTATGATCTGATTTCTCTTATTAATTCATTTTTTCATTTATATGTGTAACTGTCATTTTTTGCTCAGATAATTCATAGTGTCAAATAAGGACCGCAAGGGGTCGTTGCCTTGGGGGACTTGTCCTTGGCCAAACGAGCTCAACCGCTAGTTAGGTATACTAAGTTGGTCGGACGTTCGGATGAGAAAACTTGCACAATTTTTCCTGAGGATTGTCCTCGAAGGGATAGGTTGTCGGGGGAGCCACGCGTCCCAATATGGACGGTTGACTACTTGACTTCCTTAGCAAGTTTCTCGAGTCGTACGTGTCTTTCTGAGGAGACATCATCATTGCAGGGGAGGTGACTTTCCGGAGATGCCCCTGGAAGGCTTCGAGGGGATTTGAAAGGTCAATGGCTTTATGGACTTTTTCCTGGATGAGAGGGTCAACGCATGTAACGAACTCCGTCTCCTCAAACCTGGATCGACCGCTTAACCACGAAGAATTGGATTGGTCAAGTGTGCTCGGGAGGGTTCTTGTTTCTTTGGAGATTACTTTAGAGTGGAGGTGCCACACGTCAGGATCTTGTCGGTTGCTGTTGCTTCGGATGTTTCGTAAAGCTACTTGTGAAGCCGTTTTTCTCCATTAATGTATGTGTGCTTCCAAGAGGTGCCATTATTAGCCGTTGCCATCGGAGTTCCTTTTTTACCCTTGGGACCTTCTGAAGGTCTTTTGGGCTTTCGAGGTCATTTACATCTTTTCGATTGTGAGTCCATGGCTTTGAATCTAGATCGTTCCTCTTTGCGCATCTTTGGATGGCTTCAGCCTTTACTTGACGTAGGTGATAATTACTTATTTTCCATTGCGGATTTCGAGGGGGGCTACAATTCAAATTTTTACGCCTCTAGCTCCCTATAAATACTTTCAAGATTGAAAAGAGAAAGGCTACTGTTTACCTTCAATCTTTCTGACCTTTTGCTTCAGAGAGTCCCTTCGTCCCCAAGAGTTCTCCTTTTCTCTTTCTGCGTCAGAGTTTCTTGCTTGTTTGTCTGTATTCCGCCATGGCCAATGAAGACGAAAGTGAGTATTGTCTCCCTTTGATTCCTCTTTTTGCGTTTTCTTCTTCTCCTCTCTGATTTAAGGTTTGCTGATCGCAGGGTTGTACCCCTTCGATTTCACTGATTTGGAGGATTTCTCCTCTCCTCCTCCTCCTCTTAATCGTTCTCGGGGTAGTACCCTAGGTAGGGAGAAGAGGCCAAGACAGGGTTCTTCTCCCATCCAAGAGAAGGTCACTGGAGTTCGTATTGGGACGTCTGACAAGAGGGCTGAAGGAAGGCAAGGCTCGAGTAACACCACTGGAGGTGATGGGAGGCAAGGCTCGGGTGCCATCACCGAAGGTTGTTATCAGCGGAAGGAAGATCCCCATGGGAAAGAGAGGAGGAAAGAAGGAGGGAATCCTAAAGAAGGTGGATCGAGGAAGACAGATTCTCGACTTCCTTCTCAGGTTCCTCCGTCTTCTGTGGTGCATCAAGAGGCTGCTCTGGTGTAGACTAGGGCTACTACTTCGGTGGGGGGGGGGGGTACTTTTCCTTCTTCGGAGCAAACTCATCACTCGCCCTTGAGGGTGGTTTTGTCGAGCTCTTCCTTTCCACGCTTTGCTGGGGTGCTGAGGAGTCGGTGAGCAAGAGGCCCCGAGTGGAAGGAGCGATTAAACAGGACGTTGTTGCTGCTCCTGAGGTTCCTCCCGCAAGGTTGCTTGTCGTGGAGGAGAGTGTTTCAGCAGCGGGTGGCTGTAGTGGGCCCGTTGCTAAGAATGTAGTGGTGAGTTAAATGGCTGCCACTGCTTTTGGAGGTGTTGCTCTAGAATATATTTTGTTAGAGACTGAGGGCACGCCGTCAGAGATCGAGGGTTCATCGGGGGAGGTGCCCCCCTTTGCCCTAGTAGCCCTTGGCAGGCGCGTTCTCGTTGACTTAAACGAGAAGGCTGCTAGGGAACTAGATACGAATCCCATGGGCATCGCTCTTCATGCTTTTGATAGTGTCGCCAACTCATTGGTTGACTTCCACCAAGCTGGGACTATGTGGGAAAAACAAGCGGTATGTACTCCCCATTTTTTGTTTGAACTAATTAGCGAAGTGCTTATTGCTAATAGTATTTACCTGCTTTGTCTAGGGCGAGCTTCGTTCGCATCACGACCAGCTTCTCAAACTTTTAGATTCTAAGGTAGGGTCCTTGACCTTACTCAGAAGCATCTTGAAGAAGTGCGCGGGCAACTATCGGCGAGGGAGAAGGAATGCGAGGATAAAAGTGATGAGTTGAAGTCTTTGACTCACAAAGTCGCTTGCCTCAAAGCCAAAAGTGGTTAGCTTACCGAAGTTAAGTTCCTGCGGTCGGAGCTGGAGAAGGCTCGCGGGGAGATATGTGTTTGTCGGGAGGACGCAAAAAAACATAGGCAAGAGCTGCATTCTCTTCGTGAAGCCTTGAGGAATGCTGAGGCCCGCGCCCAAGAGAACTTGATGGGCTGGCTTGATGCTGAGAGCAAGATCGGGGATGATGCTGCTCATCAAGGAGAAATGCTGGCGCAAAGGATGTATGGAATGTTGATGGTGGTCGAGTAACTCGAGCGCCTTCGCGGGGAAAGGTTCTCCGCCGAATGGGTGGCCTCTTTAAATCCTTCGCTGGAGCTCTTTAATGGTGAGCTTAGGGGTCGACTGGTGACTAACCCTCCTTTGAGCCTCGCCCGCCTCTGTAATTTGGTTGAGCATCCTTTGAGCCACCACCTTCTTTCCGTGACGAGCAGGCGTGCTCCAGAGATTGGAGCTACTTCTCATCACTTAGCTGAAAGTGTTCAACGGGATTTTTCGAGAAGTGTTGACAATCTTGAGCCTGCGGGGCCAGCGATTAATGCAGCCTTTGGGGATGCCCAAGAGTAGATTGTATTTTGTAGGGTCTTGTTGATTTTGCCAACTGTAATAGGCGAATCCCCCCTTTTTGTTACAATAAAGAAATTAATGCAATGTCTTTAGTCTTTGAGTTGATTGTTCTCTTTTCACTTCTAGGTAAAAGATTTTGCTTAAGTATCATGTGATCATGACAGTTTTGCATGATGATTGCTAGCGTAGTGTACGAACGTTCATTTTGAGGCTCCGTTTTTTGGAGTATTTGTTCAAGGGAGGCGTTGAAGTGTTCGCCGTTTTGCGAGGGAACTTTTGCTCAACCTTGACGACTTTCAAGTGTCGTGGGACGGTTGGCCCTTTTTTGCCTTTAGCAGGGCTTTTTGTGAGTTGACTTTGCAAGTTAGCTTTGTGCTTGGCGTAACTCATGTCTTTTTCAAAAAGGAGAGTTTCGATTGATAGTAATCAAAATGATTTCTTCGAAGTCCTACTGGCCTTAGAAAGGCTGGAAATAGTAAATCCTAGCTTGTAGAATGGAAGAAGACATATATGACATTTAGCCAAAAAGTGTTTCGAGTGTGAAATGCAAAGTTCGTCGAAGAGTTCAAGCGGAGGCCTTGTCCGGGCAGGCTGACTCTCTGAGCTCTACTCCTGACTCTTTGTCCTCTAGGGGTTCCTCACGAGGTTATTTGGGACCAGGGCGAGCGACCTTGATGGTCTTAGTTAGACTTGCTACGTAGCAGGCTCGCGCCAGTTTCTGGTCCGCTGTGATTTCTCCGATTCTATGAGGTGTCGGGAATTTCATTGTGAGTTGTGTCGTGGACACGATGGCTTGAGCTTATTTAGGGACGGTCGCCCTAGTATAGAATTGTATGCTGAGGGTGCCGAAACGATAATGAAGTCTACATCGAGGCTTGCCACCTTTGATAAAGTACCTACAGATATGCGGGCAGATATGATTACTTCTGCGGGAACTTGGGCACCGGAGAACCCAATGAGTGTGCCGAGGAAGGGCCTCATGTTTGCTTCGTTCAACCCGATCTTTTTGAATGTATCGAAGTAAAGGATGTCGGCTGAGGATCCTTGATCTATGAGGACCCGCCTTACTTCGTAGTTTGCTACAATCGCTGTGAAGACTGAAGCCTTCGACGGGAGTCGCCACCAAATTTTCAATCAAAATTTGGAAAAAAGAAAAAATAAGTTCAAAAGTGGGGTAAAATGATTCTTCACAAAATGTTGGGTTCGAGAGTCTGATTGAGATGAAAGGAAGGTGTTAGACACCCTTCTTCCCCCATTCGAAGACGGTTACCCTAAAAATTAATATTAAAATTATTTGGCCTCAAAGATATATACAATTATGGGAGAAAATTGAGAAAGGAAAGAGGGAGGGCTTGACCTAGGATAAAAGCCTAGGGCCTACGTACCCACAATGGAGGATCAAAGCCCACGTAGTTCCTATGACATACAAGTGTGTGATTGGAGGGAGGCTCATCAAGTGAATACTCAGATGGCCTCCCAGTGCCACGTGCCTAAAGAGGCCAATGCCTTTTGGTACTTATCTACCATACGATCAGTCAAGAATATGAAAAGTGCATGTGTGAAGGCTCATCAGGCATAATACACAGATGGCGTGAAGGCTAGTGCTCCTAAAAAGACAAAAGTCTCTAGGTGGCACTAGGTTACATAATAAAGTAATAAATCGAATATTTTTGTCCCCCAAAAGACAGGGGGTCGCGACAAAGAAAGAAACTACTTAAGCAAAAAGAATCAAGCAATCAAGAGAATATGGGTGGATTAGTATGAGAAAAATAATGGAATATAATTGATGGACGCGGCCTTGTCGCGAGGCCGGCACCAATCAAGTTAATACTAGAAAGTGCAGCTAGTGGCACAACCTAGGTCGAATCTCTCTCGCGGAGCCTATGGACTCTATGGACAAATATGCTCAATTAACACAAAAAGGGAAGTCTTTGAGGCAATTTAACAAACATTTGGTGTGCAATGAAACTAAATGGAATTAAATGCAACTAAATGAAACTAGAACTAACACTTTTTGGGATTTTCAATATTTTTAAAGCTAAAGTAAATTGAGGGGAATGAAATGAGATGAATATGCTTTGTTGGAGAATGCTTTGGGCTATCCTTGCTATAAAAAAGTATGGAGTTAATCAATGAAAGGCCATTTCCTAAAGTAGTTTAGTGACCACTAAACCTAGGTAATTTAATTAGAGGATGCAATTAACCAACCGGACAATTAACAAACCTAATCAAATACCATCAATGAAGCAAATGAGGAATTTAACATAAACTAGAATTCAACTCAACAATTACCATTGTCATTAGAGTGACTTCCACAATGAATTAAAAATTACAATAAGATTCAACCAAATCCAATGTAATCAAAACCCACAATGGGAGAATCAAAATACAAATCGCAAGTCTATTTAAATTCCTAATGTCCACTGCAACCTAGTTGAGTTCCACAACCATGGAGCCACAATCAATACAAACTCATCAATATCAACAAGATAAACATGAATCCATAAAGAGAAGTAGTAGGAAAACAAGAAAAACTCCCTATTGGATGCCATAGCTCAAGCCCTAATCATCCTCCTCCAAAGCACAAGAAGTTTAACCACTCATGGATGGGAGAAATGCTTCACCAAGCTCCTCCAACCCTTGCTTAGCCATGGATGATGATGGAGGTTGCTGGAATTTGGTCTGAATAGGTGTGGAGAGTGGAGAAGATGAAGAGAGTGTGGCTAGAAATGTGAGAGGAACTTGAGAGGATGAGAGCTTGTGTGATGAATGTGTGTAAATTCGTGGGTTGCTCTCCAAATTAGGTTAAAGGCCTCTAAAACATCAGAATATTCCCTCTAATCCGACCTAGTATGCTCCCCTTGTGGTAAAACACTGAGAAAGTGGGCCCACCATCCGTTTCAGCTCTTAAAATCGCGAGAAAAGCGTGCAGAACTGGTGTACCCGCTGGCAGCGGGTCATCTACCCACTGGCAGCGGGTGGATTACTTAAAACACGCGTTTTGCTCTGAAACTGAAGTCCACCCGCTGGCAGCTTGCAAGGCTACCCGCTGGCAGCGGGTGGAACAGTAGAACAGGCCCAAAAATGCCTCTAAGCCTCAAATCTTGTACCGGCTTCGCTTTCCAGCTTCTTTCTCGACCTCTAGCACTTGAATCCTTGCTATTCCTCAAGCTAGTTGACCTACAAATCAACCAAAACAATTGTGAGGCCCTCAAGTTAAAAAAACTAGAGAATTATCACAATTTATTCAATAAAAATATGGAATTAGCAAGATTGTGAATTAAGTCCTTAAGTGCCCTTGAATAACATTAAATTATGCATAATGACTCTTTAAACTCAACAAAAGCTTGCCAAATGCCAAAAGATACAAGGGTAAATATTGGTATTATCAACTCCCCCACACTTAGACCTTTGCACTCCTGAGCAAAGCAATCAGTCAAATATGCAGTCAAGGGGTATGTAGGAAGCAACAAAATAACCAACCAAATCAAGATGCAAAACAACTAAGCAAGAAACCATGTTCTTGGTTCATGCAACAAAAGCAAAACAACTATGCATAGCAATTAACTAGAACATGCAAATGACCGACGACTCAAGTGTTTCTCTCTACTCACTAATGTTGGATATTTTCTCTCTAATCTTACTTACTTATCACTTTGCCATAGGCTTGAGAGAGATCTAGATCTCCACTAAGATGCATTAGCTCAACAAATCATGAGGTCTTAATGGCTTGTAATGATGGATGCATGGTCATGGTGAAAAGTGTTTACAAAGAAGGAAATTATGCAAAACTAAACATTTTGAATTGACTCCCAATTAAATGATTACTTGGGTTCCAAAAGAGTCTAACCAAACAATCATCTTCCAACCACCAAGAAATTTGCCTAAGATCCTTATTGCTTTCGGTTGCAACTCTTTTATTCATCATCTTTTTTTTATTGCTTTTCTTTCTTTTGTATTTCCCCCTTTTTTTTTCTTCTTTTTTTTTCTAAATAAATAAATGTATAATTCATTTATTTATTTATTTATTCTTTCTTTTCAAGCTTTTTGCTTGATTGGATCAATTAGACAATTTCAACCCAGGAAGATGAATGGTCAGAAACTAAGAAACCTAAAGTCAAACATTTAATTAAAAGTCATAGTGCAAAATGTCTAGAAAAGCAAGAATTAAGCTCAAAGGGGGTGACTATGGGTAGCAAAAGAAGTGGTTTGTGTATGGAATATAGGTGAGTGAAACAAACGACTCAATCATTTTTATTTAACTAACGCATGTCAAGCTTCAACAAGATTTCAATCAAGTTCTAGAAAGTAAACAAGTAAGCAGACAACGCACAAGTATATGCAAGAAAAACAGAAGTGTTTGGCTCAAAATCTTCCAACAAGGCTAGGTTACTCTCACATCGATCAATGCATGCCTAATTAGTTACTCACATTAATGACTAGCTTAAGTTGAGAATTAGAGAGCACCAATCTCTTGAAAAATTGTTTCTTATTCTTGAAATGATTGTGCATTCTGCGGGCTCCTGACATACAACTTGAAAGCATTTTCTAAAATGCTTAAACAGGCACAAAAGTTAAGTGTGGTTCCCAAAAAAAAATTTCAAAACATTTGAGTAGATATCAAAAAGTGATTATGGAATTCCTGATTAACATCATTAATCCCAAAAGTCTTCAACAAAAACGAAAATTGAATCTACTCAGTTGATAATATCCATGAACAAAAGGACTTAAAACCTATGCATTTACATTTATATTCGCATCCACAAGAATAGAAGCTGAAAAACTAAATTCACAAGGAGTCAAAAACACAATCATGAAATAGGAATATAAATCTGATGTCAATATTTGCAATAATCACAAGGTAACCTGCCCATTCAACAATTCAAAAAGCAATCATTCTTCACAAACTTCTCCCCCACACTTGCAACAAGCATTGTCCTCAATGCAGAAAGAAAGGACAAGGATGCGCAAGCACGAGGGTCCACAAGCATAAAAACAATCAGTTAATTGCAAAAAGAGGAGAAGAGGGGCGAGCAAAGTAAGCTAAACAGCTACACAACTAAGAATGCATGAAATTATAATGCTCCAGAAGTTAAATGAGCCATCAGTAGCTCAACAGCAAAAGTAATAACCAGCACAAATAGAATCCATGAGAAAGAATGAAAAGTAGCAGAAAAGTCAAACGAAACACAAAAGAAATAAAAGTAGATAAGACTAGCAAGCAGTTGGCTCAGATCCGAGCTCCATCACGACCCTCTCGCAGCTCTCTAAAATTGTCCCGGACCTCGACCTGAAAGGATGTGAAGCTAGCTTGCAAAGTGTGGATGTCATCCCGAAGACTGTGGACGTCATCCCTAAGGGCACGCTGCTCAGAGATCAGGAAGTCTAGCTTTTGGTCAGAGGTCTGCATCATTGGCTCTGAAGCTTGCGAAGGGGTCTGACTCGAAGAGGCTTCATCACGGCGCCGCCTGACATTCCTGGCTGGCGCGGGAGGTCTAATAACTGGAGGTCTTCCAAATCCCAATCTACTGTAATCTCTGGTGTTGGCAGGATCGAACTGTAAATCAGAATCAAGCTGCGGAACACCTGCTCTCTTGTACATTTGAGAGATGAGATGTGGAAATAACAGAATTTGTCCCATCACTCCCTTCGCTGAAGCCTTCTTGAGCGAGTCAAAAATTAGCCCGGCCACATCAACTCTCTCATTCTTCATGAATAAGTAAATAAGGTGTGCTTGTTGAGAGGGTATGTCAGTACCATGGCTGGAAGGAAGAATGTTGTGACATATAAAAAGCAGCCATGCTCTAGCAGCCGGGCACATGGAAGAGCGTTGCAAATAGATCTGAGATCCTCCATACTTAGCATCCCAATCGGAATTGTCCTGAATGAGCATCTCTCTAATTTCAGCGCGCGGGAAAGGAGCATCACCACTGTTAAAAGCTGTCTGTTGGCTCTTGTAAGCACAATTCTGCACAACAGGCAGTCCGAAAAATTGCCGGATGCCAGCCAATGTGAATGTGGTAACCCTCGTGCCGCGGTAGGTTGGGTTGTTTATGTTGCGCTTGAGCTTGGCATTAATGTAGAAATGTTGCACAAATTGCTCATTATCAGCTACCTGTACCCGATTGAGAGATGTGAGGTTGGCGGCGCATAATTGATCAAAGAATGCATTGCCTTTCGTCTCAGGAAAATGAAATTCTTGATGGAGGGATCTATTTTCAACCTCCTCTTGTATTTCTTCAAAAGTCAGCTCTTCGCCGGACATGCTTGCTAATCAACACAAACAAATAAAAACAAGAAAAACACAACCAATTTAAAAGAGAAATCAGTCAACATAAAAGCCAGCAAGACTACGCTAACCAACCTAGACGCCCAACCAAATAAAACTAATTAAAGAAAAAGAAAAACTAAGTATACTAAAGAAAAAAATAAAACTATGGAAAATGAAAAGACAACCAAATGAACTATAACTAATGTGGGTGCTCAGTTGAAAAGTGATCTTGCGGTATGCAATTAATCCAGACTGACTTTCTAAAATTATGAAATAATTAGCCTAAATTAAAACCAACTACACAAAAGTGAAAAAAATGGCGTTGACGTAAGCTAAAAAACTAGTGCCAAACGAAAATAGTGCATATTTACTATTGCTAAACAAGACTAGGGTATGTATTAACTAATTCTAGATAAAATACTGAAAAATTAATTAAAAAGAGAACTTAAACTATATTTTATTTACTACCTAAGTACTAATGTGACTCAAAAATAAACAAAAGTCAATTACCCTATCTACTAAATCAATATAAAAATTATTTGCAATTCCTAACATTGATAATTGACAATTTCTCACAGCCAGGATATAGATATATATATGTATAACTAACCTAAATAATAATCACTCTACTGAAAAAAAAAATTAATAATACTAAAATTAATAAAATAAAATAAAAGAAATATTTAAAATAAACAAAAAGAAATACTAATAAAAAAAATAACAAAATTATGCAAAAGGGAAAATTTACCTATAGTAAATAGAAAATGGGGCTGGAAGTGGAGAGGTGGTCTTGGGTTGTGGGGGTTACGGTTTGGTGGGGGATGGGTGAAGGGTTGGGGGTACGGCTTTGGGGTGGGAAGAGGAATGAGGGGGGGGGGGGTTGGAAGGAGGGGTGGGGTCACGGTGGTCACGGTTTTGGGATGGCTTGGTGGTGTGGTTGTGTTTTGGTGGAGGAAGGGCAGAGGGGCTCACGGCTTGAAGGGGGGGGGGGGGTTGTGGGTTCGGTTTTGGTGAAGGGATGAAGGGGGGTGGTTCAGTTTTGGTGGGGCTTGGTGGTGTGGTGGAAGATGGAGGAAGGGGAGAGGGGCTCACGGCTTGAAGGGAGGTTGTGGAGGAGATTGGGGCACAGGCTGAGACGGAGGAGGGAGAAGGGTTCGCGGCGGCCGGAGATGTGGTGGTGGCTCTGGAGGCGTGGCTATGGAGGTGTGGCTATGGAGGTGGAGGAGAGAGGTTAGAGAGAGAGAAGGAAGATGGTATGTTGAAAAGTGAAGAAAGAGAGGGAAACGGGTGGGTTAGGGTTTCAGAAAAAAAAATTTGAAATTCAAAATTAAAAAATAAATAAAATAACATAAACACAATAATAGTAATTAATAATTTTAATTTTTTTTTACGTGCCCAGACTCACCCGCTAGCAGCGGGTGAAAGACCACCCGCTGGCAGCGGGTAAGTCAGAGGCGAGCTAAGGAAGGGCAAAACAGGGGAGGAACAGGGGATGCCTATCTGTAGCTTCCGCTGGCAGCGAGCAAAGGCTACTCGCTGGCAGCGGGTGCTACAGAGACATGCCTAAAATTGGGCATGTTGACCCCTAACTTCATCTCTTCACTCCATTCATTCCTGTACCTAACTAAAGACTCCTAAAAAAAACATAAAAAATCCATCTATTCCTACTCCTAGAACCTAATGTGCTGGCTTCCATCCATCTAAAAGCAAACCTCATACATCAAAATTCATGCATTCAACAACCAAGGGAGTGTTTAACCACACAACTAAACAAACACACAAAGCACAAACTAAAAGCAACAAAATACACAAAAGCATAATTAAACCACAAAGAACAAAGCCACAATCTACTACCTACTGGAAGATCTCTTCCCCCGCACTCATCTCAAGTAATCCATAAGAGCAACAAATTAAATGCAAGATGAGAAAAGGAAAGAGATGACCTGGCCCCTCATGGGGGCTTGGAGTTTTCCTTGAACAATTTCAGCAAGTGACCATTCACCAAGTGCACGGCACCGGTTGAATCTTCCATTATCTCCACCGCTCCATAAGGAAAGACCTTGGTCACTGTGAATGGTCCATCCCAACGTATTTTCATCATTCCTTGCTTGAACTTGAATCTTGCTTTGAATTTTAAAACTTTATCCCCAACACTAAAGCATTTTCTAAGAATGCCTTTGTCATGAATTTTCTTTGTCTCCTCCTTGTACAACCTGGCATTTTCATATGCTTCAGCCCTCATTTCATCAAGCTCTTCCAATTGGAGTTTTCTTTCTTCTCCTGCAGCTTCCATATCGAAGTTGCATTTTCGCACCGCCCAATATGCCTTATGCTCTAATTCAACCGGCAAATGGCAAGCTTTACCAAAGACTAGGCGATAAGGGGACATGTCTATTGGAGTTTTGTAGGCTGTGCGATATGCCCAAAGAGCTTCTTCAAGTCGGGAACTCCAATCCTTTCGGGAGGGTTGCACAACCCTTTCAAGAATCTTCTTAACTTCCCTGTTAGACACCTCTGCCTGACCATTGGTTTGTGGGTGGTAAGGTGTGGAAACTTTATGTCGGACACCATGCTTAGCTAATAGGCTATTGAAAAGCCTATTGCAAAAGTGGGTGCCCTGATCACTAATGATGGCTCTAGGGATCCCAAACCTACACAAAATATTAGACTTGACAAATTTAGCTACAGTTTGAGCATCATCCTTCCTATTGGGTACGGCCTCTATCCACTTAGAAACATAGCCAACTGCCAATAAAATGTAAGTAAACCCGTTTGATGGGGGAAAAGGTCCCATAAAATCTATGCCCCAAACATAAAAAATTTCACAAAATAGTATAGGTTGTTGTGGCATTTCTTGTTTCCATCCCAAACCCCCAAAACGTTGGCACTTATCACAAGTTTTACAAAAATTGACAGAATCCTTAACTAAAGTTGGCCAATAAAACCCACAGTGTAAGACTTTCCTAGAGGTTTTCTTTCCACCAAAATGCCCCCCACAAGCCAAGGTATGACAGGCAGTTAAGATGCTCTCTTGTTCTTCCTCTGGTATGCACCTTCGAATGACTTGATCAGCACATAGTCTCCAAAGATGTGGCGCATCCCAAGCATAGAATTTCGCATCTCCCTTTAGCTTTTGTACCTGAAAAGTAGACATAGAAGGGGGTGTCACTCCACTAATGAGAAAATTCACTATATGAGCATACCAAGGCTCATGACGAGCTATGGTACACAACAAAGAATCTGGAAAAGCATCAAAAGTAGAGTTAGAAGAGTCCACTCCCTTTGTGTCTTCTGGTAAGCGACTCAAATGGTCAGCTACATGGTTTTCAGCTCCTGGTCTATCCTTAATCTCTATGTCAAATTCTTGCAAGAGAAGGGCCCATCTGAGTAGCCTGGGCTTGGAATGAGGTTTGGAGAAAAGATACTTCACTGCAGCATGGTCAGAAAAAACTACCACCTTGGAATTAAGCAAGTAAGGTCTAAATTTCTCCAAAGCAAAGACAACGACAAACAATTCCTTTTCAGTGGTGGTATAATTAATTTGTGTCGGGTCTAGTGTCTTGGAGGCATATGCAATCACTCTAGAAACTCTGTTCTCCTTTTGCCCTAGCATGGCTCCAACAGCAAAATTAGAAGCATCACATGAAATCTCAAAATGTAATTGCCAATTAGGAGCAGAAAGTATTGGGGGAGAGACAAGTCTAGATTTCAGTTCATCAAAAGCAGACCTACATGCTTCATTAAAATCAAACTCTGCATCTTTTTGAAGTAATTGAGATAACGGATATGCAATTTTGCTAAAATCCTTAATGAACCTCCTATAGAACCCTGCATGACCCAAAAATGATCTAATCTCCTTAACACATGTGGGGTATGGGAGGGAGGAGATTACTTCTATTTTTGCTTTATCCACCTCAATCCCTTTTTCAGAAATTAAATGCCCTAAAACAATTCCTTGATCAACCATAAAATGGCACTTTTCATAATTTAGCACAAGACCCTTTTCATAACATCTAGCAAGAATTTTATCCAAGCTGTCTAAACATGCATCAAATGACTCTCCATAAACTATAAAATCATCCATAAATACATCCATGCATTGTTCAAGAAAATCAGAAAAAATAGACATCATACAACGCTGAAATGTACCAGGAGCATTACACAAACCGAAAGGCATTCTCCTATATGCAAATGTACCAAAGGGGCAAGTAAAAGTGGTCTTTTCTTGGTCCTCCGGAGCTATGGGTACCTGAAAATAACCAGAGAAGCCATCAAGGAAACAGTAATAAGACTTGCCAGCAAGCCTCTCAAGCATCTGGTCAATAAAGGGTAAAGGGAAATGGTCCTTTCTAGTGGCGTCATTTAATTTTCTATAGTCAAT
The DNA here is from genome assembly GCA_014851425.1 of Senna tora. NCBI lineage: Eukaryota > Viridiplantae > Streptophyta > Magnoliopsida > Fabales > Fabaceae > Senna > Senna tora. The sequence goes on along the minus strand of CM026261.1, from coordinate 14,207,733 downwards.
ACACATGCGCCACGAATTCTGGACTCTAGTGGGAATCAACTCATCCTTCTCATTTTTCACTATTGTGATCCCACTCTTCTTTGGAACAACCTGCACAGGGCTAACCCATTTGCTATCAGAAATTGGGTATATAATACCCGCACTCAAAAGCTTAGTGACCTCTTTCTTGACCACATCTAAAATCAAAGGATTCAACCTCCTTTGGGGTTGCCGCTTGGGTTGCGACCCCTCCTCTAGCAGAATTATATGTGTACAAATTGTAGGACTAATCCCTGGTATATCTGCTAAAGTCCACCCTATTGCTCTTTTATGTTTTCTCAAAAGGTTTAAGAGCTTCCCTTCATTCTCGTCAGATAACCCATTAGCAATGATCACTGGTAATTGGTTATTTGACTCTAAGAAAACATACTTTAGATTTGAAGGGAGCTCTTTGAGCTCTAGAGTGGGAGGTTGAATTACAGAAGGAACTAATTTTTGCACATCTAAAGTGGCAAGAGTACTTCCCTTTAAAATCTCATTTTTACCACTTGCCTCAACTTCCATGCATTCAAACCTTGGTAGAATGTTCCCTTCTTCGGTTGATTCAGCTTCAACCGCGATTTCCTTTCTTTTACTATGTTGCCCTTGGAATAGGTGAGAAGGTGGAGAAGCAGAAAGGGGGTCTTCACATGGCAGAATGTATTGAACTTTGTTTTGGATCACCTTCCCTATTTCATTGCTTGACTCACCTGAAAACTCAATGAATAACTTCCCCAAAGGGCCATCATAACTGCTCAAAGAAGAAAGAGAATCCAAAGAATAACTAGTCACAGAAAATGTATCAGATTGTGGGGCACCACGTGTACAATCAACTGACATGCAGTTAAGACACGAGGGATCACCTCCACAAGAGCAAGTAGATGGAAAAGAATATAAAGAAGAGAATGAAGCAAGAGTGTCATCATCAGCATGCAAAAGTTCAGTGAATGAAAAATAACCATCAGAAAATGCATCAACAGTAGATTCAGAATTATCATCATCAAGCTTATAACCTACATGTTCATCTTCCATGATTATATCTATTGCACTAACCCCAAGTAAAGAATAGTCCTCATATGGATGCTACATGGCCTCATACATATTAAAATTAACTTTATGATCGCCCACTTCCATAGAGATTGTTCCTTCTTTCATGCTAATCACAGTGTTAGCAGTCCTTAAGAAGGGACGACCTAAAATGAGAGTGGAATCCTGAGGCACTCCCGCAGCCATATCAAGAACATAGAAATCAGCTGGAATAAGCAAATCTTTCACTTGGACCAGAAGGTCCTCTATAATCCCATCAGGTCGCCTAATGGACCTATCAGCTAATTGTAAAATTACTGTAGTGGGTTGAAGTGTTTTAACACCTAGGGCCTGATAAACAGATTTAGGCATGACATTTATAGCAGCCCCTAGATCAAGTAATGCACCCCCTATAGTAACCTTACCAATAGTACAAGGGATTGTGAAAGACCCCGGGTCTTGACACTTGACCGGGATTTGGGGTTTGAAAAGAGCAGAAACATTAGAGCTCACTTGAACTCTCTCATTTGGTCTAAATCTTCTCTTGTTTGTACAAAGCTCTTTCAAAACTTTTGCATATTTAGGCACTTTTCTTACCAACTCTAACAAAGGAATATTAACTTCTAACTTGGTAAATAAATTCAGTGCCTCTTCATCAGTTTTAACTTCCTTGACTTTCTTACTTAGCAAATATGAATTAGGAAAGGGAAGATCACTTATACTTACCTCCTTACCTTTTTGGGTGGAGATGGCTTTGTTAATTGCTTCTTCCTTCTCCTTTTGTTCCTCTTTTTCTTTCGGTTCCTCTTGTTGCTCCTTCTTCTTTTCTTCAACTTTTTCCCGCAGTCTAGTCTCTTTGGAGCTCTCAGAAAGCTTGAGTGGTGACAGAGGAGGACTTTCACAAACAATTTCTTCAATTTGTTCATCACCTTCCTTGTCTTCAAATCTGACTTTTCTGCCGCTTCTAAGGCTTATGGCATTCAGTGACTTGGGATTGATCACTGTGTTAGAAGGTGTCGCTCCGCTTGATCTTGCTTGTTCATCACTCTTCTTGTTAGACAGCTGAGTGACAAATGAGTTCAGGTTGTCATGCTTTACTTCCATTTGTTCAAACTTGTTCATGATATTAGTGAAGCATGAGTCAACGTGTGAGGCGACGGCCTTGATTTTATCATCAGTGATACTCCGCTCTTGGTCAAATTTTGCACCAATATCTGAGAACCCTTTCACTAGAAGCTGTTTAATCTCATCATTGCTTGAAGACGATGCACCTTGACTAATGGGAACCATGGCATTGGTGGTGTTCTGTTTTGGTGCTTGGCTAGGTGAAGCCCCTTGAAAATTTGAGTATTGACCACCATAAGAATTTCCTCCTCTAGAAGGGTAGTTCCCTTGACTTTGCCCACTGCTAAACCCTTGAGTATTCTGATTACCGCTATTCCCATATCTGAAGTTAGGGTGATCTCTCCAACCAGGATTTTATGTATTGGAGTAAGGGTCCCTTTGTTGGTATTGCCCAGGCCGTGCTTGATACATTGCATTCAATCTTCATATTGACCAGGGCAATCTGCTGATATGTGCATAGGGGAATCGCAGAATGTACAACTAGCGCCTACCATAGCTAGCTGTTGAGTGGGTGATCTTGGAGATTGGATGCTCAGTCCATCCACCCTCTTGGTTAGTGCAGACAGTTCATGTACCACTTTCACCAACAATGGATCTCGATCTGCTGGAGATATCTCTTTTAGTGCTCGAGTATCCCTCGTGGTAATGTTCTGCCTACTCAAGGCGAGCTTCTTGATGAACTCCATTGCTTCATCAGGGGGCATGTCTTCTATGGACCCATTAGCAGCTGCATTGAGCATTTTTGCATCTTCATCAGTTAACCCATAGACAAAAGCTTGGACTAGGTGCTCCAGTGGCATTTGATGGTTTGGACATTTTGCTACCATATCCTGAACACGTGTCCAATATCCATAGAATGTTTCACCCTCTTCTTGCCTTGAAGATGCAATCTCTTTTCTTGCTGCGGCGACTTTGTTTGAAGGGTAATATTTTTCAATAAAGTGCTTCTTCAAATTATCCCATGTTTGGTAAGCATCTGGGGTGTACCTTGGCAAACTCATATACCAAACCTTTGCCTTCCCTTCCAGAGTGAGATGGAAAACCTTCCACATGACTTCTAGAAGTTTAGCCCCCACGGGCTTCATCGTCATGCAATGCATGTGGAGAGAGCTTATATGTGTATACGGATTCTCACCTGGAAGACCATGAAATTTTGGAAGTGAGTGCACAAGAGAACCTTTAATTTCAAAATCAGTAGTAAAAGTAGGAGTAGCACCAACCAAAGATTCAAAATTATCATCAAATTGATTCAATTGTTTAATGGACTTTTTAGGTTGATCTACCCCATTATTACCTTCTTCATTCCTTTCCCTATTGTCCATCCGATTATCCCCATTATCCTCTTCGGCCATTTCTTCTATTTCTAGTTCTCTTTCCCTTTCTTGGTTAGACTTAATTACTTCTTTTTTGAGTTTTCTTATTTTCCTAAGAGTTCTTTCAATTTCTAAATCCAATGGAATTAGGTCTCCTCTAGAACTTCTTAGCATACACTAAACAAACCAACAAAAAGAAGAAAACACACAGAAAAACAGTAAAACAAATAAAACAGACCAGAAAACCAGAAACAAAGCAACACAGAATGAAAAACAGTGCAGTTCACTGCTTCACCCGCTGCCAGCAGGTAGGTTCACTCGCTGCCAGCGGGTAAGACAGAAACAGAAGCGATTCTGCACTGTTAAAGCAGAAAAACAGGGCAGATTCAAAAACCAAGCAAAAACTCAACTGAAATTGCTTCAAAATGACTATTCAAGCCTAAAATTAAATGCTAAAACAACTACAAACTACCTAGAAACAATAAACACAAACAAAAACACAATTAAATGCAATTAAACTAAGCAATTCCTTGCTAAAAGAAAATAGGACAGCTATGAAAAATTTAACAAAAATCAGCAAAAACACTTACTAAAAATCACAATAAGCCTATAAACAAATACTAAAATGAAAAGACACAACTTAAAACACAAAACACAATAACAAAAAGCAATCTAACTATGTGATTCCCAAAGAAATCACGCGAAAACAACCCAATTCGTGAGAATCTAGCACAATTGCACAAAGAACCAAAATGGCTCCCCGGCAACGGCGCCAAATTGATGGACGCGGCCTTGTCGCGAGGCCGACACCAATCAAATTAATACTAGAAAGTGCAGCTAGTGGCACAACCTAGGTCGAATCTCTCTCGCGGAGCCTATGGACTCTATGGACAAATATGCTCAATTAACACAAAAAGGGAAGTCTTTGAGGCAATTTAACAAACATTTGGTGTGCAATGAAACTAAATGGAATTAAATGCAACTAAATGAAACTAGAACTAACACTTTTTGGGATTTTCAATATTTTTAAAGCTAAAGTAAATTGAGGTGAATGAAATGAGATGAATATGCTTTGTTGGAGAATGCTTTGGGCTATCCTTGCTATCAAAAAGTATGGAGTTAATCAATGAAAGGCCATTTCCTAAAGTAGTTTAGTGACCACTAAACCTAGGTAATTTAATTAGAGGATGCAATTAACCAACCGGACAATTAACAAACCTAATCAAATACCATCAATGAAGCAAATGAGGAATTTAACATAAACTAGAATTCAACTCAACAATTACCATTGTCATTAAAGTGACTTCCACAATGAATTAAAAATTACAATAAGATTCAACCAAATCCAATGTAATCAAAACCCACAATGGGAAAATCAAAATACAAATCACAAGTCTATTTAAATTCCTAATGTCCAGTACAACTTAGTTGAGTTCCACAACCATGGAGCCACAATCAATACAAACTCATCAATATCAACAAGATAAACATGAATCCATAAAGAGAAGTAGTAGGAAAACAAGAAAAACTCCCTATTGGATGCCATAGCTCAAGCCCTAATCATCCTCCTCCAAAGCACAAGAAGTTTAGCCACTCATGGATGGGAGAAATGCTTCACCAAGCTCCTCCAACCCTTGCTTAGCCATGGATGATGATGGAGGTTGCTGGAATTTGGTCTGAATAGGTGTGGAGAGTGGAAAAGATGAAGAGAGTGTGGCTGGAAATGTGAGAGGAACTTGAGAGGATGAGAGCTTGTGTGATGAATGTGTGTAAAATCGTGGGTTACTCTCCAAATTAGGTTAAGGGCCTCTAAAACATCAGAATATTCCCTCTAATCCGACCTAGTATGCTCCCCTTGTGGTAAAACACTGAGAAAGTGGGCCCACCATCCGTTTCAGCTCTTAAAATCGCGAGAAAAGCGTGCAGAACTGGTGTACCCGCTGGCAGCGGGTGGATTACTTAAAACACGCGTTTTGCTTTGAAACTGAAGTCCACCCGCTGGCAGCTTGCAAGGCTACCCGCTGGCAGCGGGTGGAACAGTAGAACAGGCCCAAAAATGCCTCTAAGCCTCAAATCTTGTACCGGCTTCGCTTTCCAGCTTCTTTCTCGACCTCTAGCACTTGAATCCTTGCTATTCCTCAAGCTAGTTGACCTACAAATCAACCAAAACAATTGTGAGGCCCTCAAGTTAAAAAAACTAGAGAATTATCACAATTTATTCAATAAAAATATGGAATTAGCAAGATTGTGAATTAAGTCCTTAAGTGCCCTAGAATAACATTAAATCATGCATAATGACTCTTTAAACTCAACAAAAGCTTGCCAAATGCCAAAAGATACAAGGGTAAATATTGGTATTATCAATAATCGAAATATTTTCTACCTCTTACTTCTTTTTAGCAGCCTTTCGGTCTTCTCTTCCTCTCCTCCATCTTTATTGTTTCCATGACAAGTGATGGGACTCACTATTTATAGTGAGTTCCATGGGTCATATAAAAGGAAGATTGAATTTGGACATTAATGGGCATCAATGGACCTTAATGGGCATTAATGGGCATCAATGGGCACCAATGGGCATTAATGAGCATTAACGGGTTAGGGGTCGTGACGGGTAGGCTTCCCTGTCGCGACGGGTACCCGATCTCGAATCTTATTACATCTGCCATAAATGCTAAAGGGGTCGCGACGTACGGGCCTATTTGTCGTGACGGGTCCCTTAAAGGAGGAGGGGGTCGCGACCCCTATGGCTCACCCGTCGCGACCCCTCAACTTATTTTTGTTCTATTTCATTTTTGGTAGATTTTGAGGTGGACAAAAGGCGGTGTCCACATAAGCCATCCAGAGGCGATGTTTGTCCTTATTTATTAATTTTAAAAAGTCCAGACAAATTGGGGTGTCTACAGATTCCCCTCTTTACTTGCATTTCTCTCGAAAGGTCTACTGAGAGAGGTGAGCATAGCTCACAAAAATGAGAGAGAGGACAAGTAAAGACAAAAATAGACCCCTATTTTGTTCGAGGGTCAAAAGTGTGTAAAATCAATCGACAACCAAAGCCTAGAATAGTGCAAGCATAGACCTAGAAAATTCCTAAGCCTCCAGTGTTATGACTCGTCATTGCCCCCATCTTCGGCATCCGTCATGTACACCTGAGGTGGATAGAGTCTCTAGTTGCATCGTGACAGTGAGCCCCATCAAGGAGTTGGAGCGCTATTCGTTAGAGGGATAGCTAATTGGTGCTAAAACTCTTTAGAAAATCTACCTGATCATGCACCCGAAAATATGAAAATAATGAGAAATGGTATTCCCGAGTTATGGGTGTCAGCTTTCGAAACACTCAACGGCAAAAACTGCTCACAACGGAGATCTTGACGGGCAAGAATATCGAAAAAGTTGTAGGTGTCAGAATCCAAAACATTTATTGGTAGAATCTGAATCCAATGGAAACGTTGTGGATGTCAGATTCCGAAACACTTATCGGCGAAATCTGATTCCTATGGAAAATGGTGGGCGTCAGATCCCAAAGCACTCATTGGTGGGATTTTGATTCCCATATCTAATCCCAAAACACTTTATTGGTGGGATAAGTTATTGAACCCCAAAATACTCATTAGTAGGATTCAATTAAAAATGGCGTCAGTTCTTGAAACACTTAATGGTGAGATCTGGTGAGATTAAAAGATGGGAGCCAAAATCCCTAAACACTCATTGGTGGGATTTTGATTCCCATATCTAATCCCAAAACACTTATTGGTGGGATAAGATACTGAACCCCAAAACACATTGGTAGGATTCAATGGCGCCTGATCTCGAAACACTCATTGGTGAGATTTAGTCCAATTTAACAGGTGGGTATCACTATCCTTAAACACTCTTTGGTAGGATATTGATTCCCATATCCGACCCAAAAACACTTACTGGCGGGATAGGATACCGAACCATAAAACACTCATTGGTAGGATTCAATGGTGCCAGATCTCGTAACACTTATTGGTGAGATTTGGTCCAATTAAAAGGTGGGTATCGCTATCCTTAAACACCCCTTGGTAGGATATTGATTCCCGTATCCGACCCAAAAATACTTACTGGCGGGATAGGATACTGAACCCTAAAACACTCATTGGTAGGATTCAATGGTGCCAGATCTCGTGACACTTATTGGTGAGATTTGGTCCAATTAAAAGGTGGGTATCACTATCCTTAAACACTCATTGGTACGATGTTGATTCTTGTATCCGACCCAAAAACACTTACTGGCAGGATAGGATACTGAACCCTAAAACACTCATTGGTAGGATTCGATGGTGCCAGATCTCGTAACACTTATTGGTGAGATTTGGTCCAATTAAAAGGTGGGTATCACTATCCTTAAACAGTCCTTGGTAGGACATTGATTCCCGTATCCAACCCCAAAACACTTACTGGCGGGATAAGATACTGAACCCTAAAACACTCATTGGTAGGATTCAATGGTGCCAGATCTCGTAACACTTAACGGTGAGATCTGGTCAAATTTAAAAGATGGAATCAAAATCCCACCAAAGTTTTCGAAACACTCACTGGTGAAAACTTGATGACCAGGAGAAAATGTTATGATCGTCAAGTTCTCGAAACACTCATTGGCGATAGCTTGACGACCAAGGAGATCGCGGCAGGCACGAGCCCCAAAAATTATGGGTACCAGATTTTCGATGGCTTTCTATGAGCACTGAAAACTGACCACCACATGAAATAAAGTTTAAGTAACTAAAAAGATTGTCCCTGCTTCCCAGCTTGCCTGGACTTCACAGGTCTAAAAGGATTTATGCAAAACATGCATTTCCTGCTGTTCCAACTTACTTGGGTTTGGCATGTCATAAAAAGATTTATGCATATGTGGATCATGCAAATTCTTATGCGAATACTATGGAGACAGGAATGTAAAAATCATGAGTACTATGCAATCATCGCACAATAATCACTTGATGACTCATGGAAGGATCGTGCAAATGTCATGTAAATGGAGGCACGTGAAAATGCAACGAGGATGCTAATAAATTAATCGAGTCAAATGTGAATATACCTGCAAAGATAATGAACATATGCACACATAGTGATAACACGAGCATATAAGAGACATGCATACAAACATGCTCCAAAACATCACTATATTTATTTTTATTTGATTTTCCCTTTAAAAGGGAAAATGGAAACAACATTTTGGGATACTCATGCCCCAATACTTTGAGAGGAAGTGATTCCCTAGCCTTCTTAAGGAAAGAATCTTGTGGGCGCATTAGGATCCCAACAACCAAAAGATGATTCCCCAGTCCACCGACAGGAGAATGGAGGAAAATTCAGGGTATTAGAGACCCTATACAACCAGAAACCTTCTTTGGGACACTGGGATCACAACCCTAGATGCAAAGGAAATGATTCTCCAGTCCGCAAACAAAGAAGTTAAAGGAGAACTTGAGACATCGAAATCCCAAGACAAGCAGAGAGGGGCATGTTTTTTGGGATACTTCGATCCTAATACTAAGGGCAAGATGATTCCCCAGTCAATGTGCGGGGATTAAGTCTGCATTCAGAAAAGGGAATTCCCCAATTTAGAGATCGAGGCAGGATGACTGTTTATATAATGAAGAGGTAAAATTACTCTCCTATCAACGGGAAAAACGAAGACAGGTGAAGGCAAACATTATTTAATTACATCTTAAACTTCGAAAATCTAGTAAGAAGGGTAAAAAAAATGCTTCAGCTTTGACTAAGCTGTTGAAAGCCAATTAAGGAAATCTTTGAACTTATTTTGAAATTCATCTCGATTTCGAGTATTGAGCACTAATCAAGCACCTCTTCTTTCTTAAAAGTTAACTTGGTCTTAACCATTGAAGACCAAGTAAAGAAATAAATCAATACATTGGTTTTAATCATCGACAACCAAGTAGAAAAATAGCATGGTAGAGGTGACTTGATTACAATCCTAAAAACCAAGCATTGTCTGCCCTCATACTTCTATTTTCAAGGATTTACATGTAAATGTGAAGTATAACCTTACTCTCATGGAATTTATCAAATAATTAAGAGAGAATTTGGGACGTCTAAATCTTATGATAAGCACATAAGAGACACATGGTGGGGCCTTGTGACCCTGTCTCTAAAAATAAGAGGGCTCCCAAGTCAATGGAAGAGGGGCTAGGACCACACTTTAGAGAGAAAGCGATTCCCCGGCCAAGAGATTGAGACAGGGTCTATTCAATGAGGGGATGAGGTAAACTTGCTCTCCTAATAGCTGGAGGAGTAAAAATAAGTGAAGGTAAACACCATTTGATCATGCCTTAATCATTGAAAATAAAAAAAAGAGGGTTAAAGATGCTTCGGTTTTGAACAAATTGTCAAAAGCCAAGTGAGAAAATTCTGATCTCATTTTGAAGTCAAGAACTTCTTCTCTTAGAAGTCGATTAACTTGGTCTCAACAATCAAATACCAAGTAAAGAAATTAATCAATATATTGGTTTCAATCATTGAGAACCCAATGGAAAAATCTCATAGAAGAAGTTACTTGTTTTCAACTTTCGAAATCAAGCATTGTTTCTGCCTCACACTTGATTTTCAATGATTTGCAAACGTGAAGCACAAGCTCCCTCATGTTAGAATGAGATCACCAAAAGTTTAAAATACCTTGTCTAATATGATAATCCAGTAAAGAAAGACTTATCACCTTTATCTTGGGACTAATGTAAAATATCTATCTGATACACATGAGGAAAAGGAGAAATCCATCAGAAGAATGAACCCCTATTAAGAAAGAACAAGTCGTTCTAAGTGATAACATTGACCACCCGACTGACAACAACAAGATACCATAAATATGCATATAGAGTCTCCAAAGAATGACCATAGTGGGATGCAAGTAAGACTTTTATGGGTTATGGAAAAGGGATTTTCCAATTTTTTTGAAAAAGAGGGTAAGAAACCCGTGGGACAAAGAATTTCTCTAGCTCCATCTCGGGATAAAATTTGGATAGGGATCAAGGGATTCAAGATCTCGGCTTAATATTTCCTGGGGGGAAGTTTATTCCTTGAGGGCTAAGACTGAAGTGTTTCTCTCATTTTATTTTACTTAGCCCTACACAAAACATTTGAATTTGCTATACCTCAATGAGGACTTTATAAGCCTTTAACATTGTCAAATGGATGCAAAATGTGGGCTTATGAAAGGGGAAAAGGGACCCAACGATTATTGTGGGAACATAATGACAACTCTTTGAATTGAAATTGCTCTAACCCAGGAGCTTCGCATTTGAGAGTTAATAAGGTCTTTAAACAAATTGAGCATCCAATTAGCAAATACAAACAACCAAAGAACAAGTAATTCTCTCACTCTCTATTGTTGGAATATTTTCACTCAAATCTGTTCCACTAGCTGGTTACCATAGGCTTATAATTAATCTATATCTCCACTACAGATGCATTAATGTAGTAGATCAAGAGGTCTTTAAAAGCTTGCAATGATAGAGGAATGGCTAATGTGGAAAAAGCGTTTAAGAAATGAAGTTTAGCAATTATCAAGCATGAAAATAATAATTTCTTGAATGAGCACGATAAATTCGACCTAAAAAAGGTAGACGCTGACCAATTGATCATTCTCTATCCACCGAAAAAGTTTGTCTTAGATATTTTCTCTTCTTTTTGCTTGTGTACTTTTATTTCTCTTCTTATCTTTTTTTCATTACTAATTATTTTATTCTTTCTTTTCTTTTCCTTTTTTTTTGAAGCCCTTTCTTGGCTTACTTGAATCTCTAGGCAAATCCAACTCGCGAGAATGAGTGGTCAAACAATATATGCAATAGGTCAAAATGTAATACTCATCCAAGAATCACGTGATGAAGTGTTTTGAAAATTGCTAATAAATGGCTCAAAATAGGTGGCAAAAGGAAATATAAATGGGGTTTGTGTTTGGGAAAAAAGGGAGAATAAATGAATGCCTCCATCCTTTCTATCAAACCAATGCATGTAAAGCTTCAATTAAGATTAAAAACAAGTTCTAGAACCGGCATGAGCAGACAAATTACACTCAATGATTATCGATGAAAAGAAATTAGTGTTTGGCTCAAATAACTTCCCACAAGGTTTGACTCTCACATTGGTCACTTGCAAAGCCAATTGGATGCTAAACCTGCATAAGAAACAAAGCTCTTATCATGGATTGAACTTATATCGTGAGTTGTCCTTATTATTCCCCATGGTTTATTTTAATGTGAAGTAATTTTAAAAACATACGCATGAAGGCTTAAAAGTGGCTGACAATGGATGATAGTGAAAATGTTCCTCTCTCTTTTTTGGTAATTAATTCCTTGAAATACACACAGTCGAAAGACTACCCATCCCAGGTGAGCGTTGACTTGGTTCAGATTTTGAAAATTCCACTCCTGGCCCAAATGGGGTGACTAAAAGGTGATCTTCATTGTTTTTGGAGAAAACCAAGAAATGCCTCATATCCTTGATATAGCCAACTTATTTGCTTTTGTTAAGGCTTGTTTCTTTATTTTTATTTTTCTTTTCCTTTTTCTCTATTTTTCTTATTTTTTAATTCCCCGGAACACATGGCTAAGACTGAGGTGTGTGAAGTGTGTCACTTATGAAGTGAGTGATGCTTCTTGAGAGACTCACGACTATGCATATGTGCGGTGTCTTCTTTTATCAATCAAGTTAATTGTCAATGTTGGATCAAATTAGAGGAGGATTCCAAACATTCGAATGCTAAAATGGAACAAATGAATGACGGTTAATGATAAAAAGACATTTTACTTTATTCCCAAAAAAAGTGTGACGAAGCTCATTCGAAAAAGATTCGAAGACACTTCAGACTATTTGATGTCATTCACTCTAACATTTTCTAGTCAAGCTTGCCACATTTTACCCTCTTTGCGAATGTACCCTCAAACTCAGGAGTTGGGGTGATCTTGTTGTTTCTCATTAATATTTGGACATTAGTTTGAAAAATGCTACCTGCCTCAGTTGAATGACCACACACATTCGCGTGGTACTCTCATGAAAGTTATGCCTTGTACCATTTGGGGTACGGAGGTGTTAATGAAACCATGAGTTTGAAATGATGGTTTCCCAATGAGAGTCCAAAACATGCCCTAAGACAATAATTATCCAGTATAAACACTGAGTACTAGACACGTGTTGAGAGCGCATCCCCCAGTGCGGGCACTCGGGTCTGAGATATGGCCTAATTGGTGATTCCCCAATGCAGGCATCGAGGTTCAAATACACGATTAGGAGGGCGATTCCCCGGTGCAGGCATTAGGTTTAAGGCAAGAATGGTAGTTCTGAGGCGATGACCCTCTTTATATTAGGAATTCAAAACAAGGGTTTCCCAATGCAAACTCTGAGGCTCAAGACAAGAATGAGTCTAGAAAGGTGATTTTTAGTCACCATCTAGCTTCAACAGCCAGACTCATTCTTGAGGCCAAACAATTATCACACACCAACCCAATACAATTATAGCTTTGAATGCAATGCAAAAAATGCGAAAAATAAAAGAAACAAATCAACAAAAGAATATGGGAGAAATGGCTTCACCACAAATACCATGTTAAGTTCTTTGCAGCAAAGGAGCCTTACAGGTATTTTGATGAAGATTTTTTTTTTCAAGAAAGAAGTGGTTATATTTGCAATTATCTTGAGGATCATTCTCTGGATCTCTAGTTGTCCCCTTGTCAGTCAATGGATTCTATGAGAGACCAAGATTAGAGTGTAAAGAAGAGTTTCGTTGCACACACATGGGGTTTCTTTTTCTTTTAGTCAAATGTTGCGATTGACAAATGAGATTCTCAACTGAAACAAAGATTTCTTAAAGTATGAAAATTAATGATTAGTAGGAAAAAGAATATATATTTCTTTTCACGTTAAACATCTCAATTACCAGCTGCAACCTTGACTCTAGCTTGTGTGAGGCTTGCTAGTAAAATGCCAAAAGATTGACACCATGCATCTCAATAATTGTAAATATAGACACTGTTTACTAGCTATGCAGATAAATGAACAAATGTTAATACAATCCTATGGCCTAAGAATTAATGTGGGGGAGAAAATATCCTCGTCACATGTACAAATATTATTCACAAGAGCTAAGAAAAAATAATAGTGATTTACATTAGAAACAAATGTGGTAAAGAATGAAAAAAAAATTATTTTTCTTTTATTTTACAATGCAAAGGAAATTATGAGAAAAAAGAAAATAGTTTTTTATATACAGACAATTTTTTTATATACAATGCAAAGAAAAAGGAAAATATATTTTTTATATATACAATGCAAAGAAATTTTTTTTAAGAAAAGGAAATTTTTTTTTCTTTATAGTTTAAAAGAAAATGTTAAATGTAATGCAAACAAAATTATAGAAAAATAATTTTTTTTATAAGAAAAAGTAAAATTTTTTATTTGTAAAAAAATTTTATATATACGACACAAAAAAAAAATACTTTTCACAATTCAAAGGAAAATTTTATATGCAAAGGAGAATTTTAATATGCAATGCAAATGAAAAAGGGGAAAAAATTTTTTTATACAATGCAAAGAAATTTTTTTTGGTATATGCAATGCCAAGAGAAGGAGGTTTTTTTTATTCATAATTTAAAAGAGAATTTCATATGTAATACAAACACGATTATAAGAAGGAAAAAAAATTTTATACAATGCAAAGAAATTGTTTTTTTTTATAAATATATGCAATGCAAATAATATTTTTTTCTTTTATTCACGATTCAAAAAACAATTTTATATAAAACTATAAGAAAAATGAAACTTTTAATTTTTGTTTTTTTTATATACAATGTAAATGATTTTCCTCTCTTTTTTTATATATACAATGCAAAAAAAGTTATGAGAAAAAGAAAATTTTTGATTTAGAAAGAAAAGTTTTTTTTATATGTGCAAAGGAAGTTATGAAAAAAGAATTTTTTAGATAACACGAAGAAGATTTTTTTATATACGCGTGCGAAAGAAACTATGAGAAAAAGAATTTTTTTTATATAATACAAAGAAAATTTTATTTACTTATTTTTTTATATTTATACAATTTAAAATAAATTATGAGAAAAAGGAAATTTCTTTCTTTACAATGCAAAGGAAATTTTTTTTCTTTATATATATGCGATGCAAAGAAAAAGTGTTTTTTTTTTTCTTTTATTCACAATTCGAAAAGGCAATTTTATATACAATGCAAAGAAAATTATAAGAAAAATGAATATTTTTTTATTTTTTACTTTTACTCTTTTTTTTTAAAAAAAAATGTATGCATAAGGGGGTTTGCTCCTTGTGTCCTAAAGGTTAGACTCTTAAGGTCACTAAAATCGGCTGACCTAATAAAGGTAGGCTTTTAAGGTCAACTTACACATGGTTTAGCTTGTGATTTAGATACCCTAAAAAGACCCTTAGATTGTCCCTTCCAGAAATAGAGACCTTGACTTAAGAGAGGATCCTGTCATAGAGAATTCTGCGCGGATCAACTCTTAAGCCAAGTAACAATCTAAGTAGGATAGATAGGTCAACCTGTGTAGGCCTAAGCCCAACAGGGAAAGATTCTCATATCCCATTCTAACTTATTTGGACGTACTCTGGGTATAGGAGCCAATTCGTGGGTGGTTATAAATTTAAATAGTGCACTTTCTGATTAGGAACACCCTAACTACCCTTTCCTTCCACTTTAAAGTGGAAACATTGCAAAACAATTTAAATATTAATTTTTAAAGAAAAGGGTTGACTCTCTAATTTGTCCCCAGTGGAGTCGTCAACTGTGAAGACCGGAGCCTTCGATGGGAGTCGCCACCAAATTTTCAATCAAAATTTGAAAAAAGAAAAAATAAGTTCAAAAGTGGGGTAAAATGATTCTTCACAAAATGTTGGGTTTGGGAGTCTGATCGAGATGAAGGGACAGTGTTAGGCACCCTTCTTCCCTGTCCGAAGACGGTTATCCTAAAAATTAATATTAAAATTATTTGGCCTCAAAGATATATACAATTATGGGAGAAAATTGAGAAAGGAAAGAGGGAGGGCTTGACCTAGGATAAAAGCCTAGGGCCTACGTACCCACAATGGAGGATCAAAGCCCATGTAGTTCCTGTGACATACAAGTGTGTGAGTGGAGGGAGGCTCATCAAGTGAATACTTAGATGGCCTCCCAGTGCCACGTACCTAAAGAGGCCAATGCCTTTTGGTACTTATCTACCATACGATCAATCAAGAATATGAAAAGTGCATGTGTGAAGGCTCATCAAGCATAATACCCAGATGGCGTGAAGGCTAGTGCTCCTAAAAAGACAAAAGTCTCTTGGTGGCACTAGGTTACATAATAACGTAATAAACAGAATATTTTTGTCCCCCAAAAGACAGGGTGTTGCGACAGAGAAAGAAACTACTTAAGCAAAAAGAATCAAGCAATCAAGAGAATATGGGTGGATTAGTATAAGAAAAATAATGGAATATAATCGAAATATTTTCTACCTCTTACTTGTTTTTAGCAGCCTTTCGGTCCTCTCTTCGTCTCCTCCATTTTTTTTCCATGACAAGTGATGGGACTCACTATTTATAGTGAGTTCCATGGGTCATATAAAAGGAAGATTGAATCTGGGCATTAATGGGCATCAATGGGCATTAATGGGCATCAATGGGTATTAATGGGCATCAATGGGCATTAATGGACATTAACGGGTTGGGGGTCGTGACGAGCAGGCTTCCCCGTCGCGACGGGTTCCCAATCTCGAATCTTATTAGATCTGCCATAAATGCTAAGGGGGTTGCGACGTATGGGCCTATACGTCGTGACTGGTCCCTTAAAGGAGGAGGGGGTCGCGACCCCTAGGGCTCACCCGTCGCGACCCCTCAACTTATTTTTGTTCTATTTTATTTTTGGTAGATTTTGGGGTGGACAAAAGGCGGTGTCCACATAAGCCATCCAGAGGCGATGTTTGTCCTTATTTATTAATTTTAAAAAGTCCGGATAAAATGGGGTGTCGACAACTGCGATCACGACCATGAGATCGTTATGAACTGGTCCTTGGAGATTGGCGAGGTCAAAAGTGATCGGGTCACCTTTGGGTCCTTCTTCTTTCCTTCTTTGTTTGGGGACGTAGTCGAGTGCGAGTATGGAGCGCTCTAGCCTCTTCTTGTTTTGAGGCTGCGAGGTAGTCCCCTTTTGTAGTCCTCCCGCAATGACATTAATGACCCCTCGAGGGGGTTGCTATTTTCCATTATCCTTCAGTCGTTCCATGTTGGAATTCTCCATATCCTTTACGTATCGTCCCAACTGCCCTTTCTGTATTAAGTCCTCGATTTGATCTTTCAAATGTATGCAATCATTGGTCTCATGTCCATAATCCTTGTGGAATTGGTAGATTTTGGACTTGTCTACGGGCTTTCCAGTTTTCTGTCTCTTCATCTAGGGAGTAAAACTGAGCATATTGGTGTGGTAGATTTCCTCTAAGACTCCGACGTGGGACTTATTGAGGGGCGTGTAACTAGTGAATCGTCGCCGGGGGTGAGCGGGGTCTTGGTGGCGAGCGCTTCCTGCTACTCTTCTCCTTTTCGTTTTGGTTCTTGGCAGGCCCTTTTTCTTTCTTCTTTTCTAACCGCTCTAGGTCGGTTCGGCTTACCAGGAACTTCCGCATCTTGTATTTGGCTATCTGGGCGTTTTCCTCCTGGATGAACCATTTTGCCCTGTCCATCAGTTCTTGCAAAGTGGACACTGGGCATCTGTTGAGTTCACCGTAAAATTGTGAGCACCTAAGGCCTTGTTTGATGACGAAGATGGCGACCACGTCCTGAAGGCCCCTAACTTGGAGTAAGAGTTTCTTGAATCGTGCCATAAAGGCTTGTAAAGTCTCTCATTCTTCCTGGTGAAAACCAATGAAGGAGTCTTCGTTTTTCTGGTACTCCTTGCTACTGGCGAACTGAGTAAGGAATTTTCGAGCTAGCTGCTCAAAACTATGGATTAAGTTGGTGGGTAGCAGTGAGAACCATCTTAATGCTGCTTCCTTCATAGTGAACAAGAAGACTCGGCACTACTGTCCATCCGTCATGTCGAGTATCGACATGGCTGAGTTGAAAGTATTGAGGTGGTCTTGCGGGTTCGTTTTTGCTCCATATGGCTCTATGTGGAAGGGCATTTTGAAACCCATGGGGATGTTCTCGTTCATAACCTGTTGGGTGAAAGGATGTCGTCCTCTCCCTTGAAAGTCGAATACAGGCCACTGGTATTGACCTGGGTAGACCCGGGATGCCCCATAGGGAGCATACGAGTTATAGGCACCTGCCCATGGCTTATGCAGGTATGAGCCTAGTGGATAGTTCGAGACAGGGAGTCGTGGATAGTCAGTGGGCAGTCGTACTTCTTGTCTAGAGACCATTGTTGGTCTCGGTTGAATGATTGGGGGAGGAGCGAGAGCTGTAAGTGATAGCCAGGCGAATTCCATCGGGAGAGTTCCAAATTGTATTGAGGGCGCCGGTGGCAGACTAGCAACTTTTGGCGCCATTATGCTTGATGGGCCTATGGGAATTGGCACCGGAGCATTGTGCAGTGTTGCTGCCATATCTGCACTGGTTGGGAGGCCTCCATATATTTTCTGTTCACGTTGACGTATTGAGGCAGTCTTAGCTTCTAGTCGAGCTATTTCGTTTTCGCGTGAGACTCTCGCTGGGTCTAATGGTCCCTGGCGCTTCCTGGTGGGCATGGATTATGTATCATGCCATAGGGGTGTTGGGTGCACATTTCCTCCATAGTTGCTGGTGTTTGGATAACGCTCTCCATGATAGTCACCTGTGATGCCGAGACATTTGGCGGTTGACTTGCGATCGAAGTTCCTGCCTCCGCTAAAGTGGTGTCAATCGTTCCTTGTCTGTTCCACATGCTTCTCCTTGGAGCGCTTACATCGATTGTGGCAGCGGGTGCGTTTGAGTTAGCCATTTGTAGAAGCTACCTATAGTGAGACTGTAATGAGAAAGGGAAAATGGGTTTTCGTGTTAGGTGTATACTCCTACTCCCCAAAAAATAAAATGTTGTTTAGCGACGAGATGTGTAAGGCATTGTGGTTTGAGAAGGACCGCGGTGGGCGCCAATGTAATTGTCATTTTTGGTTCAAACAATTCATAGTGTCAAATAAGGACCGCAAGGGATAGTTGCCTTGGGGGACTTGTGCTTAGGTGAAAACCTAGGTGCCTAAATACCCTTGTGTGGGGATCAAAGTCCATGTAGTTCGAAGGGGGAACGTCCATAGTGGCTGTTAGGCAAGGGTGTTACCTGTAGCGCCGTGTGTGGCTAGGACGTGAATGTGTTCTCCGGGCGGGCGAGCCACCTGTTGGAGGTTTCCTTAGTGGAATGAGAGAGCTTGAGTCTCTATGAGCTGCTTAGAGTTTGTGGATAGATGTATCCAGCGAGGGCAGACGAGCACTGGTAGCTTAACCTTGTAAGGTGATTGATCAGGCTTATGATGTTGTGAGATGTTTTGTGTGTATTTTGTCTTGCTTGTGGAATGTCCTCTCTTACTTGCCTTGTCAAGTCCCCCGGATGAGGGTATTTATACTAAGTGTAGAAGGGAACGTGGTCGACCCACGTCCTTGCTCGTAGTGGGTCGACCCATGATGGTTGAGCATCTCTCATGTCTCTAATACGAGAGCGTGTGTGGGGAGACGTGGGTGCGAGCCACGTACGAGACCGGAGAGTGATTACACATGTCACTGATCTGCGTTCCCGCTAACCTTCTAGAAGGCCAGTGCCACGTGTCCATAGGTGGAATATTCTGTAGTTAAAATATGCATTTTAAATTCCTTTTTATCTTGTTCTGTCCAAGGATAAGGTTTACAATTTATTTCTTAGCTATTATCTTTTAATTCTATTTTTTCTAATGGTTTAAATTTTTCCCAATGGATTAAGGAATTTTTATTATAATTTTCTTCTAGTCTTTGCTCAATGGTTTTGTGATTTATATTTTCTATATGACTTGTAATTAAGTTATTTGTACTAGTTTCTATTGGTCTATCATATTCTTGGAATTGTACTTCACTAGTATTTTACATTTTCCTAAATTTTTCATCCTTTCTTTTATATGGTTGTTTTCCTTATTGCCTAGCTTCATGTTTGCATTGGGTTATTAGTATTAAGGCTCTCATTGTAAAATGCATTGGCATATATTTTTTGTAAAAATTCTATTCCTAGTATTATATATGGTGTAGTTTCATTAAATTGATATATATCTTCCATTTTTAATTGATATTCCCCTATTTGTATTGGTGATCGCTCACTCGAATTTCTTCGAACGAGTCTTGACCGGTCGTCACGATCGTGATCAAATAAAACCTAAGGTAGTAGCACAGGGCAAAACCCATGGGTCGAATCTCTCGTAGAATCGTCAAATCAATCCTACAATTAGTTAGTATGACTCAAGCAAAGTAGGTATTCACAAATTGAATGTAAGAAGGCACTTTGATTATATTGCATAATGGCAATTAAAATAACTGGTCCCAAGAAGAATGATTTCAGCAATCCTAGCCATTCTAAAGATATTCAGAATCAATTATTTTCATTCTATGTTTCACCCTATTCAAGATATATAGTTATGCATTACGAAAGCCTATCTATGTAACAATGTTATCCCCAACTGGGAACACGAATAACATATATTACTAGATTTTATGATATTATGGGATGAACAATTGCCCAACCGGGAACAATGAATTCAACAAAAATTTTTGCAATAAGAGATGCATACTAGTCATGAATTTGATAAATATAATTATATTGAATTCCAAGAACTTAGAATTCCAAGTACCATTCCATATGATCAATACTTACTAATTCGCTATTAAGAATCTAGTAACTAGGTACATGTTCAATCATGGATGAATCTAGTAAGATAATGATATACAAAACTAAGTAAATACAATCATACGAATCAGAACAGATGAATACAGAAGACAAAATGATATAACTAATCCCTAATTCGAACCCAACGGCCCATGCTTACATCGGTTCTTCTTAGAAATCCAAGAGAACTAGCCACTCATGATCACAAGATATCCTTATCAAAAGGTATGGTTGTGTAAACTTAGATCCCTTCCCATCTTCATTGAGCTTTCTATTTATAATGCTTCGGAGATCCCAATTTAACTAGGACTGTGATAAAAGATTTCAGATAAGTCATTCTTATTTTAACTTTGGAATTTGACTCTATTTGAACGCTTATCTGAAACTTTGAATGATCGAGATATCTCTTAATTTCGTCCATTAAGTTGCAACTTGCATCACGTGCCAGGTCATCACTCACTCATTGTGGCGAGTCACTTCTGGCTTGCTGCAGCAAACTACTTCATGCTTGTACGTTTTGGCCTTCTTCTTTTTGCCCTGCTACTAGTTCCAACTCTCATTTCGGTCCCACACATGGAATGGTTTCACCCATTGATCCCTTTTAAGCCTGTACCACTCAACAAACATCAAATGCACATATCCAATATTCAACATGTTTTGCAGATAATCAAGAATATCAAGAATTTATGCCTTTTATTGGGGATTTTATCATATTTCTATTCTATTCCTTGTGTTGAGATATTCAACCTATTTGATGTAAATTCATGCATATTTATATAATTAATTTATCATTTTACACCCTAAAGTTAGGTTGATTTTGGGTGCAATCAAACCCCACACACTTAAACCTTTGTACTTATGGACAAAGAAGATCTAAACCTAGAGTATTCAAGATCAAGCTAATTTAAAGGGTTAGTGCTCCCAGTCAAAAATAAAGATTTACTTTGCAATTATTCAAGTAAAATTTGACCCTAGGATCACTTCGGCCAATTAATCATGCATGGAGAATATTTCAAAATCACTTAGGACCAATTTTAACAATTCACTCAAAGCCTACCATATTATCAGGGTAAGATTTCACTCATAACATACTTACCTGTTTCTTACCATAGGCTTAAAGAGGGTCTCTATCTCCATTGTTGTTGCAAACATGTCACACCCCCCAAAATCAAAGGAGGAATGACCGGCACCGTACTTAAAAGAAAATCCTATTATCCAGTAAGCCAATCGTTGAAATCAAATTGCATATGCTTTCATATATTAACATATAAAACATAAGAGAATTCTACCAAAATTTTGACAAAGTCTCCCTCAAAATCAGAATATTTCCAATTTGTAAAACAGACCACAATCCATACAATGACCCAGTTAGAGAGATCCTGCTCTTAACCAATCAAAAATCAATATACAATTATTTATAATATGACGAAAGAATAGTAAGGACCCTGCCTGTGATCATAGGAGCTATCTAAAGGAAAAAAATACTGATGATAAAGAAATAAGAATTGTAATACCCGAGAAATTTTTCGAAGCTTGAACTAAAATAAAAAGAGGAAGAAAAGAGAGTAGGGAATATTTTTGGGTATTTAAATTGGGCCATAAAAGAAAATAAGATTAATTAGAAAGAAAAGAGATTAAATTGGAAATATTTTTCAACCTTACCTATTTAATAATATTATTATTATATATTAGAAAAATAAAAGAAAAGGGAAAGAAAGGAAGTAGAAAATAAATTTTAGGATTTAATTCAAGGCCTAAGAAATTGGAAACCTGAATTAAATAGGGAAAGGAAATTAAATTAAAAATATATCTTTATTATTTTTAAGTTTTTTTATAAGTTTATTATTTTTAAGTTATTATTATTTATCTTATTATCTATTTTAAAAAGAAAAAAAAGAAGAAGAAAATATATATTAGTTATTTAATTATTAATTAATTATTTGATTATTATAATTATTTCTTTATTTATATATATTTTTTATTTAATAAAGGAAGGGGTTGGTAAGAAGAAAGAAAATAAAGAGAAGAAAAGGAGGAAGAGAGGGCTACGGGGATAAGAAAGAAAGAAAGAAAGAAAAGAGAGAGAAAGAAGAGAGAGAGAGGGTGAGGTGTGAAGGAGAAGAAGAAGAAGGGTTGGGGTTTCGCCGGGAAAGTGACTGGGGAGAGCTAGCCGACGCCGGAAAAGTCACTGGAGTTCGGGTACGACGTCTCCTACACCTTCCACCAATCGAATCAAAGGCTGGTAACCCCAATTTCATTCGAAACCCTCAATTTCTTCATTTTGAGGAATTTCTTCGATCCATCTTAGATTGAATTGTTTTGAGGGTAGATTGAGACCTAGGAAGTGTTCTTGAACACTTAGTTGGGGTAAGAATCGAGACTATACCCTCGGGTTTAGTCGAATTCGAATTTTGAAGGATTTTGGGTTGAAATTATAATTATTCCTAATTTGGGGAAGTTGTTGAAAATTAGGATTGAGCTTGGATTTGAGTAAATAGGCTTGGATTGATATTATTGAAATTATATTGTTGAAATATTAGCTGAAAAAGACCCGTAAAGAGCTGGCCCGAGGTTACTAAGGCTGAACCTTGACGTTAACGTGTTGGGTCCCTGCTCGATTTGCCCAAATACACTTTAAGGGTGATGTTGAGGACTCCAATCCTCTTCTTTTCAATCTTAAACACCCTAGAAAAATTCTAAATATGCTATCAAGCATCAAGAATTATTTTAGGTACTTTCTTGTTTCTCAAGAATGAAAATTTGCGGAACAATAAAGTCCGAAACTATAAAATGACAATTTAATTCCTTCGTAATTATTAGGAAACCTTAAGTAGGATAATTTAAAAGTATACTGAGGTTTAGTAACTCGAATCCAAGGCTCCAAAAATGAATTCAAGGTGAGTGATACTTGTACGAAACCAAGTGTGAAGCACTTGAGACTCTTATGGAAGAGAGGGAAGACGGATAAGACCAAGGACTCGGTTCTTGGCAATGTCTAGATGCATTTTTAGGCACGATCATGTCGTATGCATGTGAATTGCACATAGTTTGAGATGTTAACCACTTGAATGCATTCGTAAGGAAACCATGACTCGTCCGGAGCGGGAGTTACTCCAGGACAAGCACAAGGGAGTAGTCCAGGTGAAGGGTTTCCCATCCTTGGCCTACAGGGTTGTTGAGGATGTGGATATGTGGTTTGCCTACCTGCCTATTTGTAAGAAGTATTTAGTGGTTAACATGCTATTGTTGTTCCTAAACTGTTATATATGAAAGTATTTGTATATGTGTGTTTGACTACAGGTAAAGAGGTACTGGAGGGTATCCATGTGATGACATGAGATACGCCGAACAGTACGAGCAAGGGGGTAAGTTGTTGATTGAGTCCAAGGTTTGGTTTACCTTATTAATTAGAAGCTCATTAAAGAAATCGTATAGAAGTTGTTGGTAAACGTCGACGTTTTATGGTAATTGAACTTAGGGAAGACCTTAGAGCTAGGTTATGATCTAAACCAAGGGTTTGTGAACAATATGAGGATTAATACGATATCTTAATTGATTAGTGAGTCGTAGGGATGTTCACACTACCTAGGTAAAGTCAGTTTAGGATAGTAATGGGTAGATAGAGTCAGGATCCATGCTGAAAGCTTGGGAAGAGAAACAAGTTAAAACAATTGCCCGTTGAGGCCATTGTCCTAGCCTGGCACTAGGGTCAGTGAAAGAGTAAAGCATTTGCCCGTTGAGGCCATTGCCCTAGTCTGGCACTAGGGTCAGTAAAAGATTAAATGATTTGCCCGTTGAGGCCATTGCCCAGCCTGGCACTAGAGTCAGTAAAAGATTAAAAGATTTGTCCATTGAGGCCATTGCCCTAGCCTGACACTAGGGTCAGTTAAAGATTTAAAAGAAATTGCCCGTTGAGACCATTGCCCTAGCCTGACACTAGGGTCAGTTAAAGATTTAAAAGAAATTTCCCGTTGAGGCCATTGCCCTAGCCTGGCACTAGGGTCAGTTGATTGATTTACAGTTTTCATATGATATGTTAAATATGATTGTTTGCTTATGAGAAGTATGATAGAGGAGCATGATCTGTAGGTTTATCTTTGATTTTATGTTATATTAATATTGCCTGATCGTAATATAACATTTGATAAACTGGACTTTCATGCGCATGTGATTGTGGGTGTTTCCCTTTCCCCAACTGTAGTGGTACCCGCCGCTACGCCGAGGATGGGAAGCTTCTCACTGAGTCTGTTTGACTCACTCCCTCTGCTTCAATGTTTCAGATATAGAGATCGGGCAGGGATCGATGTCCGGATAGTGATATGGACATCAGACCATCCTTACGCTCTTGTTCGCGTGGGTGGACTCCTTTTGGTTATTTTGCTTTCTTTTGTTGTACATATTTTAAGTTGTAAATGTTGTAAATATTTACAGCTTTTGACGTACGTTCACTCAATATGATATGGATATATATTATGTGTGCTTGCTGCACGTGAATAGGATAGATCGTACGTATTGAGACGTACGGTCAATATGATATTAATATTTACATTATGAGTGCTGATAAATATATCTATACACTGGATTGAGTTGAAGCGGTATTGAGCGAACCGCGGATTGCAGGTTAATTAGGCCACCAGTGAGGTGTGATCACTAGTATGATATATAGATATATTGATTGTATAGCAGGGTAGTTATAAACATGTTTACAGGATAAGGCTTACGGGTTTAGAGGTAAAAATCTATTCTCGTGCCGGTCACGTACTCCCGATTTGTGGTCGTGACAAGAATAATTACAGCCCACAAACAAGAGTAGGCTCACCAAATGAAATGTCTCGAACTATATTGAGGGCAACGACTTAGATGCTACTCTTTTATCTGAAAAAAATGTGAATCGAGGGGTGAGTTTTGCAATTCAGTGAGCAGATAATACCTACCATAACAGGAAGGGAACAAACCTGCAGGTACGAGCTTTTCACAAATATTTTACGATTATGGTTTCCAATGAAAATTTCATAGATCAACAGTAATGAATAAGCCTTCAAAAATAATTACTAATCCTTTCTAAATATAAATATTTCCTTAAAGAATTATCAAAATCATAGATAGGAAAATCATACCTAACTTATAAAACAATAATAATGTATAAGCTTTCCAAATCCAAAGGAAAAGTACTATCTCAAAAGTTATCAAAGTCATATCAAAACCAGTAAGGGAAACCAGATCCACAGAACCAATCATAACAGACATGAGCAACAAGGCTCACGAAGGCAGATCCAATCCACGTGTGTTGGCCGGCGCACAGGGCTAGCAACACCCCTGCTAGCTGGGGTCCTAAGGTGCACCAAGGGCTAACGATACTGCGTTAGCTGCAGGGTTCTAAATCAGTTAGCTGCCCAAAACAAATTACTTTAATCAAATAGTAATATCAATTTACTAAAACAATGCATATTTTCCCAAATCACATAGTAAAAATACGTAGTAGTTACAATTATCTAGTAGAAACAAGTCATAACTTCATACGAATGATTCTCACATAATAAATCATTGTACACTTACTGAGCAAATATTTTCAGAACAATCCATTTTTCAGAAAAGCTTTACATCACTCGTTTAAGCTCAAATAAAAGGTGAGGACAAATTTAAATAATACAAAGTAACCACTAGGATTCAGGGAAGATCACATAAAATAATAATCATATAAATACTTCAAGTATGTTTTTAACTCATAATAAGTCCATCACCGTATGATTAGTATCATAGACAGGATTAGAGAACAATTATCAAAGTACCAGTTAAGTGTACATTTTCATCAAAGGATAGATTCAGTTGTAAAAATT
This sequence comes from Senna tora, assembly GCA_014851425.1. Lineage (NCBI taxonomy): Eukaryota > Viridiplantae > Streptophyta > Magnoliopsida > Fabales > Fabaceae > Senna > Senna tora. The sequence continues at coordinate 14,181,568 of CM026261.1, read as the reverse complement.
TGGTTTGTTCCCCGTTCTAAACTAAAGGCTAAAATCGATTAAAATGTAAGGTAGGCAAGAAAAGAATATAGTAAGCATCATCCACTCATTGATAGTCAAAGAAGAAAGAATATTCCCTGACAGTTCTCCAATCAAGCTTCTCTATTGTGAGTATCCCCGGAGGTTTCTAAAATTATAAATGTCATAAGCGTCATTCTCATTGTCAGATGGATTATTCAGATTTTCCCTTAACTCCAATCTCCTAGTAATCCAACCATATTTCTTACTTTCGAATATGACATTTAACACTTCTAAATCTTCACCCAATTTATTTGGAAATACTATTAGGACCAATACTATTTTATGAACCATATTAATGTATTTCACATTAATTAACCAAGCTTTGTAAAGTTTTTAATTTGGTCCCCATTCCTTAAAATCATGGTTCCACATCTATTTTCTTCCATTCTCACTCCTACTTCATTATTTTCCTTGTTTATTTTCATTCTAAATTTTCCATTCATCCCAACAATTCAATTATCCAATATCTCACATTCTTATACTTTACTCAAAAATTCCTAAATCAACATATAATTACCAAATTTATTGTTGGAGATAAAAATTACCTTTGGGAGCTAGATTTGATAAACAAGAGTTGTAGGAAGCCCCCAATCTAACAATTGGAGCTTAGAGATCACAATCTAAAATCCCCAATTTGAAACCCTAACATTTCAACAAGAATGAAACAAACTAAATGAATGTGGAGGATTTTAGTTAGCAAAATAGAAGTAATAGAAGGAAGGAAGCTTCAAAGACTCTTCAATGGTGTTAAAACTCACCCTTCTACCATTTTGTGACCCCACTAAGCTGAAAACGCAAAAGAGAGATGGAGGGGAAAATATGGCTTTGCTCTTGGCAACCACTGGTGATGAGATGGCGGTCGACGGTGGTGGTGGCGGTTCCGACGACGTCCTCCGACGTGGCTCAAGTAAGTGGGTGTGATCGAGAAAGGAAAGGGAGAAGATGGAGGGGTGGGGTTACGAGAAGAAAAAATATTGGAAAAAGAAAGAGAGAGGGAAAGAAGATAAAGACAGAGAAAGAAAGGAAAAAAGGGAAATAATAATAATAATATTTATGAGGTGCACCTAATTCATATTTTTGGGTACATAAAATTGATCATTCCTCCTCCAACTAATTTTATAAAATTAAGAATAGCTCCTAAAAATAATTTAGGCCTCAAAATGATTTATTTAGGTCACTTATTTTATACTAAATTAATTCTCTGAATGCCACGTAATAGTGGATTATTACATTCTCTCCCCCTTACGAAATTCGGTCCTCGAATTTCTACTAATTACCTTAAGCTCACAAAAATGCTATTTCACTCATAAAATGTTAATTAAGAACATTCTAAATCCATCCGTTTTTAAGCCTTGACAGTCACCAATTAAATTCTAAACTATCCCTCATACGAGCCTTAATTCGTTGACTTTATTGTAACAATTCCACTATATCAACTAATATCTTCATTGAGGTAAATTCTATTGCAACTAAGCTTACGTGGTATGCATTAATAGATTTTTGAACTTTTATTTCAACATGATCACTTACACTGTTCTATTCTCATAAGTTGACCCATCACTAAGACATCCTGAGCGTTAAGGTTTAACACACAAATCCAACACCATTTTCTTAACCATCCATAAACAACATTGCTAAGGCCACCTATTTATATACTTTCCCAGGTGTTTTGCATCTACATGTAGAAATCCAAGAACCTTATAAATGCTAATGCACTTACCCATAATTAATGTGCAATCCATTTCTATTTTACACCCCTAACACTAAAATTCCTTTCATGAGTTTCATCCCTATATTATTTAAACATTATCCTCAAATCTAAAAGCATGTGCCTTATATTATTCCTAGAAATATACTACTCTTAAGACATCTCTAAATATACTTTACAATCACTCCCAAATTTCAAAATCGCTTTCCTTTAAGACGAGAATTGTCTATCCTTACTCCTAACTAAGCATAACACTTCCTATCAAGAAAAGTTCTTTTGAAACCAACAATGAAGAAGTTGAAAATCCATGACCGAAAATGACATATCGTTAAATAAACGAACCCTAAGGTTTACTCTCCAATATCATAAATCCCAAGACATTCTATAAGTTACCTAAATAATACCTCAACAAGTACGAATAAAGAATAGTGTTACCCCATCCATAAACTCTCACCCTTATCTATCTCAACTATGGTGTACATTACAACCTTCTTAAAAGCCCTAAAAATCTAAAGCCCCGTCAATTACAATATAAGACCAATCAACCTCTTAGAAGCTCACCTCTACTAAATAAAATTAACGTCTCCAATCTCTGAATACATTAAGATATCATTCAAGTCATAAACCATTCACCTCCACCATATTACTTAAGAAAATTTGAGACATCATTATAACTATTGAGAAATTTCACATAATTTCTATAGTTACTTTTAAAATCACATGGAGAGTTCCCTTACCTCTAATAAAGTTATTGACCTCAAAAACATAAATTAAGAGATACCACAATCATCCTCCAAAAAGAAAACATATGTAAAAATCTAACCCAATTTAATACTCAAAGTTATTCTTGAATCACTTCTAAGACAATGCTTACAGATCCTTCAATTTCTCTTGTGTACCTAACCCGAAACTTATCTAAAGAATTCTAAAACGCACCATTTCGACATTACTCATTACAAAGATATTACACACCATCCAATAACTAGTATACAATATAAGTTATCAATAGTTGTGCCAAATGGGCAACCACAGGTTTGACTAAGATCGTATTGACTTCAATAAGTTGACCAAATCCTAACTTGTTCGGACAATCCTTTGTTAAATGATTAGCCACCTAAACTCTACTCCACGTCTTCCATAAGTGTTCATTTTGGTACTAACCTATTTATCACACTGTAGCTTACGAATAGTTTTCCCCCAAACTCCTTCATCATGGACTTCAAATTATTATATTCATTGTTTTTTTTGTGAAAAACATGAATCCCAAAGCATTTTTCCTTACATTGAGTCTCTAAATCGACTTAATAATTTTTTTTGTACTTGACAGTCCATTATCCAAGTCTTGGAATCCCAACTGGCCTTTTGACTTCACACGATCATTTTTACTAACTGTAACTCAAAATTGAAACACATAACCCACTACAAAAAAGTAGATTTTTAACTACGGTTGTTTAACTACGGTTATTATAACCGTAGTTAAATGATGAGAAAGCCTAAACATACCCACGGTTTTGTTTGATCGTTGTTAGAAAGCAGCAAAGTAAAAAAGGAAAATCCCTAAATTTCATTTGGTAGAACCGTAGAAACACGTCTCTTCATCTTCTTCTCTTCTAACTCTCATCTTCTTTCTCTCTAATTTCTTTAATGGTGCGATGCTGCATTCGGCTTCCCTTTGGAGTTCCTTTACAATTTCGACCTATTTGGGGGTTCCTCCTCCTCCTCGGCTCAGGCCTCGCCGATGGACTCGGTGGCGGGTTCGACCGCGACAGAGAGCACCAACGACGTCGACGAGGACTTTTTCGCCGACTTAACTCGCCGGCTGAGTCAATCAACACTTAATGAAACTCCTAAGCTCACTGTCCCCACTTGCTGCGCTAGAGACAAATCTGAGCTAACAAATTTAGGGATTTCTTCGGCTTTTTTCCTAATCGAATATTGCTGGAACATTTTTAATCTTAGTATGACAAACTCAATAGGCTGCTTTGAATTGTGTTGAGTATGTTTACAACATCAATGATTTCAGTTTCTCATTTTTCTTTTCCTCGGTAATGCATGAACTGTGTAAGTTGATCTAAAGATTAATGTAGTGGTGAGTTGTGTAAACTTATTTTCGTTTAGGAGCTTTTATTGGTTTGAGATGGTACTAATTTGATGTTATTATTGTGGCATAGTTGGATTTAGGGACGCTCAGTAAAGGCAGATGCAAGTGTGCAAGGTTTGCTGGTTTGTTATATTATTATATATTGCTGTCATTCTTCTCGATTTTATCACTTATTTTTCTTTATTATGCCTCTACTTGTAATGCTATTCTAGCTCAATTGGTCTTCTTAAAATCCGACCCTGTTCAGTTTTATCACTTATCTACCAATCCCATTATGCGCCTTTCTTGTCATATCTTCTACACTGAGAATTTTGGATTCTTTTTTTTAAAGAAATCAGTTAATAAGTTTTAAAATCCTTATCAGCCGATTGCTTTATACTCTCTAAGAATCAAACAATTTAAACTACTTAGGCAAATTGAGATGCAACTTGATTGAAAGAGTTGGTAGATTTGTGTGTGTGGAGAAGAAAACAACACTCTAAGTGATGAGCAATATGCAAAATGAGAGTGTATGTGAGAAACAGAGTCAAACACAGCATTGAGCGCAGATCTGTGGAGTGAGAGAGAAAATTGTATTTAGATGGTGGCAAATAAAATTTGTTTACAATTTAGTCCATAGAGAAAATATATTTTGTTGTAGGACTTGGGTAGCCCATACTACCTGAGAACACATAAACACTTAGACAAATATAATACTGTAAAATTAATTAAAATATGTGATATATTGATGAGTGTTTAATTAATTTGGGATATTGAAGGTTTGCTGGGAGAAATTTGCAAGGTACTTCGAAGTGGAGCTGAAGGAGGTGAAGCTGAGGGAAGGTTATTACGTAATGGACCCAGAAAAGGCAGTGGATCTGGTGGATGAGAACACCATCTGTGTTGCTGCTATCCTTGGCTCTACTTTCAATGGAGAGTTCGAAGATATCCAGCGCTTGAATGATCTCCTTCTCCAAAAGAACAAGCAAACTGGGTACTTATTACATATATATATACCTCTTTTATAATTAATTATTGTGATGATGAGAAATAAATTAATATATGATATATATATATATACCCATCTAGATGGGATACGCCAATTCATGTGGATGCTGCGAGTGGTGGGTTCATTGCACCATTTATATACCTAGAGCTTGAGTGGGACTTCAGGTTGCCACTAGTGAATAGCATAAACGTGACAAATAAATTAATATATGATATATATATACCCATCAATATATTTTTTTCAACTGAGTCCTATTTTTTTAATGGGTGGAAAAAAATAGAATTGGAGGGAGGGAGGGATATTGTTTCTCACATATATAGCAAACGCATTGGATGCACTGTGTAGCTTATTATAGTCTGCCCTTTTGAGAGCAAGTAAAGTAGTAAAGTACTAATACATGCATAATCTGGTTTTGTCAATCACAAGCAGGGGTGGTCTTGACTATTGAGGAACTTTAAACTGGTGGTCTTTTTGTCTTTGAAAAACCAATCCACTATAACTTGATGTGGTATGTAAGATTAAGATTTTGTTTATGTTTATGGCTGATAATTTTAATTTGCTACTTCTTGAGTGTGACGAGATTATGTCTGCAAAATGCATTACCAAGTGAACATGTTCTTGGCAACAGGATTCTGGAAGTCAAAGTGGCTACATCAAAGGTTTTAATCAAACTGAAGCTTGATTAATATATTTTAATCCAAAGGTTGGTCCTTTTCTTATTTAATATATTTTTTTATAGGAAATGTCATAAGACTTTAAATAAATGGTTTTTTTGTTCATATGCTTGAATTCTAATTGATTTTGAAGCTTAATTGTGACATTTGCATAGTGGGAGAGAAGATGACTAGTTTTGTGATTACATATTTGGTGAAACACCAATTGGAGTTCGTAAATTTGTAACTATCTGGCAACCCATTAAAATTTTAATGGTAGCAACTCTTTATCTAATTATTAAGTTGTTAATTCTGTAGTATAATAGTTGTTTTCTCAGCTTTTTTCTGTCCTCTCTAAGCAATATTATTTTATTATTCATGCTCATCCCAATTACTTCAGTTGAAGCTCAAGTCATACTAGAGGTTATGAGATTCTAAAGGTTGTAGAGTGAAGTCAACCTGTCTTCCTTTCCCTTCCCATTTTGAAATTTGTGTTTGATATTAAAAATATGACCTTTAATTAAAGAGTCTAACTTTTCGTAGTATTACACTTTACATTCATACATCGTTTTAGAGTCAGAGTATTTGGATTTGTGAATTCACACTTTGATTTCATATGTAGCTAGCTAGATTGATCGAGTTATATATATGCATACATGTAGTAGTATTAAATTTAATAATGCTATTTTTCTTCTGCTTTTCATTTCATTTCACAGTTTCCAATTGAGTAGTATATATGCATGAAATATATCCTTCATTTCTTGCATATATATACATGTTTGCGTTTTGAACAGTTAAGTCAATTATTCTTCTTTAATTAATTGATTTTTTAATCTCTTATCTGTTTGGACTTTTGACTTCGCAGATGGAGGAGTGGATAGATTTCCCTTCTGCTTAGCTTGCATAAAGAATAAGACAGATAATTAAATAAATACATAGAAATATTCAGTTTACAAGACGTCCAATGACATTGCTTACCTGATATTACAAACCGCTTCTTCAGGCTCTTGATGGTGGCATCTCTGTCTTTAAGCAGCCTTACCTCTTCTTAATGTTAGTTAAGGTTGTAAATTAATGTATTTGTTTTTTACTTTAGGAACTAGCTGTTGCACATTGTTTTTATATGAAATATTCCTTATAATTTATTCACTGGTAATCTCTTTCTTCTACGCAGATTACAAGGACTCCATTCTTTCATTTCCATTTCAACTCAGTAAAGAAGCAATTAACTAACTGTTATTTCTTTCATTTTTAATTAGTTATAATTTTAGGTATTTTTACTACTTCTTTATCTAGAGTAATACTTGTCCATTGTGAGAACTAACTTCTTTCTCTAAACTAAACTTGATTGAGATGTTGAATATAATGTCATGTACACAGTACATTCATATATACCCCAATTATTAAAATAATTTTATTTTTTGTCTCTACAGTATAGTGTTGTTGTAAGATTGCTCATGTTTTTGAATCACCTATCTCACAGGTAATGTAAATTGTAAATTATAAAATTTGAATTATTTATTATGTAGTTATATATTTTCTTATTTCTTATAGCTATTTGATATGGAATTACAGAGGCATCATCACCTCCAGCATGTTGAAGATTATAAAAAACAAGTCACAATCCTTGAAGTTCAATCTTGAATATTTTGCTTTATTACGTTGTTAAAATTATATAGTTGTAGTTGCTAAATGTATTGGTAGTCATATTGTAAAATTTCAACTATTAACACTTGTTCAAATGGTGATTATGAATTATAGATATGTATGTTGGTTGTAAAACATTGAGTATATTTATGTATAAATGAAATTATTTTGGTTCAATATTTGTTTTGTTTTAATCAATATATGTCTTTTAGGGAAATTAAAATTATTGATAAAATAAATTAATAAAAAACAGTCTAGCAACGGTTTAAACCGTCGCCAAAAAGATAAATAAATGTCAAGCTATGACTGTTGGGTGGTGCTTTAGCGACGGTTTTAACCGTCGCAAAATTCGATTGTTGCTACCGACGCTTCTGTGAAGCGTCGTTATAATATATCCCGACACCAAGTTTAGCGACGGTCAGCCCAACCGTCGCTATATTTTTAGCGACGGTTAAAACCGTCGCTAGGACCAAAAATAACCGTCGCCAAAAATTTGTTTTATTGTAGTGACCTAAACCCCAAAGCCTTGTAATATATAAAAAATCACCCCATTTTCCTTCTATTATTCTTATGACCCTTAAATGAAATATATACAAGAGAAACATTAATTGTAATATTAGTCATTACCAATTATTAAGTTGGTTGATAGTATTACTGAGAACAAACTTGTTTCTCAGGTACAATGAGATACACTAATATGCCTATGTTGCTCATATATCATAACGAGTTGCAATTACTTTTTAAGGTCTTTCCTAATAAGAAAGAAGTGGAAGGAAATGCCTTAATTATTTTTTTATGGTATTATTCAAGGGTTTAATAATGAAGGGAATGAATCATATCAATAGAGATAAAGGAATCCTTTTAAAACAACTAAAACAGAGGGGGGAAATTAGAAGGAACCAACTAAAATCCATATAAAGAGAATTCCCACTCATTTTACAAATCAATAAAGAAATCCCCATCAGAAGAGTTCATGCTCTAGCTCCTCGGAAGAATCAAGAGGAAGATCAATGTAATAACCTAGTATTACAAGGCCTTCGAAGAATTAATTAAGTATAAAATAAGTAACCTAAATAAATAATTGTGAGTTTTAAATTAATTTAGGGAACTATTCTTGTTTTTATAAAAAAAAATAATTGAGGGATGAAAGATCAAGTCTATGTACCCAAATAAATATTAATAGTGCATAATTCAAAATTATCATTTTATAATCCTATTATTAGTTTATTATTTTCTTTCTTTTCTTCCTTTCCTTTTCTCCCTTTTCTCATTCTTCTTTCTCACATTTTCTTCTCTCCCGTAACCCACCCCACTTCAACTTCTTCCTCTTCCCTTCCATCCACAAGCACACACACTCACTTGCATCCATTGAAAAATCACTACCGGAGCCACCACTGGCCACCATCGTCGCCGGTAGACGAAGACTCGTCGCCAGTCAATCCGCAAGGATACCTTTTTGTCTCCTTTGTCTCTCTTCTACTCTTCCATCTTGTCGTGTTTAAGAAATGGTGGAGGAGGTGAGTTGAACTCCATTTTTGTCTCCTTTGTCTCTCTTCATTTGTTGAATATGCTAGGGTTTCAAATTGGGGATTTTAGATTGTGGTCTTTAAGCTTCAATTTTTGGATTGAGAAGCTTCCTACATCTTTCGTTTGTCAAAATATAGCTCCCAAAGGTAATTTCTATCTCAAACAATAAATTTGGCGATTATGTTATGATGTATGGATTTTTGATTTAGGTATAAGAATGTGAGGTATTGAGTAATTGATTGTTGGGGTCAAGGGAAAATTTTTGAATAGAAATAAATATATTAGAATTTGAACCAAAAGAAATGTACTTGAGATTGAGTTTGCGATTTAGGAAAGGGGAATGAGGAAGTTGAATGAAGAATTGTAGTTTGGTTACCAAGAGGTTTGATCTAATGAGGGTTATGAATAATTTATTTGAAGGTGAGATTGACGTTTATAATTTTAGGGACCTCCAAGACTACGTACTCCTAATAAAGAAGTTTGATGGAGAACTATTGGAGCATATTCTTCCCTCTTGTACTACTTGTGAGTGGATGATGCATATTGTATTCTTTTTCCATACCACCCATAGCTAGATAGAGGAAACTTAGCTATATTAGGAAGTGGTTGTAGTGTAGTCTAGGAAGATCATGACTCTTGAATTGATTGTGACATTTCTTATGCTAGGGAACAAATGATTTCTTGGAGGTAAGAGTACCCAAGAACTAAGTCAAGGGAATTGTGAAGGTGAGGGACACTCTCATCGTAGCCCTTAAAGGGTTGATTGCTTGATGAACTTGAGTGACCCAACTTGTTGATTTTCTTTATGTATGTGATTTTCTTGAATAGTTGTTAATGATTGTCATAAACATGAAGCTAATAGACTTTTTACTTGTTTGTATGTGGTACTCATGGGCAGTTATTAGCAATTGACATAGACATTAAATTGGTGGATTTCTTGTTGTATGGTTGCACTCATGGATGATTGTTGATGATTGGGATAGGTATAGAAATTTGTGGATTTGATGTGTGTTGTATATAAACAAGGATCTTGATAGAATGAATGGAATGGCATTGCATTTCTCCTTTCATTGATTTTGCCCGGTGTGTGAATGACTTTCTAAAAGAATTGTGTTTTTGCTTGATTTGATTATTTTAGCATGTACAAGGGTGGTGTATGGGAAGGAACAAGGTTGAACCATACACCATGTGTGAATGTGGCATTTGGTAGTCCATGGGAAGGAACAAGATTGAACCATGTCACTCACCTTGTGTTGATGTACAAGGGTGGTGCATGGGAAGGAACAAGGTTGAACCATACACCATGTGTGAATGTGGCATTGGGTAGTCCATGGGAAGGAACAAGGTTGGACCATGAGACTCACCTCGTGCTGATGTACAAGGGCGGGCATAGGAAGGAATGGGGTTGAACCATGCGCCATTAAAATCAAAAATTAGGAAGGTGGTGGGAAGGAATGTAAGGTGGTGAGAAGGAACGTAGTTGAACCACTTAACCAACCCATTTGTTAAGAGCCCATAAGTAAGCAAGGGAGGAGGGAAGGAACCTAGTTAAACCTCATTTCTTGTTTGCTTGTGGGAAAGAAATTGTGTGAATAGGTAATGTTGGTCACATAGTTATTTCCTTTTTAAACCATACGAACCCTTTTGCTTATATAATGCATTCCTCGTCCTTTTTGAAAACCAAATAGGGGGTTCTTGCTCTTTAATACTTGAAAAACCTTAGACACCGGGTTGCAAACTAATTTCTTTCTTTTAAACTATATCATTCTGTGGACACCGCCCTTTGTTCGACCCCAAATTACACCAAAAATAACAAATAGTGGAAATAGAAATAGGAAAATAGACAAAAGTAAAAGAGAAAATAAAAGAAAAGAAAAGTAAGGAAATAGAAGAAAAATAAGAAAATTTTCAGTTTAGGGGTCGCAACGGGCAAAGTGGCATAGGTCGCGACCCCCTGCACAGGGTAACCCCGTCGTGATGTATGACACAATACATCGCACACCTGTGACATTTATGGTAGATCTAATCAGATCCGAAATTAAGGATCCGTCGCGACCCCTAGCCATAAATAAACAGATATGAGATTAGGTACACGTCGCGACGTAGAACCCTATACGTCGCGACCTCCTCCGTAATAAATGGCCGGATTTCTTTCCTGGAATAGACCTTTTCCGGCCCTATAAATTGAAGGCTCCACTTCAGATGAAGGGACCAGAATTTGAATGACTGAGAGGCTGCTAAGGTGAAGTTCAAAAGGTATACCCTTTCCCAATCTCATATTTATTTACTTGCTCACAATACCCCACTCTTTCTGATAAGCTTCATTTTCCCCTCCTCTAAGTTTCAGAATTGGGTCTCAATTCCCTGGTGTAGGCATTGTGACTCTTCCACTGTTCTGAGCACCATCTTGTTTGCCTACTATTCTGAAAATTTGAACAAGGGTCGCGATGTATCTTTTATACGTCGCAACCCCCTGTCCTCTAGAGGCAGAAATTGTTTTTTGTCTTATTTTCCCAATATTTTTTATATATTGTGTAACCTAGTACCATCAAGGAGCCCTTGCTTCTATAGGAGTACTAGTCTTCACACCATCTGGGCGCACTGCTTGATGAGCCCTCACAGGTGCACTTTTCTTGTCTTGCTATTGTTTGAACGTATTGCATGATAGATAGGTGCCGATGGGCCTTTGCCCCTTTAGGAATATTGCACTGGGAGACTATCTGAGCTTTTTACTTGATGGATCTCCTCCACACCCACACACTTGCATGCCACACAAACTACGTGGACTTTGATCCCTCTTTGAGGGTATGTAGGCCTTAGGCTCTTATCATAGGTCAAGTCCATCTTTATTTTCTTCCTGTTGTTTTTTGTATTATGTTTTTTACCAATTTTTAAGGCCAAATAAATTAAATATTAATTTTTAGGGTAACCGTCTTCGGACGGGGGAAGAGGGGTGCCTAACACCTTCCCCTCAGCTCAAGCAGACTCCCGAGCCCAAATATTTTAAAACCTATTTTTTTTTCAAGTTTTCAAACCTATTTCTCTTTTCCAAGTTTCATGGAAAACTTGGTGGCGACTCCGTCGAGTGTGTGGTCTTCACAGTTGGCAACTCCGCTGGGGACACTTAGAGAGTCAAGCCCTTTCATTAAAAATTAATATTTAAATTGTTTGACCTTTAATATTGGTGGTTTGTTTGTATATATCTGTGATTTTTCTTGTTTTGATGTGTTTCCACATTAAGGTGGAAGGGAAGGGTAGCTAGGATGCTCCAAATTACAAAATGCTCTATTTAATTTCCTACTCACCCAAAATTTGCTCCTATACCCGGAGCACGTCCAAATAAGTTAGAATGGGATATGACAATCTTTCCCTATTAGGGTTTAATTAGTCTACAGAGGTTGATGTATCTATCCTACTTAGATTGTTACTTGCCTTAAGGGTTGATACGCGCAGACTTTTCTGTGACAGGATCCTCTCTTAAGTCAGGGTCTCCTTCTCTTGGTGGGGGCAATCTAAGAGCCTTTTTAGGGTATCTAGATCCCAAGCTTAGCCATGTGCAAGTTGACTTAAAGCGTACCTTGACTAGGTCCGCCTATTTTAGAAGACCCTAAGAGCCTAACCTTAGGACGCAAGGAGCAAAACCCTACATTGCACGCATTGCATGGCATGCATTTCATTTTCAGCATTGTGTATAAATTGTTTCATTTTATTAGCCGCACTAACATTTTTCTTTTCTTTCTTAGCAAAAGTCATTACTTTTTTTATAAAATAAAAAGAAAAAAGGAATTTGAAATGGCATCAGAGCATAACATGACCTTTTGTTCACCTATAAGCCTCACTCTCACAGGAAAAGAGTCAAGGTCAAGGTACAAGCCAACTCTGTGGAAAGTTTGATCAGAATGAGGGAACATTTGCCTGGTGAGAAACTAAGGAGGTTTTGCGATCGTTATGGGGATATTCTGGATCTCTTAGACATTAAGGTGGTCGAGGACGTGCTGCAAGCCCTTCTACAATTTTGGGACAATCAACTGAGGGCTTTTATGTTCCCAAACCTCATTTTGTCCTTGGTGCCTAAGGAATATGCTGGGCTCTTAAGAGATCCTCTTACCCCAACAAGCCATGTATACCGGTTTTTAGGGTCTTTACCCTCGCAAGAGGAGGTCGCTAACTTTTTGGGATTGCCTGTAAAGAAAGCCATCATCAAGAATCACGCTCAAGGGGGGGGGGGGGGTTCTTATCCTCCAAATTCCTCTTGGATCATATGGAAGCTATAAGGAGAAAGGGGGACTGGGCGACTTTTGGGAGGACCCTCGCCTTGGCAATTTATGGACTGGTTATCTTCCCATCAGCCCTTAACGTCGTCAGTTTTCATCCATTGGTGTCTTCATGGTGGTAGAAAGACACAGAGTGATCCTCGTGCCAGCCATTTTAGCAGAGACTTCAGGATCCCTCACCCTTTGCCAAGCAGGAAAGGAAGAAACTGCAGTGCTGTCTTCAACTTCTCATAGTTTGGTTGGCAAATCATATTCTTGGGAAGGGGTACTCTTCTAGAGGTATTCTTGATGTGACTCACCATCCCCTTCATGATTTCTCCCACCCTGGGGGACTTCGATTGTATGATCCCAACCCTCAGGACCCCATGGAATTAGAAGGTTGGGTGAACTTTTTAGCACAAGTCGAAGAGAACGACATATGATGGAAGCTTGTATGGTGGTTAAAAGAGGAAGTATTATATAGCTGTGGTCAGTTTTCTAATGTGCCCCTAGTAGGACCAAGGGTGGTGGTCAATTATAACCCATTCCTGGCACACACACAACAGGCATATCGCCAGAAAGTGCCCTCAAAAGAGTTGGTTCGCCCATTCTTTTACTCCCTAAAGGAACCTGAGGCTGTACAAGGAATAAAAATTTCAAGGGCTTGGGATCATATGCTATTTAAAGGAAATGTTGAATTAGGAACCAGGGGACTGGCACCAACAAGTGACTTGAAGACCTGACTGAAAGAAAGGGTCGACGACAAGGTCATAAAGAAGTTTGCCCCACTTAATCCCCTCCAGAGCAATGATAAGCTAAAGATCGAAATGGCGTTGGAACAGAAAATCAATGAACACAAGGATACTTTGGAAAACCTTGAAGCTCAGAGAAGCAGGAAAATGAGGGAAATCCGAGAAGTTGAGAAGGAATATGTCAATGTAAGAGTGGATAGTGAAAATATCCGTAAGAATTCCCCAATTCTGGTTGAGAACAAGAACCTAAAAGAAGTAAACCAAAGCTTGAGGGATAAGTTAATTGAAAATGAGCAAAAATGGAAAGAACAGCTGACCACTGAGATCTAAGCCAAAGAATCAAGGGTTCAAGCCCTTGAATCTCGCATCAGGAAACTGGAGGCTTATAATCAAGAGTTGCATGCTCAGCTGTCCAATTATAATCCAACCACTCAAGAACAATTGAACAGAGCTCTCCTCCAACTGCAAGCCATGAGCCTAGCAATTGAAAATCTTCAAGAGAAATGCAAAGCAAGGGGGTAGGTCATAGAGAAGTTGGAAAAAGAAATAGAACCATGGAAGAATGAAGTAGTCAGGGTGCATGATAAGATTGAACAGATGGCACGCCTGATAAACTTGTCTGTGCCCTCCTTCATTAAAGCTTTCAAGAAGGCGGAATGGCGGATTCATCTGTCGCAAGTCCCATAAGAATTAGAAGAGCTCTTAATATTTGGCTGAATTCTGATCAACCTCTGGAATGCGATGCTGAAGATGTAGCATAGGTTGAATAAAGGGCGGAGATAAGTGCATGATGAGCTTGTAGCTTTCGTAGCATTTTATCAACTTTCTTCCGTCATTGAATCTTGTATTCATGAATAGGAATTAAGATGTTTTGGATGCTATTTCGAATAAATTAATAAAATAAATGTTATATTTTATTGTACTTTATCATATTTTGCTTCTATTATTTTCAACTTATAAAGAAAAGGGTTATGTTAACATCAGTAACATGGCACCCAAAATCCATATGACCAAAAAGCCTAAGAGTTCTCGTGCTCAGCTGGAGGCGAGGAGAAGCGCACTGGATAAACAAAAATTGGAGCTGCTCAAAGAAGAGAACCGAATTATCATGGCAGAGATGACAGACCTAAAACATGCACACGTGAAGAGGGAGAAAGAGCTCCAGCTGGAGGAAAAGTATCGCAAAGAAAGCCTTGAAAATGAGCGCTTAGCATTTAACTTCTGCCGCGAGTACTGTGAAATGTGCCACTGGGCAGATTTGGCCAAGCTCCAAAGGCTATATCTCGAAGAGAAAGCTCAAAAGGAAGCTGCCAAGAAGAAGATATAGCATGACTTTTGTAATTCAAAAGCAAGAATATATATAAATGGCTCCCTTAGGAAACATATGTTAGAGGAAGCATTTTTATCTTGTAAGAATGTTACTTTCACAATTAATGAATAATTTTCCTTCTTTTGTTTGAATTCTTCCAATGTTCACTCCGCCTATCCAAGGCATACTGGTCATGATAGTTGCATGATGAACTTGGTTCTCATAGCAAGATATCAACCTTCTACTCCTATTGGGTGCTCTAACTCATAGAGAGATTGAAGGGGGATTGAAAGGTGGTAAGTTATTGATATTAATAAAATAACCCAACTAAAAAGAATTTAAAATTACTAAGGATATCTCTTTTGACATGTTTGGTCAAGATTGCGCAACCGAGTCACCAATATTTCACTCGAACCCAGAGATTGCGAATGGAATCTCAAGCTACTGAATCTGCCGCCAGGATAGCAGAAATGGAAAAGGGTCTTAGCGCAACCAACACTAAGGTGGCTACGTTAAATGATAAGATTGACCAAATCATGACTTTCTTGGCTAGGAGCCATCAAGATCAAGGGGAGGGTTCTGATAAAACCCCCAAAGGAAAGAAAATTCCTCACATCACAATCCCTGAAGGCAATGGAGAAGAGTATGTAGAAGAATCACCCAAGATCAATGAATCTAAGACCAATGAGGGAATCTCCATCAATGTTGATGCTGTCCTAGCAGCCCTAAAAGCTCAACAAGAAAGACAAAACCAAGAGAAAGAAGATGGAGAAGGAATGAAAGAACAAATTGAGAAACAAGTAAGCCGTGCTCTTAAAATGGCCACTAAGGCAGGGGATGAGGATGAAGTTGCCCTGTTCAACTTCCCTAAAATACAGGTTCCCCTTAAATTCAAAATCCCTCATTTCGAGAGATACGACGGCCTGTCTAACCCAAACCATCATGTCAAAGGATACTTTGCTACCATGGGTACCTACAGTTCCGAGCCTGCCTTTCTTTTCACCCACTTTCACAACAGCCTTAAGGGGGCCGCATAGAAATGGTTTATGAGGCAAGAGAATGAAACAATGAAATCATGGACCACCATGATAAAAGCCTTCCGCAATAATTTTAAACTCAATATTCATAGTGAAATGACGAGGGAAAGCCTGGTAGCCTTAAAAAGAAAGTCGAGTGAGACCCTTCGAGAATATGCTTCTAGGTGGAAGGCAACCTCGGTTGAAGTCCAACCACCGATGAGTAAGAGGGAAACTTGTCGCTATTTTGTCAAGGCGTTAAGTGACCCTGCCTACGATGTCTTAGCCGTATTACTGCATCAGGACTTTGCTGATTTAGTTGTCATCGAAGAGGATATTGACGCTAGAAATAAAGAGGCACCGCCACCTAAAAAGAACTATACCCCAAAGTACGGAAAGAAAAAGGAGGAAAGTACGAATTTCTTATGGAGCACCCCTTAGACCTTCTCTGTTAACGCTATGGGAAAACATGGGACTTCACAACAGATTCAAGCTCAGAAAAGCAATAATAAATAGGGAGCTACCTGAGCTAGGTCTCACCAGGGCAGAACTTTTCAAATACTTAAAAGGGTAGCAAATGATATACGCCCGACCTAGAAGGACATGGGAACCTCCCTACCCATCATGGTACAAACCAGAGCTGTCTTGCATATACCACCAAGGTGCCAAGGGACATTCAATTTACACCTGCGATCATTTTAAGACACACGTCCTGCAAATGATAGACTCTGGGTGGATTAATCTCCCAAATATCACCAAGAATCGCCTACCTGAGCATGGGGCAAATGCTATAGAAGAGGAAGAGTTTACATGTAGGGACCTCACTCATATGTCTTTCACCCTTGAGCAAATTTACATAGCCCTAGCCGAGGCTGGCCATGTCTGGTGCATGAAGGTAGGCCAAAAACACTTATATCATTATCACCAATCTGGTGAGCACTCTACAAATGCATGTGAACAATGGAAGAAGCTGGTGCAACAATACATATTGCATGATAGATACGTGCACTTTTCTTGTCTTGCTATTGTTTGAACGTATTGCATGATAGATAGGTGCCGAGGGGCCTTTGCCTCTTTAGGCATATTGCACTGGGAGACTATCTGAGCTTTTTTCATGATGGATCGCCCCACACCCACACACTTGCATGCCACACGAACTCCGTGGACTTTGATCCCTCTTTGAGGGTACGTTGGCCCTAGGATCATATCCTAGGTCAAGTCCACCTTTATTTTCTTCCTTTTTTTGTATTTATGTTTTTTTACTGAATTTGAAGGCCAAATAAATTAAATATTAATTTTTAGGGTAATCATCTTTGGACGGGGGAAGAGGGGTGCCTAACACCTTCCCCTCATCTCAAGCAGACTCCCGAATCCAAATATTTTAAAACCTATTTTTTTTTCAAGTTTTCAAACCTATTTCTTTTTTCCAAGTTTCATGGAAAACTTGGTGGCGACTCCGTCGAGCTCGCGGTCATCACACAATCTTAAAAAATTTCTTTCACTAGATGGTGTCCAAGTAATGTTAACCGTATGTGGCCAACATTACCCCCAAATATTTGTGCATCTTGGATTAATCTCATTTGTATATAGATTTATGATTGTTTCTTGAAATTGATGTATGGACACCACTTGAGTGGTTTATGTCTTGATTGTGTATACGACTCTTATGAAAGGTGTGTATGTGTAAATTTGATTGGTACATGGACCTTGGCTAGTTACTGAGAAATGTTGTGTTGCTAATTAATAAATGATAATGTAACTGCTTAAGTGTGGCACTCCCGTCCCTTTCGTGGTGATACCCTTCTACCATGTTTAGGGTGGGTTTGTCCCTCACTGAGTCTTTTGACTCACCCCTCGTGGTTTATATTTTTCAGACACAGGTGCTGGACAGGCTTCCACGTCGGCTCAGTAAGGCAGCTATATAGACCCCGCACTTTGTTCGTGTGGGTGCCATATTTTCATATTATTTGTATTTTTTAACTCTATTGAACTCCTAGAAGTCAACTCCATTAGCGTAGGGGCATGTTTTGTATTTTGGATTATTGATTGTAAACCTACAAACTTTTAGTATTTTGTTATGGATTTATGTATTTATGCAAAGTAGATTTTTGCCATGGTATTATGGAATATATGAACTGCACAGGTTATAGGTTATGTTTCATGATGAGGTTTACGTACTGGGGGTCCCTCCCGTAGTCCGTGCCAGTCACATGCCCTCGTGTAAGGGTTGTGACAAAGATGGTATCGGAGTCTGGTTTCCTTAGGTCTAATAGAGCTAATGGTGTTGCCAGGTGTCATTCTAACCATCATTATGAATCCCGGGTATAACAATGGATTAAGCGGGCACTTGTGGGAGCACCTAGAATGTGTCTTTAAATTTCCATGAAGCTTTACTTTCAGTCTGTAAGTTGCATGTGAATTTTTATGTGAGTCTCAATCCTTGTGCAGCACAGGGATGCCGCCAAGAACAAGAGCGGCTAATCGGAATAGGAGAAGCCCAAACTTTCTGATGGGGCATCTGCACAAGTGTGCAGGCCACCAGTTTGGGATCATAGGCATGGCCGTGCGCGCGGTCGCAGTAGGATCACTGAGGGAAGGCGATGAAGGCGTGAGGTACCCAAATGCAAACTAAATGTTGGTAGAACTAAGACCGCTAGGATAGCTAGATCTTAGTTTCTAGTTTTAGTCCTGGGTAAAGGGTTGATTGGATTGCTAATTGTGGCCGGCCAGTTGGTTGATTCTAAGAAAAACCTAATACCTAAAAATACAATATTAGGTGACCGTATCTCTTAATTGATGCTTGTTTTCTTTACTCAGCATATGTACTGAGCCTGATCAACTCAGTAATATAATGTACCGTAAAGAGGACTTAGTATGCAATAAGGGAAGTTAAGGTTGGGTACATGATGTTACCCACACGAGAATAAGAGAGAAACTTGATAAGATAATTTGAAGGGGAAGTTGGGTATAGCTGCCTACTTAAGAGTGAAAAGTTGAAGGAGAAACCTAGTCAAGAGAGGGCACTATCATGGGAAGTGCCATACCAATTACTTAAGCATAAGGAATAAGGATGTTATAAAATAAATTATATTGTGTGATGATTGGAGTGGAAACATTCAGTATATGAATGGCAATCCTTCAATCTTATTGTTGCTTAATTGTTTTATGGACCATTCCTCGATTCTTGTTTACTTAAGAAATTGATTAGTGACATTTAAGACTCTTAGAAGCTTATATGTGACGTTGACTTGCTGATTGGGTGATAAAATTGTTATTTCTTTCAAGAGAAAGGAATATGATTGGTTTTTTATAAACAATTGTATTTTGATTGAGAGTAGGTGTATTTTCAAGAGATTGGGCTCTCCATGTGAGGACACGCAATATTTGGAATTTTTCTGAGGAAATCTCCAAGAGGTCGTGAATGCTACTTTGATTAGCAGAGAAGCTAATGGTGGCAAGGTGAGGGGATTGTTATATAAAACCTTGACTAGTCAATGAGACTAAGGTTCTCTATGAATATGGCGTGAAATCCTAGAAATAACGAGGTTGTACTGGAATTCTCTTACGAATGGATTCTTAAATAGAATTGATCAACTGAATGCTTGGATTGATTTATGATTTCATACGTTCTGTATCAAAATTTGAGGACTACACTCTCCTTCAGTCATCATAGGTTCCTTCAATTCTTCTAGGACTTAATTGGTTGGGGATATGATTGAGTCCTTTATGTGTGATGTTTTCGGTTCTTGAAGGTGCTGAGTGTGAAACTTTAGCTACTTGATTCCACTCCCATGATGTTTTATAATGGACTAATTGCTGTCATTCAGTTTGGCTTGTTATTAACAAATGACCCAGAATTTATGTGTATAGATTCCTAGTGAGGTCTCTAGTTAATTGGCAATTTGGAAACCCCTTGCTATATTTTATGTCTTGTGAAAATTTTGAGATTTCTTCTATCTGTCTATCAATGAAAATAGTGCTATGATTGTAAAATGGATTATGATCTTAGCAGAATTTGGAGGACATACTCTTGTTGCCAAAACATATTAAGAATCAAGAAGTAAGAACTGTGAACCTAGTGCTTGTTGATAATGTATCATTGGATCTTCTTTATCAGCGTTTCCATTCCATGATTTCTTTTTAATCACTAAATTTGCCTGTGGGGACTATGACCTTAGTGCTATAATGACTATGTTGTAACTAGTATGTATGAACTTAATGCATGTGAAAAAAATACTCTTGGTAACGTTACATACACTTTCTCCTTGGAGTGTCTAACGATTCCTTAGAAAATTTACTTAACTGAATTTATGTGCCACCTTCCTGATTTTGTTTTCCTGAATTACTTATGAAAACATTTAACTTTATGGAATGAAGTTTGGCTTGCATTTGTGATCTTTGGTGAAACATTTCATGCATATAGCATTCGAAGTCATTCTTTTGCACTAATTTGATTAATAATGCTTGTGAACCATTCTTTTGGATTTTGAGTGAAGTCAGCCTTTTGTTGTTAATAATTTTCGTGGTTCTGTAAATTTTTATTGTAAAGGCTGGAGTAGTGCATGCTGAAAATCTGCTATTATTACTCAAAGCCCATAGAAATTTGCTAGTATACTGAGAAGTACTCTTTTGATGACCACTGCAGAATTGTTCTAAAAACTCTATCGTGATTGTTTTATTGTACCAAAATTGTTTTGCAGTTATCATTGGATTGAAATGTTGGAATTTATAGTTGAAACTTGCATGTAGTGTATGTGATTTTTGTTGGGAATATCTAAAGTTTGGACAGCAAAATAACATGTTAACCCTCACAAAATTGATGTAGAACCAAGAAGTACCGCACCAGCTTTAGGAAAGGATTTTGTTGTACCATTCAGCAGATTTTGTCTCATAGAGTGATAATAAAATATGGAGAATTTTTTTGGGAGAATAAAATGTTTTTTTCACTTGAGTAAAATTGTTGGTTGAGTGTTGAATTAGGATAATCTATTCTACTATAAATTAAGATCATTGGTAAGGAGTTAAAATAGTTTTGTATGTGATAAGATGTAATAACTACTGCTTGTGAAATGTTAGAGCTATTGTATGCACCTTCAGGAAGCTCCCTTAAGGGATCATTGAAAAAAAAAACCCTTGTGTAGCAGAAATTATGTTTGACTAAGTTCTTATTGAATCTTTGTGAATTGTTTAGAGTAATTTTCTACTATAAGACATAATGCCAAATCATAATGTATATGGGTTATTGGTTAGGCTTTGTTTGAATTCACAAAGATGTAAAGGGAACATGTAAATATGTTGGTGATCAATCCTCTGACCTTTGGTGTTTTCTAGGTAGAAAATTGTTGTTAGCATTATAGGTTTGTAGGTTGGAGTGAAAATGTGCTATAATCATTGAATCGAGAGATAGGATTGTAATTTCCTTTAGCATGTAACAAAGGAAAGTATATTTTAACTAATCCATTGGAGGATTATTGAGATCAATGGTCATAAGGTGAGAAATTTGGTGATATTGGGTTGTTTTATGTACAGACGTATTTCATAAATTGTTTAGTGTCATGATAAAGAATGATTTGAAAGTTATAAATGTACAAGATCATGGTGGAAATGCTGAAAAAATTGTTTAAGAAACTTCTGTCTTGGATGATTACTAATGTGGGTCCCTTAAAAATTGATGAATTGGAATGGTTTTCATTGAATGCTAAATTGGTGGTATAGTTACTAAAGAAGAATGGCATCAACTCAATTCATCTACTGTAATGATTCTTGGGTTTTTACTTAGAGTAATTTAGAAATTTCTGTGTAATCTCTTAATGTGTGTGAATATGTGTGATTCCACTGCATTTTTGTAGAGAAAAAAAACTGCAGAATTGTTCTGCCCTATAATTGTGTTATTCACTTTCTTTTTTGACTTAAAGGTTGCAAATTTTTTTATAGATCAGATTAACTTCAGATCTGGTGTGTATTTGAAAATGAAGTCTACATGAATTATGTGCTTTAGTGTTATTTTTACTGTGAACTGCCCCTGCTATATGCCACAGGGTTAGGGGAATGATAGTTTCATTAATTAAGGACATAGAGATATGATAAGCATAATGAATTGGAATATATTGTATGTGATGTCTAGAACAAAATCTTTTTGACTCTGTGTTATGTGTGGGTTGTTCAAAATCTTTTTATTGTTTCTGGTCGAAAGCTTATTAGAAAACGAATATTAATTTGCATGTACCACTGAGAGGAATTAAACACTATTTAATACTAATGAAATGTTTGAAACCAAAATGCTTGGAATTGATGTATGGCTATTGTATTTGATCATTTTGTGATTTGAACGTGATGGATCTATACTCGATATAAGAATGTAGTTATCTACTTAGCATGATAGGAATTTCTTGGCTTAGTTTCATAAGTTAGATTCTTACTTGGTTGGGGTACCATACTTTGGGGGTATAGGAGTCGTGCAATTAGTGAGTTTGAAATTAATTACTTCTAAAATACCGAAGTGTTGAGGTTGTTTAGCGATTAAGTACTAAAACAATTCAAGGTGACCGAATAAAAAACCAAATATAATGATACAAGCACAAGACCTTGGGAGAACCATATCCCAAAAGCTAGCTGTTAGAGTTGGAGAGCCCAAGGCCATATAAGGCATTTCCTTGATTATAGCCTCCCTGACGTGGGACTTGTATCATTACCACGCCTTTCGAAAGCTAGCGTCCTGATGGCTGCACAATGCTACACTTCACTTGGTGGTGCTTCACTCGATCACGGTCGGCCCCTCCACCGGTCAGAACCCTCCGCAGGTAGCAATTTCCAGTCAACCAGCTCTCAATGAAAGCACCAATTGATATGAGCACAAGACCTTGGGAGAACCACACTGCAAAAGCTAGCCATTAGAGTTAGAAAGCCCAAGGCCTTATAAGGCATTTCCTTGATTATACCCTCCCCGATGTAGGACTTGTATCAATACCACCCCGATCGACAGATTTTTAGAAGGCAATTTTGGAGAAATAGAAGAACGATAAGAAGAAGAAGAAGAAGAAGAAGAAGAAGAAGAAGAAGAAGAAGAAGAAGAAGGACTAGAATTGACAGAAGAAGTGAGTGATTTGTAAGGAAAGAATGTTTCATAAAACTGAACCTCCCTAGAAATGTAAAGATGACCACAAGGAGCAAGACATTTATAGCCTTTGTATGTTTGACTATAACCAAGAAAATTACAATTTTGAGTTGTAAACTCAAGTTTATGATGGTTATAAGGACGAAGAAGAGAATAGCAACAACAACCAAAAACTCTAAGAGCATAATAATCAGGTTGTGAGTTAAACAGCTTAGCAAAGGGACAAGTACCTGACAGAGTTTTGCATGGCAACCTATTGATGATATATGTAGTAGTAAGAAAGGGATCTTCCCAAAAAGATTAGGGCAAGAAAGCACGAGCAAGCATTGAAAGACCAAGTTCAATAATGTGACGATGTTTCCTTTCAACACTCCCATTTTGTTGATGGGCATAAGGACAAGAGACTCTATGATTAATACCATGTTGTTGGAGAAAGGATGTGAAGGAACAAAATTCACCACCCCAATAAGACTGAATAGACTTGATGGAATGACCAAGCTAATGCTCAACAATTTTCTTAAACAAAACAAAAGCATAAAAGGCTTGACTCTTTTGTTTAAGAGGATAAATCCAAGAATACCTAGAAAAAGGCATTGTAACTCTATAATATTCCCTCCTATGGACACGTGGCACTGGTCTTCTAGAAGGTTAACCGGACCACGGATCAGTGACATGTGGCACCGCTCGATCGCCTCATACGTGGCTTTAATCCACACTTCCCCGCATACTCTTCCGCAATAGAGGTGTGGGGAACCTCCAGGATCGTGGGTCGAGCACCATGCCTAAGAATGTGGGTTGACCACGTTCTCCTTTACCTCGAGTATAAATATCGCTCACCTAGGGGATTTAAGCATAACGGAATCATCATCACCCGAAGTCTAACTAACAGATATCTGAGCATACTCACTCTCTCTCAAGATACACTTATCCTCTAGCTCTAAGCATCATCCAGAGACTTTTGTTCTCTCATTCCTCGATAGGAAATTTGCAATAGGTGGCTCTCTTGCCCAGAGCAGCACACACATCCTAGCCGCACACGGTCACTACAGGTAACACTCTTGCCTAACGGCTCCTATGGACGTTCTCTCTTTGAACTACATGGACTTTGATCCCTTAGCAAGGGTACGTAGGCACCTAGGTTATCACCTAAGGACAAGTCCCCCAAGGTTACGACCCCTTGCAGTCCTTATTTGCAATTATGAATTGTCTGAACAAAAAATGATAGTTACATTGGCGCCCACCGCGGTCTTTCTCAGACCACAATGCCTTGTGCATTTTTTCGCTGAACGGAAATCCTTTTTCGGGGGAGTAGGAGTATACACCTATCTCAGAAACCCATTTTTTGTTAAAATCTCTTAATAGGTAGTACTCTTATGGCCAACACCAGTAGAACCCTTAAGTCGTCACACGACCAACAGAACGTTGCTAGCAACGACCAAAACAAACGACAACGGAGGGCACAACTCGTAGCCTTTGGAGAAGTAGATGACACAACGGAAATCGATGAACCAATATCCATCATAACCATCATTGCAAGATATAAGGTCAAAAGGGTGTTGATAGACCCCAGATCAGCCGCTGACGTGTTATTCACGAAAATGTTGAAAAAAAGCATAAATACGAGGGTCAGCTGGTGCAAGACGCAGAAACCCTTATTGACTTCTCAGGTCGAGCTATTGAGACCTACGGAACCTTCACAACCTGGCTCACCCTGGGAGTCCCCCTAAGGGTCGCTCGCACAAAAGTTAAGTTCACAATATCAACAGCTTCATCAGCATACAATGCAATCTTGTGTCACCCGACCCTCAACAAACTGAAGGTAGTCGTGTCCACCGCCCATCTGACAATAAAATTCCACACACTTGGAAGAATCGGAGAAATATGAGCGGATAAGGACGAAGCCTGCATGTGCTACCTAGCAGATCTCTCCAAGAGAGACAAATCTGAAGCCCACGCTCATGACAAAAATAGCGCCCAGAGGTGGTGGACTTGCGAGATGAAATACCAGGAGCTCACCCAGGGCCCACCGAAGATCTTCTCAATGTTTGCATAGAAAAAGAGGATAGCAGAGAGATTCAGGTAGGAGCCTTCTTGGATCAAGCGACCAAAGAACAATTTCAAAACCTACTCACTGAGTACAGTATCCTGAGTGGCTCTCTAATGTGGTCATGGTAAAAAAGGCCAACGAAAAATGGCGAATATGTGTTGACTTCACCAATCTAAATAAGGCCTGCCCTAAAGACTCATATCCACTTCTTAACATGGAAAAACTGGTAGATGGAACTGGGGGACATCGTCTTCTGAGTTTCTTAGATGCCTTCTCAGGTTACAACTAGATTCAGATGAACCTCCAAGACCAAGGGAAGACCTCCTTCATCACTGACAGAGGAGTTTTCTGTTATAAAGTCATGCCGTTCGGACTAAAAAACGTGGGTGCAACCTACCAGAGAATGATGGACATAGTCTTTAAAGAACAGATTGGGCAGAACATTGAAGTCTGCATCGATGTCATGGTAGTAAAATCCTTGGAAGTCGAGCAACACCTTCAACACTTGGAGGAAATTTTCCTAGTCCTGAGGAAACATCAGATGAAGCTGAACACAACAAAGTGCACCTTTAGAGTTTCAGCAGGGAAGTTCTTAGGCTTCATGATCACACAAAGAGGAATCGAGGCCAACCCAGAAAAATGTGCAACCGTCCTGAACATGGAACCTCCTCATTTGATAAAGGATGTACAAAGACTCAACAAATTCTTATAAAAAATGGCTGATCGATGCCTCCTTTTCTACAAAATGCTGAAAGCAGCATCGACGTTCCAGTGGACGGAGCAATGTGAAAAGTCCTTCCAAGACCTCAAAACATACTTGGCTAGGCCCCCGATACTGGAAAAAACCAAGAAAGGGGAAACCCTGGTGTTGTACTTAGCCACCACTGACCATGCCGTAAGCTCTGCCCTGATAAAGGAAGAAGGAGGAGAACAATACCCAGTGTATTATACGAGCCATGCCCTGCAAGGAGCCCAACTATGGTACCAGCGAGTGGAAAAACTAGTGCTTGCCCTTATTCCCTCAGCACAGAGACTCTGACCGTATTTTCAACAATGCACAATCATGGTTGGAACCGACCATCCCTTGCGACAAATATTGCAGAAGCCAGACTTAGCAAGAAGAATGGCAAACTAGGCCGTAGAACTCTCCGAGTTGGACATCAAATAAGAGCCAAAGCGGGCAATCAAAGCCCAAGCCCTAGCAGATTTCATTGCCGATATGACTTCGTCAGATGCCAGAAGAGGGACGCCCCGGTAGAAAAAATAAAGACTGACGCGATGTGCGAGCCACAACCAGAAAAATTTCCATGGCTAGTCTCTGTAGATAGCTCCTTGACCGGGAAATCCACGAGCGCCGGAATCATAGCTGAAAGCCCCGATGGAATTAAGGTGGAATAAGCCCTGCGCTTCATGTTCCCAGCCTCAAATAATCAAGCTGAATATGAAGCACTCATAGCTAGACTGACGCTAGCTCATGACCTAGGAACCTCAAAGGTCAAGCTATTCAGCGACTCACAACTAGTGGTTGGACAACTTAACAGGGAATTCGAGGCAAAAGACGCTACCATCTCCAAATATGTGGAGCACGCCAAATAAGAGATCAACAGGTTCGAATATGTCTTGATCACAAGGATACCGCGAAGCCAAAACACCCAAGTTGACACCCTCTCCAAACTAGCCACCACACCAAGTCAATCAGGCCTCAAAATGGTCTTGCGAATGACGTTGCAAGCACCCAGCATAGCCCAAACATGCTACCAATAGCAATCGACACCTCCTGGATGGCTCCTATAAAGGCGTATGTAACAGAGGGCACGCTACTGAAAGAAAGGGAACTAGCCAGGAAGATAAGGAGGCAGGCAGCTCGATATTTCATCTGGGGGGAAGATATGTACAGAAAAGGGTTCTCATCCCCACATCTCAGGTGTCTTCCATTTGAAGATGCTAACTACGTCCTCCAGGAAATCCACGAAGGCATATGCGGAGCCCATCAATCTGTGGATGCCCTCTGCAAACAAGCACTTTGCTCGCATTTCTATTGGCCCACAATGAGGGTAGACTCTGAGAAATTAGTCACGAATTGTGACTAGTGCCAACGGTAGGCCAGCTTCATACACCAGCCACCCGGAGAGCTGAAACCCATCAAGTCCCCCTCGCTGTCCAATACTTGGGGGATGGATATACTCGGGCCCCTTCCACAAAGCACACTACAAAGGAAGTTCCTCATAGTGGCAGTCAACTATTTCACGAAATGGATCGAAGCTGAACCTCTTGCCACTATTGGATCCCAAAATGTCCAAAACCTCCTCTGGCAAAATATCATATCTAGATTCGGCCCTCCCCATATATTGATCACGGACAACGGTCGCCAATTTATCAGCGAAAAGTTCAATGACTTTTGCATAGAATGGCACATTGACCATCGACGACCTCAGTCGAATACCCGGCAACCAATGGTCAAATCGAGTGGGAGAATAGGATCATACTTAAGTGCTACAAAAATGCTTGGAAGAAGCAAAGGAAGATTTGGTGGACGAACTCCCCTCAATCCTATGGTCCTACTGGACAACTACTTATTCAGTGACCAGGGAAACGACATCGCTCTTACCTACGGACAAGAAGCTATAATCCCAGCCGATATCGGGGTACCGTCAGACTGAGTATTAAATTATTTTGACGCAAACCCAGGAAACTTACTCGTCAGTCTAGATGCAGTCGAAGAACGCTGGGAGGCGGCGGCACTCAAAGCTAATGCATACAAACAACTTCTCGCCCGAAAGTATAACCAAATGATATACCCTCGCAAATTCGAAAAAGGAAACTGAGTACTGTGAACGACGATTAACAACAGGTGAGATCACCTCCATGGAAGCTCGCACCAAACTGGGAAGGCCCATATAGAGTTATCGGGATCGCCTCTCACGGTGCTTACAAATTAGCCCACTTGTCGGGCGAGTATATACCAAATACTTGGAATGCTAGTAGTCTCAAAAAGTACTTCACTTTGTCTTAGCCTATTGACAAGTTTTGATTTCCTATATCAGGAAATGTTGTGTACTCGTTACGATTAATAAAAATATCGTACGCAATGCGAATGATCGACTCTCGTATTTGTCAAATTTCATACACAATTACAAAAAAAGGGGTGGACTCACCCGCCCCGTATATACAGAGACGAGGATTAACACCTTAGAGTAAAAAAATGTATTTACAAAAAGAGAGGTCTACCGCCTCCAAATACAAAAATCAAATTCAAGAGGCGCGTCTACCCAGAATAACATTCTGAGGCCTCGATCGCTCGTCGACCAAATCGCCTAATTCTAGGGTGGTCGCTGTCGTCGCCTAAGCATCCCTACGAGGATTTAGGGGAACAATATACTCTTCTATCTTCAATGGGGAATCAAGGTGATGGCGAGCACGTAATTCACCCCTAATCTTCTCCCACGAAGGGTGAAGTCTTGCCCTTATCTGCGGAGAAACTGAGATGCCCATCAAATCCTCCAACTGCGTGATGCCATTTTCCATCCCATAGTTGAAAAACTGTAAGAAATCCAAGTGATGATCCCTAGCGATCTTTGCATTCTTCTTTGCGAGCTTGGCCTCTAACTCCTTTACCCTATCGCTCAATCGAGTGTTCTTGTCGAGCAACTTCTCCACCACACCCTGCAAGCTTTTCGTCGTTAAGTCACTAGACAAAAACAAAGCAAAATACAAAATAAAAATGCCTACCCTCTCCATCTCTCGTTGATAAGCGAAGCCCGCCAGGCGACTAAGCAATAGCATGCCTTCCTTGGTCATATGCTATAATCCATAATCATCCCCATAGTCTGCTGGATAATTTTGTCGGGCCAATATGACCCGCTCAGCTTTAAAAGGTATCAATTTCCCTTTGAAAGAGACGCGCTCACCCAGAAACTTGACGGGCATCTCTTAGGGGGGTGTGGGAGTATAAGGTATTTTTTGACGACCAGTGCGACTTAGATTGTTGCCATCACCAATCTGTCTCTCAGCATCTGCATCAGTATTCTGGAAAGCCTCAACCCAAGCTCACCCTCGTTTCCTCTGATGCTCGCTTGACGGAGCCTTTAATCTCCCCTAAATACTGCTCAGGGTTAGCCCTAGAACAAAAAAGTTAGTTAGAAGAGGCAAAAGTATAATATGGTTGCCAAAGAAAAAGACTTACCATAAGTCATGCCTGCGACCTTTGATCCCCTCAGGCTCCCAAAAACACTGTCCTCGTAATCCTCCCGATCGAACGACACTCAGAGGGATGGATTTGACCACTTAAGGGGGAAACAAGGACACAAATGCTCTGGGCGTATCCAAGGCGGGCACACACCTTTCTTGGGAACAACTTTGAAGAAATATGATCTCCATTCGTGATTGTTGTTCGGCAGATCGGTAATAGTAAACTCCTTGGCATACGCTTGACAGCAAACCAAAATGCGTACCTCACGAACGACGTATAGGGAAAGGAAGACGTTGGGAAAAGCTTCAAAACTGTTTGACAGACACACCTTCTCAAAAACACTGAGTTGGAACCAAGCATTGGTCGTCAGTTAGGCAGGGCAGACGTTCAGAAGATTGAGCAAAGCCTCTACAAAACAAGAAAAGGGCGGAACAATGGAGGCATTATAGAGAACGTAGAGAGGAAGAATGAAACTCAAACCATCACTCTAGGACCCAGCAACACCAACGACTTCTTGCCCATCTCAAGGTCTGGAATGCCATCAAGAGACCCAGGCTTAGGATCAGCCGTATACCACACCTCCGAAACCAAAGAAGGAGCCGCGACCGACACAGGGTCCTCACCCTCTCTAGCTAGAACCCCTCGAAGGTCCACAGAGTCTCACAACATGGTGAGAGCCTCGACCCTCTTCTTAATATTGTCCATAGCAATGGTAAGGAGAGTTTGTCCAAAATTTGGCTCCACTACTTGAGGCTAGGGGGCAGTTGTGCTAGAAGAAGCCATTTGGAGTGACAGGAAAGAATGAATGAAAGAAAAGAGTTTCCAAGACAAAGTGGAGAAGTCGATGGAACTGGGGAAAATGAGAACGACGCTTCGAATAAAAAGTGCACTGCGCCGAGCCAAGAGGCACGAAGATTGAAAGGCCAAGGAACGCGAAGGAAAAATTCCATAAAGCCCCTGCACTTTCAAATCCCTTCGATACCCTCCAAGGACATCCGAAAATTAATGACGACGTCTTCTCGAAAAGACGCGAGCACAACTATAGAGATAGCTCGAGAAACTTACTAAGAAAGTCAACCGAATAACCGTCCAGATCCAGACGCGTGGCATCCTAGGCTAACCACTCCTTTGAAGTAATCTCTAGAGAAACTCAAGTTCTCTCGAATGCACGTTCGACCACCTCGATTCCCATGATTAGCGGTCGATCTCGCTCTACAAATAACTTATGGCGGGTGACCTTGCTCCCAATACTCTGCAAGAAAACAACTTAAGTCTAAGGGCGCCCAGCACCCATAGACTCGGGGGACTTATGTAACTCCATAATATTCCCTCCTATGGACACGTGGAACTGGCCTTCTAGAAGGTCAACTGGACCACGGATCAGTGACATGTGGCACCGCTTAATGGCCTCATACGTGGCTTTCATCCATGCTTCCTCGCAAACTCTCCCGCAATAGAGACGTGGGGGAACTTCCAGGATCGTGGAACGAGCACCATGCACAAGAATGTGGGTCAATCACGTTCTCCTTTACCTCGAGTATAAATATCCCTCACCTGGGGGACTTAAGCAGAACAGAATCATGATCACCTAAAGTCTAACTAACAGATATCAGAGTATATGTACTTTCTCTCAAGATACACTTACCCTCTAGCTCTAAGCATCATCTAGAGACTCTTGTTCTCTCATTCCTCGATATGAAACCTCCAACAGGTGGCTTGCTCCCCCGGAGCAGCACACACGTCTTAGCCGCACACGACCACTACAGGTAACACTTATGCCTAACGGCTTCTATGGACATTCCCTCTTCGAACTACGTGGACTTTGATCCCTCAGCAAGGGTTAGGTCATCACCTAAGGATAAGTCCCCCAAGGTTACGACCCTTTACAATTCTTATTTGCAATAATGAATTGTGTGAACCAAAAATGACAGTTACAGGCATCAACAAAGACAATGTAATACAACAGCTCAAGAGGTTTATGATAAACATTAGAAGAAAGTGGTGAAGGAAGTTTATGATGTTTACCATAACAACAAGCTTGACAAAAATCGAATGACTTCTTATTAGAAATGGAAACATCACATTGCTCGCGTACATCATGCACTACTAACTTGTTAGCATGACCTAATTTGGCATGCCAAATGAAAAAGGAATTTGACAACAAATCACTACTAGAAACATAAGAAGGACATACATGAGTAGTAGGTACATTATTAGAAACAGAAACAAGTGCACTACTAACGACAGACTCAGTATTAGAAACAGAGACATGTACTTGAGGAGAAGCAGATGAAGTTGACTGTGGAGAGGAAGTGAGATGCTTGAGCTGGAAATCATCAAATGAGTAAGGGCCATTTGGTTTAAAGTAACCTTTAAGAAGGATGGTTTTTGTAGCCTGACATTTCACAAAACAATGGTTAGAATGAAATTAAAAAAAACACCATTGTCCTTAGCAAACTTAGATACACTAACCAATTTTTTGGTGACAGAAGGAATATGAAGCAGATTATTAAGTTTTAAGGCTATATTAGGTTTAAAAGAAGAAGTAACAATTGATTTCCCAACATTAGAAATTACTAAACCATTACCATTGCCCATATGTAGCTGTTCTGGACCATTATACTCTGTGCCTTGCATCATATTATTATAATATGTAGTAACATGGTTAGTAACACCATAATCGAGAAACCAAGCTGCATCATATAATCTTTCAAGAGTAGCAAGCATAGCAGTCATAGAACCAGATGATTTCTGTTTGAAATTATGATGATATTGCTCAGTAGTCATTTGATAGCTTGAATCAAAACGATTATAACAGTACGATGCAATATGTACAGTTCTACCACATACTTGACACATAACAAAAGGTCTATTGCCATTAGATCTACCACCTCTGCCACCTCTATTATTGTTATTAAAACTATTATTGTTACTATTGTACTGTCTTCCACCAAAATTTGAATTATTATTTTGTTTAGAAGAAGAATTGGACTTATCTTTTGAATCAAGGCTTGCTACATTTGCAGAAGGCACAGGTGTAGAGCTGATCACCTTCGAGCTCTTGTCTAAACGAATTTCTTGACCTAAGAGATACGCTTCTAGCTCCCAAATAGATACAGGCTCAGACTTCAGATTGATAGAGGTGACAAAAGACTCATATTCTTTAAGCAATCCTTCAAGAATGCAATGCATTTTCTCATGTTCAGAAACTTCATTTCCAATGGCAGCTAAGTCATATGTGATTGCCTTAATTCAAAGCAGAAATTCTCTCATAGTCTTCTCACCTTTCTTCATGCTTCAAAGTTTAGATCTAAGCTGATGATCTCTGGTTTGGTGTTAGTACCAAAAATCATAGTGATCCGACTCCAGATCTCATATGAATGATCACAATCCATCACTCATGTACACATTAATCAGTCATAGTTGAGTGTAACCAAGAAAGTAGAAGACTTTCCTATTTTTGCCACTCAACAAACTCATCACAGACCTTGCCAACAGCTCAATCTTTTACTATAGCATACCGATCTGGAACACAGGCTTTACCAAAAATGAACTTATGTAAGCCATGACCTTGAATCGCATGCATGACTTGACGACGCCAAAGTAGATAGTTCGGATCATCAAGCTTAATAGTGATGTGATGATTGAACAAAACAATAGAACTTTTAGCAGTAACAGGAGTTGATGTAACTCCAAAAGGAGTACTAGGAGATGAAGATGAAGTCTCCATTAGCAAAAGCTTCGAATTTTTTTCAGATCTAGATATAGTCCTAGCACTCTGATACCATATTAGAGAAAGTGAGAGAAGAGAGAAAGCGTGAAAAAGAAGAATTAGGAGAAAGAATTTTCTATTAACACACTGTACAAAGTACAACTGAGGTGTCTACATATATACTGTACACATTGATAGCTTAGCTGACAACCACTCTAACTACTAGACCTAACTACTCTAACAAACATCTTTCTAGAAGATACTTCTGATCGATCATTTTTCCGCAACTTCGAATTGCTTCGAACTGAGGTTTCAACCGATCATCACGGTTGTGATCAAATAAAAACCTCAAGCAGCACAGGGTGTAACCCAAGGGTCGAATCTCTCGCGGAATCTTCGTATGAACCTGCAATTGATTAGTATCTCAAGCCAGTAAGTATTTGCAGAATGAGTAGGGAGTAGATAAATGTCAAATATTATAAAATAGGATCCCAAGAAGAATAGAGCTCAGCAATCATAGCCAATCAGAATATATTCAGGTATGATTAATTCATTCGAAATTTATCCTATTCATGAAAGTCATGTATTATGAAAGCCTATCTAAATATTCATGTTATCCTCGACCGAGAACATCAATAACATGCATCAAGCGATTCCATGATATTATTAAACACACTAATTCTCGACCGGGTCAATCAATTTAATCTAATATTATTGCAATAAGAGATATAAGCAATCAAGAACCCAAAGAATTGAATTGTATTGAATTCTAGAAGCTAGAAAACCTAAGTACCCTTTCATATAAATCTAGTCTTTACTAATTCGTTATGAGGAATCGAGCATATTGATACACGTTCGTTCATGGTTGAATGTAGCAAGATAATGATATACGAAATGTAGTAAATACAATCGTAAAGTCGGAGAGGATAAATACAAAAAGCATAATGAAATTAATAAACCCTAATGAAGATTCATCAGTTCATGCCTACGCTAGTTCTTCTTGGAAACCCAAGAAGAACTTAGCCGTTCATATGTTCTCTACACTATAATCTATATGTGGAATCTCTAAATCTCCGAATGCCTTTGTCACCTTGTGAGACATCTATTTATATTGCTCCCAGTCGGGACCTCCAATCTAAGTAGGAATAGGATGGATATAAGAATTAATTGGCATGTGATTTAATATTTAAAGTCAAACCAATTTGAAAGCATCTTCAACTCCTTTGATGACTGGGATCATCATTAAATTCGCTCATTAAGGTTGCTGCCATGTCATTGCCTTCTCCACGCTGCACACTCGCTGTGGCGAGCTATTTTGCTTGCCATGGCGAGTGCTCCACTTCTTTCTCTTTTTGTTCTTCTTTTTGGCCTTGCTACTAGTTCTTGCTTTGGTTCTGGCTCTTGTACTGGGAGTATGTCTTCCCATTGATCCCTGTTAAGCTTGTAGCACTCAACAAACATCAAATGCACCTATCCAATATTCCACGGATTTTGCGGATAATCAAGAATATCAATAAATAGTGCATTTTATGGGTATTTTATCACATTTTTGGCTCTACTCCTCATGTCAAATTATTAAACCTTTTTGGTGCAAAATCATATGTACTGGGAGTATGTCTTCCCATTGATCCCTGTTAAGCTTGTAGCACTCAACAAACATCAAATGCACCTATCCAATATTCCACGGATTTTGCGGATAATCAAGAATATCAATAAATAGTGCATTTTATGGGTATTTTATCACATTTTTGGCTCTACTCCTCATGTCAAATTATTAAACCTTTTTGGTGCAAAATCATATGTTTTTATCTATAATTTATGCTATTTAACATGCTAAGTTCTTCTTGGGTTTCCAAGATGAACTGGTGTAGGCATGTGCCGATGGTTTCACATTAAGGTTTAGATAATTTCGTCTATGTATTCATGCTTTTCGATTTTTATAATTACGTTTGCTTTGATTCATGTATTTTAATATTCCACTATATTCACCGTGTTAGAGCATGTACAAAGTTGCTCAGTGCTTCATTACAAATTAGCTGGTATTGATTATATGAAAGAGCACTAGAAATTCCAAGTTCTTGGAATTCAATATAATTACAGCTATCGAGTTCTTAATTTATCTGCATATCTAAATTGTGATGTTATTCATTTAATTATCTGTTCCTGGTTAGGACATTGTTTCTCTAATAATATCATAAAATCTTGTGCTGCATGTTATCGATGTACCCATTCGAGAATAACATAATTACATTGATAGGCCTTCATAATGCATGATTATCTTGAATAGGATAAATCTTAGAATGAATTAGTTAAACCTGAAGATATTTTGATTGGCTATGATTGTTGAACCCATATCTTCTTGGGACTTGTTTAATTACATATTATTTACATTCTACAACACCCAATTGTTCCTGTTTCATTCTGCGAGTACCTATTTGTTCTAGATTATTAACCAATTGCAGGATCAATCCGATGATTCTGCGAGAGATTCAACCCTTGGGTTACGCCCTATGCTACTCCGAGGTTTTCATTTGATCACAACAGTGACGATCGATAGAAACCTCGACTCGAAGAAACTCGAAGAGTTTTGGACAATGATCAAATTGGCGCCGTTGCCGAGGAGTCATCGGTTAATCTTGAGGTTGGTCATCCACGTCTTCGACGAAAGGTATTCATTTTTATTTTCTTGAAAAAATTTGCATTTTTCTTTTTTTTATCTTTATGTCTTCTTCTTTCCATTTTCTTTCTGTTTCTTGTCAATTAGCTGGGCTGCTCACCGCCTAGCAGTCGCCATTGCGAGCCCTAGACAAACTTTAGCCCTTTGCCATAGACCTGCTGCAGAGAGCCCCCAAGCACAAGAAGCACTCGCCACGGCGAGTCTACTTGCTTCTTCTGGGCTGCTCACCATCACTACTCACCATCATCGCTCGTCACAACGAGTGAAGCTGTGAGATTCTATACCCCACCTCGTTCTTACGGTTTATGAACAGAAGCTCTAAAGGAAACTTGTTTCCTGCAGGCTCGGAGATCAAAAGGACCTTAAAAAAACTTAGGAGGGAGAAAAGAAGGGAGAAAATCCCACCATAATCATGGCTGATCACGAAGATAGAATTGTAGATGAAAGGGTCACCTTTAGAGACCTAAATAAAGCTGACTCCTCTTATGGTATATCTCAAAACCTGGTCCCAATTTCTTAGAATGACTTTGAACTAAAGGGACCATTGCTGAACTCCCTGCCAAAATTTTAGGGATTGGCAGGCTCCCTATGTACACTTAAAGATTCTGCACATGCACTGCACTAAACTAAAACCCATAGGAACTAAAGTCGAGGATGTCATGTAGAAAGTGTTCCGATGATTAGAAGCCCTAATCATCATCTCCCTTTAACTCAACTAGTGAATAGTTTCATAGATGGTTTAAATCCTGGGGACTCTGACATGTTAGTGGCTGCAGCCAATTGTGCATTAGAAGATGTTACCCCTTTTGAGGCATGGGATCTAATCAAAAGATGTGCACTCACTAAAAAGAGACGATCTCCTAGGGATGTCCACTTAGTAGAAGAAACAGGGCAAGGAAAAGACCCTTCACTGACTAGAATCACTAGGGATGTAGCTGCATTGACCAAAGCAGCCAAGGCCTTATAGCCCCCATAGCAACAAATAGAGCAACTGACTCTTGTAACTGTAAGCTGCAATGTGTGTGATTCCATGATGCACACTACTGACGACTGCCCACATAAAGTGGAAGAGGTCAATGCTATGTATCAACAAAGACCTAGGATGTATCATATGCGAGGTCCATTCTCAAACACAAACAACCCCAGATGACAAGACCATCCAAATTTTAGGTGGAGAGAGCCTGGGTAGATAAATAAGAGAAATAGGGTTGGTAACTTCGAATGGGATCCTCCCAACCAACAAGTAAAACCCAATCCCACCACCCTTAGGACTATTGAACAAGGGAACTTTGGTTCGGAAATTAGAGAGCTCAGACAAATAGTAGAAAAAGGATTTTTAGAAGTCTGAAAAAAAATTGTACATGGGCGTAATATAACCAATTCCCAATTGCAAGCTTTAGCCACCCAAGTGAACGCCAAAATCAATGACTTAGAATCCAAAGTGAATGAATCAAATACCAAGTATGACAACCTAGCTGACTTTGTCAAAGGGTTGTCTAACAATATGAGTGAACAACAAGCACAAATAAAAGGAACCATCCTCTTCAACACTGTGATAAACCCTAAAGCCGTGAACGACATCACCTTGCGAAATGGAAAAGACTATGAGGGAACAACAATGCCTAACTCTCAGGAGGAAGAAGATGAAGATAACTTTGAAGTTACATCCTTCCAATGATTAGAAAGCGAGAGCGGAAAGGAGAAGGAAAAACTAAAGAAGATGAAGAACCTTTGCCTCCAAGAAACGTATAAGGATGACGCTATCAAGAGGGGAACAGATAAACATGGTACCCCTGACCCAAAAGGTAAGGAGGTAAATATTGAAAACCTTGCCTTCCCTTGTTCCTATTTAATGCGTGAAAGAAAGACAACCAGCAATACTAAATAGAACGAGGAAATCCTCGAGCTTTTAGAAAAAGTAGAAGTGAATGTGCCGTTAATTGAACTAATTAGGAAGGTACCCAAGTATGCCAAGGTACTTAAAGAACTATGCACGAACAAAAGGCAATTCAATCTTAGTGTAAAAGTGCTAGTTAGCTCAAACATATCTGCACTTTTGAAACCTAGCATACCAAAAAAGTGCTAAGATCCAGGGTCCTTCACCATAACTTGCATGATTGGTAAAATACCTGTCAAACACGCATTGTTAGACATAGGAGCTGCAATCATCGTAATGCCAAAATCCATATATCTTACAATAGGCGTCAAAACCTTGCAATCAACGTTGGTTGTATTGTAACTTGCTGATAAGTCCCTTGTCCACCCTGAAGGATTCATAGAAGACCTATTAGTGCAGGTTATGGATCCCTGCTGACTTTTATGTCCTAGACATTGAGTCATCACCTCGTGACTCGACCTTGATTTTGGGACGTCCATTGTTAATGACTGCCAATACCACAATTAGCATGAAAGAGGGAACGATCTCTATGGAGGTTGGAGAAGATAAAATATATTTCAAACTTTATGAGGGAATGACACAACTGCCTAAGAATCTTGAAGTCAATATGATAAATAGCACAATTGGTACAACTAAAATTAATCCTGTTTCTGACCTTAAGACAATATAACTGCTGATTTGGCCTTTAAGGGCCCAACTAACATTTCAGGTAGCAGGATTCCGGAAATAAAAATAGTGGCACACCAACCATCCAGCCACTACAAGAGAAAACTGGAGCAATACCAGACCCACCAGACAAAGTGTGGGGGGTCCAACTGAAACAGGCTCAACGAAGAAAGGAGTAATCACTCCAACCGAGTTGATCGCCTAAATACTGGAGAAAAACAAGCTAAGGGAAGAGCTACTCATAAAATAACAAAACTCTTCCAAAGGAGGAGGGACGAAGCCTAGAACAAGGCTGCATCTCCAAAGATACCTCTTTGAGCTAGACAAGGAGTATTCTGAACCCCCTTGAGGGGCAAGGTAAGTATCTCTCTCCCCAATTACCTCTTATGTGGGTAAAATATTAACTACCAAATAAGTGTTGGGGGGGAATTTACCTTAAAATCTTGTTTTTATGAGTTTCGCATTATCGATTTTTGTTTATTTTCGTTTTCGTGTGAATATTTTAAAATTTCTTCTTGATCGAATTTTTTTTTTAATTTTGAATTTTATTTGTATTCTTAACCCTGCAAAACCATCTTTACTAGAAGTTACTCATGGTTCCCAAGCTTATTATAATAGATGGTTATTTTATTTTTGTCAGTTGAGTATGTTTTTGTCTGCTAAGTACCCCTTCTTCTCAAAACTTCTTGTTTCCGAAGTATTGAGGACAATGCTTGTTTTAAGGGTGGGGGGAATCACCCCGTGATTAGAAGTTTTAAGACTTTAGGGTCCTGCAAATTATTTTTGTTCCAGAAATTAAATCAGGGTGAAGTTTTAAAAAAATTTATATCTTAGGTAACGAACCTAGCATGTAGCATTTAGAATTTTTTTTCGAAATTTAACTGAAGATGCTTTTCTTAAAAGATATTTTTTGAAAATTAATGAATCCCACTTAGGCTTTTAGACGACTGGACTTAAAGAATTTAGGACTAGAGAATTCTTGATTTAGTAAGATTTTTAGCGCGTTAACCCAATTAGAAATTTCCTTATACCATGTAGGATATTCTTGTTTTCTTGAGCAAATTAACACATGCCTGAGAGAGTTGTAAGGATAATTGAAAGACCGATTTGTGTGACCTAACCCTATTGGAAGCATTGAGCCCAAACATTGATTTTCATGTTCATATCTATTGAGTGATTTAACGGCTTAACTTGTTTTTTTTTCTAGAACTTGCAGTGTGTCTTAATTGAGGCTGACCAGCACACAAGAACTTGGGAAGATTGAGGCATTTGTTCTATAAACCTATGCCTAAACATAAGCACAAACAAATTCATCTGTAGTCACCCTCTTTGAGCCTAAACATGTGAGTTCATGGGTAAGGAAGAATCCAAGGTATTGCCAATCAATTATTTAAATTCCATCCTCCCTTCATGTTTTGGTTTAGAGAATCTAATAAGTCCAAAAAGGACTTATGAAAAAAAAGAGATATATGCAAAGAAAAAAAAAAGTAAAGAAAAATCAAGAAAAGCATATAAATTAAAGATTCTCAAAGTTATTATAAAAGGTTGAAGGTTGGAATCACGCATATTTAAGGAAGTACAATGGAGAATTCCAAACTACCCTTGGATTTGCAATTTTGTGTCTTTAGATTAGGATAAAAGTATTTGGCTTCCATCAGCAATGTTACAAGCCTACAAAGACCTCTTGACTGGGGACTTGTGTGCAAACAGTGGAGATAGAGACCCTCTTCAAGCCTATGGTAAGAAATAGGTAAGTATGTTATGAGTGAAATCTTACCCCAATAATTATGGTGAGGCTGTGAGTGAATTGATAAATTGGTCCTAAATGATCTTGAAGAAATTCTCATGCATGATTAATTGGCCGAAGTGATCCTAAGATCAAAATTTACTTGAATACCTAAAGGGTAAATCTTTATTTCTGATTGGGAGCACTAACTCTTTTAGTTAGCTTGATCTTGAATTCTCTTGGTTTAGATCGTCTATGTCTAGGAGTACAAAGGTTTAAGTGTGGGGGATTTGATCGCACCCAAAATCAACCTAACTTTAGGGAGTAGAATAGAAGTTAAATAATATAAATATCCATGAAAATAAACTAATTAGGTTGAATATCTCAAGACAAGGAATATATTAGAAATATGATAAAATGCCCAATAAAAGACACCAATTCTTGATATTTTTTATTATCCGCAAAACAAGTTGAATATTGGATAGGTGTGTTTGATGTTTATTGATTGATGTAGGCTTAACATGGATCAATGGGAAGAAGACATTCCAAGTGTGAGACCAGAACCAGAGCTGGAACTAGTAGAAAGGCCACGGAAGGGATCAAGACAATAAAGAACGGAGCCATTTGCTGTAGCTAACCAAAACTGGGTCGCCGCAGCGAGTAATGGCCTATTCACCGTGGCGAGCACTATACCACTCGCCACAACGAGTGCATGCTGACGTGTGATGATGCAAGCAGCAACTTAATGAGCAATTTTAAGAAGGAGTCTAGTCATACAAAGAGTTGGAGAAGCATTCGAACTCATTTGGATTCAAAAGTTAAACTGCATACCAGTTATCCGCTATCTCCATCCTAATCCTATTCAAACTGGGACTCCCGGAGCACTATAAGTACACGCTTAATTAAGTTGATAAGATACTGGGAAGATTGACTCCATCAATTCTTAAAAGAGAGAGCTTGTGAGATCATGAGCGGTTAAGTTCTTCTTGGGTTTCCAAGAAGAACTAGTGTAGGCATGAGCCGATGGTTTCGCATTAGGGTTTAGATAATTTTGTCTATGTATTCATACTTTTGGATTTTTATAATTACGTTTGCTTCAATTCATGTATTTTAATATTATGCTATATTCACATTGTTAGAGAGTGTACAAAGTTGCTAAGTTCTTCATTACGAATTAGTCAGTATTGATTATATGAAAGAGCACTAGGAATTCCAAGTTCTTAGAATTCAATATAATTACATCTATCGAGTTCTTGATTTATCTGCATATCTAAATTGCAATGTTATTCGTTTAATTATCCGTTCCTAGTTAGGACACGGTTTCTCTGATAATATCATAAAATCTTGTGATGCATGTTATCGATGTACCAATTCGGGAATAACATAATTACATAGATAGGCCTTTGTAATGCAAGACTATCTTGAATAGGATAAATCTTAGAATGAATTAGTTAAACCTGAAGTTCTTTTGATTGGCTATGATTGTTTAGCCGATCTCTTCTTGGGACTTGTTTAATTACATGTTAGTTACATTCTATAACACCCAACTGTTGTAACGTCCTAGTTT
This sequence comes from Senna tora, assembly GCA_014851425.1. NCBI lineage: Eukaryota > Viridiplantae > Streptophyta > Magnoliopsida > Fabales > Fabaceae > Senna > Senna tora. Next base: position 14,139,959 of record CM026261.1, on the reverse strand, counting down.
CTTTCTTGATTTTAATTGCGGAATTAGGTTATTTACTTAACTTCTTAAAGTCCTAGTCCAATTTTTTTCTTTTTCATTTCATGCGGGATAAATAAAGTTAAGGGTTTCCCCAAGGATCGCTTACTCTCGGTTGGTTATTTAACCTAAGAAACTAGAAGTTACATGTTTGATACTCCCACGCACTCCCAAAATTCATACACAGATACAGACAGGTGAAACGAGGTACTAATCCTCCATACATATCCTAAGCAGTTCAAAGACTAGTCTACGGTATATAATTCATACATATATACATACAGACATAGGTGTCGTAGTCAGTGGCACGCAGGCCCAAAATAGTCAGTACTAGTGTCTATACTAGAGTGACATCAGGGTCACTACCAAAATAGGAGTCAGCTCCCTACAACCTGTCCATCACACCCTTTCTAAGTCCCCGGGGCATTCTCAACCGAAGGGAAAAAGAAAAGGATGTTGACTGCCTTCAGGATTTGGAAATAATCTAGAAGGGGAACCTCCAGGAGCTTTACCTCAATCTCCAGCAATAGTATGTACCTGGGCATCTGAACACACTAACGTAGTGAGATATAAAATCCCAGTAACGTAGATTACCAGTTTTATAAAAGACTAATTAGTGGTTCAACTGCATTTCTAAGAATACAGAAAAATACTTCCTTCCCAATCAACAAATAATTTAAACTTGGTACACATCAATTACAAGATATTTCCACTTACACAGTTCAGAATATATGATCATGCTGAAAAGTTGTAAACTTATGAAAGGTCATTTTCTTTTCAAAAATATGCACGTTTACCACTACATGCACTTATCAGCCATGCCAAATATCATGTATCACCAAGACCTGTACAACTGGTTAAGCCATTACCATCAATCTAAAACAATCTAATGAAACAGGACATTAACTGACTTACCATTTTCCAATATGGAAATTTCTGCCCAAATAATGCTAACAGGAATTTACCTAACATCCCATGGTGTCCCCCGGTGTGCGCACAAGTTAGAACCTTAGGATCACCAGCCCTGGACTGGAATATCTCCTCACTAGTTGCTAGGCATCTACGTCCCGGACGCATTCCTAGCCAGCCTAGTGTGTCCTTTTCATACAGATCAAATCATACAATATAAATTTTCATCCACAGGTCATGTTTATTCAGTTGCTATTCAATTGCCTCTCCAGGGCATTTTTACCATTTTACCCCTCCAAGGGTATACATAAATACTTGCCCTCCAAGGCATAATCACAATTTCACCCTTCCAAGGGTATATGCAGTCAAACACAAATACCTGCCCCCACAGCGTATTTACAGTTTTACCCCTCCAAGGGTATACACATCACACACAGATGCATGCTCAATTACCTGCCCTCCAAGGCATTTTCAGTTCACAGATGCATGCAAAAACTCATTTTCATAATTTGGATGCCACACAATTAAATAGCCTGATAAAACAGTCAATTCAGCCCCTGGTCAACTTAAAAGTCAAACAAAAGACAACCACAACGTCAAATATGACTTACACAGCAAGTAACAGGCATAACTGTTAATTTAAGGATCCAAAAGTCATGAAATTATACCACAAGCATCATTAACACATACTCAACAGTCTCAGTTAGTTTTCCAATAAAGAAAATTGCATTTGGACCCTTAATTTCACAATTCTTTTCAAAAGAGTCATATTCTTTAAGGTAAAGGGATTCAAGGCACAATTCAAGTATTTTGACCACATTCAGTCACCAAAAGAGTCAATTAGGTCCTGCTACACACATCTCGAAAATCCCAACAGAATCTAACCAGAATTTGGGTAAAAATAGAAACTTTCAGCTTTTCTCAAGTTTTTCTTGCAAATTGGTCCTTATTAAGACCCAAATTCTGTTCTGGGTTGTTTCAAGCTAAACCCAAGGTGCAACAAGTACCTAAAGGCTATTTGTGACTTGCTAGTGAAGTTTGCACAGAAAGAATAGACACAGAGGTCATACTTTTGCCGCAAAATACATAAAATTGCAAAGAAATCAAGTTATGTGTTTAAATAGGGTTAGAGGTCACTTTGACCCCTTCCCTGCCAATACAAAGGACCACACAAACTCATAGGACCAGAAAATACAGAAACTCAACCTCAAATCACTCAATTCACACAGATTCTATTAAAGGGGCAAAAACAGCAAAATCAGTTCATTTTAGTCCCTATTGGATACCCTTTTCTGTTTTGACCTCTGCCCAGCCCAATTTAGTATTTCCAAAGCAAGTTAAGCCCACTTGTGGCTTGCACAGCAAGTGGGTGCAGCCACATCAGTACAGAGCTGCCATTTTTGCAAGTATTTCCCTCCTTTTGCCATTTCTCTTCTTTTGGACCCTTTAATGTTTTCTAGGCTATAACCTGGTTCATTTTCTGTTTGGTGAGGGTACATAGGAGGTTTAGAGGGTAAGAGGATAGGCCTACCCTCTTAGAACCTGAGTACCCAAGTTTCAGAACTGGATGGCTCACTAATTGCCCTTTTTCATGCTCACCTTACTTAGTTCTCACTCTAGAGTATTTTGGCCCTAATACTTTTCTTTTGCTCTTGGCATATTCATTGTGTGTTCTTATCTTTTTCCTAATCCTCAGGACTAATTGGCAGCAAGGAAAAATCCCACCAACACCCAAAAATCTATGCATTTACCCTTCTAGCTACTTAGGGTACTTAGACAAGTTCAAAAAGGGAATTCTAGTGGGTTTTAAAATGGTTAAGAGCTCAACAGGTTCACACACATGTAATCTACAAGAAACACAGGACTCACAGCCACACTCAGCATGTATACATCATAAAATTCCATTTTTGGCATGTCTAAGCTTTCCACAATTGAATTAGAATACCAGCAAGCATTCTCTGAGTTATGACAGCTAAGAAACTCATCAAGATGCACAAATAACATAATTTACAAACTTACAAGACTCACTTGGCAGAACTTAGGTTATTCTTTCAAAATCACAAGTTTACTCTTCTTTGCCTTCTATGAGTTTCTAAATCAGAAATTAGGCATTGGATAGGTAAATTCTCAGTATGTAGCCACTGTGGGCAAACCAGAAAGTACATGAGGGAGCTCACTGGCCATTTTTACTTTAGAAAGTTCATCTCCACCTCATGACTTTCTTGTTTTAGAACAGAAAATTTACTCCATTATTTTCATACTATAAGTTTGTCTTTCCAAGACCCTTAAAGACTTGCCAGCTAGCATTTCACAGATTAGTAGCAATGAAATAGAAAGTTTGCAGTAGATGACAGTAGGAAGAAAGAAACAATTTCAGTTTTAACCAAAGAAGAATTTTAGTTTTAAATGCTAGAAATCATCACCATTGAACCCGAAGCTTCATGAGTGACCACAACATATTTCTACCACCAAAAGGTTCTAATACCCATTATTTAATCATTTCAAATCAATTCAGAACTTAGATCATTAGAAACACAAAATTCAGCAAGCATATAGTTCTACATTAGAAACTAGAATTTTTAGCAGAAATTTAGCAAACTTTCGAGGCTCTGAACCCTTGTACGGCAGCCTCTGATCATACATGCATTAAGGGGCTTTTGTAGTTCATTCTCTTAGCTTTCTATTGAATTCTCACACGTTATATGTGGTTAAGAAATGAAAGAGATATGCCTCCTAGAAGCAACACTACCCAAAACAGAGCTCTCTGTGGCAGCAACGAGAAACTGAGTCATAGAGGCTCATACCACCACTTATGGTGGATGCTCTTGGCTCAGGGATGGATAAGGAAGGGTAACACTACGTTACCTTGATTTTCAGAGGAAGAATCACGAATTTGAACCTTTGGACAGCTTGGGTAACTTGATGGAAAACAACGATTTCTGAGTGTGTGTTTGTGTAGGTGTTCTCAGCTTCTTTTTCCACTTCCAGCTGCAAAATTTCGGTTCTCCCAGCTCCCTCACAGCTTCAGCCTCTCTCTGAACTTAGTCTCACTTGCTCTCAGCTCTCTATCTCTGGTTTTAGTTGCTGGTGCCCATCCCTCTCGGTTTCACCTCCATTTATAGCACTCAAGGCATGTGGGATGTGAATGATGAGGGTGGTGAGCTACTGGGGCTCGGGTATTATCATTAGGACACCTAAGTGTGTTTTGCAGGCAGCTTAAGGGCTGTTTGGGTGGGTAATTATATACTTAGGCCTCGAGTAGTCTTAGTTTAGGTGAGGTGACTTGAGTGGATTCTTACTTAAGTGGATTCTTGCTAAACTATGTTTTCCAGCCTCAATTTTGTTTGTTTTAATCTTGCATTCAGCTTAAATAACTTGCTGGATGTTATAACTACCTTAATTGGGTATTTATTTGTTTTTAAAAATAGTAAATTCGGTTAGAAGTTCTTAAAGTCATTAAAAAGGGATTTATTTGAAATAAATTTCTCATTTAACTCTATTTTTTTAAAATATGTAACCTACCTAATTATGTTGGTTTTTCATTTAGTTTCGTGGCTGGTACTTTGTAGGATAGTTTAGGGTGCCTCTAAGTGGTTAAATTGAACTTTGTTAGGCCTTAAGTAAGCTTTAGGCTTCAACTTAAATTTTTCAGTTCTTTCTTTTTAGTCCTGAATTTCTACTGGAGAAAATGTGTCCTTTTAGGACTTCTCTTAAGGTTGGGGTTCCTTAACTAAGTCTTAGGGTATCTCTAGAGTGTTCTAGGGTATCTTCCTAGGGTCAAATAGGTCTTTTCCACCCTTGTTTAACTCACTAAAAAAAGGGCTAAAAACTAAGTTTTTTCTTTCAGTTTAGTCCTTAGGGTTAGGGTTAGGGTTCCTCTGGTCGGTTTTCTCTGATTTTTGGGTCTCTTGGCCTCTAGTTGGGGTTTTATAGACTTATTTACAAGCAAAGATAAAGGCAAACACATTCAAACACTTAAAAATCAAAAAGTCAAACATGTTAAAGAAAAGTCAACACTTTTAGCAAAAGTCAACAGTTTAGAAAAAGTCAACAGTTAGGCTTTTTGGTCAAAGTTGGGTTTCAATTTTTTCAGGATGTTACAACTGTTATTGTTTCATTCTGCGTGTACTTATTTTTTCTAGATTATTAACCAGTTTTAGAATCAATCCGACGATTCCGCGAGAGATTCGATCCTTGGGTTACGCCCTGTGCTACCCTGAGATTTTTATTTAATCACGACTGTGATGATCGATCGAAGCCTCGTATCGAAGAGATTCGAAGAGTTTTGGACAATGATCTGTCGCCTATAGATGGAGACTCATCGCCTATCAATCCACAAGAACACTCTTTTATCTCCTTTGTCTCTCTTCTACTCTTCCATCTTGTGGTGTTTCAAAAAAAATGGTGCGGGAGGAGAGTTGAACTCCATTTTTGTGTCTTTGAAGCTTCCTTCCTTCTATTATTTCCATTTTTGCTAGCTAAGATCTCCCACATTCATCCATTTGCTTCATTTGTTAAATTTGTTAGGGTTTTCAAATTAGGGATTTTAGATTGTGATCTCTAAGCTTCTTGGATTGAGAAGCTTCCTGCATCTTTTGTTTGTCAAAAATATATCTCCCAAAGGTAATTTCTATCTCAAACAATAAATTTGGTGATTATGTTATGATTTAGGGATATTTGAGTAAGGTATAAGAATGTGAGGTATTGCGTAATTGATTGTTGGGGTCAAGGGAAAATTTTTGAATAGAAATAAATATATTAGAATTTGAACCAAAAGAAATTTACTTGAGATTGAGTTTGCGATTTAGGAAAGGGGAATGAGGAAGTTAAATGAAGAATTGTAGGTGAGAGTGACATTTATAATTTAAGGGACCTCCAAGACTACGTACTCCTAATAAAGAAGCTTGATTGGAGAACTATTGTATCATATTCTTCCCTATTGAACTAGTTGTGAGTGGATGATGCATATTGTATTCTTTTTCCATACCACCCATAGCTAGATAATGGAAACTTAACTAACATAGGAAGTGATTGTACTGTAGTCTAGGAGGATCATGAATCTTGAATTGATTGTGACATTTCTTATGCTAGGAACTAAGGATTTCTTGGAGGCAAGAGTACCCAAGAACCAATTCAAGGGAATTGCCAAGGTGAGGGACACTCTCTTCTTAGCTCCTAAAGGGTTGATTGCTTGATGAACTTGAGTGACCAAACTTGTAGATTTTCTTTATGTATGTGATTTTCTTAAATAGGTGTTAATGATTGTCATAAACATTAAGTTTATGGACTTTTTCCTTGTTTGTATGTGGTACTCATGGGTAGTTATTAGCAATTGACATAGACATCAAATTGGTGGACTCCTTGTTGTATGCTTGCACTCATGGATGATTGTTAATGATTGGGATATGTATAGAAATTCGTGGATTTGATGTGTGTTTTATATAAACAATGATCTTGATAGAATGAATGGAATGGCATTGCATTTCTCCTTAATTGATTTTGCCCGGTGTGTCAATGACTTTGTAAAAGAATTGTGTTTTTGCTTGATTTGATTATTTAAGCATATACAAGGGTGGTGTATGGGAAGGAACAAGGTTGAACCATACACCATGTGTGAATGTGGCATTGGGTAGTCCATGAGAAGGAACAAGGTTGAACCATGGGATTCACCTCGTGTTGATGTAGAAGGGTGGTGTATGGGGAGGAACAAAGTTGAACCATACACCATGTGTGAATGTGGTATTAGGTAGTCAATGGGAAGGAACAAGGTTGAACCATCGGACTCACCTCATCTTGATGTACAAGGGCGGGCATGGGAAGGAAAGGGATTGAACCATGCACCGTTAAAATTGTAAAATTGGGAAGGGAGTGGGAAGGAATGTAGTTAAACCACTTAACCAACCCATTTGTTATGAGCCCATAAGTGAGCAAGGGAGGAGGGAAGGAACCTAGTTGAACCTCATTCCTTGTTTTCTTGTGGAAAAGAAATTGTGTGAATAGGTAATGTTGGTCACATTGTTATTTCCTTTTTAAACCATACGAACCCTTTTGTTTACAAATTCTTTCCTCATCCTTTTTGGAAACCAAATAGGGGGTTCGCGCTCTTTAATACTTGAAAAACCTTGGAAACCGGTTTGCAAACTAATTTCTTTCATTTAAACTATATCATTCTTAAACCGTTTCTTTTACTAGATGGTGCCTAAGTAATCTTAACCCTATGTGGCCAACATTACCCCCAAATATTTGTGCATCTTGGATTAATCTCATTTGTATCTAGATTTATGATTGTTTCTTGAAATTGATGTATGGACACCACTTGAGTGGTTTATGTCTTGATTGTGTATATGACTCTTATGAAAGATGTGTATGTGTAAGTATGATTGGTACATGGACGTTGGCTAGTTTCTGAGAAATGTTGTGTTGCTAACTAATAAATGATAATGTAACTGCTTATGTTTAACTCTCTTGTCCCTTTTGTGGTGGTACCCTTCTACCACATCTATCTAAGATGGGTTTATCCCTCACTGAGTCTTTTGACTCACCCCTCGTGGTTTATATTTTTCAGACACAGGTATTGGACAAGCTTCCACGTCGGCTCAAGTAATGCGGCTATCTAGACCCGGCACTTTGTTTGTGTGGGTGTCATATTTTGATATTATTTGTATTTTTTAACTTTATTGAACTCCTAGAAGTTAGCTCCATTAACCTAGGGCATATTTTGTATTTTGGATTATAGATGGTAAAACTACAAATTTTTAGTATTTTGTTATGGATTTAGGTATTTATGCAAAGTAGACTTTTGCCATTGTATTTTGGAATATATGAATTGCACAGGTTACAGGTTATGTTTCATGATGAGGTTTACGTACTGGGAGTCCCTCCCCTAGTCTGTGCCGGTCAATTGCCCTCGGGTGGGGGTCATGACAATTAAACTTCCAGAAGACCTTTAGAATGTACCATTAAATTTCCTTTTTACCTACAATATTGATGTATGAAAGTGTTCCTAAAGCTTCCACAGAATTACAAATTTTGGACAAAGAAAATTGTGTCACGCAAGGGTAAACCCACAAATTCCCACATGAATTCTGTCATGCTTTGAGATATATCAAACAGACATAATAATTCTCAAAAACCTCATGATATAGATGGTATTTAGATGGCTGATTCTAGAATCTTTGTACATAAATTGGTTCTAGTTTGGTAAGGAAAGGACTCGAAAACCATGGTTATTATGTATTGACAATAATTTAGGACAACTTTGGTATTCTAGCCTTTTTAGGGACAAGATGCAGAGTTTTTGAGTTTGAAAAAAAAAAATTGTTTTACTACACCCTATACACATGGTTTTAGAATGATCTCATAATCAACTTAATACACAAGGTTTAACCCCTAATAAAAGAATTGGGATTTTATTAGGATGATTTCATATATTAACATCTAAAACATAAAAGAATTGTACCAAAATTTTGACAAAGTCTCCCCCAAAATCTGAATATTTTTAATTTGTAAAACAAACCACAATCCATACAATGATCCAATTAGAGAGCTCCGCTCTTAACCAATCAAAAATCAATACACAATTATTTATAATATGACAAAAGAATAGTAAGGACCCTGTCTTTGATCATAGGAGCTATCTTGACGCAAAATAATACTGATGGAAAAGAAATAAGAATAATTACAGCCCACGAACAAGAGTAGGCTCACAAAATGAATTGTCTCGAACTATACGGAGGACTTAGATGCTACTCTTTTATCTGAAAAAAATGTGAAGGAGGGGTGAGTTTTGCAACTTAGTGAATAGATAATACCTTCCATAATAGGAAGGGAACAAACCTGTAGGCACGAGCTTTTTGCAAATATTTTACGGTTATGGTTTCCAACAAAAATTTCATATATCAACAGTAATAAATAAGCATTCAAAAATAATTACTAATCCTTTCTAAATATAAATATTTCCTTAAAGAATTATAAAAATCATAGATAGGAAAATCAGAACTAAAGTAAAAGTGTAATCTCAAAAGTTATCAAAGTCATATCAAAACCACTTAGGGGAACCAGATCCCCAGAACCAATTAGAACAGACATGAGCAACAAGGCTCACAAAGGTAGATCCAATCCACATGTGTTGGCCAACACACGGGGCTAATAACACCCCTTCTAGCTAGGGCTCCAAGGTGCACCAAGGGCTAATGATACTGCATTAGCTGCAGGGTTCTATATCATATGGGTTTCTAAAACAAATTACTTTAAACGAATAGTAATATCAATTTACTAAAACAATGCATATTTTCCAAAATCACAAACTAAGAACACGTAGCAGTTACAATTATCTAGTTGAAACAAATCAAAACTTCATACAAATGATTCTCACATAATAAATCATTGTACACTTACTGAGCAAATATTTTCTGAACAATCCATTTCTCAGGAAAGCTTTACATCACTCGTTTAAGCTCAAATAAAGGTGAGGGCAAATTTAACTAATACAAAGTAACCACTAATATTAAAGGAAGATCATATAAAATAATAATCATATAAATACTTCAAGTATGTTTTAACTCATAATAAGTCTATCACCTTATGATTAGTATCATAGACAGGAGTAGAGACAATTATCAAAATACCAGTTAACTGTACAATTCCATCAAATGCAGATCATAGGATAGATTCAGCTATTAAAATTTGGTTTGTTCCCCGTTCTAAACTAAAGGCTAAAATCAATTAAAATGTAAGGTAGGCAAGAAAAGAGTATAGTAGGCATCATCCACTCACAGCTAGTCAAAGCAGAAAGAATATGCCCCAACAGTTCTGCAATCAAGCTTCTCTATTGCGAGTATCCCCGGAGGTTCCTAAAATTATAAATGTCATAAGCGTCATTCCCACCGTCAGATGGATTATTCACATTTTTTGTTAACTCCAATCTCCTAGTAATCCAACCTTACTTCTTACTTTCGAATATGACATTTAACACTTCTAAATCTTCACCCAATTTATTTGGAAATACTATTGGGACCAATACTATTTTATGAACCATATTTATGTATTGCACATTGTGAAGACCGTGCCTTCGGCTGGCTTCGTGGAGTCGCCACCAAGTTTTCCATAAAAGTTGGAAAAAGAAAAATTATTTTAAAAGTGTAGTAAAAATGGGTTTTTTTAAAAATGATTGTGTTCGGGAGTCCATTTGAGATGAGGGAAAGGTGCTAGGCACCCCTCTTCCCCTGTCCGAAGACGGTTTACCCAAAAATCAATAATTAAATTATTCTGGCCTTAAAAGAATTGGATTGAACATAAAACACAAGAAAACAAAAAGATGGACTTGACCTAGGATAAAAGCCTAGGGCCTACGTACCCTCCAAGAAGGATCAAAGTCCAGGTAGTTCTTGTGGCACACATGTATGTGTGTTGGGGACGCTCATCAAGCAAAGGCTGAGATGGCATCCCAGTGCAATGTGCCTAAAGAAACAAAGGCTCCTCGGCACCTATCTACCATGCATTTACATTCAAACAATTAACAAGACAAGAAAGGTGTGTGTGTGATGCTCATCAGACAGCACACCCAAATGGCATGTAAACTAGTGCTCCTATAGAAGCAAGGGCTCCTTGGTGGAACTAGGGTTACATATACTATGATAAAATGGTATAAATAAACAGCACAGGGGAAGCAGAAAGCAGGCTTTTTTGCCTCTGAAGGCAGGTCACGACCTATTACAGGACAGGTCGCGACTTACTGTCTCAGACACAGGTTCCGAGGGTAGAGCAAAGTTTACTCAGGACCTGTTGTAAGGGGTTGGGAACTCTGCAAGATTTTCCAAAGAAGCAAGCTGAGAGAAGACACAACAAACAAATGGTGCTCAAAGGTTGAAAAGGGTCGCGACCCCTGCACCAAGAGGTCACGACCCACTTACAAAATCAGAGAAAAATAAAGATTTACGGTTCTGGCCCTTAGATCTAGGATGTGGAGGGGATCTTGGTTGACCCTCGGAGTGGCATAGGGCTTGGCTCCTATCCCATTGATCAAAAGTAAGATTTTTAGGAAAAAGAGATCTAGAAAGAGATGAAAAGTATGTGGGTGGGGAATAAAGATGCAAGGGTCTTACTAGCTATTCAGCAATTTGGCAGAGCTTGAGCCTCTCCAGATTCGGTCCTTTTAACTGTGGCAGAGCCTCCTATTTATAGTGATCTTGGAGGATCATATAAAAGGAAAGTTGGATCTGGGTCATAAATGCCTATAGGTCGTGACCTATAGGGACATGGGTCGCGACTTATAGCAAATCTGGATTTGATCCAGATTTGAGTAAGTAATGTTATTAAGTCGCGATATATTAAGGCACGAGTCGCGACCTAATGCTGACTCAACAAATAGGTCGCAACCTGTCTGGTTACAGGTTGCGACCTGTCTGGTTACAGGTTGTGACCTGTCCTGATTTTTCCACTTTTGGTGGTCGGACAAAATGGGGTGTCCACAGAGTCCCCTTTTGCTTTTCTTTTTTTCTTTTATGAACAGTCTCTTTGGGACTTAGATTAAGAAATATAGCAAAGATAAAATGGAAACCATGTTTTTTCATATATCAAAACACTTTTCAATACAAACCCAAAACATAAAAAGATAAAAGGCAAGTTTTCAACAAAAGTCCACACCAACCAAAATAAGAAATCAAACTAAAGAAATCTTATGGGGCACTAAAGTGACTGCCACAGCGGCACAGATCTAATCCTCGTCCTCCTCCTCATCGTCTTCTTCGCCCCCATCCTCCTCGTCTGGATTGAAAGGTGGAAGGTTGTCCACCTTAGTCATGAGCCTAAAGTGCTGCAGCATGGCCCTCACATCAGTCTGGAGCTCTCTCACATCAACATGCTCAGTCGCCAATCTGACCTATATCCTCTAAGTTAGCCCTGCAATAGCTATGTCTTTGGCCGACCCTCATCTTTGATTTGGGTCAAGAGATGCAACAACTGTGGTTCAGAAACTCCCACTCCTTCTAAGGGGATCTGTTGCTGCTCTAGCTGCTGCTACTAGGGCTGCTGCTATGGAGGAAGATAGATGTTCTCGACATTGTGGAATATGGTCTCCATATGAATATGCACCTGTGGAGACAGCAGAGGCGACGAATAAAAATCTGCCATGTTCTCGTCCTCTTCTATACAATAGGAGGTAACAGTCTCACTGTAATCCATCCCTTGGAGTGGCACACCATGCTTCTGGCAGAAACCTGTGAGAAAGTGAGGGAAACTATGCCGTAGGGCATGTACTTGGGCCCTGGATTTAGGTTGTAATCCTTGACGTTGACATGATGGAGGGGAAATAGATGGGATCCCTCTGCATGATTATGTATATCAGAAGATTCTGCTTCTTCCTGTGGGAGCTCCTGTGTTTTCCTGGCATGATGTTGGAAGTTATGAAGTTTTGCCAATTCTGCATCATCTTGTGGGTGCCATTCCGACTGAGGGAAAACTTGTATTCCCATTTACCTTGCCTCGGATAAGTAAGGGCCTCTCAATGGCCTACTTGGGGTAAGGGCGACGCCCAGCCATGATGTCAGTGAATGCGTAGTTTGGCTCCATCCTCAAGCCGAATGTCTCTACGAATGTCTATGCAGTGACAGGTGGTACTGGGACCTCTCTCAATGCTATGTGGTAATGGTGAATGAGGGGCTCCGCTCTTCTGTGAGTAACCTCCACTAGGTCATCGAGGCCATAGTGGGCAATCTCCTCTGTGAAGGACGAGCTAGCCTGCATATTTTCCATGGTGCGCTCTGGATTCATAGGCCGCTTCCTGATGACATCCTGCAACCTTTGAGGGTCCACTGCCGGCCTAGGGGTGGGGTGCTACCTTCGAGCAGGCTGTTGAGATGAGAAGGCGGAGGGACGATCAGTGCAAGGCCTCTTATCGCGACGGTCCATGACCCTAACAATGGGAGAAAAGTCAGATCTAGAAATGACAAAATCTACTCATATGCCAAACATGCCCCATGCACAAAAAGTCGAAAGAGAAAAATGGAGAAGAATATGATACTAGGCATAAGTCACGACCTGTCGCGTCCCATAAAATAGGGGGTCGCGCTCTAAAGCGGCAAAGGAAGAAAACATTAAAGGGGCCATACCTGCTGACTCCGGGTGTTAAGGGAGATTCTGAATTGTTGAAAACGAGCCTCGTGATGCGAGCTTCCAATCGATTGGAGTGGATTTTAGAGAAGAGGGATTAGAGGAGATATGAGTAGAGAGAAACTTGAGAGGTCGTGAGAGGGGTTGTGACCCTCTGCACTCAACCCGTGCTTTAAAAGCAAATCTAGGTTAACAGGTCGCAACCTATTAGCATTTAATTAGCGCTCGAGCAGGCAAACAGTCATCTGCCATGTGTAATAGGTCGCAACTTGCCCTAAACGGGTCGTGACCTAAGTTGTTCAAGCCAGTTTGACCAGCCAATGGTTGGCTGACACATCATAGGTTGCAACCTATTCCTATATGGGTCATGACCTATGCCTCATTAATGACCCACTAATTCTTTGTAGGTCGTAACATATATGGGTTAGGTCGCGACCTATGCAGGAGGGCTCGCGACCTATCTTGCCTTATATGCTTGGATTTGGCCTTAGGCTTCCTGAGGGTAGTAATTGTAATTTTGGGTGTCGTAGATTATCTTACAGCGAGGCTCTTGGCAAGCAGGAGTGCCCATACAAGATATGGGTGATAGTCATTTGAGCACTTCATGGCAATTCATGAGCACCAAAGACAGGTCACCGCGAGGGCTCTTGGCGGGTAGGAGTCCCCATACAAGTTATGGGTGATAGTCATTTGAGTACTTCATGGCAATTCATGAGCACCAAAGACAAATCACCACGGAGGCTCGTGGCAAGCAGAAATCCCTAGACAAGTTATGGGTGATAGTCATTCGAGCACTTCATGCCGATTCATGAGCACCGAAGACTGGTCATCGTGGAGCTCTTGGTTGGCAGGAGTCCACAAACAAGTTATGGGTGATAGTCATTCAAGCACTTCATGGCAATTCATGAGCACCGAAGACAGGTCATCGCGGGGGCTGTTGGTAGGCAGGAGTCCTCAGACAAGTTATGGGTGATAGTCATTCAAGCACTTCATGGAAATTCATGAGCACCGAAGATAGGTCACCACAGGGCCTCTTGATGGGCAGGAGTCCGTAGAAAAGTTATGGGTGATAGTCATTCGAGCACTTCCACAGCAATTCATGAGCACCAAAGACATGTCACCGCGGGGGCTTTTGGGGGGGCAAGAGTCCCAAGACAAGTTATGGGTGATAGTCATTTGAGCACTTCATGGCAATTCATGAGCACCGAAGACAGGTCACCAAGGGGGCTCTTGCACAAGCAAGAGTCCCCAGACAAGTTATGGGTGATAGTCATTTGAGCACTTCATGGTAATTCATTAGCACCGAATATAGGTCATCGCGGGGGCTCTTGCCAGGCAGGAGTCCCAGACAAGTTATGGGTGATAGTCATTCAAGTACCTCATGGCAATTCAGGAGTGCTGAAGACTTGGTCACCACGGGGCCCTTGGCAGGCAGGAGTTCCTAAAAACATGTACCATATAATAAATGTTACCTTGATAAGAAGTCGGCTTAGGCGGTTGACCTTCTCATGAGTCGCTCAAAACTCTGCGACATGTTTGGGAAAATGGTTTGCTTATCTGGCATCTAAATCGATTCGTTAGTTGCAAACAGAGAAATGAACTATACAATAGATGCACAAGTTTTTAACCACTGTCTCAAGTCAATCAAACAATAAAAGGAAAACTTGCACGATTGGGAAAAAAAGATAAAGAGATTTATTAAAAGAATCATTCTCATTTTGATGTTATGAGGCAAAATTGGTACAATTTGAACATTCAAAGTCACAAGAAACTATGGTGACTCTTCTATGATAGCGTCAAAGAAGTTGCCTTGTGCCTCCTCAGAAGTTATTCCCTCTATCTGGGATATAAAACATATGCATTTTTTAGTATACCTCTTTTGACGAGTAGGCTTTTAGGCATAGAACCTTTTCACAGTCTGAATTGACCAAGCGGCCTGCTTCTTGACCATTAATGTCCGCCAGAGAAGGCATGTTTGACTCTAAACGGCTGCTCAAATGTTGGGGCCCATTTTCCTCTTGGGTCTTCATGGTTAGAGAGGATCTTCTTCAGCACTAGATCCCCTTCCTTAAATAATCACGGTCGAACCCTTTTGTTAAAAGCTCGGGCCATCCTTGCCTGATACAATTGCCCATGACATATTGCCTTTAAGCGTTTCTCATCAATTAGGCTGATTTGGTGATAGTGGGCTTGGACCCATTGATGTTCATCTGTACTGGCTTCGGCTATGATTCTAAAAGAAGGAATTTGGACTTTTATGGGTAAAACGGCCTCCGTCCCATACACTAGTGAAAAAGGAGTTGTGCCTGTCGAAGAACGTGTAGTTGTATGATATCCATGCAAGGCGAATGGCAGTGGCATCTTCTCAATTATCTTGATGTTTTTATTTGCTGCTTCTACGACATCGTTCATTTGAGGGTGATACAAAGCTGAATTATGATGAGCTATCTTAAAATCCTCACAAATCTTTGGAACCTCGGACCCATTCAGGTTGGACCCATTGTCGGTGATGATTCTTTTAAGAATCACACAAACGTCTTCTGCATTACGCTTGAGTAAGAACTTGTGTCGACCCACTTGACGAAGTAGTAAATGGCTACTAGGGTGAAACTATGATTGTTAGAGGCTTTAGGGTTTATGGGTCCAATGATGTCGATCCTCCATATGGAGAAACGCCAAGGAGCGACCATGTTATGAAGCGAAGCTGGTGGGGCATTGACCCTGTCTGCAAAAATTTGGCATTTGTAGCTTTTGTGGACGTACTTTATGCAGTCATGTTCTCCTGACATCCAAAAATACCCCGCTCTTTTGATCTAGCGAGCCAAAGTGTGCCATTAGAATGGGTCCCACATATTCCTTCATGTATTTCGGTCAAAACCGGATTGGCTTTGATGGCTTCGACACAACGGAGGAGTACTCCATCTAGTCTTCTTTTATATAAGACATCTCCACTACTGAAGAAATTTATGGCCAAGCGCTAGAGAGTTCTCCTTTTGTTTTTGCTTGCTCCTTTTGGGTATTTTTGCTTTTCTAGATAAGTCTTGATGTCATAAAACTAGGGGAGACCGTCTGGCTTGGGCTCTACTACTGCACAGTGGATCTCAGTATCTCGGCACTTGACTTTAATGGGTTAGAGGTGGACTCCACAATCGATGTCAAGCACTATGGCCAAGGTGGCGAGTGCATGAGAAAACTTGTTCTTGCATCTAGGTAGATGATGAAAGTCAATGGATGTGAGCTGGCCACTTAATTCAGTAAGGAACTTTTGATATGGAACCAACTTGGAGTCTTTGTTTTGCCATTCCCCTTTTATTTGGTAAATTATTAGCGTAGAATCTCCAAAGACTTCTAACTCTCTGATTCCCAGTTTTAGGGCAGCTTGCAGCCCATAGATACAAGCTTCATACTCAGCCATGTTATTGGTGCACTCGAAGTTGAGTTTGACGGCTATGGGGAATTGTTTCCCATTTGAAGGGGGTTCTTCCTCTACGACATGCAGGCCTTCGTCAAGAAATTGATAATGTAGAGTATGCTCCTCATTCAGCGAATTGATGGCCAAGTAGTCTACTTTGGCGCTCCGTTTGACTGTTTTTTTTGTGTGACATGCTTGATGTTGTATTTTGCTAGAACTACCAACCACTTGGAGACTTGTCCTGATACATGAGGGATTTTGAAGATATATTTAATGGGATCCATGTGGGATTTGAGGAAAGTCTCATAATATAGCATGCAGTGCCTCAGTCGTCATACGGTCCACATCGGGGCACATTAGGTTTTCTCGATTTAAGAGTATCGAGATTTGTTGGGATCGAACTGTTTGCTCAAATAGTACATCGCTTGCTCATTCCCAGACACAGGATCACGTTGTCCCAAGATGGCTCCCATAGACTCATCAAGCAATGTTAAGTTCAATAGAAGTGGTCTCCCTGGTGAGGGTGGTACCAACACTGGTGGACTAGTCAAATACTCTTTGGTAGCATCGAAGGCTTATTGACATTCTTCGTTCCACTCGGTGGATTGATTCTTCTTGAGAAGCTTGAAAAAAGGAGCGCAAGTCACCGTCAAATTGCGTATGAAGTGGGCGATATAGTTCACCTTGCCTAGGAAGCTCCTTACTTGTAGTTCTATAGTAGGTGGTGACATATCTCGAATAGCCCTGATCTTGTCTGGGTCCACTTCGATACCCTTTTGACTAACTATGAAGCCTAGGAGCTTTCCAGATTAGGCTCCAAATATACACTTGTTCGGATTTAGCTGTAATTTGAACTTTCACAAACTATCAAATAGCTTCTTTAGGACTTTGACGTGGCTCTCGTCTTCTGCTGACTTCTTCACCATGTCATCTAGGTAGACTTCGACTTCTTTGTGGATCATGTCATCGAATAAGACTACCATGGCTTGCTGGTATGTAGCCCCAGCATTCTTCAGCCCAAAAGGCATGACCTTATAGTAGTATGTCCCCTACAATGTAATAAAAATGGTTTTTGCCTTATCCTCAGGGTGCACGGGTACTTGATTGTAACCAGAGTGCCCATCCATGAACGAGTAGCGGAAGCTACCCGCGATATTGTACACTAGAACATCTATATGAGGAAGCGAAAAGTCATCCTTGGGGGAGGCCTTGTTGAGGTTTTTGTAGTCCACGCACATGCAGACTTTCCTATCTTTCTTTGCAATAGGGACTATATTCGCCATCCACTCGGGGTAGACAGATACTTATAGGAAATTGGCATCCCATTGCTTTTGCACCTCCTCCTTGATCTTGAGGGACATATCGGGCTTTATGCGCCTCAATTTCTGCTTCTTAGGCTTCATGTGAGGAAAGATGGGTATATTGTGGGATGCAATTTTAGGGTCTAGGCCAGGCATATATTGATATCACCATGCGAACACATCCATATACTATTTCAATAGTACACTCAAATCTTCCCTCTCAGGGTTGTCGACAATCTTTACTTCCTTTTTGTCGTCTTCAGTCCCCAGATTTATGACTTGGATTACCTCTTGGTGAGGGACCATCCCTCTCTCATCAGATTCGACCATCTTGGTAAATGCGGGAGGAATCTCCTCATGATCAGAGGCATACTCATATTGCATATGCTCAACACCCAAGGATTCATAAAAACCGATGATCACCGCATTGGGCGGGATCTCTGAGAATTCTAATTCCCTGAGGGCAAGATAAAAATGAAAATTAAGAGTAAGACAGGAGAAAGGAAGAAGAAAAAGCACGCAAGTACTAAAATTTGGTAAAATGCAAGTCACTTTTATTGAAAGATTGAAAGATAACAACAGATAAGCTAATAAATGCATTATTCTTTGGTCTAAACCTAGAGCTTGGTTTTAGACCAATCACAATTCAAACTTTACTTGAAACTATAAATTCATAAGACCCAGTCAGCCTCCTAGTTGTCCAAGCTAGTTCCTTCATCTGAGCGCCAAATGAGGTGGTCTCCGTTGTTAGTTGCTTGTTGATTATAGAGACATGATTGTCTTCTTTTGCTGCTTTGGCAGGCACAAATAGCTGAGATAGGCACAGACGCTTCTTGTGGCTACTTATATTACGTCTTGATCCAGTATATTCAAGACCGAATTGGGTTTCTCGCTCTTTTGGTTCAATGCACCTTGGCATACCAGCTAATGCGGGGCCCAGTCCTCGCCCTTTTTGATACCCTTGCTTGGTCATGATCCTTACAGCCATGCTATTAATTTGAAAGGTCACTTTGGGCCCTTCCTCCATCTCGAGCCCTTGAAAAGATGCCTCCAAAGATTCTTCAGCACTATCAATGAAAGGTACGAGAGATGGATGGCTGATCAGCATACTTTCCTCGCCTTTGATGGTAACAATTCTTCCCTCTCGTATAAATTTGATCTTCTGATAGAGGGTGGAAGGGATTGCCTTGGCTTCATGGATCCATGGTCTACCAAGCAGCATGGTGTAGGCTGCATCCACTTTCATAAGTTGAAAAGGGATGTCGAAAATGAATGGCCCAATTTCTTTGGGGAGGGTGACTCCTCCCATGGCCTCTCTCCGTGTTCTGTCAAAGGCACGGACTATCATATTGCTTGCAACGATGCGCGTTGATTCGATTGGTAGTTGTTAGAAAGTGGCAACAGGCAGCACATTGAGGGCAATTCCCCCATCCGTAAGGACTTTTGCAATTGTGAAGCCATAGCATTTGATGGTAATGTGTCGGACTTTTGTCCCTAGGCATATGATAATACAAATATTTACCATTGTATCTTTTGGCATTTGACAAGCTTTTGTTGAGTTTAAAGAGTCATTATGCATGGTTTAATGTTATCGAAGGGCACTTAGGACTTAAATCACAATCTTGCTAATTCCATGGTTTTATTGAATAAATTGCAATAATTCTCGGGTTTTATTAATTTGAGAACCCCACAATTGTTTTTGATTAATTTGTAGGTCAACTAGGTTGAGGAATAACAAGAATTCAAGTGCTAGAGGTCGGGAAAGAAGCTGGAAAGTGAAGCCGGTGCAAGAATTGAAGCTTAGAGGCAAAATTGGATGCATAATTCTATTCTACTCGCTGCCAGCATGTGCCTTGCAAGCTGCTAGTGGGTAGACTTCAGTTTAGAGGGAAACAATCCGTTTAAAGTAATCCACCCGCTGGCAACTGGTAGATCATATCTGCACAATTTTCTCACGATTTTATGAGCTGAAATGAATTGTGGGTCCACTTTTTCAGCATTTTGCCACAAGGGGAGCATCTTAGGTGATAGAGGAGGAATATTCTAGATGTTTGGAGGCACTTAACCTAACTTAGAGATTAACCCAATCAATTCCAACACATTCATCACTCACACATTTTTGGCTCTCAACCTCTCTCACATTTCTCTCCATTCTCAGCCTCTATCTCCACTTTCTCTTCATCTTCTCCACTCTCTACACTCATCCACAACAACATCCAGCAACATTCATCATCAACCATGCCTAAGAAAGGGTTAGAGGAGCTTGGTGAAGCATTTCTCCCATCCATGAGTGGCTAGACATCTTGTGCTTTGGAGGAGGATGATTAGGGCTTGAGCTATGGCATCCAATAGGAAGTTTTTCTTGTTTTCCTTCTATTTACCTTCATGGATTCATTTTTATCTAGTTGATTTTGATGAGTTTGTGATGATTTTTGGTTTCATGGTTATGGACCTCAATCTTTAGTGTAGGTGGATGTTAAGAAATTAGTTGGACTTGTGTTTTGTGATTTATGACTTCGTTGATGATTATGGTTGCATTGAGTTTGGTTAAATTTGATTATAATTATGATTCTCTATGGAAATACTCTAATGGCAAAAGTCTTTGTTGAGTTGAATTCCAATCCAAGTTAATTAGATTGTGTTAATTATCTGGTTGGTTAGTTGCATCATCTAGTTAATTTACCTAAGTTTAGAGGTTTCTAAACTACATTAGAAAATAGTTTTCATTGATTAACTCCATAGTTTTTTATAGCAAGGATAGCCCAAAGCATCTTCCAACAAGGCATATTTAATCCATTTGAACCACATCACTTTACTTTAGCTTTCTCTTACTTAAAAACACAAAAATAGTTAGTTCTAGTTTCATTTAATTACATTTGATTCCATTTAGTTTCATTGCACACCAAGTGTTTGATAAAATTCCTCAAAGACATCCCTTTTTGTGTTAATTTGTGCATAATTTTCTAAAGAATTCTTAGGCTCCGCAAGAGAGAATAGACCTAGGTTGTGCCACTAGCTGCATTTTCTAGTAATTATTTTGACTGGTGCCGGCCTCATGACTAGGCCGCGTCATCAGTAGACTTCTTCATCCAAGAACTTCGTTCACGATCTTCTTTATAGTGACAACACCAAGTGAATATATTGTTGGACCAGCAAGTGGGGGACATGGCCGGCAGCGGCTAGGGCTATGTAGATTTCTTGCAGAGTGAAGGAAGTTTGGGTGATGTCCTTGAATGAGGACTCATCTTCTTCTATAGCATTTGCCCCATGTTTAGGTAAGGGGTTCTTAATAATACTTGGCAAATTGATCCACCCTGCATCGATCATTTGCAGCACATGGTTCTTGAATTGGTCAGAGGTATCAATAGAGTGCCCTTTGGCACCTTGGTGATATGCACATGATAACTCTGGCTTAAACCACACAGGATATGGTGGGTCCCATACCTTTCCAGGCCTAGCACACATCATTTGCTGCCCTTTCAAGTATTCAAAGAGTTGTGCTTTGGTGAGTTCAAGCTCAAGTAATTCCCTGTTTCTTCTGCTATTTCCTCTGTTGTTGTTATTGTTCCCCTGAGGTTGATTTTGTTGTGAACTTCCTTGATTCTCCACAACATTGATAGAGAAATTCTGAGGGGTGCTTTGCACATGGTTCGTACTCTCCTCCATCTTCTTTCCATAATTAGCAGAGTAGTTCTTTTTTGGTGGCGGCGTGTCTTTGCTTTTGGCGTCAATATCCTCACCTATTGTGATAAGATCAACAAAATCATGATGCGGCGATATGGCCAAAACATCATAGGCGAGGTCATTTAATGCCTTTATAAAGTAACGACATGTTTCCCTCTTGTGCATGGGGGGTTGAACTTCGACAGACGCCTCCCTCCATCTGGAGGTATATTCACGGAATGTTTCACTTGGCTTCCTTTTGAGGCGACCATACTCTCCCTAGTCATCTCACTGTGGATGTTGTGTTTGAAATGGCTGCGGAAGGCCCTTATCATGGTAGCTAGGCCAAGATTTCATTATTTCATTCTCTTGTCTCATAAGCCACTTGTAGGCTGCTCCCTTTAAGCTATTGTGAAAATGAGCCAACAGGAAGGCAGGCTTTGAGCTATAAGTGACCATTGTTGTGCAATACCCTTTGACATGGTGATCTAGATTGGTGGTCCCATCATACTTCTCAAAATGTGGGATTTTAAATTTGGGTGGCGCCTGAATTTTGAGGAAGCTGAAAAGAGTGACATCGTCCTCATCCCCTGATTGGGTGGCCATCTTGAGGGCTCGTCTTACCTCTTTGGCAATTTGTTCCTTCATTCCTTGGCAGTCTCCTCCTCTTAAGGTTGTTTTCCCTTTTGTGCTTTTAAGGCGGCCAATATAGCAGCAGGGTTGATGGAAACATCCTCACCTTTCTTTGGTGGGTCATCTACTGATATTTTCCCATCGTAATCCTCTTCACTGTCCAAAGGGATTGTGGGTATGACATGGGGGCTTTCTTTTCTTTGTTGATGGCAGCTCCATCTGAAGGCTCAGCCTGATCTTGATTGTTCTTAGTTAAGAACGCCATAATCTGGTCAATCTTGTCATTGAAAGTGGCCACTTGAGCATTAGTGGCGTTGAGATCCTTCTCCATCTCAGCTATCTTGGCAGCAGACTCGGTAGCTTGGGATTCCATGCGAGCTTTTTGGGCATGAGTATAGTATTGATGGGTGGGTTGCGCAATCTTGGTTACGTACCTGCCAAAAGAATGTTTTCATTAATTTTAAATTCTTCAATTGAATATTTTATTTATGCCAGTAATTATGTGCTCGGTGAGCTCCTTTCGACCTCTCCATAGGTTAGAGCACCCAATGGGAAGTGAAAGTTGATAAGTTTGCTATGGAAACGATGTTTCTCATGCAATTATCATGACCAATGAACCTTTGATTTGGGAAGCGTACATTGAGGAAGTCAAGCAAAAAGATAATTTTATTTATGTGAAAGTCATTCTTACAAAGACATGCTTCCACTAACATTTAATCCTAAGGAACCCATATATTTCTTATATTTTTAATTACATGAGTAATCCTACTACTACTTCTTGATGGATTCCTTTAGTGCCTTGTCCTCCGAGTACAGTTTCTCAAAATCCACCCAGTAGCACATCTCGCAGTATTCATGGAGAGAATTGTGAGCGTGGCATTCATCCTCAAGATCTTTCTTATGATTCTTTTCCACTAGTCGACGAACCACTTTTCCTTTCTTTGCAGCTATGCGCTTTAATCCCACTACTTCCATTATGAGGATTCTGCTTTCCTCCCTCAGCCGCTTTAGTTCTTCCTTTTCCAGAGCATTTGTTTGGAGCTATGCGCTTTAACCTTTTTGCAGGAGTTAAAATGAAAGCAATAAAGAAAAGCAAAAAGATAAAAATAGTCATTTTATTAATTTGGAATGGCACTCAAAACTTCCTAATTTCCGTCCATAAATACAAGATTCAATGGTGGAAACTAGTTGACAAAGATGTGTTGCGAAAGTCATAAGCTAATCGCACATATATCCTAGCCTTTTTATCCACCCATAACTACATCCACAGCATTGCATTCCAATGCTTGATCAAGATTTGACCGAAGATCAGCAGCTCCTCCAACTCTGGTGGGATTCGAGGCAGGTGGATTTGCCACTCAGCCCTCTTCAACACTTCAACAAAGGAAGGCACTGATAAATTGATAAGTTGTGCCATTTGCTCCAGCTTATCATGGACTTTGACAGCTTCATTTTTCCTCAGCAAGAAAAGGGGCAAATAACATGAATCAAAACCTTCCAATCAACTATGAACTAAATAAGCATGAATTATCTCCTCAGTGGAGTTCAACCAATCATAAAACCAGAAGTAACTAAAACCTAAGGCAAAATTTTTTTTTCACAATTTTACTGTAAATTGAACAGAGGTGAAAGTTTAGCAAAGTTTTGTGTTCCCACCCCCAAACTAAAAATTAAACATTGTCCTCAATGTTTAGATTATCGACACCCAGAGGAATGGGACACAAGAAAGGGCTAAAAATTAATATTGAAATTTTTTGGCCTTAAAAATATATACAATCATGGAAGAAAATGAGGGAGGGCTTGACCTAGGATAAAAGCCTAGGGCCTATGTACCCTCAAAGAGGGATCAAACCCCACATAGTTCCCGTGGCATGCAAGTGTGAGAGTGAGGAGAGGTCCATCAAGCAAAAGCTCAGATAGCCTCCAAGTGCCATGTACTTAAAGAGGCCAAGGCCTTTTTGGTACCTATCTACCATACAATATATACAAACAATAGAAATACAAGAAATGTGTATGTGTGGGGGCTCACCAGGCGACATGTCCAGGTGGCGTGAGGACTAGTACTCCTATAGGGGCAAAGGCCTCTTGGTGGTACTAGGTTACATAATAGAAACAATATTTGAGAAATAGGAATAAAACATTTTCTGTCTCCCAAGAACAAAGGGGCGTCGCGACGGGTAGTGCAATACGTCGCGACCCCTGATTACCGTGACAGTGGGGGGTCGCGACTGTGGAACTATTACGTCGCGACCTCTCGGTCATTTTGCAGGGAGGGGGGTCGCAACGGTTGTACCTACCCGTCGGACCCCATTTCCATTTTTTAGAAAAAAGGAGAAGAAGACAAGTCAAAATGTCTTTAGGTGCTCAAGTCAAGTATAGGGTTTCAACACCTACACCAAGGGGTTGCAACCCAAAGAAAAAGGAAGCTACCCAAGCAAAAAGAATCAAGCAATCAAGGGAATATGGGTGGATCAGTATGAGAAGAATAATGGAATATAACTGAAATATTTTTCTACCTCTTACTTCTCCCAAGCAGCCTTTCGGTTCTCTTCCATCTTTTTTCCCTTCTAGTGACAAGTGATGGGACTCACTATTTATAGTGAGTTCCATGGGTCATATAAAAGGAATATTATATCTGGGCATTAATGGATATTAATGGGAATCAATGGGCATTAATGGGCATCAATGGGTATTAATGGGCATGAATGGGCACTAATGGGCTTTAACGGGTTGGGGGTCGCGACGGGTGCCCGATCTCGAATCTTATTAGATCCGTTAGATTTGCTTATTTATGGCTAGGTGTCGCGACGTATGGGCCTATACGTCGCGACGGGTCCCTTAAAGGAGGAGGGGGTCGCGACCCCTCAGCTTATTTTTGTTCTATTATATTTTTGGTGGATTTTGGGGTGGACAAAAGGCGGTGTCCACATAAGCCATCCAAAGGCAATGTTTATACTTATTTATTAATTTTAAAAAGTTCGGACAAAATGGGGTGTCTACAGATTCCCCTCTTTACTTGCCTTTCTCTTGAAAGCTCTATTGAGAGACGTGAGCATAGCTCACAAAAATGAGAGAGAGGACAAGTAAAGACCAAAAATATACCCCTATTTTGTTCAGGGGTCAAAAGTGTGTAAAATCAATCAACAACCAAAGCCTAGAATTGTGCAAGCATAGCCCTAGAAAAATCCTAAGCCACTAGTGCTATGACTCATCATTGCCCCCATCATCGGCACCCGACATGTCCACCTGAAGCGCTTTTAGCTAGAGGGATAACTAATTGGTGCTAAAACTCTTAAGAAAATCTACCCGATCATGCACCGCAAAATATGAAAATAATGAGAAATGGTATTCCCAAATTATGGGTGTCAGCTTTCGAAACACTCAACGGCGAAAGCTGCTCACTACGGAGATCTTGACGGGCAAGAATATCCAAAAAGTTGTAGGTGCCAGACTCCAAAACATTTATTGGCAGAATCTAAGTCTTGTGGAAAAGATGTGGATGTCAGATATCGAAATACTCATCGGTGGGATCTGATTCCTATGGAAAATGGTGCGCGTTAGATCCCAAAGCACTCATCGGCGGAATCTGATCCCTAAAAAATGCTGGATGCCAAATCTTCGAAGCATTCGATGTTTGTCCATGAACACCGAAGATTGATCATCACGAAGATCTGATAGTCTCAAAAAATTATGAGTACCAGGTTTCCATGGACCTTCTATGAGTACTGAAAAACCTTTCCCCCCGATGATCTAAGTGTCCTCAAAGGTTGTGGGTAACCAGTTTCTAAAACACTCATCAGCGAAAACTGATTATAAAGAAAGTGAATATCAAGTTTTCGAAACACTCACCGGCGAAAATTGATATCAAGTTTTCGAAACACTCATCGGCGAAAACTGATTAAAAGAAAGTGAATATCAAGTTTTCGAAACACTCATCGACAAAAACTGATATCAAGTTTTCGAAACACTCATCGGCAAAAACCGGTTAAAAGAAAGTGAATATCAAGTCTTCGAAACACTCATCGGTGAAAACTGATATCAAGTTTTTGAAACACTCATCGGCAAAAACTGGTCAAAAGAAAGTTAATATCAAGTTTTTGAAACACTCATCAGTGAAAACTGGTTAAACGAAAGTGAATATCAAGTCTTCAAAACACTCATCGGTGGAAACTGATATCAAGTTTTCGAAACACTCATCGGCGAAAACTTGATGACCAAGAGAAAATGTTATGAATGTCAAGTTTTCGAAACACTCATTGGCGATAGCTTGACGACCAAGGAGATCGCGGCAGGCACGAGTCCCAAAAATTATGGGTACCGGATTTTCGATGGCTTTCTATGAGCACCGAAAACTGATCTCCACATGAAATAAAGTTTAGGTGACTAAAAAGATTTTCCCTGCTTCAACGCTTGCCTGGACTTCACAGGTCTAAAAGGATTTATGCAAAACATGCATTTGCTGCTGTTCCAACTTGGGTTTAGCAGGTCCCAAAGATTACACAAAACATGTTTTTCTTGCTCTTCCCAACTTGCTCGGGTTTAGTAGGTGATAAAAAGATTTATGCATATGTGGATCATGAAAATGCTCGTGCGAATACCATGTCAAATGGAAACAGGAATGTAAAAATCATGAGTACTATGCAATCATCGCACAATAATCACTTGATGACTTATGGAAGTATTGTGCAAATGTCATGCAAGGATTAAGTCTGTATTCAAGAGAAGGGAATTCCCCAATTTAGAGATCGAGGCAGGATGATTGTTTATATAATGAGGAGGTAAAATTACACTCCTATTAACGGAAAGAACGAAGACAAGTGAAGGCAAACACTATTTAATCACATCTTAGTATTTGAAAATCACGTAAGGAGGGTAAAAAATGCTTCATCTTTGACTAAGCTATCAAAAGCCAATTAAGGAAATCTTTAACTTTCTTTTGAAGTTCATCTTGATTTTGAGTATTGAGCACTAATCAAGCAACTCTTCTTTCTTAAAAGTTAACTTGGTCTTAACCATTGAAAACCAAGTAAAGAAATAAATCAATACATTGGTTTCAATCATCAAAAACCAAGTAGAAAAAATAGCATGGTAGAGGTGACTTGATTACAATCCTCAAAACCAAGCATTGTCTGCCCTCATACTTCAATTTTCAAGGATTTACATAGGATGGAATTTATCAAAGAATTAATAGAGAATTTGGGACATCTAAATCCCATGATAAGCATAGAAAGAGACACATTTGCGGGACCTTGTGACCCTGTCTCTGAAAAATAGGAGGATTCCTCAGTCAATGGACAAGGGGATGGGACCACAATTTGGGTAGAAAGGGATTCCCCAGCCAAGAGACTAAGACGGGGCAACAGTCAATTCAACGAGGGGATAAGGTAAAATTGCTCTCCTAGCCGTTGGAGGAGTAACAACAAGTGAAGACAAACACCATTTGATCATACCTTTAATCATTGAAAACCAAACAAAGAGGGTTAAAGATGCTTTAGTTTTGAACAAATTGTCAAAAGCCTAGTGAGAAAATTCTGATCTCATTTTGAAATTTAGTTTTGAACATAAATCAAGAACTTTTTCTCCAAGAAATCGATTAACTTGGTCTCAACAATTGAATACCAAGTAAAGAAATAAATCAATATATTGGTTTCAATCATTGAGAACCCAATGGAAAAATCTCATAGAAAAAGTTACTCGTTTTCAATTCTCAAAATCAAGCATTGTTTATCCCTCATGCCTTGATTTTCAATGATTTGCAAATGTGAAGTACAAGCTCCTTCACGTTAGAAGGTTTAAAATGCCCTGTCTAAAATGATAATCCAGTAAAGAAAGACTTATCAACTTTTTCTTGGGACTAATGTAAAATGTCTATGTGATACATACGTGGAAAAGGAGGAATCCAACAGAAGAGTGAACTTTTGTAAGAAAAAATGAGTCGTCCTTAGTGATAATATTGACCACCTAACTGGCAATAACATGATACCATAAATATGCATATAGAATCTCCAAAGAATGACCACAATGGGATGAAAGTGAGGCTTTTCTGGGTTATGGAAAAAGGGATTTTCCAATTTTTTTGAAAAAGAGGGTAAGAAACCCGAGGGACAAAGAATTTTCCTAGCTTCATTTTAGTATAAAATTTGGATAGGGATCAAGGGATTCAAGATCTCGGCTTGATATTTCCCGGGGGGAAGTTTATTCTTTGAGTGCTGAGATTGAAGTCTCTCTCTCATTTTATTAGCCCTACACAAACATTTGAATTTGATATATCTTAATGAGGACTTTATGGGTGCAAAATGTGGGCTTATGAAAGGGAAAAATGGACATAATGATAACTCTTTCAATTGAAATTGCTCTAACCCAGGAGCCTTGCATTTGAGAGTTAATAAGGTCTTTAAACAAATTGAGCATCCAACTAGCAAATACACACAACCAAAGAACAAGTAATTCTCTCACTCACCATTGTTGGAATATTTTCACTCAAATTTATTCGACTAGCTGGTTGCCACAGACTTGTAATTAATCTATATCTCCATTACAGGTGTATTAGTGTAATAGATCAAGAGGTCTTTAAAAGCTTGTAGTGACAGAGGAATGGCTAATGTGGAAAAAGTGTTTAAGAAACGAAGTTAGCAATTATCAAGCATGAAATAATAATTTGTTGAATGAGCACGATAATTTTGACCTACATTCTCTATCCACCAAAAGAGTTTGGCTTAGATCTTCTCTCTTTCTTGCTTGTGCACTTTTATTTCTTTTCCTATCCTCTTTCATTAATAATCATTTTATTCTTTCTTTTCTTTTCTTTTTCCCAAACCCTTTCTTGGCTTACTTGAATTGCTAGGCAAATCCAGCTTACGAGAATGACTGGTCAGCCAATATATGCAATAGGTCGAAATGTAATACCCATCCAAGAATCACTTGATGAAGTGTTTTGAAAATTACTTAATAAAAGGCTCAAAATAGGTGGCAAAAGGGAATATAAATGGGGTTTGTGTTTGGAAAAAGGGAGAATGAAATGAATGCCTCCATCCTTTCAATCAAACCAATGCATGTAAAGCTTCAATTAAGATTAAAAACAAGTTCTAGAACCGGCATGAGGAGACAGATTACACTCAATGATAATCGATGAAAAGAAATTAGTGTTTGGCTCAAATAACTTCCCACAAGGTTTGACTCTCACATTGGTCACTTGCAAAGCCAATTGGATAGTAAACTTACATAAGAAACAAAGCTCTTATCATGGATTGAACATATATCGTGAGATATCCTTGTTATTCCCCAAGGTCTGTTTTAATGTCAAGTAATTTTTTTAAAAATGTATGCACGAAGGCTTAAAAGTGGCTGACAATGGATGATAATGTTTGGATAAATGAAATGCAATTGATTCCCTGAAATACACAAAGTAGAAAGACTACCCATCCCAGGTCAACATTGATTAGGTCAAGACTTTTGAAAACTCCACTCCTGGCCCAAAAGGGGTGACTAGAGGTGATCTTCATTTTGTTTGGGAAAAACCAAGAAATGCCTCGTATCCTTGATGTAGCCAACTCATTTGCTTTTATTAAGGCTTCTTTCCTGATTTTTATTTTTCTTTTCCTTTTTCCTTACTTCTCTTATTTTTCATTATTTTTTTAATTCCCCAGAAAACATGGCTAAGACTGAGGTGTGTGAAAAATGTCGCTTATGAAGTGAGTGATGCTTCTTGAGAGACTCGCGACTATGCATATGTGCGGTATCTTCTTTTATCAATCAAGTTAATTACCAATGTTGAGGGAAGGCGCTTAGACTTCTCATGGTAAGACAACCTCCGTCCCTTATACCAGTGAAAAGGGAGTTGCGCTCGTCGAAGAGCGAGTAGTGGTACGATACCCATGTAAAGCAAGTGGCAGCATTTCATGCCAGTGTTTGTACGTAACTAACATCTTCTCAACTATCTTATTGATATTTTTGTTTGCCATTTCTATATATAATGTTTGTCTTCAAAAATTGCACAAACGTCTTCTACGTTATGCTTGAGTACGAGCTCGCCTCCATCCACTCGGTAAAATAATCAATGGCCACCAAGA
Organism: Senna tora; assembly: GCA_014851425.1. Lineage (NCBI taxonomy): Eukaryota > Viridiplantae > Streptophyta > Magnoliopsida > Fabales > Fabaceae > Senna > Senna tora. The sequence continues at coordinate 14,109,849 of CM026261.1, read as the reverse complement.
TGAATCGATGGCCATTAGAGGCCTTAGGATTTATGGGACCGATGATATCAATTCCCCACATGGAGAAAGGCCAAGGAGCAACCATATTGTGAAGCTATGATGGCGGGGCATTGACCCTGTCTGCATAAATCTAGCATTTGTGATATTTTCGAACGTACTCAATGCAGTCGTGTTCAAGTGTCATCCAAAAGTATAGCATCCTTTGGGTCTGGTGTGCCAAGGTGTGTCCATTAGAGTGGGTCCCACATAATCCTTCACGTACTTAAGCCAAAATCCGATTAGCCTTGACTGCCTCTACACAGCAAAGAAGCATCCCATCTAGTTTTCTTTTGTATAATGCATCCCCACTAAGGAAGAAACTTATAGCCAAATGCCGAAGGGTTCTATTTTCATTCTCACTTGCCTTTTTTGGGTACTCCTGTTTCTCCTGGTAATTCTTGATGTCGTAAAACCAAGGGTAGCCATCAGGCTCTGATTCTACTACTGAGCAGTGGATCTTGGTGTCTCGGCACTCCACTCTGATAGGTTGAAGGTGGACACCACAATTAATATTGAGCATCACAGCCAAGGTGGTGATTGCGTCGGCAAAAAGATTTTTACACCGAGGAAGATGATGAAAATTGATGGATGCAAACTGGTTACTCAATTCATTGAGGAATTTCTTATATGGGATTAATTTAGATTCCTTGGTTTGCCATTCCCCTTTGATTTGGTAAATTATAATCGCGAAGTCTCCAAAGACTTCTAGCTCTTTAATTCCCAATTTGATGGCAGCTTACAGCCCACAAATACAACCTTCATACTCAGCCATGTTGTTAGTACACTCGAAGTCAAGCTTGACTACAATGGGGAATTGTCTTCCATTTAGGGAGATGAGGACAACTCTGATCCCATTTCTGAAAACATTTACTTCTCCATCAAAAAACATTTCCCAACCCCTTACAAGGGGATCCTCCTCTACGGCATTTAGTCCTTCGTCTGGGAATTGATAATCCAAAGCAAGTTCCTCATCCAAGGGATTGAGGGCTAAGTAATCATCTATGGTGCTCCCTTTTACTGATTTCTGAGTGATGCGTTTGACATCATATTCTGCCAAAACCACTTGCCATTTGGAGACTCGTCCTGATACATGAGGATTTTCGAAGATGTATTTGATGTGATCCATACGTGATATGAGAAAGGTCTCATAATAAATCATGTAATGCCTAGAGCGTCGCATAGTCCATATTAGAGCACAGCAAGTTTTCTCGATCAAGGAGTATCAAGATTCGTTGGGATTAAATTTCTTGCTTAAATAGTACATTGCTTGCTCCTTCCCTGTCACCGGGTCACGCTGGCCGAGAATGGCTCCCATTGATTCATCCAACACCATTAAGTACAACAACAATTGCTTCCCTGGTGTAGGTGGTACAAATACCGGCGGACTGGTCAAGCACTCTTTGATAGAGTTGAAGGCTTGTTGACACTCTTCATTCCACTTTGTAGATTGGTTCTTCTTGAGAAGCTTGAATAAAGGAGCACAAGTTGCTGTCATGTTGCGTATGAAGCGGGCGATATAATTCACCTTGCCCAGGAAACTTCTCACCTGCTGCTTAGTAGTAGGTGGCGGCATATCTCGAATAGACCTAATTTTGTCTGGATCTACCTCAATCCCTTTTCAGCTGACTATGAAGCCTAAGAGCTTCCCCGACTGGGCACCGAACGTACACTTGTTTGGATTCAATCGCAACTTGAACTTACGCAACCTATCGAATAGCTTCCTCAAGACTTTGACGTGGCTTTCCTTTCCAACCGACTTGGCTACCATGTCGTCCACATCAACTTCAATGTCTTCATTGATCATGTTGAGGAATAAAACTACCATGGCTCGCTAATAGGTGGCCCCAGCATTTTTCAACCCAAAAGGCATGACTTTATAGCAATAAGTCCCCCACGGTGTAATGAAAGTGGTTTTTGCCTTATCCTCAGGGTGCATGGGCATTTGATTGTAACTTGAGTATCCATCCATGAAGGAGTAGCGGAAGCTACCAGCGGTATTATCCACCAGGACATCTATATGAGGGAACTGGAAATCGTCTTTAGGAGAGGCCTTATTTAGGTCTCTATAATCCACGCACATGCGAACTTTCCCATCTTTCTTGAGGATGGGGACAGGGACTACGTTAGCAATCCAATCTTGGTATACGGACACTTCTATGAAACCGACATCCTTTTGTTTCTGAACCTCCTCCTTAATTTTAAGGGACATCTCAGGCTTCATGCGTCGCAATTTCTGCTTCTTGGACTCCATGTGGGAGAAAATAGGTATTTTGTTGGAAGCAATCTCAGGGTCTAGGCTGGGCAAGTCTTGGTATGACCATGCAAACACATCCATATACTCCTTTAGCTGCAAAATTAGATCCTCCCTCTTGGGGTTGTCGATAATTTTCACTTCTCTTTTGTTTTCATCCGTCCCCAGATTTATGAGTTCAATTGTCTCCTGGTGAAGGACCATTCCCTTTTCATCAGACTCAACCATCTTGGTAAATGCGGGAGGGACATCCTCCTCATCAGAAGCATACTCATATTACATATGTTTTATATTCAGGGATTCATAAAAATCGGGGATCACCACTTTGGGCAGGATCTCTGAGAATTCTAATTCCCTGAGGGTAAGATAAAAAATAAGAATTAAGAGTTAGACAAGAGAAGAGGAAAAAGAAGAGCATGCATGTACTAAAGAAACGCAATATTTTTTGGAAGATAACAACGGATAAGCTCATAAACGCAATATTTTTTGGGTGTAAACCTAGAGCTCAGTTTTAGACCAATTGTGGACACCCTATTTTGCTCGGGCCTAAATTGTGCAAAGAAAATTAAAAATAATAAAAATAAAAATGCAAAAATATTATTTTTTTCAAAGAAAATAGAAAAGCTGAAAAGTGTTAGATGACCTACTCTTAGCTCTAATGGGCCAAGCCCAAAGAACCTAAGAGAACCCTAGCTTATAAAAGAGAGAAGCCCAGGTCAAGAAGAGTGAGAGAGAACAAGAGTGGCTAGGTTAAAGAGAGAGAGGTGGCTAGGTCAAAGAGAAGTGTAGGAGATCAAGGAGGAGATCAAGAAGAGGCAAGAAGAAATAATATGAAGGAGCCAAGAATTCATGGAGATGGGAAGGGAAACCTAGAATGAAAGGTGGAAGAACCAACTGAGGAAGTACTCTTAACTTCGACACTTTTCTGTTTTGGTTAAATATGATTGCTCGCCTTCTCCATTTTGTTTTTGGTTATCTCTACATATATAATTGCTTTCTAGCATTTTTATCTTGTTTGTGAGTACATTGAGAGCATCTCTGAATTTTTCATAAATTTTGGAGTCTTTTAAAGGAGTTAAATGGTTTTTGTAAAAACCTTTGCCCGAGTTGATTCTGAGTTCGGGCAATGTGCCTTCGACTGAAGATTCCGATTTCAATTTAACTCCAATGGGAGTGATCTATTTTTTTCCAAACTAGACATCCGTAGCTTTCTAACCATAGGTCGTTTTTCAAATTCCATCGGGAAGTTTACTCCCAGCAATTTTTATAAAATCAGTTTTATAGAAACTTTGCAGAGTGACGTCCTGAACGTCACTCTAATTTGTGAAATTGTTTCTCCCTCTACAGAACTTCGTTTTCATTAATTCCTGTCCTTAAAGCTTTATTTTTGTCTTGGGAATAAAGATAAATATTTCATGCCCTAATTCTTTCAGAAGGATTTGTGGCATATTTATTTATCCCAAGATACCATTTCAAACAGTTTCTGTGCAACTGTGGTTTCAAAGGTCATATCTTAGAAATTACTAAAGCTTTTGGAATAAGGTCAGTGGGGATTATTAGGGGAGATCAAAAGCTTTCTTACCCTAGGTTTTGACAATTTTCTATGCTTGAGAAGTGGTCCAATTTGAATTTTTATTTAATGTCTAGAATCAGGAAAATATGAGTCAAAAAGACCCCTTGTAGAAGTAAGTCGCGACCCCCTGCTGAGTCTGCATAGGTGGCGACCTATGGTCATTAATGACCCAAATCCAGATCATATCCAGATCTACAATAGGTCGCAACCTATAGCAAAATAGGTTGCGACCTATTGGTCATTAATGGGAAGATCTGACTTTCCTATTATATGATCCTCCGAGATAACTATAATAGGAGACTCCATTACGGTTCTAAGGATCGAATTTTAAACACCCGAGAGGCTGCTGGATTGTAGTCTGAAGCTCAAAGGTATACCTCTCTACTTACCTTGATCTATTTGCTTACACTACCCCATCAACCCATACTTGATTTTCATCTTAAGTCTCTTCTTCATCTGATTTTTGAAGTGGGTCGGGACGCCCTAATGTAAGCGTCGCGACCCTTCCCCTCATTCTGAGCATCAATTGCCTATTGTTTTCTGGAAAATTATTATAGGGGTTGCCACGTATCATTTTATACGTCGCAACCCCCCTGTTCAGAAGTAGAGGGTCGCAACATATCATTTTATACGTCGCGACCCCCTGACTTCCTAATGGCCTCGGGGTTGGGAACCGAGGCCGAGGGTCGCGACCCCCTGACTTTTAGGGGCAGAAGCATGTCTCCCTTTTCTTTTGTGTGTTTTTATAAAAATAAAAAGAAAATATATAGTTATTTTTACATAAATATGTCTAACTTAGTGCCACCAAGGAGCCTTTGCTTCTATAGGAGCACTGGTATTCACGCCATCTGGGCGCGCTGCCTGATGAGCATTCACACACACACTTTTTTAATCTTGTTACTAGTTTGAATGTAATGCATGGCAGATAGGTGCCGAGGGGCCTTTGTCTCTTTAGGCATATTGCACTGGGAGACCATCTGAGCCTTTGCTTGATGAGTCTCCCCGACACCCACACACTTGCATGCCACACGAACTACATGGACTTTGATCCCTCTTTGAGGGTAAGCAGGCCTTAGGCTCTTATCCTAGGTGAAGTGCACCTTTATTTTCTTCTTTCTTTGTGTTTATATTCTTCTTCGATTTTAAAGGCCTAACACCTTCCCCTCATCTCAAACAGACTCCTGAACCCAAATATTTTAAAACTCATCTTTACTTAACTTTTGAACTATTTTTCTTTTCCAAGTTTTGATGGAAAAACTTGGTGGCGACTCCCGTCGAGCGCACAGTCATCACAGTTGGCGACTCCACTTGGGACATTTTAGAGAGTGAAGCTTCTTTAAAAAATAATATTTAAATTGTTTGGCCTTTAATGTCGGATGTTTGTTTGTACATACCTACTATATTTGTTTTTCCTTTGTTTTGCAATGTTTCCACCTTAATGTGTAAGGGAAGTCTAATTAGGATGCTCCTAATCACATGTGCACAAATTTAAGTTCCTACCTACCTTTAATTCGCTTCTATACCTGAAGCGTGTCCAAAATAGTTAGATTGGGATATGAGAATCTTTCCTTGTTGGGCTTTGGCCTACAGTGATTGACTTATCTATCCTACTTAGATTGTTACTTGCCTTAAGGGCTGATACGCACAGACTTTTCTGTGACAGGATCGTCTCTTAAGTCAGGGTCTCTAACTTTGGTGGGGACAATCTAAGGGCCTTTTTAGGGTGTCTAGATTCCAAGCTGAACCATGTGCAAGTTGACCTTAAAGCCTACCCTTATTAGGTCAGCCTATTTTTGAGACCGTAAGAGCCTAACCTTTAGAACACATGGAGCGAACTCCCACATTCCGTTGCATGCATACATTTTAAAAGAAAAAAAAAAATGTTCATTTTTCTTATAATTCTTTATGCATAAAATTGTCTTTTGAATTGTGAACAAAGAAAGGAAACCACTTTTCCTTTGCATTGTATATATATATATATATAAATAAAAGAAAATCCTTTGCATGGTATATATAAAAAAAATTATTTTTTCTTTTGATTGCATATGAAATTTTCTTTTGAATTGAGAAAACCATTTTTCTTTTGCATTGTATATATAAATTTTTTTTCTTGCGTTATATATAATTTTTTTTCCTTTTCTCATAACTTCCTTTGCATTACATATATATATAAAGAAAACTTTTTTTTTGCATTATATATAAAAAAAATTTCTTTTTCTCTTAACTTCCTTTGCATTGTATATATATAAAAAAACTTTTTTTTTTGCGTTATATAATTTTTTTTCCTTTTTCTCATAACTTCCTTTGCATTGCATACATATAAAAAAAACTTTTCTTTGCATTATAAAAAAAACAACTGTTCTTTTTCTCATAACTTCTTTTGCATTGCATATATATATATAAAAAACTTTTCTTTGCATTATAAAAAATTTTTTTGCTCATCACTTTCTTTGCATTGCATATATATATATATATATATATATATATATATATATATATATAACTTTTCTTTGCATTATATATAAAAAAAAATTCTTTTTCTCATAACTTCCTTTGCATTGCATATATATAAAAAAAAACTTTTCTTTGCGTTATATAAAAATTTTTTTTTTCTCATAACTTCCTTTGCATTGCATATATATATATAAAAAAACTTTTCTTTGCGTTATATATAAAATTTTTTTTCTCTCATAACTTCCTTTGCATTATATATATATATAATTTTCTTTGCATTATAAAATTTTTTTTCTTTTCTCATAACTTTCTATGCATTGTATATTTTTTTTTAAAAAAATTCTTTTTCTTCTTTTTTTTACCACACATTCGTTTCTAATATAAATCACCATTGTAACTACGAAATATTCCACCTTGGGACACGTGGCACTGACCTTCTAGAAGCCCGGCCTCGACACCTGCTAGAGACACGTGGCACCACTCATCTACCAGTTACGTGGGAACTCCTCAAGCCTCGTGGGACGACCCACGTCCCACGAGGTCGTGGGTCGAGCACGATCTCCCCACACTCGAGTATAAATAGACCCTCACCCGGGGGACTATAGGTACGCAACATGAAGGATTACAACACCAAATCTACGGTAGACACACATATTCTCGGTAACCTCAGTACCCTCAGATACCTCACGCAATCTCTCTGCACACTACGAGCTCCACCATAAGCTCCGTCTAGGTCAGCCACCGGCAAGCTCACCTCCCTCTCGGAGTGCACCATTTACAAGGCTTCCAGCAGCCCCTAGAGACCCTAGCTCTCTCCCACTAAGGCAACCTCCTAAGAGCGGCTCGCCCGCCCAGAGTACCTTAGGCACGTCTTAGTCGCACACGGCCCAATACAAGTAACCGCCTTGCCTAACGGCTCCAATAGATGTCAGCATGACGAACTACGTGGACTCTGATCCCTCCCGATGGGTACGTAGGCACCTAGGAGCATCACCTAAGGACAAGTCCCCCAAGGTTAAGACCCCTTGCGGTCCGAATTACAAATTACAATTGTCTGAGCCAAAAATGACAGTTACAGTGGCGCCCACCGCGGTCTTATTCAGACCACAATGCCTTGCGCAGTCTGCCGCTAAATGGCATTTCTTTATCGGGGAGTAGGAGTTTATACCTAACGCTCAGAAACTCGTATTTGTTTTCTTCTCTAATACAGGATATAATACTCACATGGCCGCCACAGGCCATTCTTCAAAACCCTTCCACGACCGACCAGATGACGTATGAAGTGACCGGTGCAAGCGACATAAAACACAGTTCATGATCTTTGACTACATTGGCAGCACAACTGAGACAAACGAGCCGCTGGTCATCACGGCCAACATCTCAGGATTCGACGTCAGACGCGCGCTGATAGATCCCAAGGCTATCACCGACATACTCTTCGCAAAAACTTTGGAAGAAATGGCCCACTGTGAGGATTAGCCAACATCGGAGGAGGAAACTCTTGTCGACTTCTCTGGACAGATCGTTAAGATGCGAGGAACCCTCACGACATGACTCGCTCTGGGCAGGCAACCGAGGGTCGTCCGCGCCAAAGTGAGATTCGCCATATCAACGGCACCATCGATATACAATGCAGGCTTGGGTCGACCGACCCTGGGCAAGCTTCGAGTCGTCATATCCACAGCTCATAAGGTGACGAAATTTCATACGCCGACCGGCATCACGGAAATACGAGCAGACCGGGAAACTCGTATATGTTATGCGACTGACCGACCCGGTATGAACAAAGTCGAGAGTAACGCGGAAAGCCCCCCCGAGATAGTCGACCGGCGAGACGAAATCCCCAGAGCTAGACCGCAACCTACAGAGGACCTCGTGAGCATCTGCATAGATCGGGCGAATAATCGGAAAGTCCGCGTGGGAGCTCTCCTCAGCCAGACGGCCCAAAGGAAGTTCCAAGAACTGCTCACACAGTACAGGGACGTATTTGCCTGGAGTGCCGCGGACATGCCAGGGATAGATCCTGCGATCATATGCCATTCCCTCAATATTAGAGACGGGCCTGGCGTAATCCAGAAGAAACGACATTTCGGCGAAGAAAGGCAGCAAGCAATTGACGAGGAGGTGCAAAAGCTCCTCAACACTGGCTTCATACACGAATCGCAGTACCCCGACTGGATGTCGAACGTAGTAATGGTCAAAAAGGCAAACGGGAAGTGGTGAATGTGCGTGGACTTTACCAATCTGAACAAAGCCTGTCCAAAGGATGCCTACCCGCTCCCAAACATAGACAAGCTGGTCGATAGGACGGACGGGCACTGGATGCTGAGTTTCCTAGACGCCTTCTCAGGATACAACTAGATCCTGATGAACCCGAAGGACCAGGAAAAGACCTCCTTTATCATAGATAGAGGCGTTTACTACTCCAAAGTCATGCCTTTCAGACTGAAGAATGCAGAGGCCAGCTATCAAAGGATGATGGACATCATTTTCGGAGAACAGATTGGTCGAAACCTCGAGGTCTACGTTGACGACATGGTAGTCAAATCCATGGAGCTCGAACAACACCTAGCACATCTGGAGGAACTCTTCCTGGTTTTGCGAACGCACCAAATGAAGCTAAATCTAACCAAATGCGCTTTCGGCATGTCGACTGGAAAGTTCTTAGGATTTATGATCACACAACGAGGAATCGAAGCCAAACCCGAGAAATGCGCAGCCATTCTCAACATGGAACCGTCGTGGACGGTGAAAGAGGTGCAGAGGTTAAACGGAAGGTTAGCGGCCCTCCACAGATTCTTATCGAGGATGGCCAACCGATGTCTTCCCTTTTACAAAATCATGAAGACAGCACCAGCGTTCCAATGGACTAAGCAATGCAAAAAGTCCTTCCAGGACCTTAAGGCTTACCTAGCGAAACCTCCGGTGTTAGCTAAAGCAGTCAAATTAGAGACCCTTATACTTTACCTAGCTACCACCGATCATGCTGTAAGCTCAGCACTGATAAGGGAGGAAGGAGTCGAGCAATTCCCAGTCTATTACACAAGCCATGCCTTACAAGGAGCCCAACTTCGATACCAACGGGTGGAGAAGCTCGTACTTGCTCCCATCCACTCGGCCAGAAGGCTTCGACCCTACTTCCAACAACACACAATTATGGTTCGAATTGACCAACCCCTACGGCAAATACTGTAAAAGCCAGACTTAGCAGGGCGAATGACAAACCGGACGATCGAGCTATCAGAATTTGACATTCAATACGAGCCCCGTCGGCCGATCAAAGCCCAACCTTTGGCAGACTTCGTCGCTGAAATGACTCCTGAGCCACAGCCAGAAAAATCCCCATGGCTAGTCTACGTAGATGGCTCCTCGACCGGGAAATTCGCAAGAGCCGGCATTATCGTAGAGAGCCCCGACGCAATCAAAGTGGAACAAGCCCTGCGCTTCACGTTCCCAGCCTCCAACAATCCAGCTGAATATGAAGCACTCATAACCGGACTAGCGCTAGCTGACGACCTGGGCGTCTCGAAGGTCAAGCTATTCAACGATTCATAACTAGTGGTCGGACAACTAAATGGAAATTTTGAGGCAAAGGACCCCACTATCATCAAATATGTGGAGAGTGCCAAACAAGAAATCAGCAGGTTCGAATCTGTCTTGATCACGTGGATCCCTCAGAACCAGAACACCTAGGCTGATGCCCTCTCCAAATTAGCCACTACACCGAGCCAATCGGGACTTAAAACAGTCTTTCGAACCACGCTTCACACCCCGTGTATAAATCCAGACGTATTGCCAATTGCAATCGACAATTCCTGGATGGCCCCCATCAGGGCGTATATAACAACGGGCACCCTGCCTACAAATAAAGAACTCGATCGAAAATCAAGAGGCAAGCAGCTCGATACTTTGTCTGGGGTAACGACCTATATAAAAAGGGGTTTTCATCCTCACATCTCTGGTGTATCTCGACCGAGGAAGCGAGCTATGTGCTACAGGAAATCCACGAAGGCGTATGCGGCACACACCAATCCGCGGGAGCCCTTCGAAAGCGAGCCCTGGACTCCGGATTCTACTAGCCGACAATGAGAGCCAACTCAGAAGCCTTAGTCGCCCATTGTGACAAATGTCAGCGCCACGCCGCGTTCATACACCAGCCACCGGGTGAGCTGAAGCCCATCGAATCCCCATGGCCCTTTGACACTTGGGCCATGGACATCCTAGGCCCCCTCCCTCAGGGCACGCTCCAGCGAAAATTCCTCATCGTGGCTGTCGACTATTTCACCAAGTGGATCGAAGCCAAACCCTTGGTCACCATCGGATCCCAAAATGTTCAAAACTTCCTTTGGCGAAACATCGTCACTCGCTACGGTCCTCCGCACACGCTGATCACCGACAATGGACGACAATTCACCAGTGAGAAGTTCGAAGATTTCTACAAAGAATGGAGTATCGACCTTAGAACTACTACTATCGAATATCTGGCGACCAATGGCTAAACGGAAAGAGCAAACCGTATCATCCTCGAAGGGCTGCAAAAACGATTGGCGGACGTAAAGGAAGGTTGGGTGGATGAACTCCCATCGGTCTTGTGGTCATATAGAACCACAGTACACACGGCCACATGAGAAACCCCTTTTTCTCTGACGTACAGGCAAGAAGCAATCGTCCCCGCCGACATCGATGTCCCCTCGAATTGGGTGCTAAACTACTCCGATTCAAATTCAGAAAGCCTATTGGTCAGCCTCGACGCGGTCGAAGAACGAAGGGAAGCGGCGGCACTCAGAAACATTGCCTACAAACAGCTGCTGGCACAAAAATACAACAGGGGCGTCCGACCCCGCAAATTCGAAAAGGGTGACTTGGTCATGTGTACAGCGATAACCAATAGGCGCGACCGCCTACACGGCAAGCTCGCCCCTAATTGGGAAGGCCCGTACAGGGTTATTAGTATCGCTTCGCACAACGCGTACAAGTTAGCACACCTAACAGGCGAACACGTCCCAAACACTTGGAACGCCAGTAGCCTCATGAAATATTTTGCTACATCTTAGTCAATAATGTTTCTTTATGCCTTAGTCCAAAGGCCAAGCTTGTGGGCACTTCACCCCGTGTTAGTCCTAAGATGAATGCCCCTTCCCTTATCTTAGTCCCAAGAAAAATGTACTACTAACTTGTCTCAGTCCTGAGACATTTATGCTGTGTTTAAAGGAATATGAAATACAATATGATTGATCAACTCTCGTGCTCAAAATTTCTTTATATTATTCACATAGGGGGTCTATCGCCCCAAAATTACAAAACTGCAAATACAGCGGGGGTCTATCCCCCCTAAATGCTGAGGCCCGTCTGACAGCGACGCCTCCCTTCAAGGATTTAGAGCTACCTCATAATCCTCGATCCTCAACGGAGAATCCCCTCGAGCGCGAACGCGAAACTCCCCGCCAATGTTCTCCCAGGAGTGGTGCATCTTAGCTCTAACCTCTGGAGGAACCGATATGCCCATCAAATCCTCCAGCTAGGCTATACCATTCTGCATTCCGTAATTCGCAAAACGCAAAAAGTCCTGACGACGGACCTGCAGAATGCTAGCCATGCCCTCTTGTCGCTCGTCCTCTAGTTCCTCCACCCGCGCAGTCAGTCGAGTGTTCTCCTCCAACAATTCCTCGACAACTACCTGCACAAAGTCACAAGAGGATCAGTCATCGCCAGCAGAGCACATCGAAACAAAAGGAAAAAGCGTCCTACCCCCTCAACTTCCCGCTGATACGCGAAGCCCACCAGATGGGTTAGCAACAGCATGGCCTCCCTGGTCATACGCTCTAAAGCATAATCGTCCCCATAATCAAGAGGATAATTCTGACGAGCTAAGATGACCTGCTCCGCTTCAAACGGGATCAACTTCCATCTAAAAGAGATACCCTCACCCAAAAGTCGGACGGGCATCTCTTCGGGGGGTATAGGGATATAAGGAACCTTCATACGGTTGAGACAAGTCAAGCCGATTTCACCCACCTGATTTGGGGCCCCGACACCTTTTTTCGCAGGATCTCCGCCTACACCGACGTCTTCATCCACTCTCGAGGGTGGAACAACAGCGCTCACCAAATTCGACCGCTCACGTCTCCGGCTCCAAGAACTTGACAGAGGATTCAACCTCCCTTGAATAATGCCCAGAGTCAACCCTGCGAAAAGGAAATGCCTGAAGCCTGGTAAGAAGACAGAAAGGAGGAACGCAAACTCGTCAATACCAACTTAACCAGTGCTGCGCCCGAGACCGTGGCCCCCTTCAAAATTTTGAAAGCTGTCTCCTTGTACTCCTCTCGATCATACCAAACCTAGAGAATAGGATTGGACCACTTGAGGGGAAAGCGCAGACGCCAGTCGAGCGACCGGATCCAAGGCGGGCAATAGCCTTTCTTGGGCATCACCTTGAAGAAGTACGACCTCCAGGCATTATTGTTACCCGGTAGGTCGGTAATGGTGAAGCCTTTGGCGCGTGACTAAAAACACACCCATCCGTGTGTCTCTCGGATGTGGTAGAGAGAGAGAAACACATTCGGGAGAACCTCCAACCTGTGTGACCGACAATACTTGTAAAAAACATTAAGGATCGACCACGCGTTCTGGGTTAGTTGTGCAGAGCAGACGTTCAAAAGGTTGAGCATGACCTCGACAATCCCAGAAAATGGAGGAATGAAGGCAGCATTGTAAGGGACGCAGAGGGGAAGAACGAAGCCGACGCCGTCGCTCCAAAGAATTGTCTCCCCCTCTCCCATCGGCTCTATCTCGTAGCACTTCGGGAATGAGGGAGAAAAGCGCTCCTCCCACATCTTCTTAATGCCAGCTCCCGGCAGCACCCGCAAGACCATGTCTGCATCCGCCGCCGATACGTTTACCGTCGAACCCATTTCTGGCTCAGGAGAATACCAACCCGCGGAGGCAGTCAGAGGAGGTGCCACCGGCGTTCCATCCTCCCCAGATAGAACTTACCGAAGATCCTCGGAGTCTCGCGACATGATGAGAGCATCCACTCTCTCCCTGATTCCATCCGTGGCCACCAACAGGAGGGACTGTTCAAAATCTGGGTCCATGGAAGAATGCCCAAAAGCAACAGCACTAGCGGAAGCCATTTGTCGAGTAACGGGGAGCCAGAAATCGCAAGGTCAAAAGGTTGAGGGGAAGAACATTTACTAAAAAATAGGAGGTCTTCCACTCTCATCAGGTAAAAAGGAGGCCGAACAGACGCTTTGCAGCCCAACCAAAGAGGCACGAAAATGAAACAGCTCTAAAATTAAAGGGAACGATCAAACGCTCCCTGACCTTTGGATTTCTCCCACGGGCCCGCGAAGGGCATTTCGGGAAATGCCCCTCTTAGCAATGATGAATCCACCTCGGTAAGTCGCGTACTTCCTGCAGAGACGGCTCAAAAACTTGCTGAGGAAGTCAAGCATCCAACCATCTGAAGCGGGACGCGTGTCCTCTCCAAAGCGCCTCCTTTTCCACATAATAGCACGAGAGAATCCACTTCATGGGTTGGGCGACCAGATCCCATAACCGTGACTCTAAGTGGACGAGCTCTCCCACGAGTAAAGGCAGCGAAAAATTCCTAAGTATCTTACAGAGAAGGGAACTTAAGTCCACGGGTGCCCAACACCTGTAGACTTGGGGGACTTATGTAACTATGGAATATTCCACCTTGGGACACGTGGCACTGACCTTCTAGAAGCCCGGCCTTGGCACCTACTAGAGACACGTGGCACCACTCATCTACCAGTTACGTGGGCCTTACCCACGTCATCTCACGGAGCATCCCCTCAACCGGACGTGGGAACTCCTCAAGCCTCGTGGGATGACCCACGTCCCACAAGTTCGTGGGTCGAGCATGATCTCTCCACACTCGAGTATAAATAGACCCTGACCCAGGGGACTATAGGGACGCAACCTGAAGGATTATAGCACCTAATCTATGATATCTCACACATATTCTCAGTAACATGAGTACCCTCATATACCTCACACAATCTCTCTACACACTACGAGCTCCGCCGTAAGCACCGTCTAGGTCAGCCACCGGTAAGCTCACCTCCCTCTCGGAGTGCACCATTTACAGGGCTTCCAGCAGCCCCCAGAGACCCCAGCCCCCAGGTAACCGCCTTGCCTAATGGCTCCTATAGACGTCAGCATGACGAACTACGTGGACTTTGACCCCTCTTGAAGGGTACGTAGGCACCTAGGTACATTACCTAAGGACAAGTCCCCCAAGGTTAAGACCCCTTGCGGTCCTAATTACAAATTACAATTTTTTGAGCCAAAAACAACAGTTACAACCATTGTTTTTCTTCTCTTCTTGTGAATAATATTTGAACATGTGATGAGGATGTTTTGTCTCCCACATTAATTCCTAGGCCATAAGATTGTATTAACATTTTTTCATTTATATGCATAGCTAGTCAACAGTGCCTATATTTACAATTATTGAGGTGTATGGTGTCAATCTTTTGGCCTTTTACTAGCAAGCCTGATGCTAGCTAGAGTCAAGGTTGCGACTGGTAATTGAGACGTTTAACATGAAGAAAATATTATTTTCCCTACTACTCATGAATTTTCATACTTTGAGGAATCTCTGTTTCCATTAATAATCTCATTTGCCGATCGCAACATTTGACTAAAAGCAAAAGAAACCCCATGCGTGTGTAACAAAACTTTTCTTTACACTCCAGTTTTTGTAACAGCCGTTCCTTCCAAGTGATGTATTGATTGTTTGCTAAAAGAATTAAGTGTTTGTAATTGTGTGACAATGGTTGTTGCATTTAGAAGCATATAGAATTTTGCATTTAATTTTTAGAAAAAGAAGTAGGAAGAGACTAAAAAGAAAGAGACTTAAATGAAAGGGAAAATTGATGTGTGGGGTAAGAAGTGTAAATTTTACCAAAAGATTTAAATCAGCTCTTAAACACGCCGAACACACTAAAGAAGTCAAATTTGACTTCATTTGCACAAAATAGAGAGAGTGAGCTAGAGAGAAGGAGGAGAAAACCTAGAGGAAGCTTGAGGAGGATTAAGCTAGAGTAATTCGAATCAAGCTAGAATCGGACCATAGAAGTCAGCTAGCACACCGATTAATCAAGATTTGATCTTCAAACAAGGTAATCAAACTACCAACCTCTCAATTTTTTCAAGTTAGGGTTTTCAAGAAAACTGGCCAAAACCTAGTGTTGAATTTTTGGGCCATTAGAGAGGTAAAAACTTGCTTCCTTATGATTTCTGAACTGAGATGGATGTTATATGATGCTTGCATGTCTGGATTCTAGCTGAAAATTAGATAACCTAGAAAGGGTTTGGAAATGGGTATGGGTTTTAATTGAAAATCGGAGTTTAGCACTCTATTTTCGGAGTTTACTGACATGCATAAAAGAAAAATATGAAAAATCATAATTAACGAGCTCCAAAAATTGTGAAATTTGTTAGATCAAAACTAGATATATGAAAGTTCACGCTCGCCCAATTTCGTTAATTTCGGAGTCTGTTTGGTACCCTTTTTACAGACCTAAAGTTCACAAAATTATGTAGAGAAATTAAAGGATAAAATTTGATATGTGAGTCCTTGATGGTTTAAACCACGATTCTAGAAAATATCATGTAATTTGGAACTCATTAAGTGTAGTTTTGGAAGGCAATTATAGAATTTGGGTTTGTTGCTCTGCCACATCAAACCACTACTATTTAATTAGATTTTCACAAGGAAAATAATTTTTTTAGCTAAAATTTGGCAGAAAACTAGTTTTCATGTTTATAAATATGCTATAAAAATTTCTAAATTTTTGGAGTTTTACAGAATATGTGGTGATTTTAAAAGTTGACAGATTTACAAAATGAACTTGAAACATTGTATTTTGCAAGAGTTCTTTCTTTACCACCTCAAAAATGGTTTTTAAATGCGATGCCTCTGACATGTCCAAACTTTATGCATTAAGTTGTGAAAATAATATGAGTTATGGGTAGAATGAAATAACATGGAAAAGTATCTAGTGTATATGTTTGAACATGAATAGGTCCATAATTGATTGTTCAATTGTTGGTATGGGACGACCGTTGACTTTCTACGGTTGTGCCTCATTATAGAATGGTAAAATATTCAATAAACTAAGTAAACATTTGCGAAAACGCCGTGTTGGTTGCCAAATTCTAAGTTAGTGGACCATGATAACTAAGAGTGTTTTACATACTTAAAGTTGGGATAACCAAGATTGGGACCTAGTTATTTCATTTCATATTCACATAGATAACATACATGTTTTAAGAAGGACGATCTACGTAGTAGTATATGTTAATCCTTAGGCTGAACAGAACCAATTGGTAGCTGAGGCGACCTACCGAAATAAGGGAGTGATCCACAATTCATTAGACTGGGTCTCAGAGTACTCGGATCCATTGGGGGACGCTCCAGATAGTACACTTGAAATGATAGCCTGAGTAGCTATAGGTTCTTGTCATAAAGCCACTTGTTGTTTATGTGTGAGTATCCGCTGGGCGGTGCTCCCTATACTCATTCGTTTTCTTTTTGAAACCAGGGTCTATAAAATGTTTATTATTTCTCTATGCCTTTATCTATTTATGAATGAAGTATATGTGCTCATATTAAATGTTTTATGACAAGTATTTATGCCATTCCATTTTCCTATGCCCTATATGAAAGAATTTCCATGCTAATTGTTTATGACAAAAGTGGCATGCATATGTTTTAGGTTAAGCATCACATCCATGATTTTATATATATGATGAGAATGGGAATGCAGTGATTTTTTGTGCAAGGCACAGTGGTACACAACAACGAGTTTATAAACAGGTAGTTTTGATTACTGGGGTTTATCCTCATTACGTTGGTGTGTATCAGCTGGCTAGGTATCGTATGATTTCGAGACGGGGCTGGAGCGATGGGTGGCCTGACTTTTGGAAAGAAGCAGACAAGATAGTCTAGATGCATATAGTTTTATTTTGCATATGTTAAAATGTCTATCCCTTTGAGCCATTAACCTAAAGTATATCTTTGGAAAGGTTAAATGACATAATTTGTATATGTATAGATAAGGGATGAAGATAAAGATTTTGTATTGTATCTGCATATGTTAAGTTTGAGCCTTATCAATAGAAGGTTAAAGGTAATGATCCATAAATGTCCCGAGTTTATAGATCATCATCTTTCACAAGGCTTCTCTCAGTGTACACCTCTCAAATCCAAGGCTCTCTGGTCAAGATACTTGCATGATAAACTTAGTTTTCATAGCAAGATATCAACCTTCGTCCTCTATTGGGTACTCTAACCTATAAAGGGACTGAAGGGGGTCACAAAGTGCAAATTTACTGGCATTAATAAAACAATAAATAAAAAAAAGAGAAATTTTAAAATTAATGAAATATTCTTTTGGTATGTGTACAACCAAAATTGCGCAACCCGTACATCAGCACTACACTCGTGCCCGAAAAGCTCACATGGATTCCCAAGCTGCAGAATCCGTTGCCAAAATAACTGAGATGGACAAAGGGCTCAGTGCTACTAATGTTCAAGTGGCTTCAATGAACAATAAGATTGACCAAATCATGGTATTCTTGACTAAAAATAGCCACGATCAAGCTGAACCTTCAAACAGGGCGGCCAAGGAAAAGAAGGCGTCCCATGTCATGCCAACTATCCCTGTGGACAGAGAAGAGGAGGTCGATGATGAAATACCATTAGAAGACCCACCAAAGAAAGATGGAGGCATTTCCATTAACACTGTCGCTGTTCTAGCAGCTCTATAAGCGCAAATGGGAAAACAACTCCAAGAGGAGGAAACTACTGAAGGAATAAGGGAACAAATTGGCAAAGAGGTGAGCAGAGATCTCAAGTTGGCTGCCCAAATAGAGGATGAAGACGATCTTCCCCTCTTTAACTTTCTTAAAATCCAGGCCCCACCCAAATTCAAAATCCCGCATTTTGAGAAGTATGATGGATCTTCCAATTCGGACCATCACGTCTAGGGGTATTGTGCCACAATGGCCACTTATAGCATGGAGCCTGCTTTTCTGCTAACTCACTTTCATAATAGTTTAAAAGGAGGTGCTTAGAAGTGGTTCATGAGATAGGGAATTGAAATAATGAAGTCTTGGTCGACCATGATAAAGGCCTTTCACCGCAATTTGAAGCATAACATCAATAGCGAAATGAGAAGGGAAAGCATTGTGGTGCTTAAAAGAAAACCAAGCGAAACTTTTCGTGAATACGCCTCTAGGTGGAAGGAGGCATAAGCTAAATTCCAACCACCAATGAACAAACGAGAAATATGCCACTATTTTGTTATGGCATTGAATGATCTTGCCTATGATGTCTTGGCAATTTTGCCACATCATGACTTCACTGACCTTGTCGCAATAAGACATAGATGCTAAAAGTAAGAAGCGCTCCAGCAAAGAAAAATTACTCTCCCAATTATGGGAAAAAGAAGGAAGAGAGCACCAATTTTGTGCAAGCCACTTCCCAGACTTTCTTAGTCAATGCTGTGGGGAATCAGGGGAGCTCTCAACAAAATCAATCCCAAGGAAACAATAACAACAGGAACAACAATAGGAATAGCCAGGAACTACCTATGCTCGGACTCTCTAGGGCAGAGCTTTTTGAATACCTGAAGGGGCAATAGATGATGTGTGCTAGGCCGGGGAAAGTATGGGACTAGCCCTACCCCCTGGTATAAGCCAGGGTTGTCCTGCATATACAACTAGGGTACCAAATGGCATTCTATTGACACCTGTGACCATTTCAAAAACTACGTACTGCAAATGATTGACGCAGGATGGATCAACCTTTCGAGCATCACTAAGAACCCCTTACCTTAGCGTGGGGCGAATGCCATAGAAGAAGATGAGTCCTTACTCAATCTTCTTTTACTCCACAGGAAATTTACATAGCCTTGGCTGGTGCTGGCCACGTTACTTACGTGCACTCAGACCATGATAATTTTTGCAACTACCACCAGTGTGGAGGGTACACTATAAATACATGTGCACAATGGATGAGGGTGGTTCAACAATATGTTCACCTAGGAGTTGTCACCATAAAGCGAGGCAGGCATGAACCTCACATGTGCACCGACTCTAGCGTAGAAAAAGCAGGGAAAGCATTGCCCTTCACAATTGATTTCCCTGGAGCAAAAGCTTCTTCACAAGCTTCATCATCGTCGAAGTCTTCTCCGCTTTTTACCATCAGCAAGCCTGGTAAGATAAGCCCTTCACACCCGCAGATTACTATTTACCCACCAGGACCAATGTCTTATGTTTCTGATAAAGCGATCCCATGGAGGTATGAAGCTGTGGTGGACGTTGGGGGCAAAAGGTGGAAGTTAGCAAGATTCTCACGAGCGCTAACATTACCCAAGGACAGGGGCTCATTAGAAGCAGACGAATATACGCAAGAAATCTGCCGAAGGCATCAAAAGGCACCCCTATGGCTGACAAAGAAAAGGATGTCCTTGAGAATCCACAAAAAGAAGGGGCTCTCGAGGTGGGAGCAAAATTAGAAAAAGAATTCTTAAGCGTGGTCAAGAAGAGCGACTACGACATCGTGGAACAATTGAAGAAGACCCCCCTCTAGGATCTCAATGCTTTCCCTCATGCTCAACTTAGAGATACATCGCCAAGCTCTCTTAAAAGTGTTGGCTGATGCCCACGTGCCTATTGAGATCACACATGAGAATATGGTGATTCTAGTCAACGCTGTCAATCATGCGTCAATCTTTTCATTCTCTGATGAAGAGGTTTGTCCTGGCACGAACGGCCCTCCACATTATCGTCAAATGCTATGGGTTCAAGATAGGAAAGGTCCTTGTGGTTGGAGGGTCTAGCCTCAATGTGCTACTAATCGCCACTTTTCAGCAATTTCCAGCCGAGTCGACACGCAATATGATTGTCTGTGCCTTTGACGGAACAAGAAGAGAAGCCATGGGAGGAGTCAGTCTCCCCATAGAAATCGGACCATTCACTTTTGACATTCCCTTTCAGCTAATGGAGGTGGATGCGGCCTACACAATGTTGCTAGGGAGACCACAGATCCACCAAGCTAAGGTGGTCCCTTCCACACTTCATCAAAAGATTAAATTCCAAAGAGAAGCGAGAATTGTTACCATCATGGCGATGAAAGTATGTTGATCAGCCACCCATATCCGATTTCCTTCATTGACAAAGCTAAGAAATCTTTAGAGTCCTCATTGCAAGGGCTTGAACTGGAAGAAGAGCCTAAAAGGACTTTCCAAATTAGCAATGTGGCCGTGAGAATCATGACCAAACAAGGATATCAAGCGTTAGCTGGAATTCCAAGATGCCTTGAGCCCAAGGAGCGCGAGGCCGAATTTGGCCTTGGTTATACTGGGTCAAGCCGCAATATGAGCAACCACAAGAAATGTCTGCCCTTATCTCAGATATTTGTGCCCTTCAAGGCGGCAAGAAAGGATGACTTTATCACTGCAATCAACGAACAGACAGCTGATCACCGAGACCATCTCATTTGGCGTTGTGAAGAAGGGACTAGCATTGACAATTGGGAGGCTGACTAGGTCTTGTTGATTTGTAGTTCCAAGTACAGTCTAAATTGTGATTGGTCTAAAATTGAGCTCTAGGTTTATACCAAAGAATAATGCATTTATGAGCTTATCTGTTGTTATCTTTCAATAATTCAATAAAAATGGCTTGCATTTTATCAAATCTTTTGTACATGTGTGCTCTTCTTTTTTCCCCTTCTCTTGTCTTACTCTTTATTCTTATTTTTATCTTTCCCTTAGAATTCTCAGAGATCCCGCTTAAAGCGGTGATGCCTGGTTTTTATGAATCCCTAAATATTAAACATATGCAATATGAGTATGCTTCTGATGAGGAGGATGTCCCTCCCGCATTTACCAAGATGGTTGAGTCTGATGAAAGAGGAATGGTCCCTCACGAGGAGACAATCAAACTCATAAATTTAGGGACTGATGAAAACAAAAGAGAAGTGAAGATTGTCGATAACCCCAAAAGGGAAGATCTAACTTTACTGCTAAAGGAGTATATGGATGTGTTTGCATGGTCATACCAAGACATGCCCGACCTAGACCCTAAGATTTCTTCCCACAAAATACCTATTTTCTCACACATGGAGCCCAAGAAGCAGAAATTACGGCGCATGAAACCTGAGATGTCCCTCAAAATTAAGGAGGAGGCTTAGAAACAATGGGATGTCAGTTTCCTAGAAGTGTCCCTTCGTACTGAGGGACGTCATAGTCTCTGCAGTCACTCCACAGACCTTTGTCGAGATGTACGGTTTGAGGATGGAGCCCGACTGCATTTTTGCCAAGACACTTGTTGAACAATATTGTTGGGAGGCCATAGCAGTAACACTGACGTACCTAGGGCAGGATGGGTGGGAGGCCAAGAGTGCCCTCAAGAGAACTAGTACCCACCACATGACCAAGAACTGGCAAAACTTTTTGGCCAGTAATGTCTTGCCAGGAAAACACAAGGGACCTCTTAGCAAGAGGTTGAGAACCATGATCTACCTGATCATGCAGAGAGCTCCACTTTGCTTTCCCACCATCACGAGCCAAGAGTTTCACAGCAACGCCCAGGATTTCAAGCTATACCCTGGGCCTAAATACACGCTGATAGCAATATGCTTTCCCCACTTCCTCAATACCTTTTTCGAGTTTTACCAAGTACCTCCTCGAGGCCTGGATTACTATGAGTCTGCCTCTACTTACAAGATGAAGGAAGATCAGGATATGGAAGACTTCCCATTGCTGGAGCACTTTGACTTTGAGGAGAGCAGAGGGTTCTGCCCATGATGGCCGACACAGTATTGACTCTCGGACTTTTGGAGCACATCCAAGAGGAAGTCCAGGCTAAGGACAGGGCCATAGAAGACCTAACTCGGGAGATCAGAGAGCAGCTTCGCAAGATTAGAGAACTGCAAGAAAATGTCAGTGAACTGATGGGCAGCATGAGGGCCTTATTGAGACACTTACGCCTTTTTGAAGAGGGAGGACCTCGCCCAAGACGGGCACTGGCTACGGTTCCAAACACCTCTAGTTATGAGGACAGGGATGATCAGGAGTAGCCACTTAAGGGCCCTAGGATTTTTTCGCTATTTTGCTTTAGTTATATTTGACTTTTGTTTTTAATGACAAAATTTGGTTTCCTTTTCATGTCTTTACTATTCCTTTAATTTAAACAAAGAAAAAGCAAAGTGGGGACTCTGTGGACACCACATTTTGTTCGGCCCCAAAAAGGTGTAATCAACAATTATGGCAGAATCCAATCAGATCAACAATTACGGTTACATCGCGACCCCCTTGACTTTTAGGTCGCGACGTACGTGGCATAAGTGGCCAAATTTTGTTTCCCGAAATAGAGCTAGTGTGGTCACTATAACTTGGAGGCTTGGCCTTAGCTAGTTGGACCGAAAATTTTAGCTCCGAAAGGCTGTCGGATTACCAGAAAATTAGGTGAGCATTTTCTCTTATTTCACTAACTAATACTCGTGGTTTGCATTCTCTCTACTCAACGACACCTTTTCTTTTAAACTTTTGGATCTATAAGTTCAAAGAAGAAAAATTAAAGACAAAATGGGACAGACCCTACCCGATAACAAAAATAAATCCCTATGGAGCAATAGAAATCATAGACGACAATGGAAAACTGGACCTAGTAAATGGCCACCTCATCAAAGCATACAAGGAGCCTCATGAACCCCCTTGAGGGGCAAGGTAACTATCTCTTTCCCCAATTACCCAATTTTCTGTGGGTGAAACATTAACTGCCAAATAAAGTGTAGGGGAAGAATAAACTTGCCTAAAAATTTTGTTTAAAAGTTATGCACTTTCGATTAATTTTGTTTATTTTCGAATTTACTTTTTGATCAATTTTCTTTTTCTTTCTAAAATTTTGATTTAAACTGTCACGACCCCCGTTTAGAGGACCGTGACCGGCACAGACACAAGGAATATCCCTATGTCTGTAAGCCTTATCACCTAATTGACAGAATATCTATTATTGAAAATACATCCACATGCAGTATAATACCATGGCTACACCGAAATGGTGGCCTATCCTAGGCAAGCAAATCCACGGCCAGTGCCGCTTCAGGATATAGATATAAGAAAACACACATAATATATAACATGTGTACTGGCTACGCATCCGAAGATGCTGCCTATCCTATTCACATGCAACAGATATATGTATATATATATATATTAGAAACAAGTTTTCCCTGCATCGTAATCTAACGGATCCTGATCTTTAAGGTGTGTGAAGCTGATAGTTCTAGATTTAGTGATACAATATAGTTGGGTATGTCTACCCTTTACTTTATGATACATGATAAAGTAAATTAAATTACAATTACAATTCATTCACCCACATGAACAAGTTGTGGGTCTTGGAAAGTTTTGTTCGTTCCTTGCTCCACCGAGACTTCTTCCACCTGTACTTAACCTGTCTTTGTGTAGTAAAAATGAGGTGTGAGTCTTAACCACACGACTCAGTGAGGACTCTCCCATCCCCGGCGCAAGGTGGGTACCATAGCGCTAGGTTTGGGAGTCATACACAACCACATGCAAAAACAACTAGTTATTGTTAGTTAGCATACATTCTTGGTGATCACACAACAACATAAATTTTACCCAAACACTCACATGCATTTAATAGATATAAGCATGCAAGAAATTATTCCATCTCGTCAATCAGCAAGTAAACATGTATCATATAGTGCCAGCTTTTACTTACCGGTCTTCTCAAGTCCAGCATGTTTAATCAAGCAAAACGTTGTGGTGACGTAATCCTGTACGTCGTCACTACGCTGAACAATCAACAGTTATATGCAAACACAGACAATTTGTACATACACACAGATACTATAGCATACATCTACTCAATTTCCTGCACTCTAGGGTGCCTACTAGCCACTACGTGGCATTTCTACTTCGAACCCGTGCACTTGGGTTGCTAGCCACCACGTGGCAAAACATTCTTAACCCATTCGCTTGGGTACTGGTCACCTCGTGACAACTCTATTAATCAAACACAATCAATCTCTATCTATCAAACAACTGATTCATAGCCACCAAGTGGCACGTTCTGACCCCTTGCTGTGGGGCAATAGCTTGAGCCCACTCGTCCATTACCCTACCAGGACACATGGCGGGCACGACACGGCGTCTCGAAGCATGGCCACTGACACACCCTGGACCAACTCCACAGGATGATTTCTCTTTTACTAGGTTAGGCTTACGATTCACCCGTAGGTTCCTCCCGTGTCTCCTTACCTTATTCTCACATATTAATAGGATTCTTTGTATCTTTCCCGAAGGATCAACAATTCCTCTCCTTATTAATATGTACAAGATTCCTCAACATGATATAACTCATATAACCGTCCAGATGCACTCTCTGAGCCTCAAGCTATCGTCATAGCAATATAAAACCTTTCTGACCCTATTGCCAAGATAGGGCAATGACCATCGTCATGGTGATTATAAAAACTGAGGTCTCTAGTGCCATCTAACGTTGTTCTAGTCGATGTATCACATCGCTAGCATAATCAAATCTGAAACCCACCAATAACTCCCTTTGCATGATTATAATTTCAGTCACCGTCGTGACGAGTTTTCAAAATAAAAGCTTAGTCCTTCCGTACAAGGACTCTTGGCACCGTCGTGGAAAAGATTTAATAAATTACTCATCATGCCTCCAGAGTGTATGAGTTGGATTTGTAACACACCAATCATAGCAAGCAATTACACTCTACTCCTATGTCTTCCTATTCAAGCTACTTTCCACCACCTATTTTCTAGTTCTTTTAATCTTTTAGCATCCTATACCTCTAGCTAACACATATCAGACAAGCAGAGAATATACATACTCATGTAATCCACATAAGCATACAACCCTAGGAGCAGAGATGGAAGAACCCTCACCTTGGCCAACCTTCCATGCAATCCTCTCCTGTAACTTTAGTCTCCTCGGAGTTCCTGTTGCACTCTATTGCGTGTTGTTGTTCCTATAAGAACAACATTTACCTCAATAAGATTATTACTTAGCTTAACTTGTTATTTATCTCTCCATTATTCTCACGTGTAGTCCATGGTTGCCACAGAGTCAAGCTCTTGGTCTTATCGGACTTCTCTATCCCGACTTATGCGTATCCTTCCTCGGACACTTGACTTACTCGTATATAACACTCTACTTGAGTGTTTCACATACTTGAATTTGAGTATTAGACCTCTACCTAACTTGTATTCGCATCTAAGGAAGCTTATCTAGCTTGGTTGGAAGAAATCCTAATTTAAGGAAGGTCTAAGCATTTTGATTCAACTTGTGTTCCTACTTGGGTTCTAAGAAATCTAGTTTCTAAACCTCAATATACCTCCAATTTATCCCACTTAAGGTTTCATAAAGTTTGTGAAAGGATAAGGATGAAATTCACGAAGTTAGACTTAATTTGTTCCGCAAGTTTCCATCCTTGAGAAACAAGAAGGTACTTGGAGTGATTTAATTCTCAAAAATATGTTTAGGAATGTTCTAGGGTGTTTAAGATTGAAAAGAAGAGGTTTAATACTCTCAACGTCACCCTTAAGTGTATTTGGGCCAACCGAGCAGGGACCCGGCACGTTAACGTCAAGGTTCAACCTTAGTAACCTCGGGCCAGCTCTTCACGGGTCTTGTTCAGCTAATATTCCAACCATATAATTTCAGTAATTTCAATCCAAGCCTATTTACTCAAATCTAAGCTCAATCCTAATTATTAACAATTTTCCCCAATTTGGAAATAATTATAATTTCAATAATATCAATCTAAGCCTATTCACTCAAATCCAAGCTCAATCCTAATTATCAACAATTTTTCCCAATTTGAAAATATTTATAATTTCAACCCCAAATCCTTCCAAATTTGAATTTGGCTAAATCTGAAGATATAATTTCGATTCTTACCCCAACTAAGTGTTCAAGAACACTTTCTAGGTCTCAATCTACCCTCGAAACAAACCAATCAAAGGAATCCCTAAAATGGAGAAATTGAGGGTTTCGAATGAAATTGGGGTTACCAACCTTGATTCGATTGGTGGGAGATGTGGAAGAGGTTGGAGTTGAGCTCCGGTGGTCGTGGCCGGCGTTGGACCGCTCTTCTCCCGCCGGTTTCTGGCGAACCGCCCTCCTCCCCTTTTTCTTCTCCATCCACTCCTCCCTCTCTCTCTCTCTCTATCTCTACCATTTCGTTTCTCTTCTTTCCTTCTCTCGGTTCTCTTTCCTCTCTTTCTCTTTCTTTTTCTTTTCTATTTCTTCTCTTTCTTTTTCTTTTCAACCTACACACCTTTTCTCTCTTTTTTTTTTAAATTCTTTCGTTCCTTTTATTTAAGCAAAACTCACGGCCCCCCTTTTTTTCAAATAATTAAAATAAATAAATTTAATTAAAATAAAATAATTAATAATTCAATAATAAATAAATATTATTAAAAATAAATTAATTAATAATTAAATAAATAATAACTAATATATTTTTTAATTTAGTTCCCACTCCTATTTATTTTGGGTTTCTAATTTCGTAGTCCCTGAATTAATTCCAAGAAAAATATTTTATTTCTTTCTTTGATCTTTTATTTTATTTTAAACTTCGAAGAATTCCCTGTTTCCTTTCCGGTTTCCCTTAGCTTTCATACTTATTTTTTTTCTTTATTCTTTTTAAAGTTTAAAATTTCTAGCCCCGAAATAGATCATTCTTTAATCCTCGAAATTTTCCGGGGTATTACATAAACCCTAGGAGCCATCACCACTTGATGCCGCAAACCCTCTCTTTAAATTATGAATATTTTATTTTTCTGTCTGTTTTTATCTGCTAAGTACCATTCCGTCTTAAAACTTCTTGTTCTCGAAGCATTGAGGACAATGCTTGTTTTAATTGTGAGGGGGGGGGGGGGATCACTTCGTGATTAGCAATTTTAAGACTTCAGAAATATTTTTGTTTTGAAAAATAAATAATGGGTGAATTTTTCAAAAAAAAAAATTAATATCTCAAGTAACGAACCTAGCATGTAGCAGTTAGAAATTTTTTTCAAAATTTAACT
This sequence comes from Senna tora, assembly GCA_014851425.1. Lineage (NCBI taxonomy): Eukaryota > Viridiplantae > Streptophyta > Magnoliopsida > Fabales > Fabaceae > Senna > Senna tora. The sequence goes on along the minus strand of CM026261.1, from coordinate 14,082,410 downwards.
AATATGCTTTTCTTAAAAGATATTGTTTCGAAAATCAATGAACCCTATTTAGGCTTTCCAAACTGGACTTAGGAAATTTAGAACTAGAAAGTCCTTGATTGGGTAAAATTCTTAGGGCGTTAACCAAATTAGAAAATTCTTTATACCATGTAGGATATTCTTGTTTACTTGAGCGAATTAACACATGCCTAAGATAGTTGGAAGGATAATTGAAAGACCAATATGAGTGACCTAACCCTGTTGGAAGGATAAGCCCCAAATAGTGATCTACACGTTCACATCCATTGAGTGTTTTACCTGCTTAACTTGTTTTCTTCTAAAACTTGCAATGGGTCTTAATTGAGGCTGATCAGCACACAAGGACCTGGGAAGATTGAGTCATTCGTCCCTTGTACCCAGTGCCTAAACACAAGCCTATATATATGCATATGCATACCCCCTATCACTAGCATTGTCAAAATGGGCCGGAGCCCGCGGGCTAGCCCGGCCCGCCCGCTAAATGGGCGGGCTTGGGTAAGCAAAAATAGGCCCGTTTAAAAATGGGCCTAAACGGGTTGGCTCGTTTAAGCCCGCGGGCCGGCCCGCCAAAAAAAAATTAATATATATTTGTTTAAAATATGTATAAATATATATATTTTAGATAATTTTATGTGTTAAATAATAAATTTATTCTAATAAAATATATAAATAATTTAAATAATAATTAAAATTAATAAAATATTAATTTAAAGTTAAAAAATTACTAATTTTTAAGTAAATATATAATTTTATAATTAATTTTTTTTAAAAAAATTTATTTAAAAAAAATAAAAAAATTCGCCCGCGGGCTAGCCCGTTTAGCCCGCGGGCCATTACGGGCGGGCTTGGGCATTACTTCCCAAGCCTGCCAAATAAACAGGCCGGCCCGGACCAGCCCGTTTAACGCCGGTCTGTCACGGGCCGGTGTGGGCCGGGCCGTTTTGACAGTGCTACCTATCACCCTGTTTTTGAGCCTTATGTAAGCAGACACTTCTAGCATATAGCATATTTTATTGATATTGATTGTTTGATTGTCCAGGTCAAAAACTTTGCATCCTCTCAGTAATGTGAAAAGCCCAAGGGACTCAATGAGCCAAAAAGGCTTAGTCGAAAAGTAAAAAAAAAAAGGAAGGTATAAAAGTACCAAAGTAGAAGGGTACAAAAGTGAAATAAAACCTAAGGGCATAAATAAGGTTGAAGGATGAGAAGAAAAACCTTAGTTTACAAACAGCCAGGATTTAGTATATATGCAAGAGGCTTTTGGGCTATTTCTTTATATAGCCTGCATCAGCAATGTTACAAGCCCAAAAGACCTCTTGACTAGGAACTTGTGTGAAACAAACAGTGGAGATAGAGATCCTCTTCAAGCCTATGGTATGGAACAAGTAAGTATGTTATGAGTGAAATCTTACCCCAGGTTATGGTGAGGCTATGATTGAATTGGTCATAAATCATCCTAAAGAAATTCTCATGCATGATTAATTGGTCGAAGTGATCCTAGGATCAAAATTTACTTGAGTACTTGCATGGTAGAATTTTATTTCGGATTGGGAGCACTAACCCTTTAAGTTAGCTTGATCTTGAATGCTCTAGGTTTAGATCTTCTTTGTCCAGGAGTACAAAGGTTTAAGTGTGGGAGATTTGATCGCACCCAAAATCAAGCTAACTTTAAGGTGTTAAAAAGCATAAATAATAGATAAATATATATATGAATTTACAGCAAAAAGGTTGAATATTTTGACAAAAGGAATAAGTCAGAAAATGTGATAAAATGCCCATAGAAAGCATCAATTCTTGATATTCTTGATTATCCGTAAAACCTATGGAATATTGGATAGGTGCGTTTGATGTTTGTTGAGTGTTGCAGGCTTCACAGGGATCAATGGGGAGGATATATTCCAAGCACAAGAACCAGAACCAAAGCAAGAACTCGTAGAAGGGCCATGAAGGAGATCAAGACGAGAAAATAATGGATCATTCGCCATGGTAAGCAGAAAGGCTCGCTACGACAAGCAAAAGAAGTCTCATCGCAGCGAGTACAAGGACGCTCGCCACGGAGAGTACAATTGGTTCGCTACAACGAGTGGCAAGGATGGCGTGGCAGATGACGTGGGCAGCAGCTTAATGAATGAAAATAAGAAGGGGTCCAGTCATACAAAGAGTTGGAGAAGCATTTAAATTAGTTTGAATTCAAAAGTCAAACCACGTATCAATTATCACTTATCTCCATTACTAATCTCAGTTAAACTGTGGCTCTCTAAGCATTAAAAAAAGGTTTCATCAAGTTGAAGAGAAGGTTTTAGACACTTCATAGATTCATTTAGAGATTAGAGAGAGAATATGAGTGGCTAAGTTCTTCTTGGGTTTACAGGAAGAGCTAGTGTAGGCATGAGCCAATGGCTCCTCATTAGGGTTTATTAATTGGCTAAAATGCACTAAGACCCCCTGAGTTTTGGCTCAGGGGAACATACACCCCCTGAGTTTTAAAACTTTGCAAATAGACCCCCTGAGTTTTCATAGATCATAGATCATCTTACAGATTCATCCGACCCACAACCCGACCTAACTCATTCACACCCACACATCCATCAATCAACATCCCCATTCTCACAAGCATAGAGAATCAAAGGAGGATGGCCACCATAACCCATTGAAACCGGCGGAATCATAGCCCACCGTCGCACCGCCGTTCTTTCCACCGCCGTGTCGTCGTTCCGTCCACCATCGCCTCGTCGAGAAGAGTCCATCGAAGAAGCACAAAGATCCATCTACCAAGGTTATATATTTTTGATAGAATGATTTGAATATGGTGGTTAAATTCCTACGTGTGGCTAAAAGTCTAAAACGTTACTGCTAGATTTAGATTGGAAACTTGTTTCCTTCTTGGTTTATAGAAGTGATTCATGAGAATGTTGATTGGATGTTGCTGAATTATGTTCTCTTCTTTTTCCTCCCCTTTAGATTCTCTTTTGTGAATTAAAATTAGAACATCATATATAAAACTTCTTTCAAGAAACTTGAATATCCCACTCCTTTTCGTTCACTCTCAGAGGGAACAATGAGTAGAGGAAAAATGACTTCTTAGGAATTATGTCATTTCCTTTGTTAACTCGTTCTCCATTCTATCTACCCAAACCCACTCTGTAGCCAAGTTGTATCTTTGCTTTGACTCTGTTTTTTTTAATCTAATGCTTCTTTGTTGTGTAAAATAAAGGGGAAAAAGAGATAGCGAGTGATTAGATTTCTACATTGTTTTTCTTTTTTGGGGTCAAAGAAATGCTGGATTTAGAACTTAGGAGATAGGTAATTAGAAACCAAAGTTTTGTATGCTTACTTTTCTGTTATAGTCAAGGATCCCTTCTTATTCTTTAGTTTTTCTTGTCTCAAAAAATTATACAGCCTTCAAACCACACTGGCTATCAAATTCTCCAAGATAGTTAATTAATTATGATCTTCCATCTAAGTGGATTTTTTTTTAAATATGTTTATATTAAGGCTATCTGGCGTAGAAGTTTTCTTTTCTCTATCACTATCAGCAACTTGATCTTATCACTTTAAATAGATGCTTTCATGGATATGATAGTATGATACTCTGTAAAAGAAAGAAAGAAAGAAAGAAATGGAATACAATTTATCCATTTATATATTAAGAAATATAAGATTGACTGCAAAGTTTTTTGTCACTGTTGCGCAGTAGTGGCTTGTTTTATGACTTTATTTGAATGAAAACATAAGTTAGAGTTAAACAATACAATTTAAAATGATTTATTCAATTTGTTGGTGTGTTTTCTAAAAAAAAGGGATGTGTCAATGCTAGGCATGATTAACTGTACTTCAAAATGTATCTTACTCACTTCACTTTAATTGGTTTTGTTTTTCAGAGTCTTGGATTCTTCTTTGTCGAGGTGGTACTAGAAGCTATTGGAAGTGGCAAGAACTGAGAGTTATTGTGTGTGCCTTCTATTCGACTCTCATGGAAGAGAGAAAATGATAAAGAAATAGATATTTCCCTTTGCCACAATAGAAGTAGCACTTGTCATTGCTTTTTTCTTTCAGTACAGTGAAGTTAGAACTTAGAATCACAAACTATGCATTCTTGGCACAAGAATTTGATCACAATGCTGCAAAATAAGATAAGCTGTTGGGAATGAAGTCTCACAAAAAATGTTGCTTGGCCTTGTTAGTCAAACTCTCAAACATGTATTTTGTAATAAATTTACTACTTGTAATAAAATTTTGAATATGTACTAGTTGGCTAGTTGCATCAATTGAATTTTGTTAAATGAATATGTATTTGTGTTCAATTGCTGTGGAAAAAATGTAAATTTTGAAATTCCAAACATTCCTTCACTAGTATGATGTTAACTGCATTCTAGATTATAGTCATAACACGGTGAGTCCTATGAATCCTTTCACTAGTTGTGATTTTGGTGCCTATTGAGTTTCTTTAGGCAATCAATGATTTTTCTTCAGGGCATAGGCAATCAATGATGGAAGGTAATATTAAGATGGGACATGAAGAATTTAAAAAAGTATGTGAGTGCAAGTATGAGACATTAAAGATTTATAATGTGCTACTTATGGGATATTAATCAATGAAACATATACAAACGGATGTTATTTACATTCGCAACTAGAACCTTCTAAAATACTTTCAATAAATGGATGTATTTTATTAAATAAAAGTATTATCTTACAAAAAGGCAATTCTTTTCCAATTACACCATATCAATTTCAATTTTCATCCATTTACAACAGCCACCAACAATCACCATTCATGAAAATCCAACAACCAAATTGATTTTGTTGACCCATTTATGCGATATAACAGTCTACAGAGTGTACCAATCACTTGAGGAATCCATTATTCAACAATCTCTGATTGCTCCATACCAAAATCCAAAAACCTGAAGCCACATATGCAACAATCTCCTCACAAAACTGAAGTCAAATCTGTCTCCAGTTTCTCCACCCTGAATTATTTCAGGAAACAGATTCAGTATTTTTTTTCTTCTTTTCTTCTAATTTGCATTAACAAAATAAAAATTAAACCCAAAAGAAAAAATAGCTGAAACACATCATATCTAATTATTTATGAGAAACACTGTACAAAATAAACACTACATTAAGATCATATAACTTGCAGTAATTGATCTAAAACATTAGTACATGTTAATTCTAATTCTTTCAAAGATGGTCAAACATTGGGGTACCAAAAATTACCTCTTGTTAACTATGAATTTGTTTTAAAAATAAATTTGTTTTTTTATAAGCAAAATGCATTTGTTTTGCATTAATATTTCACTTTAGTCCATCAAGAGAGCATTTCACACACCCTTCCAAAACATTAAAATGAAGCTTCATGTGAGAAAAAACAAACAAAAACACCAACACTTGTTATCACATGCTTAACCACTTAATGAAATGCTTCCAAACAAGCAAACGGAACAAAACAAAATTAATAGAAACAATACTTTTTACCAAATATTTGACCTCTAAAGTCTTAATGACATGCTTTCAAGCAAAATGGTAAAGCAAACCTAAGAACACCTATAGCACTTCTAGCTAATATTTAACTAACCACTAATGACATATTTATATGCTAAAAAAAAGAACAGAACAAAATTTAACAACTTATAGCCATAAAAGAGAATCTAAAGGGGAGGAAAAAGAAGAGAACATAATTCAGCAACATCCAATCAACAATGTCATGAATCACTTCTATAAACCAAGAAGGAAACAAGTCTCCAATCTAAATCTAGCAGTAACGTTTTAGACTTTTAGCCACACGTAGGAATTAAACCACCATATTCAAATCATTCTATCAAAAATATATAACCTTGGTATATGGATCTTTGTGCTTCTTCGATGGACTCTTCTCGACGAGGCGATGGTGGACGGAACGCTGATGCGACGGTGGAAAGAATGGCGGTGCGACGGTGGACTGTGATTCAGCCGGTTTCAATGGGTTATGGCGGCCATCCTCCTTCGATGCTCTGCGCTTGTAAGAATGGGGATGTTGATCGATGGATGTGTGGGTGTGAATGAGTTAGGTCAGGTTGTCGGTCGGATGAATCTGTAATATGATCTACCAAATTACATAATTATCCTCACTACTTTGACTAAAAAATGCTTTAACCGTTGACTACTAACAGAAGGGTATTTTTTGCCCAAAAATGAAAACTCAAGGGGTCTATTTGCAAAGTTTTAAAACTCAGGGGGTGTATGTGCCCCTGACCCAAAACTCAGGGGGTCTTGGTGCATTTTAGCCTTATTAATTCATTCTTCTTTTGTATTCATCCTCTCTGATTCGTACATTTGTATTTGCTTCGTTTCACACGTCATTAGTTTAATGGATTCTTCCATGAACGGGAGTGTACTTAGTCTGCTAGATCCTTCATATCGGGTCGATAATGATTGGTTATTTGATAGAGTACATAGAATTCTTGATTCTTGAATTTGATACATATCTATTAATTGGATTCTTGATTGCATGCATATCTTATTGTGATAATATTTGATTATATTGAATGACCCGGTCAGGCGGTTGTTTGACTAGTAATATCATAAAATCTCTTGATTCATGTTATTGATGTTCCTGGTCAGGGATAACATAATCATTAGATAGGCTTTCGTAATGCATGACTATCTTGAATAGGGTGAATTCATAATGAACTAGTTGAACCTAAAACCCTTTAGATTGGCTGGGATTGTTGAGTTCTATTCTTCTTGGGACCTGTTTAACATAATACATTTTATACACTTTTTATTATAATCTTCATTTTCACCTTTCATTATGCGAATACTTGCTTTGCTTGGATTAAAAACCAGTTGTTGGATCAATCCGAAGATTGCGCGAGAGATATGACCCTTGGGTTGCATCTTGTGCTACCCTGAGGTTTTCATTTGATCACGATAGTGACAACTAGTCGAGACCTTGATTCGAAGTAAGTCAAATTTGGTGAAGATCAAAGATAAAGACAGAGAGAGAAAGGGAAAAAGAGAAATAATAATAATATTATTATTATTTTTTATTATAAGAATGAGATATTTTGGAGGTACAGCTAATTCATATTTTTTGGTACAGAAAATTGATCTTTGCTTCTCCAACTATTTTTATAAAATTAAGAATAGCTCCCAAAAATAATTTGGGCATCAAAATTATTTATTTGGGTTACTTATTTTATACTAAATTAATTCTCTGAATGCCATGTAATACTGGGTTACTACAACACAAGTCACTAGTCAAGAGGTCTTCTTAGACTTGTAACATTGCTGATTGATGCCAAATATTTTTATCCTGATTCAAAGAAAGAAAATTTTAAGTCCAAGGATAATTTGGAATTCTTCATTGTATGGCCCTAAATATGCGTGATTCCAACCTTCAACCTTTTATAATAACTTGAGAATCATCAACTATATGCTTTTTTGGAATTTTTTTTTCTTTTTTACTTTGCATATATCTTTTTTTTTGTATAAGCCCTTTTGGACTTAATAGATTCTCTTAAAAACATGAAGGGAGGTCAAAATTTAAATGATTAGTTTGGCAATACCTTGGATTATTCCTCACCCTTTGACTTACTTGTTTAGGCTAAAAGAGGTGACTAAGGATAAATTTGTTTGGGCTTGTTTTTGGGCATAGGGTTACAGAACGAATGACTCAATATTCCCAGGTTCTTGTGTGCTAGGCCAGCCTCAATTAGGACCCACTACAAGTTCTATAAGAAAACAAGTTAAGCAGTTAAAACACTAAATTGATATGAATATGAAGATCAGTGTTTGGGCTCAGTCCTTCCAACAGGGTTAGGTCACTCATATTGATCTTTCAATGAGCCTTCTAAAATTTTTCAGGCATGTGTTAATTCGCTCAAGCAAACAAGAATATCCTACACGGTATAAGGAAATTCCTAATTAGGTTAACGCCCTAGAAGTCTTGTTTGATTAAGAAGTTTCCAGTCCTAAATTTTCTAAGTCTAGTTTGGAAAGTCTAAGTGGAGTTTGTTGATTTTCAAAAAACATCTTAGTTAAATTTTGAAAATTTTTTCCAAGTGCTACATGCTAGGTTTGTTTCCCAAGATATTTCAATCGAAAAATTTGACCCAGATTTCCAAAACAAAAATGAGTAGTTGGACCGGAAGGCTTAAAACTTCTGATCACGGATTGATTCCCCCCCTGCCCTTAACAAAAGCATTGTCCTCAATGCCTTGAGAACAAGAAGTTTCAAGCTAGGAGGGTAGTTAGTAGGCATAAATAAAACACAACCATTTATTTATTATTAGTATTTTTTTGTGGCCCACAAGTGGCTTTAGGTGGCGATGGCTTCCTAGGGGTTAGAATAAAATTAAAAACGAAATTCAATCAAACGAAAGTTTAAAAACACAAAAAAAAAATAAATAAACGCAAACATAAAAAGAAAAATAACCGATTAGGCGGAATTCATAAAATAAAATAAAATAAAAAATTAAAGTAAAATGCCCTTCCCACACACTTACCCTCAGAAAACCGGGTATTTGGGGGAAGGGTACTTACCTTGCCCCTCAAGGGGGCTCAGTGTACTCCTTGTCTAGTTCAAGGAGGTATCTTTGGAGATGTAACACCTTGTTGTGGGCTTCATCCCTCCTTATTTGGAAAAGTGTTGTCATCTTCATGAGCAACTCTTCCCTTGGCTTGTTCTTCTCCAAAATGCAGGCGATCAACTCGGTGGGAGTGATTACCCATTTGCTTGTTGTGCCCATTTCTGAATGGTTAGTTGGGGCCTCAGTGACCAAATCAACAGTTATATTATTTAGACTAGTATAAAGAAGAATATTTTTAGTTATGTTGGTTTTTCTATGTATTGTGTTTATCATGTTGACTTCATGGTTCTCAAGCAATTGTTTCATCCCCTCATAAATTTTAAAACAAATCTTTTCTTCTCCAACCTCCATAGAGATGGTTCCTTCTTTCATGTTAATGGTGGTATTAGCAGTCATTAGGAAGGGATGTCCCAAAATCAAGGTGGAACCTCGAGGTGATGACTCAATGCCTAAAACATAGAAGTCAGCATGCATTGTAGGTCCCTCGCAGCCCTTGCCATTTCGCAATTTGGAGGGAATGGTTCCTCTAGTCTGTGCCTGTTGCTTACTCATGTTGTTGGACAACCCTCTGAGGAAATCAGAGAGGTTGTCGCATTTCACACTTGTCGCATCCATTTTGGATGCCATGTCATTTAGTTTAGCATCCATTTGGGAGGCTAGTGCTTGCTTGTGGGAGTTGGTTATATTACTCTTATGTGCAAATTGATCTCGGAAACCAAAAAATCCTTTTTCTATTATTTTCTTAAGCTCGTTCATGGAGTAACTAGAGCTCCCTTATTCAGCAGTTACGAGGGTGGTGGGGTTGGGCCTTATTAATTGGTTAAGGGGTCCCTTTGAAAATTACCTCCCCTATTGCCCTGGTTTGCCTATCCAAGCTCTCTCCAACGAAAGTTTGGATGGTCTCGCCATCTAGGATTGTATGTGTTTGCAAACGGATCTCGAACTTAATGCATCCCAGGTCTTTGCAGAAATACAACATTGACCTCTTCCACATTATGTGGGAGGTCGTTATTAGTGTGAATCACGGAGTCGCACACATTACAGCTTGAAGTTATAAGAGCCAGTTGCTCTATTTTTTGCTACGGGGCCTATAAGGCCATGATCGTTTTGGTCAGCTCGGCCAAATCTCTAGTGATTTTGGCTAGCGCAGAGTCTTTTTCATGCTCCGTCTCCTCCACCAAGTGGACATCTCTTGGAGAAAGTCTTTTCTAGGTGAGGGCATACATTTTTATTAGATCCCATGCCTTGGAAGGGGTGAGATCTTCAAATGCACAGTTGGCTGCAACCACCAGCATGTTTGAGTCCATAGGACTTAGACTGCCTATGAAGCTATTCACCAATTGAACTAGAGGGAGGCGGTGATTAGAGAACTTGATCATTAGGTCCTGAAGATGAACCCAATAATCATAATAGCTCTCATCACGATCCTGCTTGATGGAGGTAATTTCCTTCCTAGTGGCTGAGACCTTATTGGATGGAAAATATTTCTCGAGGAAAGCACTCTGGAGAGCGTTCCAAGAGAGCAAGGCTTCAGGATATTGGGTCGGGCGATGCAGAAACCACTCCATAACCTTTCCTTCCAACGTCATTTGGAATACCTTCCCCATGACATCTTCGACCTTTTTTCCCATAGGTTTTAGTGTGGTGCAGTGCATATGCATGATTTTTAGGTGCACATAAGGGTTATCTCGCCTGCCGGTCCGTGAAACTTGGGTAGGGAGTTCAATAATGGTCCCTTTAACTTGAAGTCATTCTCAAAAACCGGGACCAGGTTTTGAGATATGTCATATGAGGAGCCAGCCTTGTTTAGGTCTTTTAAGGTGACCATTTCCTTTACTACTCCTTCTTCTTCATGGTCTCCCATAATTTCGTGAGGGGTTTTCTTACTCCCTCTTAGGTCGAGTTAGGGTTCTCTCAATCTCTGGATCCTCAAGAAACAAGTCTCCACTGGACCTTCTAGTTATAAACCGTGAAAGCGAGGAGGGGAAGAAACTTTCACTGCTCTATTCGCTGTGGCGAGCAGTGGCGGTGAATGACACAGTAGCTCTGTGTTGTTCACTGCAGCGAGATTTTGGTGGCGAGTGAACCAGAAGTAGCAGAGGGACTCGTTGTGGCGAGTTGCTTCTTGTACGTGGCTTGCTCGCTGTAGCAAGTGATACAGAAAAGGTAGGGGCTCAATGTAGTGAGTGGCTTGAATAATCTGTACCCTTCGGTGTTAAATAGCATAAATTATAGATAAAAATATATGATTTTACACCAAAAAGGTTGAATATTTTGACATAAGGAGTAGAGCCAAAAATGTGATAAAATACTAATAAAAACACTATTTATTGATATTCTTGATTATCCGTAAAATGTGTTGAATATTGGATAGGTGCGTTTGATGTTTGTTGGGTGCTGTAGGCTTAACAGGGATCAATATGAAGATACATTCCAAGTGTAAGATCCGAAACCCAAGCAAGAACTCGTTGCAAGGTCTAGAAGGAGAGAAAATCAAAAAAGGAATGGAGCATTTGTTGCAACAAGCAAATCAACTCGCCACAACAAGCAAGGACTACTCGCTGCAGCGAGTAAAACAACTCTTCACAGCGAGTAGGTGCACAACTCGCTATGGCGGGCCAATTTGCTTGCCACTGCGAGTTTAGGACATGTCAAGGCAGATGACCTGGACAAGCAACCTAGTGGACGAATTTAAGAAGGACCCCAACCATATAAGGAGTTGGAGATGCTTTTAAATTAGTTTGATTTCGAATATTAAATTCCATACCAATTAATAGTTATCTCCATCCCATGGCTAATCAAATTGGAGGTCCCGGAGCAATATAAATAGGCATCTTACAAGTTGAAAAGGAATTCAATTTTTCCCAGATATTAGTATAGTTTAGAGAGTAGAGAGAATATGAGGGGCTAAGTTCTTCTTGGGTTTCCAAGAAGAACTGGTGTAGGCATGAGCCGATGGCTCTTCATTAGGGTTTGTAAATTTCATTATGCTTTTGTATTTATGCTTTCTGAATTTATGATTGTATTTGCTATGTTTCATATGTCATTATCCTGCTACAATCAACCATGAACGAACGTGTACAAAGATGTTTGATTCCTTATAACAAATTAGTGAAGACTTGATTTATATGAAAAGACACTTAGGTCTTCTGGTTTCCGGAATTCAATACAATTCGATTCTTCGGGTTCTTGGTTGCTTGTATCTCTTATTGCGATAATATTAGATTGAATTGATTGACCTGGTCGAGCGATTGTTTGTTTAATAATATCATAAAGTCTTTTGATGCATGTTATTGATGTTTTCGGTCAGGGATAACATTAGTATTAGATAGACTTTCGTAATGCATGACTATCATAAATAGGATGAATTTTAGAATGAATTAATTAAACCTAAATAATCTTAGATTGGCCATGATTGCTTGGTTCTATTCTTCTTGGGATCGTACTTCATATTATATTTGACCCTTTAAACCATTAAGTCCTTACTCATTCTGCGAATACCTACTTGCTTTTAGATACTAACCAATTGTAGGAACAAGGTGAATTCCGCGAGAGATTCGACCCTTGGGTTGGCCTTGTGCTACTCCTGAGGTTTTATTTTACCACAACCGTAACGACCAGTTGGAACCTTGTTTCCAAGTAATTTGAATTTAAGTGAGTGATCGCACCCAAAATCAACCTAACTTTAGGGTGTTAAATAGCACAAATTATAGATAAAAACATGTGATTTTGCACCAAAAAAGTTTGAATATTTTGACATAAGGAGTCGAGCCAAAAATGTGATAAAATGCCCATAAAATGCACTATTTATGATATTATTGAATATCCGCAAAACTCATGGAATATTGGATAGGTGCGCTTGATGTTTGTTGAGTGTTGTAGGCTTAACAAGGATCAATGGGAAGATATACTATAAGTACAAGAACCAGAACCCAAGCAAGAACTCGTAGCAAGCCCCTAGAAAGAGATCAAGTCAGGAGAAGAACGGAGCATTCACCACGGCAAGCAATTTCACTCGCCACAGCAAGCAGAAGATCACTCGCCATGACAAGCATGTTTTACTTGCCACAACGAGTAACCACCAACTTGCTGTGGCGAGCCAATTCACTCGCTGCAGCGAGTAGTGCAGCACATGTGGTAGATGACGTGGACAACAACTTAAACGAACGAAAATACAATGGGCTTCAACCATATAAGGAGTTGGAGATGCATTCAAATTGGTTTGAATTCAAAAGACAAACCCTGTGTCAATTATCACTGATCTCTATACCAATCTGAATCAAACCTGGACTCCCAAAGTACTATAAATAGATGTTTTTTTAAGTTGGAATTCATTCACGGTTCACCCTAGAGATTAGAATAGTTTAGAGAGAAAGTATGAGCGGCTAAGTTCTTCTTGGGTTTCCAAGAAGAACTATTGTAGGCATGAGCCAATGGCTCTTCATTAGGCTTTGTTAATTCGTTCGTCTTTTGTATTTCATCCTTTTCTATATCAAGATTGTGTTTTGCTCATTGATCACATGTCATTATTTTATTAGATTCATCCATGATTGGGCATGTATTTAGTATACTAGATCCTTCATATCGGGTTGGTAATCATTGATCATGTAATAGACCACTTGGGATTTCTTATTCTTGAAATTCATATACATATTTATTTATTGGGTTCCTGATCATATGCATCTTCTGATTGCGATTACATTTATTTGAATTAATATTTGCTAGTTAGGCAGTTGATCATTAAGTATATCATAAAATCTCTTGTTGCATGTTACTGATGTTCCCGGTCCGGGATGATATTATCATTAGATAGGCTTTCGTAATGCATAACTATCATGAATATGATGAATTTTAGAATGAATTTATTAAACCTGAATAACTTCATATTGGCCATGATTGCCTAGTTTTATTCTTTTTGAAATCATGCTTCATATTATACTTGACCCTTTAAACCATCAACACCCTACTCATTATGCGAATACCTGCTTGCTTCAGATACTAACCAATTGTAAGAACAAGGTGAAGGTTCTGCGAGAGATTTGACCCTTGGGTTACACCCTGTGCTACTTGAGGTTTTTATTTGATCACAACCATGACGACCGGTTGAAACCTCGATTCGGAGTAATTCGAATTTTCAAAAATTGGATGATCAAATTGGCGTCGTTGCTAGGGAATCATCATATTGATCTTAAGGTTGCTTACGTCTTCGATGAACAGGTATTTATTTTTATTTTTATTTCTTTTTTGATCTTTCGTTTTCTTCTTATCGCTTTTCTTCATGTTTTCTGATTTTCTCTCTTTTTCGATTTTTTTAATTATTTTCTGCATCTGCTCGGCACAAGCTCGCTACAACGAGTACTTCGATTTTATTAATTATTTTTTGCATCCGCTCGGCACAAGCTCGCTACAACGAGTACTTGAACCCGCAGGCATACTCTCTATGGCGAGTAATATGTCACTCACCACCTACTCGCTGTGATCTCGCCACAGCAAGTTCTTCCCCCAAATTCACTATAGCAAGTTAGACACTCCAAAATGTTCTCTTCAATGAACAATCCTAGGTCCCCCACATTATCTGCCCCCACCATTCGCCATGGCGAATAAGGTAACATGTCGAAGTCAACCCTTCTACAACAAGATAGCCACAGTAAATCCCTCGAACTAAAGCCCAAACCTACCACCTTCCTGCGCAAATGATCTGGCATAACTCAAGGACCTAATTATCCAAGGGATCAAGGCCATGATGGACGCAATCGCAACAGAAGAAGCAGAAACCAATAGGCAACTAGAGAACCTTAGGGCAAGATGGGAAGAAAGGTTCCTCTTAATAAAAAACAAATAACAAAACTAGAGGAGAGCATAAAGGATTTAGCCATCAAACTCCTAGGAATCTATAAAGGCCAACTACAAGCCTCTTCCGTCGAGGCTATAAAAAGGATATCCCTTATCCACAAGGAGCCAGTAGATGCTCCTAAGAAAGGAACACCCTAAAAAAGAGTAACGATAGACCCTTACCATATGAAGATACCCGAAACCAGGCCACTACACGAAATAAACTTTTCTTGCCTCGAAGGCTCGTATAGCACAGAGGAGACTGTAAGCCTAGATTTAGGGTCTACTGCCAACTTCTTCAAGGCCGTTCAAAATGCCCAACCACTGGTAACCTCTAGTGAAGAGGGAGATTTCAAATCCCAATCTTAAATTGACCTCGCTTCAGACACCCTGTCATACTCCAAAGGTTCTTCTGAAACCTCATTCAAATCTGCCCATTCTTGGACAGTCACCTCTGACTCACCCTAGGATGACAATAGTCAAACCCCACTAGGTACGCCCCTCATAACACCATCAAATAAATTTCACACATGGCAAACTGCACCAATAGAAGTAATTGATAAGCAGGACCCCCCATAAATCACTACACTAATACCTTCTATAGTCAAACCACCAACATTGGAACTGAAGGAACTACCCACCACTCTGAAACATGCCTTTCTTGAAGCCAATGCCAAGCTGCCAATTATCAGAGCTAACAATCTCACCTCTAAGCAAGAAGGGGACTTAGTAGGACTATTAAAAGAGTATATAAAGGCCATAGGATGGGCATTAGCAGACATACCAGGAATAAGCCCCCGGTATGTACCCATAGAATCCTCCTTACTGAAAATTCTAAGCCTAAGAGAAAACCCCAAAGGTGGCTAAACCCCCAAATCTTAGACGTAGTAAAAAAGGAAATCACAAAACTGCTAAGCGCAGGAATTATTTACCCAATCTCGGGCAGCAAATGGGTTAGCCATGTCCAGGTAGTACCTAAGAAAAGTGGAATAACCATAGTAAAAAACGAGAATGATGAACTAATACCCACTAGAATCCAAAACTCGTGGCGAATGTGCATAGAATGCAGAAAACTAAACGAGGCAACTAGGAAAGACCATTTCCCCTACCATTTATAGATCAAATGCTTGAACGTCTAGCAGAGAAATCTCATTACTGTTTCCTCGATGGCTTCTCAGGGTACCTCCAAGTACAAATAGCACCGGAAGACCAGGAGAAGACCACATTCACTTGCCCTTTTAGCACATTCACCTACCAGAGAATGCCTTTCAGACTATGCAATGCACCCGAAACCTTTCAAAGGTGCATGATGTCCATCTTCAACGAGTTCTTGAAGGACTGTATGGAAGTATTCATGGATGACTTCACAGTCTATGGTGAGTCATTCGACTCCTATCTACATAGCCTAGAAAAAGTACTCTGAAGGTGCATAGAAAAAAAAGTTAGTCCTAAATTTCAAAAATTGTCACTTTATGGTCAAACAAGGGATAGTATTAGGACATCTAGTTTCACAAAAAGAGATAGAAATAGATAAGGCCAAAATAGAACTAATCTCATCTCTTTTGTACCCCACAAATTTAAAAGAATTGAGGTCACGTTGTTCTATAGAAGGTTCATCAAGGATTTCAGCAAATTTGCACACCCACTATCTCATCTCTTAGAAAAAGACTTCGAGTTCAACTTTGACAAGAATTGTTGAGAGGCATTCAATGACCTTAAAGTTAAACTAATATTCCTTCCTATCCTCGATGGACCCGATTGGAGCCTCCCCTTTGAGCTTTCTTGTGATGCATCTAATTTCTCTGTCGGGGTCATGTTAGGACAAAAGAAGGATAGAGACCCAAGGGTAATCGCGTATGCCTCCAAAACCTTGGATGCTGCACAAGTCAACTACACTACCACTGAAAAAGACCTTTATGCCATAATATTCGCCCTAGAGAAATTCAGGCAATACCTTCTCAATTCAAAAGTAGTAGTTTATTCGGACCATGCTGCAGTGAGGTACCTCTTCAATAAAACCCTTGCTAAACCTCTACAACTCAAGTGGGTGCTGCTGCTGCAAGAATTTGATATCAAAATTAAAGATAAAGAAGGCGCCGAAAACCTCATGGCCGACCACGTAAGCCGACTACCTTGAAAAATAGAAGGAGTAGAGGCATCAAACCAAGTTTGTGACTTATTCCCCGATTCAAGGTTATGCGCCGTCAGCATGGTAGAACTATGGTACACACACATCATCAATTGTATGAAACAAAGGTTCGTACCACCTTCCAAGTCCAAAAGCTAAAAAGGAAAGTAGGTACTATGTGTGTGACCCCCCGAATCTCTGGCGATTGTGCGTTGACTAGGTAATATGAATGTGTGTTCCCAAGGAAGAGCAAATAGAAATCCTCAATGCATGCCATAACTTGGAATGCGGAGGGCACTTCAGCGGAAAGAAAATTGCTCGTAAAATACTAGACAGTGGATTCTATTGACCCACTCTAGTCAAAGATGCCGTAGCATATTGCAAGGCATGCGACAAATGTCAATGGTAAACGCCCCAACAACCAATACTATACTGCGAACTGTTCGATGTTTGGGGAATCGACTTCATGGGCCCATACCCCCCATCCCGGGGATACAACTACATATTGTTGGTTGTGGACTATGTTTCAAATGGATAGAGGCCATTCTGACTCAAAGGGGATCGCGCTCAAACTATTTCCAAATTTACCAAATCCTATATTCTAAGTAGGTTTGGGACACCTAGGGAAATAATTAGTGATAGAGGGACTCACTTTTGCAACAAACTCATCACCAAAATGCTACATAGGCACGAGGTACAAAATAGGATCTCGACTGCTTACCACCCACAAACAAATGGTCAAGCTGAAGTATCAAACTGAGAAATTAAAAAGATCCTAGAGAGAATACTCCAGCCATCAACGAAGGACTGGAGCGAGAAGCTGGAAGAAGCTCTGTGGGCCTACAAAACCGCATACAAAACACCAATAGGAATGTCACCATACCGCCTGGTTTTCAATAAAACTTGTCACTTGCCGGTAGAACTAGAACATAAGGCATACTAGGCAGTTCAAAAATGCAACTTAGACATCGAAACAACTGGAGAAGAGAGGAGACTACAGATACAAGAACTGGATGAAATGAGGACATAAGCATACGAAAAGACTAAAAGAATCCATGACAAAGGCATCCTTAGGAAATCCTTTAATATAGGATACAAAGTCCTCAAATTCAAAGCACGATAAAAGTTCACGGAGGGTAAATTAAAGAGCAGATGGGATGGACCCTATACAATAACAAAAACAAACCCCTACGGAGCAATAGGTATCATGGACAACAATGGGAAATTGGACCTGGTAAACGGCCACCTTCTCAAAGCATACAAGGAGTCCCATGAACCCCCTTAAGGGGTAAGGTAAGTATTTCTTTCCCAAATTACCCGGTCTGCTGCTGGTAAACATATTAACTATCAAATAAGTGTAGGGGGAAGAATTAACTTACCTAATTATTTTGTTTAAAAGTTGTGCAATTCGATAATTTTGTTTATCTGCAATTTCGGTCGAATTTTCTTTTTATCGATTTTATTTTTGATTTGGGATTTTCAAACCCTATAACTGAGCCATTACTACTTAAGGCCACAATATATCTCTTTAAATTAATACATTTTTTTATCTACTGAATTTGTCTTACTTTGCTAAGTATCCTTTCGCCTTAAAACTTCTTGTCCTTGAAGCATTGAGGACAATGCTTGTTTTAAGTGTCGGGGGGGGGGGGGGGGGGGAATCACTCCTTGTAGAAATAAGACTTCAAGGTCCTGCTAATTATTTTATTCATTTGATTTCGGAATTTGGGTAAATTCAAAATTTTTCAATAAATAAATATATTACGAATCAAACCTAGCATGCAGCAGTTAGAAAATTTTTCAAAAAAAATTAACTAATATGCTTTTCATAAAAGATATTTTTCGAAAATCAGTGAACCTCATTTAGGCTTTCCAAATTGGACTTAGGAATTTTAGAACTAGAAAGTTGTTGATTTAGTAAAATCTTTAGGGTGTTAACCCAAATGGATTATTGAAAGACCAATCTAAGTGACCTAAGCCTGTTGGAAGGATAAGCCCCAAACACTGATCTACACATATACATCGAGTGTTTTAACTGGTTTACTAGTGTTCTTCTAGAACTTGTAGTGGGTGTTAATTAAGGTTAACTAGAACACAAGGACCTGGGAAGATTGAGGCATTCGTCTCTTGTACCCAGTGCCCAAACACAAGCCTATATATATGCATATGCATACCCCTATAACATTGTTTTGAGCCTTACATAAGTAGATTCACCTAGCATATTCTATTAAAATTAATTGTTTGATTGTCCAGGTCAAAAACTTCTTGTCCTCCCAGTAATGTAAAAAGACCCTTGGGATTCGATAAACCAAATAGTTTATTCGAAAAGTAAAAAGAAAAAAGAAAAGAAAAGAAGGTACAAAAGTACCAGAGTACAAGGGTACAATAATAAATAAGGTACATAAGGTTGAAGGATAAGAAGAAAAACTTTAGTTTTCAAACAGTAAGGACTTAGTATTTATGCAAAGAGGCTTATGCTCTTTCTTTCTTTAAACAGTAAAAAATATATAGCCTCCATCAGCAATATAACAAGCCCAAAAGACCTCTAGACTAGGAACTTTTGTGCAACAAATAGTGGAGATAGAGACCCTCCCCAAGTGTAACATCCACCCCGAATTACCAATTAATAGTTATTACTTGAGGTTCACTTAAGTACTGGTAACTCAAATTTGCGGAAGAATTTAAATTTCTCTTGCTAGAGTTAACACTAAGTAAGTTCACTTACTTCTTATTATTAATTTAATCATTAAAACGAAACCAACTAAAACCCATAAATTACAATTTTACAACTAAGGTTCCATCTTGTACCACATATTAATAAATATAAGCCTTACGTAGGCTTTACAAAGTAATGATAACTGCTCCTTGCAGCATCATACACGAACGCCAGCTACAGCACTCAATCAGCCATTCCTCCTTAAGCCTCATGTCACGATCAATCCCTAAAACAAGTTTGAACATAGTAGCGTCATGAGATTTAAATCCCAGTAGGACACAAAATACTGGTTTATACAAAATCTTTTCTCGCTACTATGCTCAAGGCTAAGCCAAAACACCTCAACAAGGTTTTCCAAAATATTTCATGTGAGAATGCATTACAAATCACATGCAAATACATTTAATACTCACACGTATGCAAAGTAGCATGTATAGCTCACCTCATAGTACCGCCAACCAGTTATGCACAAATAGGCAACACACTTAGGGCATGAATGCAGTTAAGTGCATAGTATTCAATAAATAAACCAGTCATGTATATGAATATAAGAAAATCAAACTTTCAGTATGCATTTCATTTCCATTTGAAAAATCAGTAGTGCCACAAATATCAGATCCATCTTAGACCCATTAAAATCTATAATGCCACAAATCTCGAATCTATCTCAGACCCATTAAAATCAGTAGTGCTACAAATCCCAGATCCATCTCAGACCTGATCAGTTGATATAAACCATTACCAAAATCCATGTCACACAGACAAAGCAATCTCGTGAAACAGGACAATGCGACTTACCAATAAAGTAAAGTTCACAAACAAGGCACAAGAATAATTACCCAACATTCCAGGGCGTCCCCCAGTGTGCGCACAAGTTAGAACCTTAGGATCACCAGTCTCGGACTGGGTCTTTCATCACTAGTTGCTAGACAGCTACGTCCCGGACGCAATCCTAGGCAGCCTAGTCTGTCATTTTCATCCAAATTATATATATATATAATATCTATGGTAATGTTTATTCAATTGCAAATATCATTTCTTTGATTGACATCCGGTCACTCAATTGCATTTAGCAAATCACGACATCCCATATGCGATATATTTTTATATAAAATAGTGCCATACACACTTTTCAAATCACGACATCCCAGATGTCATATACTTTTGTATAAAATAGTGTCATACACACTTTTCAAATCACGACATCCCAGATGCCACATACTTCTATATAAAATAGTGTCATTCACTCTTTTCAAATCATGACATACCAGATGCCATATACTTTTATATAAAATAGTGGCATACACACTTTTCAAATCACGACATCCCAGATGCCATATACTTTTGTATAAAATTCTGAAATACACACTTTTTCATGCAAAATGTCACATCCTCTCAATGTACATTTAAAATGCATGCCAAATTCATTTCCTCAAGTGCTCACATACACTTATCCATGCATGATGCCACATTTATCCAACAATTGCTCATTCAAGATTCATATATTCATGTGTTCAAGATGCGTCAATGCACAATTTTAAAACCATTGAGGGTATCAAGTATCCTACCTCGTTTCCAAGCTACCCTTAACCTTTTGAAAACTGTGTGTCAATCCCCACCTCGGATCCACTCACGTTAATCTCTTATCAAGCATTGAACCTTAATTTTCATACAATAACAACTTCAATCACTGTGTTCAACCAATAATCATGGTGTATACATACAAAGCAAATCATGACATCACAAGCCATACACAATCCAACATTCAAGTCCATTTAGTTGCTAAGTCAAATAAGTCAACACTTAACTTGTCACGGAAGCAACTACACAAATTCACATATAAGCATCCTAAGTCACAACTTGATCATACAACATCATCCTCAAATTTCTGGTTTGCTCCCGTCACTCTCTCATCTAGCTTACTTTGTGTCTTGGTGCTGGTTTGGTGTGTGTGAGTGAGACTCGGTTTTGAAGGTTATAGAAGAGTAAAATTAGCTTGATGAGTAAGTGGAGAGCAACCATGAGTTTGCATGTCCATATGAGGTGTCTAAGCCTCAATTTAGGATGCTTTAGTTGCTGGACAGATAATAGTGTTGAGTCGTAAGGTTTTAGGGCTAGTTTGGCTTGTTAATTTTGGGTTCTAAGGATATTAAGGGTGGGTTTGGCAAATATTCAATTTCTTTCATTTTAGTCCCTAAATTTCTACTGGAGAAAGTTTTAGGGATTTTTGGATATTTCTTATTTTTGGGTCCACTCCTCTAAGTCTAAAACAATCTTTAGAGTGTCCTAGATTACTAATTTGAGGTCTTACTATTTTTCCTACTTAATTTGCTAACTTTTAGTTCTGAGGGGTTTAAACTTTCTTTTCTTTCAGTTGGGATGTTACATTCTCCCCTCCTTATAGAAATTCCGTCCTCGAAATTACTTTTCCTTATGTGATTTATTATAAGGCTATTAACCTAGTTTGAGGCTGAGCTAATCTATTATTCTCTAAAGTATTATTATTTTCTTACTAACTCATTACAAGTTTTAGAGTTTCTAAACTCTGTTAACTCTTTGGGGTTAGCGTATTCAACTTTTGTGTAATTCTAATTAAGCTTTCACTGCGCACTCCTTTCGTGCTTCTTACTATGTTGGTTTTGAAAGTCCTTTCACTGTTTAAATTTTTCGACACTTGTCAATTCCTTAGAGGTTAAGTTGAATCCTCTTGAGTCACTCAACTAATCTATACATAGGGGAAATCTCGCAATACTATTGTTCAAGCCAACCGATTAATAAGATAGTTTATAATCCCCCAAAACATTTGTAGCTAATATATCAATTCCTAAAGGAAAATCAACTAATCCAAATCTATCCAGCCAATATTATCATTTCATAAAGTTATACTAACATGAAGAAGATATGGTTTAGTGTTAGCACTCCAAATCCTTAAATTGATGCTTTCGGGTTTCTCAAATTGGATAGAAGGTTGTAACAACTGGGATTAAGATTTTGTGGTTGCTATATTTGTTTTCTCGTTGGTGAAGAAGGTTTGATAGTTTGTGATATTATCTGGTAATCAGGGTTTTCTTTTATAGTTCTAGGATTGCTTTCCAGTGACACAAGTGTCATTGTGCTAATGAAGTCATGGAGTTGACTAATAGATGTAGAGAGAAAATACTAATGACTAGTAGACCGGTTTGTCCACCCATGTGTTTAAATGGAATTTTCTCCAAATGCCTTTGGAGTTCCTAATGTATTCTTGTTCTATCCATATACCCAAAATTTCTAGTTTCTAGGTCGCGAGGTAATAAGGCTATTCTCTATTCCCAAAAGTAAAGAAAAGTGAAGGTACTATCCCAAAGGTAGTCTATCACTTTGTTTTGGACATGGATTATGAATGTGGTAAGCTACCTTGTCCACCTCAAAGATCACTACTTACTTTAGGGGTTCTCCTATTTTTCCTTTTATTAGAAGTGTCATATGGCAGAAACAGTAATACTGCCTATCATGTATAATTAGGGCAATCATCCTCAGATAGGATGTTGCTATATCTTGGTAGTCCGAACTCTTAAGGTTTTCACCCTTTAGGGTGATACCTATTTTCTTTCTGAATCATAGATTTTATGTGTTTAAGTTGTTTGCTTACATACTATTTAGTCTTATAGAAGTTTAGTATTTTCCTTGGCTAACTCATTACTAGTATCTTAAGGAAATAAAACACAATAATGATGAATAGAAACATATCAGCACATTCATCAAATTCACAAAGAGAAAATCATGAAACAACCAACATTCTTAAACACAACAAGTGAATAATTCTCGTTATCAACCAAATGAGTTAGTTAACCTATCTCATTCTTTCTTGGTTATCAAAATTTTCCTTTACTCTTTAATTATGAACATATATAGCAAGTCACGTTTCATCCATGAGAGTGTTTAATATTTCAAGATGCACTTTGAATGCCAAAATCACAAAGATATCATATAATCACCAATACACATTTCGTGTGTATATATACAAACACCAACATGAATTAGGATTGCACATAGCAATCAATAATGTATGCTTCTTACATCAAAATTTGCTTTACTCGCATTTGCGGTCAGTCCCTTCGCCGGTCAGACCCTTCGCAACTAGCCCTCTCCGACCATTAGCAATGGAATTATAGTTCATATTAAAACATCTTTTTCAAGAAAACATCAATTTAGAGTCTCCAAATTATTAAATTTCCCCAATGGTTAAATGTAACTCTAGTACTTAATCAGAGTACACGGTATTTCTCATTCGAGAACTATCTCTAATGCAGGTTATGAAGAAACTACGTTCTTCTTACCTCTATACTCAAATCACAGAGTATTGTGTCCTTGCCCACTACCACATCATTGTAGACGTGACGGGGTAACAATCAAGCGTAGTAGTCAATGACAACCACGTACCAACCAATAAGATTGAGAAGAGGTCAGTCATACGTTGAATAACTCTCCTCAACCTACTTACACAGACATTTCCATTTTAGCCTATATTGTTTAGTTGTAGTCACTAAGTAGGGTTTACTTCCCTAACAATGCGACTGAACTTTTTCTCAATTTAGTTTTCCTTCATTCTTACTAGTTCTTGACTTCCTTTACAAAATCAGATGTAACTGAGTGGGCCAGACATAGTTACACCAGTTGAGTAAAGAAATTCAAGGACATAAATTAGAGAGTTCCTTACCCCATCCTGGTTTCTAAGTACTTGGTCTCTTCATGTTGTCAGCCAACTGCCATGGTTCAGTTAGTCGCTCAAGTCAACCATATACTTAGATTCTAATTCTATTTAGGATCCACCTAGGACCATGTTCCTATCATATTCAGCTAAGTTCCAAACAACTCGGATCACAAGATCCCAGTGTCATCAGAACCTTTGCTCTGATACCAAATTGTAACATCCACCTCGAATTACCAATTAATACTGATTACTTAAGGTTCATTTACGTACTAGTAACTCAAATTTGCGGAAGAATTTAATTTTTTTTCTCTTGCTAGAGTTAACACTAAGTAAGTTCACTTACTTCTAATTATTAATTTAAACATTAAAATGAAACCAACTAATACCCATCAATTACGATTTTACATCTAAGGTTCCATCTAGTACCACATGTCAATAAATATAAGCCTTCAGCCTCATGTCACAATCAATCCCTGGAACAAGTCTGAACATAGTAGCATCTTGAGATTTAAATCCCAGTAGGACACAAAATACCTGGTTTATACAAAATCCTTTCTCGCTACCATGCTCAGGGCTAAGCCAAAACACCTCAACAAGGTTTTCCAAAATATGCCATGTGAGAATGCATTACAAATCACATTCAAATACATTTAATACTCACACGTATGCAAAGTAACATGTATATCTCACCTCATAGTACTGGCAACCAGTTATGCACAAATAGGCAACACACTTAGGTCATGAATGCAGTTAAGTGCATAGTATTCAATAAATAAATCATTCATGCATATGAATATAAGTAAATCAAACTCTCAGTATGCATGTCATTTCCATTTAAAAAATCAGTAGTGCCACAAAGTTCGGATCCATCTCAGACCCATTAAAATCAATAGTGCCACAAATCCCAGATGCATCTTAGACCTAATCAATTGATATAAACCATTACCAAAATCCATGACACACACACAAAGCAATCTCATGAAACAGGACAATCCGACTTACCAATAAAGCAAAGTCCGCAAACAAGGCACATCAATAATTACCTAAAATTCCAGAGCGTCGCCTGGTGTGTGCACAAGTTATAACTTTAGGATCACTAGTCCCGGAGTGGGTCTTTCCTCTCTAGTTGCTAGATAGCTACGTCCCTGACGCATTCCTAGCCAGCCTAGTGTGTCCTTTTCATCTAGATTATATATATGTATATATGTATGTATGTATATATATATATATATAATATCCATCGTAATGTTCATTCAATTGTAAATATCATTTCTCTTAATGACCCTCGGCCACTCAATTGCATTTAGCAAATCACAACATCCCAGATGCGATATATTTTTATATAAAATAGTGTCATACACACTTTTCAAATCACGACATCCCAGATGCAATATACTTTTGTACAAAATAGTGCCATACACACTTTTCAAATCACGACATCCCAGATGCCATATACTCTTAAATAAAATAGTGCCATACACACTTTTCCAATCACGATATGCCAGATGCCATATACTTTTATATAAAATAGTGTCATACACACTTTTCAAATCATGCCATCCTAGATGCCATATACTTTTGTATAAAATAGTGACATACACACTTTTCATGCAAAATGTCACATCCTTTCAATGTACATTTAAAATGCATGCCAAATTCATTTCCTCAAGTGCTCACATACACTTATCCATTCATGATGCCACATTTATCCAACAAATGCTCATGCAAGATTCAAATATTCATGTGCTCAAGATGTGTAAATGCAAAATTTTAAAAGCGTTGAGGGTATCAAGTGTCCTACCTCGTTTCCAAGCTACCCTTAACCTTTTGAAAACTGAGTGTCAATCCCCACCTCGGATCCACCCACGTTAATCTTTTATCAAGCATTCAACCTTAAATTTCATAAAATAACAATTTTAATCATTGTGTTCAACAAATAATAAGAGTGTATACACACAAAGCAAATCATGACATCACAAACCATATACAATCCAACATTCAAGTCCATTTAGTTCCTAAGTCAAATAAGTCAACATTTAACTTGTCATGCAAGCAACTATCACAAATTCACATATAAGCATCCCAAGTCACAACTTGACCATACAAGATCATCATCACAATACTGCCTATCACACACAGTACAAGTCAAATAAAACAAACAAAAATCCAACATGAAAGGCGAAAACAAATTAAAAATTACTTTTAAAGAATGGGGCTTGACTCTCTAATGTTCCCCAGTGGAGTCGCTAACTAGGAAGACTGCGCCTCCGGCGGGCTTCGTGGAGTCGCCACCAAGTTCTCCATAAAACTTGGAAAAGAAAAGTAATTCAAAACCTAAAGTTAAAATGGTTTTAAAATTAGAGGAGCTCGAAAGTCTGCTTGAGATGAGGAGAAGGTGTTAGGCACCCCTCTTCCCCGTCCGAAAATGGTTACCCCAAAAACTAATATTTAAAATGTTTTAGCCTTAAAAGAGTTGAATAAAATACAAACACACAAATGGAAGAAAAGGCGGACTTGACCTAGGATAAGAGCCCAGGGCCTACATACCCTCCAAGAGGGATCAAAGTCCACGTAGTTCGTAAAGGCACACAGGTGTGTGTGTGGGGGACATTCATCAAGCAAAGGCTCAAACGTCGTCCTAGTGCAATGTGCCTAAAGAAGCAATGGCTCCTTGACACCTATCTACCATGTATTTTCAAGCAATACAAACAAAGTGGGTGTGTGTGATTCATCAGGCGGCGTGACCAGATGGCGTGTAAGCTAGTGCTCCTATAGAAGCAAATGCTCCTTGGTGGCACTAGTTTGACATATATTATGATAATAACTAGTTGGACAGAAATTATGATAATAGCAATTTCGGTAGGCAAAATAGAAAAGCTTTCTGCCTCTAGTAGAGGGTCGTGACCTGTCCTGAATAGGTCTCAGGAGAGGTCACGACCTATTCTAAACAGGTCTTTGGACAGGTCGCCACTTGTGACTGTTCGTGACCTATATGCCAAACTCCAGGAAATAGAGAACGAAGAAGATAAAAGACAATGGGGCTCAAATATTCGAAAAGGGTCGCGACCCACTCATTAAATCACAGAAAAATAATGGTTTTGGGGCTCTAGTCCCCAGATCTTAAACATGGAGGGGATCTTGGTCAACCCTCGTAGTGGCGCCGGGCTTGGCTCCTATCCCCTCGATCAAAGACTATGTTTAAGAAAGGAGATCTAAAGATGAGAAGTGAGTGAGTGGTGAAGAAAAGTGTAGGATTCTTACCAGCATTTAAATATTTTGGCAAAGCTTTGTCTTCTAAAAAATTCGGTCCTTAGAACTGTAATAGTGCCTCCTATTTATATTGATCTCGTAGGATCATATAAAAGGAAAGTTGAATATGGCAATTAATGATCAATAGGTCGCAACCTATTATGCTATAGGTCGTGACCTGTTGCAGATCTAGATTCGATCTTGATCTGAGTCATAAATGCTAATAGGTCGCGACCTCTTGAGGCAAGGGTCATGACCTATGCTGACTCAGCTCCAGATCTGAGTCATAAATTTCAAGAGGTTGTGACCTATGTTGACTCATCTTATAGGTCGCGATTTGTCTGTATAGAGGTCGTGACCCACTTATAGGTCGTGACCTGTCTGTACATAGGTCGTGACCCCTTTATAGGTCACGATCTGTCTGTACACAGGTCATGACTCCTTCATAGGTTGCAACTTGTTTGTACACAGGTCGCAACCCCCTTCTAGTTTCCCACTTTTAACTTCTCTGTTAAGGCCTGAACAAAATAGGGTGTCCACAACTATCAATAGACGTTTCTTCAAGTTGGAATTCATTCACGGTTCACCCCTAGAGAATAGAATAGTTTAGAGAGAAAGTATGAGCGGCTAAGTTCTTCTTGGACTTACAAGAAGAACTAGTGTAGGCATGAACCGATGGCTCTTAATTAGGGTTTGTTAATACATTGGTATTTTGTATTTCATCCTTTTCTATTTATATATTATGTTTTGCTCCTTGATCACATGTCATTAGTTTATTAGATTCTTTCATGAATGAGCATGTACTTAGTATACTATATCCTACATATCAGGTCAGTAATCATTGATCATGTGATAGAGCACTTGGGATTTCTTATTTCTTGAGATTCATATACATATTTATTTATTGGGTTCTTCGTCACATGCATCTTCTAATTGCGATTATATTTATTTGAATTAATCGTTCCTAGTTAGGCAGTTGATCATTAAGTATATCATAAAATCTCTTGATGCATGTTATTGATGTTCCCGGTCGGGGATGACATTATCTTTAGATAGGCTTTTGTAATGCATAAATATCATGAAGAGGATGAATTTTAGAATGAATTAATTAAACCTGAATAACTTTAGATTGCATGATTGCCTGGTTCTATTCTTCTTGGGATCTTGCTTCATATTATACTTGACCCTTTAAACCATCAACACCCTACTCATTCTGCGAATACCTGCTTGCTTGAGATACTAACCAATTGCATGAACAAGGCAAAAATTCCTCAAGATATTCGACCCTTAGGTTACACCATATGCTACCTGAGGTTTTTATTTTATCACAATCGTGACGACCAGTTGAAACCTCGATTAGGAGTAATTTGAATTCGCGAAAATTAGATGATTTGTGAGCGATCAAATTGGCGCCATTGCCAAGGAATCATCGATTGATCTAAAGGTTGGTTGCATCTTTGACAAACAGGTATTTGTTTTTATTTTAATTTCCTTTCGATCTTTTATTTTCCTCTTCCCGCTTTTTTTCCCGTTTTTCTGTTTCCTCTTTATTTTATGCATTTTACTTTTATTTTATGCTCCTGCTCCTGCTCCTGCTTGCCACGAGTTTGCTGATATACTTGTTGTGGAGAGTAACTCTTTACTAGCCATCTACTTGTTGTGAGCTCGCCACAGCGAGTTCTCTAAACTCGCCATAGCGACTTAAACAGCACACCCTAGAATGCTCACTACGATGAACAGTACTAGACTCCCACATTATCTGCCCCCACCATTCGCCATAGCGAATGAGGCAACATCTACTACCCAACCCTGCTACAGTGGGGTAATCACACTAAACTCCTCAAACTCAAGCCTACCACTCTCTTTCACAAATGATCTAGCGAAACTCAAGGATCTATTTATCCAATAGTTCTAGGCCATGAAGGACGCAATCATAGAGCAAAGAACGAAAACCAATAGGCAACTAAAGAACCTCAGGGTAAGATGGGAACGAAAACAAATAGATGAGGAGACAAAGGATTTATCCATCTAACTCTTGGGAATCTATAAAAACCAACTACAAGCTTTTTCCGCCGAGGTTGTAGAAAAGGTGTCCCTCATCCACAAGGGGTTCCTAAGGAGGGAGTACCCCGCAAAAGGGTAACAATAGACCTTTTCCCTATATATATATCCGAAACTAGGCCACTCCACGAAATCAATTTATCCAGCCTCGAAAGCTCATATAGCATAGAAGAGACTGTAAGCCTAGATTCAAGATCTACTGACGACTTCTTCTGGGTTGTTTGAAACTTCCAACCATTGGTAACCTTCAGTTAAGAGGAAGATTTCCAACCCCAATCCGAAATTGACGTCGCCTCGGACACCCTGTCATACACCCAAGGTTCTTCAGAAACCTCGCTCAAATCTGCTTGCTCTTGGACAGCCACCTCTGACTTACCCAAAGATGACAATAGTCAAACCCCACTAGATATGCCTCTCAAACCACCATCCCAACTATCCTCCAACCGACACACTGCACCAGTCGAAGCAATTGATAGGCAGGGCCAACTGCCCCCGATAGATACTTGGAAAATTGCCAAGATCATGCAAAGAGTCCCCGTGAGACGGTGCCACTCGCCCAAGTAACCTCTCGGAATCTAATAACTCCACATGGAGCCCTAAAAGAGCGTTCATTCACAAACTATGCTAGCAAATTTACACAACTCATGCAAAACCATCTTGATCACACAGTGCTTGTATAACAATCTTTTTACCCAAGAGTAAAAGGAGAAAGCAAATAAATGCAAGTCAGACAAAAGTCAGTAATGTTTCCATTTCATTAATGCATTAAGTAAGGCAATTTCCTATCACATTTGGCACCAAAAACACATTACAAAATACAATCTAGTCTAGGGCATCCCCAAGGTCAATATCAATCAGGGGCTCCCTGGGCTCGGGGTCGCCAGCATTCCTTGACGACTCCGTTACCACGCTCTCAGCCATTGACTGAGAAGTAGCTTCAATATCAGGAATACGCCTGGCCGTCAAGGAAAGAAGATGATGACTTAAAGAATGCTCAACCAACTCACGGATGTGGGCAAAGTACATTGGCAGATCAGTCGCAAGCTGGTCCCTATGTTTACCATCGAAGAGCTCCAAGGAAGGACAGCCACTCAGCGGGGATACTCTCCCCACAAAGACTAAGTTGCTTGACCGCTAGCAGCATCCCATACATCTTTTCTACCAACATCTATGCTTCACGATCAGATGCGTCTCCAATCCTGCTCTCAGCATCCAGCCAGCCCATCATATTTTCATGAGCGTGAGCCTCGGCATTCCTCAAAGCCTCGCAAAGAGAACGTAGCTCCTGCACACGCTTCCCCGTTTCTTCCTGGCGAACACTTAACTCCCTACGAGCCCTCTCCAAGTTCGACCGCAAAAGCTTGACCTCAGCAAGTTGGTCGCTTTCTGCATGAAGGCGGGTAACCTCATGAGTCAAAGACTTCAACTCACAATCCGTGCCCTCGCACTCCTTCTCCTATACCCTCAAAAGCTCGCACAACTCCTCAAGCTTTAGCCGCGAATGCTCAAGGGCACCATCCCTAGAATCGAGAATTAAAAGCAGCTTCTCCCAATTTGAGCGAAGCCCATACTACATGAAATAAAGACTATTACATTGAAAATATTATGCTGAAGTTTACATTCAAAAGCAGAAAACCCAAAGTTAAATACTCACCACTTGCGTCTGCCACATATTGCCGGCCTAATGGAAGTCAACCAAAGAGTTAGCGGCACCGTCAAAAGCTTACAGAGCAACGCCAAAAGGATTCATATCTATTACCCTAGTAGCCCTCTTGTCTAGGTCTACGGAAAAATGCCTCCTAAGGGATATTAGAGCAAAGGGGGCACCTCCTCCCCCGACGGCCCTTGCACAGCTTGCGAAGGGTCCTCCAAAACAAAATTTTGGAGTCACATCTCAAGAAGCATTGGTTGCCGTTTGACTCACCACTACATTCTCAGCAACAAGCCCAATGCGGCCGCCCACCACTACGAAAGCACTCGTTTCCATAATGGCCAACCTTTCATTTAGAGCCTCAGCACTTTCAGCAGCATCAGCCTGCCTGACCGCACCCTCCACTCGAGCCTTCTTGCTCGCTGGCTCCTCGACGCTTCCGGCAGAACCCGAGACCAAGGGTCCAGTAGAACGAGAAGAGGAAGAGCTCGAAAAACCCATTCTCAAGGGCGAGCGATGAGTTGGCTCTGAAGATGGAAAAGTTCCCCCCCCCCCCCCCCCCGCCGAAGTAGCAACTCTGGTCTCCGCCAGAGTAGCCCTCTGCTACATCGTTGAAGATGGAGGAACTTGAAAAGAAAGCTGAGAATCTGTTTTCTTGGGGCCCCCTTCTTTTTCTTTAAGGTTTCCTCCTTCTTTCCTCCTTTCTTTCCCTTGGAGATCCTCTTTCCGCTGCATATGACCTCAAGTAGGATTACCCGAACCCTGCCTCCCCTCCACTCTCATACCTCCTTTGGGTGCCCCAATGCGAACTCCGGTAACCTTCTCTTAATTGGGAGAAGAACCCTATCTTGGTATCTTTTCCCTACACTGGTTACTATCCCAGGTACGAGTTAGAGGAGGAAGGGGAGAAGAGAGGTTCTCCAAGTCAATAAAATCAAAGGGTTACAATCCTGAAAATCAAAAAACCCTAAAATCAGGAAAAAGGAGAAGAAAGCACAGAAAAAAGAAACAAAAAGACAAAGGAGACAACACTCACTTTCATCTTCATTTGGCCATGGCAAAATGCAACTAGCAAAGAAGCAAGCGAGAAGCTTCAAAAGCAAGGAGAGGAATAGAAAACTCTCGGAGATGGAGGATCAAAATCAGAAAATTTGAAGGTAAATAGAAATTTTTCCTTTTCAGTCCTGGGAGTATTTATAAGGACCTAGAGGCGCGACGATTCAAATCATAGCCACCCTTGAAACTCGTAAAGGAAAGGAAGTAATTATCACCTACACTTAATCAAGACTGAAGCCGTCAGATCCAAGCAAACAGGCATAAAGAAGAACAGCTCAGATTCGAAGTCATCGAGTCACATTGGGGAAGACCTAAATACCCTCGGAAGTCCAAAAGTCCTTCAAAAGACCCCAAGGGTAACCATGGAAACTTCGAAGCAGCGGCTAATGATGACGTCTCTTGGAAACACTTGGCTTAACAGGTAAATTACGAGACATCCGAAGCGACAGAAGCTGACAGGATCCTGACGAGTGGCATCCTAGGCTAACCACTCCTTTGAAGTAATCTCCAGAGAAACTCAAGTTCTCTCGAATGCACATTCGACCGTCCCAATTCCCATGTTTAGCGGTCGATGTTGCTCTACAAACAACTTACGGTGGGCGACCTTGCTCCCAATACTCTGCAAAAATTAATTTAAGTCCACGAGCGCCCAGCACCCATAGACTCGGGGGACTTATGTAACTCCATAATATTCCCTCCTATGGACACGTGGCACTGACCTTCTAGAAGGTCAACTAGACCACGGATCAGTGACACGTGGCACCTCTCGATGGCCTCATACGTGGCTTTCATGTTGGGGAACTTCCAGGATCGTGGGTCAAGCACCATGCTCAAGAACGTGGGTCGACCATGTTCTCCTCTATCTTGAGTATAAATATCCCTCACCTGGCGGACTTAAACAAAACAGAATCAACACCACCTGAACTCTAACTAACAGACATCAGAGCATACTTACTCTCTCGCACAATACACTCATTCTCTTGCTCTAAGCAACACCCAGAGACCCTTGTTCTCTCATTCCTCTATAGGAAACCTCTAACAGGTAGCTCGCGCGCCCAAAGCAACACACACGTCCACTACAGGTAACACTCCTGCCTAACGGCTCCTATGGACGTTCCCTCTTCAAACTACGTGGACTTTGATCCCTTAACAAGGGTACGTAGGCACCTAGATCGTCACCTAAGGACAAGTCCCCCAAGGTTATGACCCCTTCCGGTCCCTATTTTCCATTATGAATTGTCTGAACCAAAATTGACAGTTACAGTTCTATTGGTGTTCCTATTTTATTGACCTTTGTCCAATATTATTATTATATAATATTCTTTTGGGTTGATTTTGTTCATATTCCGCAGTGTTATCTAATTCTATTTCTAAAGATTTTGGCATTGTCATCTGTTCTTGTTCTAATTCTAATTCCTCTAATACAGTCATACAACTTTTATTTATTGTTACCCTTCCTTTTGCTTTACTATATATTTCATGTTCTGTGGCAAATACTAATCCTACCATAACCGTAATACTTATTAATTTTGTATTAGGTCTAGCTTTTATATTTTTAAATTTGTGATATAATAAAAGTGTTTGTTTTATATTTCCTTCTGATCTTCCTATTGTAAAATTTGCATTTACTGTAAATTTTAGTTTTTGGTATATTAAATTTCCACTTAATGCTCCAAGAATACTATTTGATACACTACTTGTTATTCTCCCGTTTGCTATTAGTAATTCTATTCGTGAATTAGTTCCTTGTCTAAAATATGCTTTAACCATTAAATATAATCCTGGTATATATATCTCAGTTATCTCGTCTTTATAAGGTAATTTTGATATTTCACTTTCTATGAGCTCTTTAGATATCATAGGTATTCTTAGTACTCTTTCTACATGAGTTGATTCTATAGGTGCTTTCTTTTCTAATATCGTAAAATAAAATTTTTCTTTTTCTTTCCTTTTTGCTTTAAATAATTTTGCTACTTGATCGTCGCTCGAATTGCTTTGAACTGACTCCGACCGGTCATCACAATTGAAATTGATCATTTGTAACCCCAATTAAGTTAAGGGATAAGAAACCTCAGGTAGTAGCACAAGGCATAACCCAAGGGTCAAATCTCTCGCGGAGCCTTGAAGCAAGCTCTACGATTGATCATTTGTAACTGTAATTAAGTTAAGGTATAAAAATAATGAAATACAAAGGATAATAATAAAAAAAACAGATAAGATACTAGATCCAATAGGTCCCAAGAAGAATGATTTCAGCAATCCTAGCCATTCTAAAGATATTCAGGATCGATTATTTTCAATTTACGTTTCACCCTATCCAAGATAGTCATGCATTTCGAAAGCGATGTAACAATGTTATTCCCGACCAGGAACACCAATAGCATATACTACTAGATATTATGATATTACTTAATTAAATTAATTCCCTATCGGGACAAGATTAATTCAACAAATACTATTGTGATAAGAGATGTGTACTAAACATGAATTTGATAAAAATAATTATATTGGATTCTAAGTCACAACATGAACTTTGAATCCAATAATACCATTCCATATAATTAATACTCACTAATTCGCTATGAAGAATCTAGTAACTACGTACATGTCCAATCATGGATGAACGTTGTAAGATAATGATATTCGAAACTAAGCAAATACAATCATACGAATCAAGATGGATGAATACAAAAGACAGAATAAAATAACTAATCCCTAATTTGAACCCAATGGCTCATGCTTACATCGGTTCTTCTTGGAAACCCCAAGAGAAATAGCCACTCATAATCGGAAGATCTCTTTTACTAAAGGTATGGTTGTGAAGACTAAGATCCCTTTCAACTTCATGGAGCTTTCAATTTATAATGCTTCAGAGATCCCAATTTGATTAGAATTGCGATAAGAGATTGCAGATAAGCCATTCTTAATTTAACTTTTAAATTTGACTCCGTTTGAATACTTATCTGAATCTTCGAATGACTGGGATATGAAACATCCTAAAATAAACTAAGGTTAATTACGTGAAAATTAATCTTAACATATTTATTTTATTAAATTAATGTATGTGACAAAGTTGTATTTTGTTGTTGTGTTCTTGCGTGATTAGAGTTGAGAACTTCAAAATTTAATTAGGAAGAAGTGGACTCTATGATGATTCATAAATTAATAAAAATTTAATTAAAAACTCTAAAATTTTCAAGTCACAAAAGGTAGGGACTAAATTGAAATAAAATAAGTTTATACAAGATTAACACAATTAAATTTAGAATTAGGCGAATAAAATTAGGAAAAGTTAATAATCAGCTAACTAATTAATAAGAACACATTGGGAGTGATTTATGACTCAATCTAACAGAAAGAAAATAGGAAAAATATGAAATCCCCAAATTTTTTTCAAAAGAATTACATGGACTGAATTGAAAAGAAATTAAAATGTATTATTCTTTTATAAACTTATCTAAAAACCGGGGGCTAAAGCACAAATCTATTGCTACAAGTAAATGAGTCAGTAGTGAGGTGCCACTTATCCAGTAAATCTGAAGTTAAGGGGTTGACACCTCATTTTTCTCATGCATCACCATATGATGCAAGCAACTTAGCCTCTAAGTTATAAAGGAGGCAAGAAACCATGGGTTAGAGCACCAAAACTGAGAGCAAATAATCTGAAAGAAATAGAGAGCATAACCAAAAACTTAGAGAGTGGCAGTTGGAGCAAGAATCAAAACATAGAGGTAGGAAGAAGGAAGAGGAGCCGAAGCAAAGTCGAGACTCAATCTTGCTAAACTTTGTGGAGGATCCGAGAGGTTGCTGTGAAATTCTCTATTTCTTTCTAACTTCCGAGCTTCCAAAAATTAAGGTAACATATAGTTACCCTTCCCTCATGTAATTGAGAGAGAATCCATGAAGAAGCATACATCAAAATGATGGTATAAGACTTGATTTATTTTGATTTCGCTTGTCATAAAACCAGAGTGTTGCTTCAACCTTCACTGCCTCTTTTGCAATTTCTGGACTAATCCGTGAATGGATTTTGATGATCTTATAGTCGTTGGAAAGCTAACTTGATAGGCTTTCTATATTGTAGATTGCATGTCGAACCAATTGAGTAGATTGAGAGAAATAGGCCTCGAAAGTTACTGTCATGACATAAAACTTTGTTTCTGTAACTCTATGTTTTCCGTTTCTTTTCTCTTAATTCAGAAGTTCTGGGAACTATTACTTTTTAGGGCTGTTATAGGACTCTATGAGGTACATTTAAAAGCTCTTGATTGTTGGTTTTGATGATGCTTTCTTCGATTAAAATTTTTCTGGTTTAAGTGCTGAACAAAATGGGTATATGAACACGTTAATATGAGGAATTGAATTTTACTCTATTGTTTTTCGACTTCTGATGTTACAAAATGATTTTAGAAAGTTTATTATTGATGTGTGGATGAACTTCGATGTATGGTGGTATCTGTTAAAGAGTCAAGATGTATGAATATGTGAGTTGGAAATTAAATGCACCATTTTGGAATCTTGCCTTTGCAATAACTATGTAAAACCGTGTTTGTTGTAATTTTTGCCTATGTTCTGGTTGCACCTGAAAGCTGGAACATAAGGGAGTAAATTAATGATTCATGATGTGTATGAAACTTAAATAAGGCATAGATGAGAAATGAAACTTCATCTCTAAGAAACTAAGAAAAATAACTGAGTATTTTATCTCTTGATTTTTCCCCTTTAATTTGTCTCGGTTTTGAAGTATAGGTAAAAGAAATCATGATCTGAAATTTATATTAGTTGTGACCATGTTAAAATTATGTGTTTACAACTAATACAGCTAGAAAACACCAACTTTAACATGAAATAAGTAACACTTGTTCCTTAAACATTCATATGAGATGTGTTTGCATTATTCTACTATGAATAATTTTTACTACTGAACTCATGCTCCTCTGAGATTGATGACCAATAACGTGTCTAAAATGAATATAGAACTTATTCTGGAAACTTAGATGGAGTTTTGTATCTGATTTACACTAAGAGCATGTTGCAGGGATCTGAATGAAAGAAATTCTTAAAATTTTTGTTTTATGGAAAATGGGTTTTTCGAGATGTCTTATGCCATAACAATTTTACGTATGGTAACAAATACTGTCTAAAGTTATATTATGTAGTTCCTTGGCCCTAAAGAGGGATTTTGGCTTGATTTGGTTGCATAAACTAGTTGTAGGGACTAAAATGAAAGAAAATTATATTGTTTTTTTAGAAAACTTGGTTTTCCTGAGTTGATTGCTGATGTACTTGATATTACTAATATAAAAGAAGTATTCTAAGTCCTGTACTCTAATTTCATGTTAAGTTTGGCATTAAAAGACACTTTAAGCTAAAATAAGGAATCATAGGGACTATTTTGATAGCTCTAGAATTCCTAGGGCCAGAACTGAAAATTTTGTTTGTTGAATGCTGGAATTTTAAATTACCACTATATTTGTGATCCTTCATGCCCAGGCTATGATATTGAATACTTCTATGTGATATTGGAATTGTTACTTGTGTGACAAGTTAGTGGTAACTTTGATAAATCTAGCAACAAGATAGAAGTGATTGTTTGGATTTTTCATTCAGTGTAATGTCATACATTCATTATTTCAATTATTCAAGAGTGTGATGCATGAAATAGTGTAACTTGGCACTTCATATTTCAAATGGAAATTTGTGTGGCATCAAGGATGTCGTGATTTGCTACGATGCAAATAAATGATTACAATTGTCATTTGGTGGAAGAAATGAAAGTTCACAATTGAATAAATATTACCATGCTTTTGAAACTACATCGAATGAAAAGGACACGCTATGTTGGCTAGGAATGCATTCGGGATGCAGTGTCTAGCAGATAGTGTAAACTAATCCATGCACCGGGTGCTGGTGATCTTAGGGTTCTAACATTGTGCGCACACCAGGGGATGCTCTGGAGGTTAGGTAATTCCTTTAGCTTGCTTTGGATTTTTCATCTATTTTGATGGAATGATTTGTCCTGTTTCATGAGATAATATTGGATTTAGACATGATTGTCTTTGGTAATGATTTATTTCAATTGGCTGAATTATCTGTGAAACTTATTTTCATGTACCGCATGATTTGTGGAACTTGCCTGATTTATTGGTAATTGATTGACAAGCACGATTCTGGTAAAACTTATAATATGCTTTGTATTTGATTGAGATGTATATGCATGGGGAAGCCTTTCTGTATTCTCTGTAATGCAGTTGGATTACTAATGGATTTCTAAAACTTGGTAATCCTTGTTAATAGGACGACCTGCCCATTCCTCCTGTCTAGGAATGGATACTTTTACTTTACTTTTTGCTAGACTAGTAGACTGATGTAAAGTATACCAGCCTGTGAGCTGTGAGTTTTGACTTTGGCCTGCGTGCCATACTTTTTGACGGCCTGCGAGCCTTACTAACTACTTACTATGGCTTGCGTGCCAATACTGAAATGTATATATATGACTTACTAGTTATTTATATTGTATGGAGGCTAAGTGATCACATTGCTAGTCTCTAGGATATGTATGTTGAATGTATGTATGTATGTTTCGAAATGCCATATATGCAACTTCTAGTTTCTTAGGTTAAACAACCAAACAGTAAGTAAGCAATTCTGAGAATATACTCTAATCACTTATAAAAGAAAAAGAAAAAACATTTTGGACCCACTTTTCATTAGAAAATAAGACAAGAGACTTCACAATATTTTAGTTCCGCATTTAAATAAGTAAAATACAGTTAAGAAACTAGGACATTACAGGATATTTCTTAAATTCGTCCATTAAGTTGCTGCCTTCGTCATGTGCCACATCATCACTCACTCGCTGTGGCGAGTGCATTTCTGCTCGCCATGGCAAACTGGCCTCTGCTCGCTATGGCGAGTCACTTCTAGCTTGCTGCAGCGAACTGCTCCGTGCTTGTACGTTTTGGCCTTCTTCTTTTTGTCCTGCTACTAGTTCCAACTCTCGTTCCGGTCCCACCCTTAGAATGTCTTCACCCATTGATGCCTATTAAACCTACAGCACTCAACAAACATAAAATGCACATATCCAATTTTCAACATGTTTTACGAATAATCAAGAATATCAAGAATTGATGCCTTTTATTGGGGATTTAATCGTAATTCTATTCTATTCCTTGTGTAGAGATATTCAACCTATTTAGTGTAAATTCATGCATATCTATATAATTTAACTTCTATTTTACACCCTAAAGTTAGGTTTATTTTGGGTGCGATTAAACCCCCACACTTAAACCTTTGTACTTCTGGACAAAGAAGATCTATGCCTAGAGCATTCAAGATCAAGCGAACTTAAAGGGTTAGTGCTCCCAATTAGAAAGAAAGATTTACTATGCAGGTATTCAAGTAAATTTTTATCCTAGGAGAATATTTCAAAATCACTTAGGACCCATTTTATCAACTCACTCAAAGGCTCTCCATATTATTGGGGTAAGATTTCACTCATAACTTATTTACCTGTTTCTTACCATAGGCTTGAAGAGGGTTTCTATCTCCACTGTTCTTCCACACGAGTCCCTAATCAAGGGATCCGAATCCTCTCTTGTGTGAGAGAAACATGATATTGTTATGTGAGTAAATCTTATCCATATATTTTTATTAAATACAAATCAATGGTTAATAAGATGCCACATATATAAAATATTAAACTTCAAAACACACCGTTTCTTTTAATGAAATTTTTTTCTCCTTTTCTTTTTCATGTGTATTTTTTACCTTTTCCTTTACTTATCAGCAACCGTACACTCCACTCAATTTTCACCAACCATTTCTACAAAATATACATTGCCGTAAGTCTGCTTCAACTCAAAAATTCACCCCATCTTGATGTTGCTACCACTGTGGTCGTCTCTGCTTCCACCGTCGCCGCTGCTTCGGTTCTCGCTATTGTCACCGTTGTTCGTCACAACGGCTGCTCTCATGGTCGCTCCATCCAACTTAGAAAACTAAACACGCACGAAACTAAAGGACACACAAGAATTCCCGAAATGGATCCTCACTTTGTAAGTTTTTTAGTTGTTGAGCCACTGCTTTTATTCTATAATTAAATCATTCTTGTTGCATATATTTGGCATGCATCAAATACAATATAAATTGAAAGATCAATATGCCTTTAAAACGAAACAAGGGATATGAGATTAACAGGAAAGAAAGAATAGATATGTTGAACAAATATGAGATATTAAAGATCATGCTTGCATCATCAAGACGCTCGCCCACACCAAAAGAATGAAGAAGAAATATATTATGGGAAAGAACAAATAAAGTACCAATTTTGCTGATGAATAAAGCTGATGAAAAAAATTTGACGTTGGCACTAAAAGAAGAAACAAAGTACCAATTTTTCCAATGAAGAAGTCTAATTTTGCCTACAAAAGTAAGAAGAATGAAGAAACAAAGCAGAGGAAAGAACAAATTAATCTTAAATGTTGGCGGTAAAAAACTTTTTTTTTTTTTGGAAAATTTTTCATCTCAAGAGTGTTAGTCAGAGAGGGAAATAAAATCTCTGAGGAGTGGAAAATTTTCATTAAATGATACAATGTGTTTTGAAGTTGGATATTTTATATATGTGGCATCTTATTAACCATTGATTTGTATTTAATAAAAATGGATGGATAAGATTTGTTCACATGACAATGTCATGTTTCTCTCACACATGAAAGGAGCTTATCCCTAGTGAAGAGGTCTTTTTAGGGTTGTAACATTGCTAATAGAGGCCAAAATTTTTTATCCTGATTCAAAGAAAGAAAAATTGCAAGTCCAAGGGTAAATTGGAATTCTCCACTGTATTGCCCTAGATATACGTGATTCAACCTTCAACCTTTTATAACAACTTGAGAATCTTTAACTATATGCTCTTTTTTGGATTTTTCTATACCTTTTTTTTACTTTGCATATATCTTTTTTTTTGTATAATCCCTTTTTGGACTTATTAGATTCTCTAAAACCATGAAGGGACGTCGGAATTTAAATATTAATTTGGCAAAACCTTGGATTCTTCCTTACCCTTGGACTCACCTGCTTAGGCTCAAAGGGGGTGACTTAGGATAAACTGTTTGGGCTTGTGTTTGGGCATAGTGTTACAGAAGGAATGCCTCAATCTTTCCAGGTTCTTGTGTGCTAGGTCAGCCTCAATTAAGACCCACTACAAGTTCTAGAAGAAAACAGGTTAAGCAGTTGAAACACTCAATTGATATGAACATGAAGATCAGTGTTTGGGCTTAATCCTTTCAACAAGGTTAGGTCACTCATATTGGTCTTTCAATGACCCTTCTAATATTCTCCAGGCATGTGTTAATTTGCTCAAGCAAACAAGAATGTACTACATGGTATAAGGAAATTCCTAATTGGGTTAACGCCCTAGAAATCTTGTTTGATCAAGAAGTTTCTAGTCCTAAATTTCAAAGTCCAATTTCGAAAGCCTAAATGGGGTTTTGTTGATTTTCGAAAAATATCTTTTAAGAAAAGCATCTTAGTTAAATTTTGAAAACTTTTTCCAAGTGCTACATGCTAGGTTCGTTTCTGAAGATATTTTAATCGAAAAATTTGACCCAAATTTCCAAAACAAAAATGATTAGCATTACCTAAAGGCTTAAAACTTCTAATCACAGAGTAGTCCCCCACCCCCCCCCCCCCCCCACATAAAACAAGCATTGTCCTCAATACTTTGAGAACAAGAATTTTTAAGCCAGAGGGGTACTTAGCAGGCATAAAAACACAACTATGTTATTTATTTTTATTTTTTTGGGTCACGAGTGGCTTAATGTGATGATGGGTTCATAGGGATTAAAGTAAAAATAAAATTTGACCAAAATAAAAGTTTTAAAATTACGAAAACAAAAAATAAAAAAAAAACTATTCGCAAAAACAAAAAGGAATCGATTAGGCAGAATTCATAAAATCAAAATTTAAAAGTAGAATGCCTTCCACCACACTTACTTTGCAGTTTAATATTTTAGCCTCAGAAAACCGTGTAATTGGGGGAAGGGTTGAATCTATCAAAAGGAAATTATTAAAAATAACGTGAGTCATAAAACATCCCTAAACTACAATTTGCCTCTCCCCCACACTCATTTATGGAAATAACTTTTAAATTTAAAAGTTCAAGTGTAAGGGATGAGGGTTTGCAAACCTGGTTCTCTTAGGGAATTTGTGTGTCTAGGTGCAACTGCTGCTGGGTCACACTCGATGCGGAGAGTCCATGTTGGCTCACCATGGCGAAGGATCCAGAGAATCCTTTTTTGTGTTGCGTTGCTCGCTGCAGCGAATAGCTGGCAGCGAGTGAGGCAGAAAGAGCTTTTTAGCTTTTTCCTTAGAAAGTTTAACCCATTTAACTGCAAGTTCCATCTAAAATATCAAATACTAGTATTGAACCTGTGCGATGCACGGGATATAACTATAGATTATTTTTTTTTTATTTAAATTATTTCATACAGTGAAATTAAATAGACACATAATTTAGAGTATACGAGTTTCTTGGTCTTTTCGTAAACAAATAGATTCCATTGTTTATTTGTCAATAATCTTATACAGGTACTAATATTGTGATACATAGCATCTTAATCATACAGGTCACATCAAAGTTCATAGACTAATCATAAATCAAATCTTATGAATACCTATTAATATCAAAATATTAATTGTAACTGTCATTTTTGGTTTAGAAAATTTTATGTTGAAAATAAGGACCGCAAGGGGTCGTAACCTTGGGGGACTTGTCCTTAGGTAGAAACCTAGGTGCCTTAGTCCATGTAGTTCACCGTGTTAACGTCCGTGGAAGCCGTTAGGCAAGGTGATTACCTGTATGGGACCGTGTGCGACTAGGATGTGTGTAAGGTACTCCGGGCGAGCGAGCCACTCGTGGAGGTTGCCTTAGGTTGTGAGAGAGCATGGGTCTCTTAGAGCTATTGCGAGCTTTGCTAATGGAGATTTCCGAGATGGAGATATGTCTGTTGATGGTGGAGCTTGGTGATGCAGTGGGCCAAACTCTAAGATTAACTAGAATGTGTATTGTATTGGGAAGGGTAAGTCTAGCTTCATTGTATTCAGAGTTTGTTCACTTGAATGTCTCCTGAGTCCCCCGGGGCAAGGCCTTTTATACCAAGTGTGGGGGAGGACGTGGTCGACCCACATACCTGCTTGACGTGGGTCGTTCCACGATCCTTGATGGATTCCCACATCATTTAGACGGGAGCTCAAGAGGAGGAACGTGAGTACCGGCCACGTAGGAGGTGAATGCATGGTGCCACATGTCACTAGCGTGAGCTCCTGTAGCCCTTCTAGAAGCCCAGTGCCACGTGTCCCAAGGGGGAATATTCTGTAGTTACATAAGTCCCCCAAGCCTACGGGTGTCGGGCACCCGTGGACTTAAGTTTCTTTCAGCAAGCTAATTAAGGAAAATTTTCCA
Source organism: Senna tora (assembly GCA_014851425.1). Classification (NCBI taxonomy): domain Eukaryota; kingdom Viridiplantae; phylum Streptophyta; class Magnoliopsida; order Fabales; family Fabaceae; genus Senna; species Senna tora. The sequence continues at coordinate 14,038,972 of CM026261.1, read as the reverse complement.
CTTGTTGCCTTTTGTCAAACGAGCCCGTCCACAAGTTGGTCTGGCCATCTTGGTCGGTTGTTCGATTTAAGAGGTTTCACGTATCTCTTCCTGATGTCCTTTGAGAGAGTAGGAATGTCGAAGATGCCACGCGTCTTGATCTGGGCGGCTGACTACTTGCCTTTAGCAAGTTTTTGAGCCGTCTCTGCAGAATGTACGCGTCTTTCCGAGGAGAGGTCATCATTGTATATAGGGGAATTTTCGAAGGTGCCTTCTGGGGATTTGCGGAGGAAACCCAAAGGCCATGGGTATTTTGGACATCCGAAATGTCTTTCCCTGGACAGGCTCGTCCGCCGGTTGTGGCTGAAGGGGACTTTGTGAGGAGCTGTCGTTTGGAAAAACGGGTTGTTGTTGCCACCAGGTGTCATGGTCTGACTGGTCTTCGTGGCTTTGGGTGACTTTGTAGCCGTGTTTCTTCATTTAATGCAGGTGGCTTTCCGAGGGCTACAATCATTAGCCTTGATAATGGATTTTCCGTAAGGGCCCTTTGGTCCTTTTGGGTGACTCTTGGGATCCTGGGGGCTTTTCGGTCTTTATTCTTCCAGTTCTCGGCTGATGGATCTGGGCCATTCCTTCTTTCCACGTGCTCGGTTGGGACAGGCGGTTGCGGGCTATGATGAGTGTACCGGATAATGATTTTATCCGTAACGAGATTCAAGGGGGGCAGAGATTTTCGAATCATTGCGACTGTATTTGGAAGTTGGTTGTTTTGCCTTCTCTTTTCAACGATTTCTCTATTTCCTTGTTTCATCAGAGCTTTTCTCTTTAGTTCTCGCACCTTTCTCCTTCGTGAAATTTTCATTCTGTAAAATTTCACCATGGTCGATGTCGACGACAGTCTTTTTCCTTTTGATTTTACTGACCTGGGGGATCTACCTCCTCCTCTTAGCCGTACTCAGGACTGCAGTCAGAGTAAGGGGATGAAGTCTAGGCAGGACCTTTCTCCTGGTCGAGGAAGCGTTGCCGAAGCTTCTGTCGGAATGTCAGGTGGAAGTGGAAAAGATATCTGAATGTATGTTCTGTCTTCTCCTGATAAGGTGTGTCGGCACGTGGATCCCCAAGGAAAAATGAGGAGGTAAGATGGTAGAGGAGACGGTGGAGGTTCTAATGAGAGAGATAGGAGGAAAGTTGTAGTTTCAAGGCCGTCGTCTCAGGTTGCTCAGCGGAAACCGGTTACGGCAGTTGCAAAGGTGGTGCCCTCGGTGGAGGGTACTCTTCCTCTTCCTTTACCTGTTCGTCAATCACCTATGAAGGTGGTTTTGTCATCTCGCACCGTGATTCTGGATTCTGATGGAGGTGCTGACGAACCTGCGTGCAAGAAAGCTCGGCTTGAGCGGGCAGTCGAGGAACCTATGAGTGACCCTTCTGTGGGGGAGAGGGCCGCTGCAGATGAGACAATAGCTGAGGCTCTAACTAGAGGGGCCGAGGCTGATGAAGCGGCTGAAGAGGTCGGGACCCTCTCTAGTGGAGGGAATGTAGTGGTGAGTCAAATGACTGCCACGAAAGATGTTTCTTTGTGGTTAAATGTCAACCCTTTTGAGCCTGTCGAGCTTCTAGAGGGAGAACCTTCTTTTGACCTGGTGGCTTTAGGCAAGCGCTTTCCTACGGACATGGGCGAGAGAGCTGCTAGGGGGTTGGACACCAGTCCCTTGAACATTGTTGTCCGTGCCTTTGGCGGTGTTGCCCAGGCGCTGGCCGACTTCCACCAAGCTGGAACTGTGTGGGAGAAGCAAGTGGTAAGCGTCTTTCTCTTTAGCTGTTCCAGCCTGCCCTCTTCAATCGTTTTTTACCAGGGGTTTTCCTTATTTGCTGACATTTTTCGTTTGCTGCAGCATGACGTTTGCCTTGATAGAGAACGACTTCTTGGGTTTTTGGCCGCGAGGGGTTCAACTTGGAGGCTACCTAGAAGAGTTGGAATGTGAGGACCATGGTTGTGAGATAAGGTCCTTGACTCATGAGGTGGCTTGCCTTAGAGCCCAGGGTGCCCAGCCTTTCGAGGTTAAGCTTCTGCGATCAAAGTTGGAGAAGAATCACAAGGAGCTTTCCATCCTTTAGGAGGATGCGGAGAAGTGCCGTCATGAAATGCATTCTCTTCGTGGGGCCTTAAAGAGTGCCGAGGCTCATGCCAGTGAGAATCTTGTGGGCTGGCTAGAGGCTGAGTGCAAGGTGGCCGATGTTGATGACAATCAGGGAGAGTTCCTGGCGCAGAGGATGTATGGAATGTTGCTAGCGGTTGAGCAACTCGAGCATCTTCGCGGGGAGAGGTTCCCAGCTGAGTGGGTAGCTTCCTTGCATCCTTCCCTGGAGCTTCTCGACAGTTAACTTAGAGGCCGGTTGGAGACTGGCCCCCCTTTGAACTTCGTCTATCTCCGTCAATTGGCTGACCACCCACTGGATCATCAGGTGCTTTCCATCATTGGCGGACGTGCTCTAGAGATTGGAGCGACTTCTCAGCAGTTGGTCGAAGTGGTTCATGGGAGGCCGTCGAGAGATGTTGGCAACGTCGAGCCTGTAGAGGCCGAAGTAAATGTAGATCTTGGGGGTGCCCAAGAATAGGTTTATGTAAGGCTTTGAGGTTTTGCTCCTTGTAATAGGCGAATGCCTTCCCCCTTTGTTCCATCAATGAGAATTAATGTTAAATTTGAATTGACTCTCTTTTTACTTCTAGGAAAAAAGGTTTAGCATGAGTACAGTCTTTTTGGTTTGATTATCTCTATACTTCGTGGTAAAAAGATTCTTGCATGAGTACCGTGTGATCAGGACAGTCGCATACCTTCGCTAGAGTGTTTTGTGTGAACGTTTATTTCGTGTTTTCGCGCCCGAGAGGTTTTTTAACTGCGCTTCGGGGGAATCTTAGCTTGGCCTTGGAGGCTCTTAAGCATTTTTTCGGGCGGGCAGCCCTATGCCCCTCCTTAGGACTTTTTAGCTTGGCCTTGGAGGCTCTTAAGCGTTTCTTCGGGCGGTCAGCCCTGCACCCCTCCTTGGGACTTTTGCAAGTTGACGTTGCGGATATAGACCATGTCTCTTTTTCGAAAGGAAACTATCGATTAATGGCAAACACAATGATTACATCCGAGCAGCCTTTGCCAGGCTGAAAGTAATAATTCCTAACTTTGAAATAAACTGAGACATACGTAACAAAGTGTGTTTAAAGTTTAGATGGAGGCTTGGTCCGGTCGGGCAGACTCTTGGGGGTTTGCTCCTGATTCTTTGCCCTTAGAAGGTTCCTTGCGTGATTCTTTGGGACCAGGGTGAGCGACCTTGATGGTCTTGGTTAAGCTTGCCGCGTAGCAGGCTCGAGATAGTTTTTGATCCGCCATGATTTCTCCAACCCCGTGTGCCGTCGAGAATTTCATAGTGAGCTGCGTGATGGACACTATATCTCTGAGTTTATTCAGGGACAGTCGCCCGAGGATGGCGTTGTATGTCGAAGGTGCTGAGACGATGATGAAATCCACGTCATGGCTTGCTACCTTTGGTAAAGTGCCCATAGTTGTGCGGGCTGATATGATTCCTTTTGCAGGAACTTGAGCTCTAGAGAACCCTATGAGAGTGCCGGGTAAGGGCCTCATGTTAGCCTCGTCTAACCCGAGCTTCCTAAAAGTGTCGAAATAGAGGACGTCCGCTGAGGATCCTTGGTCTATTAGGACTCGTTTAACCTCGGAATTGGCAATGACTGCGGCCACTACCATTGGGTTGTCATGGATTGGTCCTTCGAGGTTCGTGAAATTGAACGTGATAAGGTCTCCCTTAGATTCTTCGCTTCACTTTCTATGCTTCGGGGCATAGTTGAGGGTGAGTATGGAGCGTTCCACCACCCTTTTCTTATTTTGCGGTTGTGAGGTGGTTCCCTTTTGCAATCCGCCTGCGATGACACAGATAACCCCGCGAGTAGGTGCTTGGTCGCTGGCATCCCTCGGGTGTTCCGTATTGGTTCTGCTCTCCTCTTTGATGTACTTGCCCAAATGTCCTTTGCTGGTCATGTCCTCAATCTGATCTTTTAAGTGAATACAGTCGTTAGTCTCGTGTCCGTAGTCTTTGTGGAACTGGCAATACTTGGATTTATCCACCGGTTTTCCAGTCTTCCGCCTCTTTATTTGTGGGGGGAAACTGAGCATGTCCAAGTGGTAAATTTCCTCCAGGACCCCGACATGTGACTTGTTGAGAGGAGTGTAGCTGGTGAACTGTCCTCTGGGAGGCGTTCGAGGTCGTGGTGGCGAGCGTTTTGTGTTATTTTTCTCCTTAGGATTTTGGTTGTCTATTTTCGTCTTCTCCTTCTTTTTCTGGGATTGCTCCAGGTCGGACCTACTTATCAGGAATTTTCTCATTTTTTCTTTGGAAATCTGAGCGTTCTCCTCCTGGATGAACCATTCCGCAAGGTCCATTAGTTCCTACAAGGTAGAAACAGGGCATCTGTTGACCTCCCCGTAGAACTGTGAGCATTAAAGGCCTTGTTTAATGATGAAGATTGCAATGACGTCTTGGAGGCCTCTGACTTGGAGCAAGAGTTTCATGAAGTGAGCTAAGAAGGCTTGTAAAGTTTCCCCTTCTTCCTGGTGGAAGCCGATGAAGGAATCCTCGTTCTTCTGGTATTCTTTGCTGCTGGTGAACTGGCTGAGGAACTTTTGTGCCAATTGCTCAAAGCTGTGGATCGAGTACGTAGGCAGTAGTGAGAACCATCTTAGAGCCGCTTCCTTCAAGGTCGTGGAGAAGACTGGGCATTGTTGACTGTCCGTCATGCTGAGTATTGACATAGTCGAGTTGAAAGTGTTGATGTGGTCCCGTGGATCAGTCTCTCCACCATAAGGTTCTATATGGAAAGGCATCTTAAAACCTATGGGCACATGTTCGTTCATGACTTGCAGGGTGAAGGGGTACCTCCCTTTCCCTTGGAAGTTGAAGCCGGGCTAGTGATATTGCCCTAAGTGAGTAGCCATGCCGTAGGGGGCGTACGGGTTGTAGGCTCCTCCCATGGCATATGTAGATTAGACCCTGGCGGGTAGTTTGGGATAGGTGGTCGCGGGTAGTCTGCGGGCGGGCGCACTGCTTGTCCAACGACCATTGTTGGCCCAGGTGGGATTGATGATGGGGGAGCTGATGTTGTTAGTGATAGTCATGCGAACTCCATAGGTAGAGTTCCGAATTGTATTGCGGGTAAGCTGGTAGGGTCGTTCGAAGGGCCCGCAAGTGCGTTGTACGGTACTACCAGTATTTTGATGCCCGTGTCGCTTGGGGGCGGTTTCTATCCTCCTCCCACTATTATTGACGTATGGATGTTATCTTATCTCGAGTCGAGCTAGCTCCATCTCACGCGAGGTCCTCGCTGGTTCTATTATCCCTTGGTTGCTAGCGGGAGGGCACGGGTTATGCGGCATGCCATAGGGATGCTGGGGGCATGCTTCATCCCTGGTTGCTGGCATTTGGACAACGGTCTCCATGATAGTGACTTGTGTCGTCGAGGTGTTCTGCGGTTGGGTCACGTTTGAACCACCTGCTTCCATTGTCACGACTTCGGTCGTTCCCTGCCTATTCCTTGTGCTGTGTCTTGGAGCCCTCTCATCGGTCGTGGCCGTGGGAGCATTCGAGTAAGTCATTTCCAGATTTTTCCTGCAAATGAAATAAAGAATGCGGATTTCTGAGTGTTAGGCGGATACTCCTACTCCTCGAAAAAAAAAATGTCCTTTTGCGGCAAAGTGCGCAAGGCATTGTGGTATGAGAAAGACCGTGGTGGGCGCCAATGTAACAGTCATTTTTGGTTCAGACAATTTTAAGTTGAAAATAAGGACCGCAAGGGGTCGTAACCTTGCGGGACTTGTCCTTGGGTGGAAACCTAGGTGCCTACGTACCCTTGTGAATGGATCAAGGTCCACGTAGTTCGCCGTGTTAACTTCCATGGGAGCCGTTAGGCAAGGTGATTACCTGTATGGGGCCGTGTGCGACTAGGACGTGTGTAAGGTACTCCGGGCGGGCGAGCCACTCGTGGAGGTTGCCTTAGGTTGTGAGAGAGCAGGGGTTTCTTGGAAGCTGCTGGGAGCTTTGCTGATGGAGATCTCTGGGACGGAGATATGTCTGTTGATGGCGGAGCTTGGTGATGCAGTGGGCCAAACTCTATGATTAACTAGAAGGTGTATTGCATTCGGAAGGCTAAGTCTAGCTTCAGTGTATTCAGAGTTTGTTCACTTGAATATCTCTTGAGTCCCCTGGGCCAGGGCCTTTAATACCAAGTGTTGGGGAGGACGTGGTCGACCCACATACCTGCTAGACGTGGCTTGTTCCACGATCCTTGACGGATTCCCACATCTCTTGGACGGGAGCTCAAGAGGAGGAACATGGGTACCGGCGACGTAGGAGGTGAATGCATGGTACCACGTGTCACTGGCGTGAGCTCCTGCAGCCCTTCTATAAGCCTAGTGCCACGTGTCCCAAGGGGAAATATTCTGTAGTTACATTAATAACAATACACAATACATAAGGATAATCATTGTGCAAAAATGTAACATCCCGATCCTAAGGTCCATTTTAAGTAATTAATTTAAGAAAAGTCTTTCTTATACCTTAAAACCATTGTGTTACTAAGTACCACTACCCGAGTTTATTTTAACATTAACCAAGTTAATTAATTAACTGGAGTTGGTTTGGGTCTCTAGTCTCGGGTTCTTTCTCACAAATCTTAGCGAAAACTAAAATCATACAACACTACTAGAATACATTACAATACAATAAAATCACATACATAAGAAGTTTTCTATTGAACTATTACATATCTTGCTATGTGATAATAATATACAGAAGTTAGTCAATACAAAGACATATGGAGGCAACAAACTCTGCCCCTCAAATGTCATTTCAATCATAACCTTTGGGTACAACTCAATGAGTCACCCTTAGTTCTTCCATTCCATACAACACATAACACTAATTAGCCATCATTGCCATTAGGGGAATGGAAATACAACATAAATAACATATAAACTTAATACTACATGCTCTACTTTCTTATTTACAATACCTAGCCCTGTGTTTTGGGTCTTGTGCGCAATTAAAGATGGTTATATGGTGATTATCTTTTAAAATTTATGATTTTTCCTCTTGGCTGCTATTGTGGTAGGAACATTGACAAAGAATTAACGGAAGCGACTGCCAATTCTAAAGAAATGGTGGGCTTAATTACAATTGATCTGATTATATTAATGCTTGTATGATCCATAAGTGGTAAGTCCTTCCATTCCTATAGCTAGGAGCTATGCCCTTTATCCATGTTTCATATCCAACAAGCATATTAAAACTTAAATAATAAATACATCACGAAATGTCACATTCTGAGTATTTAAGCTTTTATTTTTTAAAGACAAGGATTGGCAGGTGGTATTAGTATATTGGCTCACTGCACATGCATGCCTTATATATTCTTGTCATCAAATGACATTTCTTTTTTGGGACATATGGGGAAATATATGATACATCGTCACCGTAGAGAGAAATTTATAAAAACATTAATAAATACTTCTGAGTAGGTTATTTTATCAGCATTTTGATCTGAGGGTTTAAACTGCTAGATCGTGCTATCATTTTAATTTGTTTGTCATATATATTTATATATATAGCTTCATTCATATTTGTAACTACAGAAGATTTCACCTTGGGACACATGGCACTAGCTTTCTAGAACATGGGAAGGTATGCAAGTCAGTGACACGTGGCATGTACCCACGTCCTCCTATACACACTCTCATATTAGGGACGTGGGACGTTCACAACCAACGTGGGCCGATCACGGCGAGTAAGAACGTGGGTCGACCACGATCCCCTGACTCTCAATATAAATACCCTCACTCGGGGGACTTGAGACATAGAAAAAACAACTAATATTACACAGCGATATACAGACAACGAGTGATTCAGAGTACTCTAAGTACGAAACACTATCACCTCCACATCCAAGCTTGATCAGAGCCCATCTATCTCTCTGGTTATCTCCATTCATGGGCTCTAAGCAGCTCAGAGAGACCCCCGTTCTCTCCTTCCTCTAAGGAAACCTCCAACCGGTGGCCCGCTCGCTTGGAGCACTCCACACACGTAGCCGCACACGGCTCTTACAGGTATCGTTCCTGCCTAACGGCTCCCGTGGACGTATACTCTTCAAACTACGTCGACTTTGATCCCTACACAAGGGTACCTAGGCACTTAGGTCAGCACCTAAGGACAAGTCCCCCAAGGTTACGACCCCTTGCAGTCCTAATTTATGATTTAGAATTGTCTGAACCAAAAATGACAATTACAATATTTATAGTATAAAGCTGAAGAACACATATGATGATCACTTACTTTTTAGCAGGTTTTTCTCACACTTTGGATGAATTATGATGTCTTGAAAACTGATTGTCTATATTGTTTGTTTTGAACCAATTACTATAGATCCTTTCTTCTTCTAATGGCATTAACAAGATAATGGCATCACAGATGGCCAAATTGTTTACCATGGTCCAAGAGAGAATGTCCTTGAGTTCTTTTAATCATTGAGTTTTAAGTGTCTTGAAAGAAAAGGAGTAGCTTATTACAAGAAGTATGAGACCAAGTGATTCCTTCTTGTTATTTGCAACTTTTCTCTTTCTTTCTTTCCTTTTAAAAGTTGGTTTTGTTATTGTGGAGTGCAATTGTAATAACCCTCAATTTAAGAGTAGATGAAAATTCGAATGTTCTAACTAGAACACTTTCCTATTAGTTGTTTCCAATAATAAATATTGGATAAAAATATTATTATATTCATATATAAACACTTAAAAGTGTAAATAAAATTTCCCTTAATTAGATATTCAATAACAAGAGAATTGATCAATTCATTTTTTAATTAGATGTTTATTAAAGCTTAAAAGAAAAAGAGAAGAAAAAAATAAAAAGGAAAAAGATAATTGAAAAGTATTGAGCGACCTAAATGAAAGGATATTTTCTATTTGGGGTGAAATTTTTAATTTTGTAAAAATCACCAAATTTTTTTTCTTCTCTTCTTGAGAAGTAGCAACAATGTTTCATTTTATTGTCCTCTCCATTTTTCTTCTTCTATAAGTTCTCTTCTCCTTTCGATCTATCTTCCTTTCTTCACAATTTTCACTTAGTCTCTAACCTCCATGATCGACCCTCCACCACCGGCGACATTGTCGCGGTGACCACCGCAATTATCACCTCTGGCCACCAACGCTCTCTGTCCTCAAAGTTCATTTCTTTCGATTTCTTTTCTCTCAATGGTTGAATCCAAAAAAAGAATGGTGATGGGAAGTTTAGCTTTATTTTAGTGTAAGTGAAGCTTCTTTCTTCCTCTATGTTCTATTTTGCTAAGTTAATATTTCCCCATTCATTCTTTTCCCCAATGTTTCTTCCCCAATGTTTCTTGGTAGTAGATTGGATGGGGGTTTCAAATTAGGGATTTTTGGAAGGTGAACTCTAAGCTCAATTTGAGGTGTTGAGGAAGCTTCTACACTCTCTTGATTGTTAATTATAACTTCTAGAGGTAATTTTCAACTGAAACCTTTACTTGGTAAATTATAGTGATTTTGAAATTTTTAATTAAGAATATGAGATAGTAGGATGTTATAGAATTTATCTTTAGGATCAAATAAAAAAATTATAGGAGTAAGGTAAGTTAAAATTTGGGACCCTAGAAAATTTATGTGTTTAGAGTTTAAACTTAGAAAATAAAATTAAATTAAAATTTGAAATAAGTATGTTATGCCATGGTTACCAAGAGTCTTAAACTAAATGAGGAGTTTGATAAAAAAAGGTTCTTACCATAGAAGTTTTGGTGAGTCTAATATGCATATTGAAGAATTTTTAAAGAATTAGTTAATTATATTCTATTTTATTATTTATATTTTTGGAAGATAATGCAATATAGATTGATATATTTGACTTTAGTAATTTTGGTGAGTTAAAGAGAAATCTATGTGTTACGAAAATTTCACAAATTAAAGTAGGATAATAAATTAGTAAGCTAGGACAGTTGAAAGATAGGAATATGGGGGATTACATCAACAGGAATAGGGGAAATTTCTAAAAAAAACACCTAAATTAATTTTGATTTAAATTTTGATATACATGAGAAATTGGATGTTGAAAATGAGTCTTGATTATGCCAATAGGTCTTCTGGAATCGATCTCATCGTAAAAGAGTCACAATTGAGGTGATGGACTACTTTTGGTTAGTTTGATGTCACGGTGAGTGGAGAATGCTTACTGTACAATTTTTCTTGCCTACCTTGTGTTTTTATTTTATAATTTAAGCCTATTAGTCTAGTATAGGGAACAAACCAACTTTATAATGTTTTCTCTCATTTAATCTTTAATGATGAACTCTATGTACCTCATTGGTATTTTGACGACCGCTATTGATTTCTTTTCACGAATATTGTCTATAAGGTGATGGACTATAAGTTAAATTATATTTGATTTATTTATGATATATATTTTATCTTTTTGCACATTGGTTATTTCATTGTATTATTTAAATTTGTCCTCACCTTGATTTGAGATGAAACAGTTGATGTGAAGTTCCTTTGAATGATTGAATTTTCGAAAATATTTGTTCAATTTTGGGTGTGTAAACCCGGCGGATTGGGGGTTTATATAGGGGTCTGGCCGAGAGAGTAGTTGGGAGCCGGTACAGTATCATCATGTAGCGGGATGTGCTAGAATTGGACCATGGCCTGCATAGTAGGTGGCGTACAGTGTAAGAGGAATGAATAGTGATCGACAGTGTGACGTGACAGGTGATGGGATTGACATCTGTGGGATGGTCGATTAGGGTCCGGTCATCCGGTGGTTGTGGTTAATTTTGTCAAGGGTGCCCCATCCATAGTTCCCTATGTTGCGTGAGTCTGGTAAGGCGGAGTTGCGTAACTTTTGGTTCTGCCTTAGTCCCCTACTCTTGGTGCTTCAAGTCACCGGTTAATTGGTTCATCCCATCTCCATGTTTTGCAACTTTTTGGGCCTCTGGCTGGTCTATTTAAGTTTGGCCCATTTCATTATCATTTTACTTTACCCTTGCCTTTTCATTTCACTTTCCCATTTTCCTTTCTTTTTGCCGCTCCACTCTCTTCCTTCACACCGCTGTAGCTCCACTCTCTTCCTTCACATCGCTTTTCCTTCTTTGTTTTCATTGTCTTCTTCATAAACAAAATCAAATAGAGGCAAGAAGATGCAGAAAATGTGAAGTAAACTGCATGAGATGGAAGAATACTAAAGCTGGATGATGAAGGTGCTGCTGCCATGTGTGTTTGAATGAGGCTGTGGTGACTTAAAAACCGTTGCAACATCTTGGTCATTCTCCCCAACAAAACGTAATTCAACTTGCTCATTTCCCCTTGAAAAGCACTCAGTTTATGGTAGTGATAATTTCTCCTTGGCCAAATATTAGGCTAAATGGAGTATATGGGTTTAGAAGCCCCATAGGTTTTATAAACCCAATTCTAGTTGGACCCTTGTTCATATTGCCCTCTTTTAAAATTAGGTTTTTCTTCTTCTTATGGGCCAAGCCCATTAACTTAAATTGTGTTGTGGATTTAGATATATCGGAATGGGAAATTAATTGGGTCAAACTACTACAATATGTACTTATTAAGTAAGGCCTAGTAAATAAATTTTCCCACCACTGTTTTGGCCTTCTTTCCCACTTAATTAATCTAATCCTATCCAAAACCCAATTCATATTTTTACCTTTCACCTTGCGTTCCTCTCCTATTGTCTCTAGCACTAGCAATAAACGGCTATTGTAATAGCGTTTCTTGGGCATCTTAACATCAGGGTAGCCATTCAAGCTATTTTGGTGTTAGGCAAGTAGAAGACAACTTCTCTAAGACTTGAATCCGGCGTTGTGATTGGGATCTTCCCTTCTTCTAACTTCCAATCTGCCTCCGTTGTGGCTGTTGAGGTCGAATACAGTGTGGGCTTCATCTTCTCTTTTGTCTCGTTCTTGATGAAAAACACTGACGCATTGTTCAACTCAAGCCCCTCTTCTTCTTCATCATTGTTTGCTTGGGTATCGTGGTTATTCACTACATGCCCAGCCGCATTAACATTAGTCACTTCTGAATCAATGTCAATGTTGGTGGACGGATTCCCGAAGGTGTCCATAGCTAAAACTTGAACAACCTCTGGTTTTATCTCTTCTTAGATCTTGTTCTTGAAGGAGTTCAGAGCCGGAATATCCTTCACCTCAAGCCTCTCTTCTTCATCTCTCTTTGCTTGCGAAAATAGAGATTTCTCCAATCTATTCCAACTATCAGACCATTTAATAGGATCATTCTCTACTTTTCCCTTCTCCCATTTTTTGCTTATCTTGATCACATATTCATGCATATCCCTTAAGGCTTCCTTCATGATTCTTATGTCCTCCTTCTAATTGTCAACTCTTTTTTCCATCTTGTTCTCCCTGATGTCAACTTGCTCTGATACCAAAATGATATAGCATACTAATTTGAATCCAGAAAAATAACAAGACAACAAAAATATAGCAGCAGCAAAATAGAGAAAGTACTGAATAAATTCCAAAATACTGATATTACTCAAACTTTAGATAAAAATGGCCCACCGTCTAATGGAGAATGGGAATTTCAGAAGACTAAAGGTAGGTAAACACTCACAAAACACACCTAAAGGCTAAGGACCTCACAAAGATAACATAACATAAAGTTGCCTAGCTTTCGAGAGGCTAGACTCTCTCGCAAACCTTTCCCAATATTTTTCCTCTCCCTTCCCAATTGCTATGCTCTCCAATATATAGAAGTTGCTACTGTGGTCCCCCTGCCCTCTATCTTTCTTCTTGAAACTTCTAGAATATTGGGGGTCCATCAGAAAGCCACACATTGTCCGTGTGTGCATGGACGGTATCACTTTGTTTCCATTACGTTGTTTCTCTCTAGATTTGCTCCATAATTCCATAGGCAGGATCCTCTCTTAAGTAAAAATTGTAATTAATGTTTTAATACTTAGAGATTGTTGAATTATTTGAAATTTGAATGCTTAGGTAAATTATTCTAGTTGTGAGTCTTATGGGTTCATGAGTTTTTCCTCGAATTTCATGCCGATTTGGGGTCGTGACAGCAATAGGTGAGTAATTTACTAAAAAAATATTGTGTCTATCTCATTTTTTTCATTATTTGGTTATTTAATTTGGATCAATTAGCTTTTACACATTGCATCCCAGTCAGTCATTCAATTTAATTATTTTTAATCTTAATATATAACATTTCAATTTAATCTTTTTTCCATGTTTCCTAAATATAATCAATTACGTTATTAAATATTTTCAGGTTATGAAACACCTAAGCTAATATAAGGAAAGTAAAACTTTTTCTTCTATGGAAATTACTTTTGGTTGTTCTGATTTAAGTTTGAAGCTAAGAATATAATACTCGTTGCTCATCCAAATTTACATTTCTCTACTGATAACTTTGATCTCAATTAGAAAACATTAAAAATTATTATTGTTGTTGTTATATTTTCTTACAAAAAAAATTATATAAGTTATTATAATTCAACCAACCAAGGAAAGAGGTAGCTTGAAGAAAAATATCACTTGTGATGGTTGTTATTGAGGGTGAAAAAACCCTCAATAAAAGGAAGTAATTGATATGAATCTCACTATTTTTTTTTTTGCACACATGTATAGAATTTGAACTCATGCCAAATCTGAATACATGTTTAGACTTGCTAAATCTCTCTCTCTCTCTCTCTCTCTCTCAAATTATCAGAAGAAAAACTTGAAATTAAATTGGTGAAAGCTAAGGTTGAAAATGATGAGGTTTGTGCCATTCCCCGTAAAAAATTACTTTGGTGTGACAAGTGGTAAATGTAGAAACTAGAATACAATCCTGTACAGCTTTCTAATTTCTTTTCCCAAGTGCTTTGGTAGAGATTTTGCTAGCAAATACATGTGTAATTCCATAATATGACCTCCTATGGACACATGGAACTAGCCTTCTAGAAGGTTAATCGGACCACGAATCAATGACACGTGGCACTGCTCAACGGACCCAGACATGGCCTCTCCCAACAATCACCCACGTACTCTCCTGCATTAGACACGTGGGTGAACCCCAAATCGTGGGTCGAGCTCTAGGCTTAAGAACGTGGGTCGACCACATTCTCCTCTACCTCGAGTATAAATATCCCTCACCTGGGGGACTAAAACACATGCAACCCAGAAGCAAACAAGACAGTGCTCGCAACACAAAAGTATACCGCGAGATCATCGTTACTTGAAGTCTACCTAACAGACATTAGCCCATATTCACTCCATTAGCTGGATACACTCATCCTCTTGCTCTAAGCAACATCCAGAGACCCTTGCTCTCTCCCTCTGCTTACGAGGTACCTCCAAGAGGTTGCTCGCCTGCCCGAAGAACACACACACGTCCTAGCCGAACACGGCCACTACAGGTAAAACTCTTGCCCAACGGCCACCATGGACATTCCCTCTTCGAACTACGTGGTCTTTGATCCCTACACAAGAGTACGTAGGCACCTAGGTCATCACCTAAGGACAAGTCCCCCAATGACAGTTACATTGGCGCCCACCGTGGGGCTTCTCAAACCACAACGCCATGCGCATCTTGCTGCTAAACGACAATCTTTTTTCGGGGAGTTGAAGTATACACCTAACTCAGAAACCCATTTTCCTTTTTTTGCACTACAGTCTCACTACAGGTAGTACTCACATGGCCAACACCAGCAGACCCCCCAAGCTGTCACGCGACCGATAGAACGTCGTCAGCCGCGATCAAAACAAACGATAGTGAAAGATACAACTCGTAGCCTTTGGGGAAGTAGATGGCACAGCAGAAATCAACGAACTAATAACCATTACAACCGATATTGCAGGCTACAAGGTCAATAGGGTATTGATAGACCCCAAGTCAGCCGCCGACGTGCTATTCACGAAAACATTGGAAAAAATGCATAAGTACAAGGGTCAGTTGGTGCCAGACGCAGGAACCCTTATTGATTTCTCAGGTCGAGCCGTTGAGACCTGCAGAACCTTCACAATTTGGCTCACCATAGGAGTCTCCCCAAGGGTCGCTCGCACAGACGTTAGATTCACTATATCAACAGCTTCATCAGCATACAATGCAATATTGGGTCGCCCGACCCTCAACAAACTCAAGGTCGTCGTGTCCACTGCCCATTTGACAATAAAATTCCCTACGCTCGGAGGAATAGGATAAATACAAGCAGACAAGGACGAAGCCTACGCATGCTACCTAGCAGATCTCCTTGAAAAAGGCAAACCTGAAACCCGTACTTATGACGAAAGGAGCGCCCGAGAGGTGGTGGACTTGCTAGACGAAATACCAGGAGCTCGCCCACAGCCCACCAAAGATCTCGTCAATATTTGCTTAGACAAAGCAAATAACAGAGAAATTAAGGTACGAGCCCTCCTGGATCAATCGACCAAAGAACAAATTCAGAAACTACTCACGGAGTATAGGGATGTATTCGCTTAGAGCGTTGTGGACATGCCAGGGATAGATCCAACACTCATTTGTCACTCCCTCAACACAAAAGACGGTCCCGACGTCATTCAGAAAAAGCAAGACTTCGACGAGGAGAGACAGCAGGCGATCGACGAAGAAGTATAGAAGCTACTAGACGTTGGTTTTATACGATAATCGCAATATCTTGAGTGGCTCTCCAACGTAGTCAAGGTAAAAGAGGCCAACAGGAAATGGAAAATATGCATAGACTTCACCAACCTGAACAAGGCCTGCCCCAAAGACACATATCGACATCCCAATATAGACAAATTGGTAGACGGAAAGGTGGGGCATCGTTTGCTGAGTTTCCTGGATGCATTATCAGGTGCCGCAAGACCAGGAAAGGACCTCCTTCATCACGAACAGAGGGGAATTTTGCTATAAGGTCATGCCTTTCGGACTAAAAAACGCAGGTGCCACCTACCAAAGGATGATGGATATTGTGTTCAAGGAACAGATTGGCCGAAACCTTGAAGTCTATGTCAACAACATATGGTGGTGAAGTCCCTAGAACTTGAGCAACACCTCCAACATTTGGAAGAAATCTTCCTAGTCCTGAGGAAACATCAGCCTTTGGAGTATCAGGAGGAAAGTTCCTAGGCTTCATGATCACACAGAGGGGAATCGAGGGCAACCCAGAAAAATGCGCGGCCATTCTAAACAAGGAACTTCCTCAGTCGATCAAAGACGTGCAGAGGCTCAATGAAAGGCTGGGGACCCTCAATAGATTCTTGTCCAGGATGGCTGACCGATGCCTCCCTTTCTACAAGATCCTAAAAATTGCATCAACATTCTAATTGACAGAACAATGTGAAAAGTCCTTCCTAGACCGCACATCATACTTGGCTAGGCCCTTCATACTGGCAAAAACCAAAAAAGGGGAAACCCTGGTGTTATACTTAGCCACCACAAATCACGCCGTGAGCTCCGCCTTGATAAGGGAAGAAGGAGCAGAACAATACCCGGTGTATTATACAAGCCAGGCCCTACAAGGAGCTCAATTACGGTACCAGTGAGTGGAAAAGTTAGTGCTGGCCCTCAATCCTATGGTCCTACATAACAACCATTCATTCGACTACCGGGGAAACACCATTCGCCCTAACCTACAGACAAGAAGCTCTAGTCCCAGCCAATATCAGGGTACCCTCAAATTCCTCTAGCAAAATATCATATCCAAATTCGGCCCTCCCCATATACTGATCACTGACAACGGTCGCCAATTCATCACCGAATAGTTCAAAGACTTTTGCAAAGAATGGAACATTGACCATCGGACGACCTCATTTGAGTATCTGGCGACCAACGGTCAAACCGAGCGGGCGAACAGTATCATACTTGAAGGACTCCGAAAATGGCTAGAAGAGGTAAAGGAAGACTGTGTGGACGAACTCCCTTTAGTCATATGGTCCTACCGAACAACCATTCATTCGGCTACCAGGGAAACACCATTCGCCCTAACCTAGCTATAGTCCCAACTGATATTGGGATACCCTCAGACCGAGCATTGAATTTTTTTGATGCAAACCCAAGAAATTTACTCGACAATCTAAATGGGGTCGAAGAACGCAAGGAAGCAGTAGCGCTCAAAGCCGCAGCATATCAGCAGCTTCTCGCCCGAAAGTATAACAAAAGGGTGTATCCCGCAAGTTCGAAAAAGGAGACTTAGTCCTGCGGACAACAATTAATAATAGGGGAGGTCGCCTCCATGGAAAGCTCGCGCCAAACTGGGAAGGGCCATATAGAGTTATTGGAATTGCCTCCCATGGTGCCTACAAATTAGCCCATCTTTCGGGTGAGCATATACCCAATACTTGGAATGCTAGTAGTCTAAAAAAACTACACTTTGTTAAGATCAATGAAATATCGTACATAATGCGATTGATCGACTCTCGTACTTGTCAAAATTTCTTGATTACTTACTTTCAAAAGGGGTGGACTCACCCACCCCGTATTTACAAAGGAGAGAGGTCTACCACCTCCAAATAGAAAAATGTATATACAAAAAGCAAGAGAGGTCTATCGCCTCGAAATACAAAAAACCTAATCTAAGGAGCGCCTTCACTAGGCGGAGCAGTTTGAGAACTCAACCGCTTAGCAACACTGTCACCGGATTGCGGGATGATCGCCTGAGCCTCCCGATGAGGATTTGGGAGAATAGTATACTCCTTTATCCTCAATGGGGAATCAGGACGACGGTGAGCACGAAACTCACCCCCAATCTTCTGCCACGATGGGTGAAGTCTTGCCCTTATCTCTGGAGTAAATGAGATGCCCATCAAGTCCTCCAATTGTGTGATGCCATTTTGGATCCCGTAATTGGAAAAACGTAGGAAGTCTAAGCGATGATCCCTTGCGATCTCCACATTCTTCTTGGCAAGCTCAGCCTCTAACTCCTTCACATTGTCGCTCAATCGGGTATTCTCGTCGAGCAACTTCTCCACCACTCCATGCAAGTTTTTTTGGTTGTTAAGCCACTTAAACAAAAGCTAGGCAAAACAAAACGAAAAAATGCCTACTCGTTCCAATTTTCATTGATAAGCGAAGCCCGCCATGCGGCTAAGCAACAACATGGCTTCCTTGGTTGTATGCTCTAACGCATAATCATCCCTATAGTTTGTCGTATATATCTGTCAGGCCAATATGACCTGCTCAGCCTCAAAGGGTATCAGTTTCCCTGTGAAGGTGACGCCTTCACCCAGAAACCTGGCGGGCATCTCAATGGGGGGCACGTGTGTAAAAGGTAATTTTTGACGACCAGTGAGACTTATTTTGCCATCAGCACCAACCTATTTCTCATCCGCATAAGTACTCGGACTGGTCTCAATCGCCTCGGCTTGAGCTCGCCCTCGCTTCCTCCTACATCCGCTCGTCGGAACTTCCAATCTCCCTTGGATGCCGCCCAAAGTTAGCCCTGGAACAAAAGAGTCAGTAAGGAGAGGTAATAATATAGTACGGAGCAACACGTCGCCAAAAGACTTACCATAGTTCTTGCCAACGACCTTGGACCCCCTCAAGCACCCAAGAACGTTGTTCTCATAATCCTCCCGGTCTTGCGGCACTCGGAGGGTAGGATGGGAACACTTATGGGGAAAGTGCGGACGCCAGTCCTCAGGACATATCCTTGGCATAAGCCTGAAAGCACACCCAACCGCGCGACTCGCGCACGGCATAGAGAGAAAGGAAGACGTTGGGCAAAGCCTCAAAATTATTTGCGCGTCACACTTGCTAAAAAATGTTGACTTGGAACCAGACATTAGCCATCAGTTGGGCAGGGCAGACATTCAGAAGATTGAGCATAGCCTCCACAAAACCACAGAAGGGAGGAACCATCGAGGCATTGTCGGGAACGCAGAGAGGAAGGATGAAACTCACACCATCACTCCAGGTAATGGTCTCTCCTTTCTCCGTGGCCCGAATCTCGTAGTTCTCAGGCAAAGAAGGAGAAAACCGCTCCCCCAAATTTTCTCAATATTTGGACACGGTGGCACCAACCATTCCTTATCCCTCTCAACCTCTAGAAAGCTGTCAAGAGACCCAATTTCGGGATCAGTCGTGTACCACGCCCTAGAAACCAGAGGAGGAACTGCGACCGACGTAGGGTCTTCATCTTCTCTGACTAGGATCCCCCGAAGATCCGCAGAATCTCGCAGCATAATGAGGGCCTCGGCCCTCTTCTTGATCTCGTCCATTGCCATGGTAAGAAGGGCCTGCTCAAAATCCGGTTCTATTACCTGAGGATGAGGGGCAGTAGTACAGGAGGAAGCCATTTGAAGAGAGGATGAACAAGAGAAACAGGAGCGAGTTTCCAAGACAAAGAAGAGAAGCCGCGAAGAACTGTGGAAAATGAGAACAACACCTCAAATAAAAAGCACACGGTGTCGAACAAACATGCACGAAGATTGAAAGGCAAAGGGGCGTTAGGGAAAAAGTCCAAAAATCCCTTGACCTTTTAAATCCCCTCAAAGCCCTCCAAGGGCACCTCTGGAAAGTCATCCTCTCTGCAATGAAGACGTCTCCTCGGAAAGACGTGAGCATTTCTGCAGAGACGGCTCAAGAAACTTGCTAAGGAAGTCAGCGTATAACCGTCCAGATCCAGATGCGGGGCATCCTTGAATACACACTTCTGAAAATCTCCAAGGAAACGCGAGTTCCTTCGAATGCACGTTCAACTGCCCTATCTCTTGTGATTTGCGGTCAATCTGGCTCCACGAACAATTCATGGCGGGCGACCTCGCTCCCAATATTCTGCAAAAGGTAACTTAAATTCAAGGGCGCCTAGCACCTATAGAATTGGGGGACTTATGTAATTCCGTGATATTCCCTCTTATGGACACGTGGCACTAGCCTTCTAGAAGGTTAACCAGACCACGGATCAGTGACACGTGGCACCGCTCGACGGGTCCAAACGTGGCCTCTCCCCACAGTCACCCGCGTACTCTCTCGCATTAGAGACGTGGGTGAACTCCCTAGATCGTGGGTAGAGCTCCAGGCTCAAGACCGTGGGTTGACCATGTTTTTCTTTATCCTGAGTATAAATATCCCTCACTTAGGGGGTAAAACATACGCAACCTAGAAGCGAACAAGACAGTTCTAGCAACACAAAAGCATACCACGAGATCATCGTTACCTAAAGTCTACCTAACAGACATCAGCCCATATTCACTCCATTAATAGCATAAACTCATCCTCTTGCTCTAAGCAACATCCAAAGACCCTTGCTCTCTCCCTTTACCTACGAGGTACCTCCAACAGGTGGCTCGCCCACCCAGAAAACACACACATCCTAGCCGCACACGCCCATTACAGGTAACACTCTTGCCTAACAGCTACCATGGACATTCCCTCTTTGAACTACGTTGACTTTGATCCCTACACAAGGGTACGAAGGCACCTAGGTCATCACCGAAGGACAAGTCCCCCATGGCTACAACCCCTTGCGGTCCTTATTTAACATTATGAATTGTCTGAACCAAAAATGACAGTTACAACATGTATGAATTTATGTACTTTGTTTTGTAAACTTTAAGAGTTATTATTTTAAACACGTATGTAATGCTGCTTACATTTTTTTGTTTTGTTTCTTCCATAATGGTTATTATGATATTTGCCTTGTTAGAAGAATCAACTTAAGATTAGGAATATGTAAAGTCTGCTCAAGCATGGAATGACGCGGTGCCTGAAATATGATGTGACTTGGCTTAGGCTTTCACAACTCTCTCATAGTTTTCATTGTAACTATCAGAGAGTTGTGATTTGACTTTATTTTAGAGTGGTTTGACATTATTCACTAGTTGAAGGTGAAGTAGAAATTTTATGACTAGGTGAAATAATAAAAATGATGATGAGTGTACTGTGTTATGTAATACAGATTGATGAAGTGTATATAGAATTATATATATATATATATATATTATGTAATACAGATTGATGAAGTGTATATAGAATTATATATATATATATATAATATGCTAACATGACAAAAAAATGGGTGAATTAGGGTGTGCATGAATTAATGCAAAGGAAGTGGAAATGGAGGTTTAGATTACCAAAAAAAGAAAGAAATGGAGGAGGTGGATTGTGAAGGGTGATAATAATTTTGGGAGGCTGGCAAGAACAGGGCATGGCCACGAATTTGGGTACCTCATATACATATATGTATATACATACATATATATATATATATGTATGTATATATATGTATATATACATATATGAATAAATTGATGGTTTAATTAATTAATAGTGTACATATATATAAATGTAAAATGCGAATAGTGAAATGAGAATGATACCGTATGTGGAAGAGAGAGACTTGAGAAGTTTGAGAGTAACAAATGATTTGAGTTTATGCCAGTGGTAACAGCAAGAGATAATGCCACTCTTAAATTTGAAGAAACAACCACACTTATCTAGAGGACTACCAAAATTAAGGATAAGGTGATTAACGAAACAACCAGATGGTCAATCTGGCTTTAGATTCTCCTTGAAAAGTTGGAACGATAGTAGGTACCTACTCTCCAGGGAACATTCAGTATTTCCTTTTACTTTTCCAAGTCCCAGGTTCTCCTTTAATATTCTATAGATTAGGGAGAGTCTATTGTTTAGGGAACTTTTAGTATTCCTCTTTGACTTACCAATGGGTAGGTTCTCCTTGAATATTCAGGACAGTAGGAGAAACCTACTTTTTTGGGAACATTCAGTATTCCCCTCCATTTGTTTATCTTGCCCTTTGGTCATCCCTATTACTAAACCTACTTCACATTGATATAAGATGGTTTCAATTTTAGGGCTTCTATCCTCTATAACTATCACAAAAATTATTTGGTTTAGAGGTAAACGAAGGGTTATTAGTACTTACAGAAAGGGCAAGTGGTGTTTCTTTTTGAGACTCATGTTGGCCCGGTTTCTCTTCAAGTGAAGGACTGGTGAGCGCAGGTGGATAGTGATTTTCCTTCATTACTTTGTCTAGTGTTCTTCTAGCTTCCTCGAGTTCCTCGTCTTCTTGGAGTTTAAATCGTACGATTCTCTTTCTACGCATAGGAAGAGGCGGAACAACTGGAAGTTCAGCGTACTTTTGTTCCATACCCTTCTTCATAAAAGTTTGAACACCTGCAAAACCAGACACAATACCTTTCCCAGCATCATTAAACACTGAGGAAGAAAAGGGGGAAAAATCTTGCGGAGCGAAAAGCCGCTCATCTATTTCTATATTACTAGGTGTATTACTATCTCAATCATAAGGGGGGTAAGGAAAAGAATATGCATTTCTTTACCTTAGCCTGCCAATTACCTATAGGATTGGCAAGTTGTATGCAAAGACGCTCTTGCTCCTCTTCTAATTGTTCACATTCTGTATATAAACTAGCGAGGCTGGAGTCAATGACTCCCATTAGAGCGTCTAATTGCCAATCCATTTTAGCTCGGTTCTCATCAAGTTTATTGAAAATATTCGCAAATTCTTGAGTGAGTAGCTGCTTTAGGCCAAAGAACCATCACGGCTGTTGGGTAGGGATCATCATGGTAAGAGGGTTTGCATATCTAGTTTGGCTTGAAGGTCCCCCAAGGAAATTAGAACTCCCATGGGGATTGGTTACCCTCCATTTACAATTTAGTTGATGATCTAATTCTTCAAGGAATTCATTGAAAGTACCCATTTGATGTTTGGACCTTCGTTGGTGCATGGTTGGAACTTTTTCATAATAATTAGGGAAGTCATTAGCCCCAAATTCATAAATAGGGTGGAAATATCCATCCATAAAATTTTATTATCTTGAAAAGGAAATTTTTTTACAACATGAGTATTTTTATTTTATATTTATTATTATTATTATTTGAATAAAAGATGCAAATTTTCATCCTGTTCTGCACTGCTCGATATGTCGAGTAGTAGCGGCGAGTAACTCAGAGAATCCAAGTTGTTCGCTGCAGCGAGGCTGGAGGCAAGTGACTCAGAAAAAGCTAATTCTCGCTGTGGCAAGTACCTTTTGTACAATGTGCCACTCGCTGTAGCGAAGGAGATGGTGAAGGGTCCAGAAACCCTTGTTTACTCGCCACGACGAACAGTGGCAGTGATCTACCCAGATGTCCTGTCCTTCGGGAAAAAGAAAATGAAAGAAAAGAAAAATAAAAGAGTTTCTTTAAAAGAAAGAAAAGGGAAAAGAAAAGAAAAAAATTAATTTTTTTAAAAAAAGAAAAGAAAAGAAAGAAAATGTAAAAGAGAAAAAAAGAGAACGAATTTTTCTTTTAAAATAAAAAGAAAAACAAAAATACTTAACTTACTTGGGGTTACAGACGATCAATTGTAGAACTGAAGATGGCTTTCCGACAATGGTGCCAATTTGATCGTCGCTCGAATTGCTTTGAATTGGCTTTGACTAGTCATCACAATCAGGATCAAACAAAAACCTCAAGTAGTAGCATAGAGCACAACCCAAGGATCGAATCTCTCGCGAAGCCTTCAAGCAAGCTCTACAATTGATCGTTAGTAACCCTAATTAAGTTAAGGGATAATAATTAAATACTAGATGCAATAGGTCCCCTGAAGAATGATTTCAGCAATCCTAGTCATTCTAAAGATATTCAGGATCAATTATTCTCATTCTACGTTTCACCCTATCCAAGATAGTCATGCATTACAAAAGCCTATCTGTAATTGTATAATATTCCCTCCATTATATACATGGCCCCAAGCTTCAAGAAACTTAATAGAACCTGGGTAAGTGACACGTGTCACCACCCGCTAGCCTCGAACGTGCTGCAGAACCACGTCTCCCCCAAGCTCTCCCGCATAAGCGACGTGGGGCGAGTATTGAAACATGGGAGGTGCACCGATCAAAAGAATGAGGGGCGACCATGTTCCTCTCTCCTCTGAGTATAAATAACCATCACTTGGGGGACTCAAGGGGCAACTTAATCACATATAGAATACCATAGTGCAACCAGAGCATTCATATCTCACTGGAGTCCTCTACCATCAACCTTTACTCACACTTACCTCTAACAGGCGGCTCGCCCCTCGGAGAAGTTACACGTCCTAGCCGCACACGGCGATCACAGGTAAATCCTTAGCCTAATGGCTCCCATGGACATCACCAATATCGAACTACATGGACTTTGTTCCCTCTACAAGGGTACGTACGCACCTAAGTCTTTACCTAAGGACAAGTCCCCTAAGGTAAAAACCCCTTACGATCCTAACTTTTTACTATGAAATTGTCCATGACAAAAATGACAATTACATTGGCGCCCACCACGATTCTTATTAGACCACAATGCCTTGTGTGCCCTGCCGCTAAACGCCTTTCATTTTTTTGGGAGTAGGAATATATACCTACGCGATCATTCAAAAAGCGATTTTGTTCTTGTTTTGGTACAGTTAACATCCATAAACTCAAAATGATTGACGAAAACAAACCTAGATCTCAACATCCCCGAGAAGAGTCGGCAAAACCTCATAGCAAAAGAAGAAAGGAGACAACACTCATTTCCTTTGACGACGACGACACACATTCCTGCTCGAAAAATGATGAACCAATAGTCATCACCACAACTATAGTAGGATACGAAGTCAAGTGATCACTCGTAAACCCAAGATCATCAGTCAACTTGCTATTCGAGGAAGCTCTAACAAAACTGTGCGACCACAGAGGACAACTGATACCCAACGAGGGAACTCTCACCAATTGCTCAGGAAGCGAACCCTGAACAAAGGGAACCCTGATAACACGGCTCATCGTAGGGTCCTCCCTAAAGTTGCCCAAATAGAAATTGAATTCACTATCTAGACAACCCTATCAACATAAAACGCGATCCTTGGTCGCCCAGATCTCAATAAACTCAAGACGGTCATATCTACTTGCCACCTCATGGTCAAGATTCCTACACCTTACGTAGTAGGAAAAATTAGAACCAACAAAGAAGAAGCATATACTTGCTACTTGGCAGATCTCACGAGAAACATGGAACCTCCCAAAGCAAACCTTGATGAGGAAAAGGAAGCCCCAAAAATTGTAGATCTCTGAGATGAAATACCGGGGACACGTCCATAGCCCTCGGAGGACCTTATCAGTATTAGTGTCCACGAAGGAGACGACAGCAAAGAGGTTCAGATTGGAGCCCTTCTAGACCATATGACCAAGAAGAAATTACGAGAACTGCTAATACAATATCAGGACATTTTTGCCTGTACCACATCTGACATGCCCGGAATTGACCCAAGACTCATTTGCCATTCCCTCAATACCAAAGAAGTCCCCAGTGTCATACAGAAAAATAGACACTTCGGAGAGGAGAGACAACAGGCGATCAACAAGGAAGTGCAAAAACTTTTAGACGCAGGATTCATCAGGGAATCACAATACCCCGAGTGATTATAGTAAAGAAAGCGAACGACAAATGGCGAATGTGTGTGGACTTTACCAATTTAACAAAGCCTTCCCCAAAGACGCGTAATCGGTCCCCAATATTGACAAGGTGGTAGATGGGACCGCCAAACACCACCTGTTGTGCTTCCTAGATGCCTTCTCTGGGTACAACAAAATCCAAATGGATCTAAAAGATCAATAGAAGACTTCTTTTAGCACGGACAAAGGAGTTTACTCCTACAGAGCCGTGCCTTTCGGTTTAAAAAATGCTGCTGCTACTTACCGAAGGATGATGGACATGATCTTTAAGGACCAAATCGGCCAAAACCTGGAAATCTACGTAGATGACATGGTAGTGCAA
The DNA here is from genome assembly GCA_014851425.1 of Senna tora. Taxonomy (NCBI): domain Eukaryota; kingdom Viridiplantae; phylum Streptophyta; class Magnoliopsida; order Fabales; family Fabaceae; genus Senna; species Senna tora. The sequence continues at coordinate 14,013,185 of CM026261.1, read as the reverse complement.
TCTTTAGAGGTTGAGCAGTGCCTGCGGCACATAGAGGAAATATTCCTGGTTTTGCGAAAATACCAAATGAAGCCTAACCCAGCCAAATGTGCTTTCAGAGTATCAACAGGAAACTTCTTAGGGTCCATGATAACACAAAGAGGAATTGAAGTCAACCTTGAAAAGTGCGCCGCCATCCTAAATATGGAACCACCCTGCTCCATCAAAGATGTACAACGGCTCAACGGTAGGTTGGCCGCACTCAACAGGTTCCTATCAAGAATGGCAGATAGGTGTCTTCCTTTCTACAACATCTTGAAAACAACACCATCTTTCTAGTGTACAAAGCAGTGTCAACAATCTTTTCAAGACCTTAAAGCTTACCTGGCCAAACCACCAATACTAGCAAAAACCAAGAAAGGAGAAGACCTGACACTGTATTTGGCTGCCACAGATCACGCAGTAAGCTCGGCCTTAAACCGGGAAGAAGGATTTGAGTAATATCCAGGATATTACGCAAGTCATGTCCTACAGGGAGCCCAACAGCGCTACCAATGGGTGGAAAAGCTAGTACTCGACGGTCCACTCAGCTCGAAGACTCTCACCCTATTTCCAACAACATACAATAGTGGTCTGTACCGACCAACCCTTTCACCAAATACTACAGAAACTAGACCTTGCAGGACAAATAACCAATTGGACGAGCAATTAAGGCCCAAGCACTAGCCAATTTCTTGCCTGAAATTACGCAGTCAGAATGCCCTAAGGGGGACGCCCCGATAATGGAAGCAGAGACGGGAACAACTCAAGAGCAACAGCTAGAAAAACCTTCTTAGCTAGTCTACGTAGACGGCTCATCAATCGAAAAATCCTTGGGCACCGGAATCATAGTTGAAAGCCCCAACAGAGTCAAAGTGGAACAAGTTTTCTGCTTTACGTTTCCATCATCTAATAATCAAGCTGAATATGAAGCCCTCATCGCCGAATTAACGCTAGCTCATGACCTAGGCGCCTCAAGGGTCAAGCTATTCAGGTATTCTCAACTTGTGGTCGACTAGCTCAACAGGGAGTTTAAAGCCAAAGACGCCACGATTACCAAATACTTGGAATGCGCCAAGAAAGAAATCAGCAAATTTGAATTTGTCCTGATCATATGGATAGCCCGAAATCTAAATTTATAAGCAGACACTCTCTCCAAATTGGCAACCATGCCCGGCCAAGCAGGCCTCAAAGTTGTCCTTCGGACCACCTTGCAGACGCCCAACATATCACAAGAAGTACTCCCCATAGTCATCGATGACTCTTGGACAGCACCAATAATAACATACTTGAGGGAAGGAACATTGCCTAATGATAAAGAGCTGGCTAGAAAGATAAGAAGGCAAGCTGCCCGTTACTTCGTCTTGGGAGAATTCTCGTATATAAAAGGCTTCTCCCCACCTCACCTACAGTGCATTCCCCAGAGGAATCTAACTATGTACTCTGAGAAATCCAATAAGGGGTGTGCAGAACTCGTGAATTCGTCGGGGCCCTATGAAAAAAATCACTTTGCTTGGGGTTCTACTGGCCAACTAGGAGAGCAGACTCCGAAAAGTTGGTCAAGAATTGCGATCAATGTCAACGACACGCCAATTTTATAGACCTACCTCTAGGAGGACTAAAAGTCATCGAATCCCCTTAGCCATTAGATTTATGGGGAATAGACATCCTAAGGGCCCTTCCAAAGAGCACCTTATAGAGAAAAGTCCCAATTGTGGCAGTAGACTATTTAACCAAATGGATCGAGGCAGAACCTCTGGCCACCATCTCCTCTCGAAACATCCAAACATTTCTTTGGAGAAATATAATATCTCGTCTCGAACCACCGCACGCCTTAATAACTGACAACGATCGACAGTTTGTCAGCGAGAAATTCAACGATTTCTGCAAAGAATGGATGATCGACCATCGAACAATCTCGGTGGAATACCCAGCGACAAACGGACAAACAGAACGAGCCAAAAAAAATAATACTAAAATAATTATGAAAGTGCCTGGAGGAAGCCAAGGATGAATGGGTAGATGAACTCCCTTTCGTCTTGTGGTCTTATTGAACGACCATCCACACAACCACTGGTGAAACCTCGTACACGCTCACGTACGAACAAGATGCAATAATCCCAATAGATATCAGAGTACCTTCTAACAGAGTCATCAATTACTATGACTTAAATCCCTAGAGCCTTCTGGTTAGCCTGGATACAACTGATGAACAAAGAGAAGCAGCAACCCTCAAAGTTGCAGTTTACAAACAATACCTAGCTCGAAACTATAACTAAAGAGTTCGCCCCTAAAGTTTCGATGAAGGCGAGCTCGTTATGCGAACGGCCTTAAACAACATGCGAGATCGCCTCCACGGAAAGCTAGACCTCAATTGGGTAGGCCATTACCGAGTTATCGGAGTCGCCTCGCACAGCGCCTACAAACTAGCACATCTATCGGGACAACCCCTTCCCAACACTGGGAATATTGGCAGCCTCAAGAAATACTTTGCTTTGGTGTAATTTAAAACTTAACCAGTAAATGTTTTGTTTCATTACTCAGTAAATGTTTCATTTCATCGTTTGCAAAAAATCATATTTTCCAAATGGCTTGTTTTTCCTTTATACTTCATTTACAAAATATGGGTAACCAACCCAAATTTACATCAGCAGGGGAATATCCCTTAGCAAAATACATAAAAACAAGACTAAGATTCCTAAGTAGGGTTTTCACCTTTAGGAACGTCTTGAACGAACGTCGGCTCCCCAATTTGTTGGATGACAGGCTCAAAGGATCGCTCCGCAATGGGTTGTATGACCTCTGGAGTCGCCTTCGCAGGACGAGAAGCCTTAGGCGCAATATAATGGGCGTCCAAGTCCAGGGGCGAGTCAATGTGACGACAAACACAAAACTCATCCCTAAACTTCTTGCAAGTAGGACGAAGTTGTGCCCGATCTTTGGGGAAACCATGATGCCCATAAGATCCTCCAACTATGTTATGCCATTCTTCATCCCATAATTGGTAAAGCACAAAAAATCACGGTAAGAAGCCCTCTTCAAACCCTTGTTTTTTTTGCTTAAGCTCTGTATCCTTTTCTTGAAGCTTTGCCTCTAAGACCTTAATCTTTTTCTCGAGGTCTCCATTCTCATACACTAAGCAATCAAAAATAGTCTACAAAGCAAAAACAATGCTCTCAACAGAGGCAAGACAAAAACTTAATACACAAAATAGGCATACCTTCTCCATTCGTTGTTGATACTCTAAGCCAGCCAAACACCCCGACATGCGAGCCATTCCTTTTGCCATACTTTCAAACATAAAATCATCACCGTATTTAAATGGAAAATGCTAGTGGTCCAAAATAATGCACTCGGCATCAAAAGCGAACGTCTTGCCTTTATAGATGATACCCTTTGATGAAAAGCGAACGGGCATCTCTTAAGGAGGTATAGGGGTATAAGGAATCTGAGGTCAAGGACCCTCCTCATGGTCAACCGTCCTCTCCTCGACAATCGGAGACCCATCAGCCCGCCTTTGCTCCGCACCAACGGCAATCAGAGACCCCTCTACTCGCCTTTGCTCCACACCAGCCAACTTTTTCAATTTCTTGCTTGGCATTGTAGGCACCCCAACCATTCTCCTCTTCCGCTCTCTAGGAGAAGCACTTATCCTCCCTTTTATGTTGCTTAAGTCCAATCACGTCAATAACTCAGTTAGATGAAACAACCAAAGGAAACATGCTACGAAATCATAAATCTTACCCGATTCAGTGGCGACAACCTTCGAGCCACTAATTATATGGTAAATGGTGTCCTCGTACGACTCCCGCTCAAATCTTATCCGGGTGATCGAATTCGACCACTTGAGGGGAAAACGAAGACGCCAATCCTTGGTGCGCACCCAACAGGGGCGAACTCCACTTACTGGAACAGCTTTGAAAAAATATGATCGCCAATCCTTGTTATTACTTGGCAGATCAGTAATAGCAAACTCCCCCACATGAGCCTGGAAATAAACCCAGTCGTTCCCTTCGCGCACGCCGTACAATGATAGGAAGACATTGGGTAAAGCGACAAAATTATTCCTCTACGCAACCGCTCAAAAGTGCTCAACTGACCCCAACTCTGTTCGAGGTATACCAGTCTCGAGAATCTTGCTTGGGAATCACCATCGTCGCGGGATCTTGATCCTCTGCAACTAGGACGCTCCTCAAATCAACGGAATCTCTCAATTGGATCAGGGAATCCACCTTGGTTCTAACCTCATCTTTGGTAATCTTTAGTAACACCGACTCTAGGTTCGGATCTATGGCCTCAAGACGGGGGGCCGGAGGAAGTAGAACTGCCCATCGTTGTTCCCAAAGTCTTGTTGGAAGAAGGAGAAGGGATCAAGCAAAGAACTAATGAAGCAAAAATGGAAAAATGGAAACAAGGCCAAAATGAACCAAGAACCCCAGAAAAAAAAGAAAGAAAGAACGGAAAGACCAAAAGGCACGAGAAAGAAAAGTACCAAAAGACCCCTGAACGTTTTAAATTCACTTATAAACCCTAAGGGCAAAAACGGAAACACACCGCCTAGGCATAATAATGGCATCCCTCGATAAGACACGATCGTCTGACGAAGGGACGGGATTACGACACCTCGAAAGCTAGCGGGGGAAGAAAACTGACAATCAACAAAATTCAGACATGTGGCACCTTCAACTCCTGCCGTCATTTCGGGATTGTTGGTTTAAGTTCAAAACTCCAAGAGAATGCAGCGCGCCTCAAAAACACATCCCAACGGCAACTACAACAACTGATAAGCGAAGAATATCGCGCACCCGATTTATTCTAAGTTCATAGACGATCAAACACCCGTAGACTTGGGGGACTTATGTAATTGCATAATATTCCCTCTCTCATTACGTGGCCCCAAGCTTCTAGAAACTTAATAGAACCTAGGTAAGTGACACATGTCACCACCCGCTAGCCTCAAACATGCTGCACACCCATGTCTCCCCAAGCTATCTCGCATAAGAGACGTGGGGCGAGTATCAAAACATGGGACGTGCACCGATCAGAAGAACGTGGGGCGACCACGTTCCTCTCTCCTCTGAGTATAATAAATAACCCTCACTCGGGGTACTCAAGGGCCAAGATAATCACATACGGAATACTATAGTGCAACCAGAGCATTCATATCTCACTGGAGTCCTCTACCATCAACCTTTACTCACACTTACCTCCAACAGGCGGCTCGCCCCCCGGAGCAGTTACACGTCCTAGCCGCACACGGAGATCACAGGTAAATCATTAGCCTAACGGCTCCCATGGACGTCACCAATATCAAACTACGTGGACTTTGATCCTTCTACAAGTGTACGTAGGCACCTAGCTCTTTACCTAAGGACAAGTCCCCTAAAGCAAAATCCCCTTACGGTCCTAACTTTTTACTATGAAATTGTCCATGACAAAAATGACAATTACTCTATCTATGTAACAATGTTATTCCCGACCAAGAACACCAAAAGCATATATTACTAGAATTTATCATATTACTTAATTAAATTAACTCCCGACCGGGACAAGATTAATTCAACAAATACTTTCGTGATAAGAGATGCATACTAAACATGAATTTGATCAATACAATTATATTGGATTCTAAGTCAGAACATGAACTTAGAATACCAGAATACCATTCCATATAATTAATACTCACTAATTCGCTATGAAGAATCTAGTAACTAAGTACATGTTCAATCATGGATGAATCTAGTAGGATAATGACATACGAAACTATGCAAATACAATCATACGAATCCAGAAGGATGAATACAGAAGACAGAATGAAATAACTAATCCCTAATTTGAACCCAACGGCTCATGCTTACATCGGTTCTTCTTGGAAACCCCAAGAGAACTAGCTACTCATGATCACAAGATCTCCTTTTTCTAAAGGTATGGTTGTGAAGATTGAGATCCCTTTCAACTTCATAGAGCTTTCTATTTATGTTTCAGAGATCCCAATTTGACTAGGATTGTGATAAGAGATTGTAGATAAGTCATTCTTAATTTAACTTTTGAATTTGACTCCGTTTGAATGCTTATATGAATCTTCGAATGACTGGAATATTGCTTAAATTCGTCCATTAGGTTGTTGCATGCGTCACATGTCACGCCATCACTCACTCGCTGTGGCAAGTGCTTTTCTGCTCGTCGTGGTGAACTGGCCTTTGCCCACTGTGGCGAGTCACTTCAGGCTTGCTGCACCAAACTGCTATGTGCTTGTACATTTTGGCCTTCTTCTTTCTGTCCTGCTACTAGTTCCAGCTCTCGTTCTGGTACTACACTTGGAATGTCTTCGCCCATTGATCCCTATTAAGCTAGCAGCACTCAACAAACATCAAACTCACCTATCCAATATTTAACATGTTTTGCGGATAATCAAGAATATCAAGAATTGATGCCTTTTATTGGGAATTTAATCATATTTCTATTCTATTCCTTGTGTTGAGATATTCAACCAATTTGGTGTAAATTCATGCATATTTATATAATTTAACTTCTATTTTACATCCTAAAGTTGGGTTGATTTTGGGTGCGATCACAATCTTTTTCATTAAATCACTACAAAAAATTGCATGTTTAACAACGGTCCACTAACGACAGTTGTTATTGACCGTCGTTAGATGGAAAAAAATTTTGAACCTAACCACGGTTAGTTACTCATTGTTTCAACCATGGGTAAAGTTTCAAGAAAAAGAACCTAATTCTTTAGGGCTTGTTTATTTTCATCCGCCGCTTCTCTTCTCATTCAAAGAGATCGAGACCTTCCTCTTCGCCTTGCGTCTGACTCCAGGGTTCAGATCGTTCTCATCAGAGTAGCGTGCATCTTTTCCGGCGCCATCATCGTTTTCGAGAACTCCTCTCGCCACATAAACCATCGCAAAGCACCGGTTTGAAAAACCCTTCGAACTTTTTTCTCTCCTTCATTCACAAAAGCATATGTAATTTCCTCTGTTTTTCAAGCACTAGGACTACCGAGACGGTCCCTCACGTTGAATACCGATTCACTAGTTCAGCGTTGCCGTCTTCTCCAAATCGATGGTTTTCTTTTTCGAAGTGCATTTTAGTTCGGACTGAGAAAAGAAGAATCATTTCTTGTTCATCGTATTGTCGTTGAATCTCTGAAGTTCAGTAGTTCCTCTTTTTTGAAGTGGTCGTCTTTTATTTGTTCAAAGCTGTCAGATCAGAAAACAAAGATCCGTAGGTTGAGGGTCCAGACCGAGACTAGAGACATCCTTGCTTTGCCTTCATTGGGTAATCTATTTTGTTTGTGTTTGAACACTAGTGATGATGCTGTCATAGTGTGTGGAAGTAGAAAATTTTATTGCACCTTTTCATTTGAAGGATACTTGATGGAGATCGATGTGGTGTTTGCTTAGTGGTATGAGTGTTTGCTTCTAAGTGTTTTTATATGCGGTGGTGTTGCTTTTACATGTTCTGTCTTTTGCTTTAGATCTAATACTTGTGATATTTTGTTTTTGACTGAACTGGTGCCTTTTATTTGCAAAATGAATCAAAATTTAACTAGTGCCTATTATTTGTTTCTAATGAAAATTACTACCTACTCAGTGAATTGATTTTGTGTGCTTGCTGGTACTGTTTGTCTCATCATATAATGGTACTGGTGCCTTCCACTCTCCTTCTATGAGTAAGTCCATCATTTTGAACACCAAACAGAGTGCCTTCCACTTCATAATGTTATTACTATTCTCACATTAAATTAGCTATTGTCTTGTTAAATCTTTGGTTGCTTGCTTGGATTTATAGAGTGATAATTATCTAATGTTGTTCTTTAACTTTACAGCTTTGGGGCACTGCGTTTCTATACATATAAATATGGTCCTAAGATGCTATTATAGAATGATAATTATCTAATTTTGTTATTGCTAGATGGACGCTCAAGTACTCAATCGGTCAAAAACACCCATGGGTCTGAACTCATCTTTTTTCTTATTCACAATTTACCTTATTATTATTATTACTTTTCTGTGGTGTCAAAAACTCTAAAATGCTAATGAACGCAGCAGCAGACAACTTGATGGTACTCATGTTGAATTCTTGAGAGGAGTTGCTAATCCACTTCGCATCAAAATTTCAATTTTGGGTTGATTAATTACTAAATCAAAGGTATCTTGATTGCTCTCTCACCTTTCCTCGCTGGTGTATGTAAATTATTCACAATTCGCACTCCACATCGCAATACCACTCTGCACACACTTTTTTTTACTCATTATTGTTGAAAAATAAAAATAAAATCTAAATTAATATATTTTTTATTGGAAAATCTAAACTAATATTTTTAATGAGTTATAAGGTGATGCTATGTGGTTGAATGATGACTGATTTGAGAGATGGATAAGCAATTCCTGATTGATCATCCAGGAGCCACATCAATAACAACTTCTCAGGCATGTTGTGTATTACTATATATATCATCAATATAAATAGAAAGAATCTTAATTAAGAATAAATATTTTAATGTGTATGGATTTTTGTAACAATAAATGAATGTGATGAACAGGATGAAGAACTGAAGAAAATGATCGGTGTAGTGACTTACATAGAGTGCAGTTTTAGAACACAACAGGTACAATACAAGATTAATTTAATTTTGGCTTCTCATTTTTGTATTGTATTAATCTTGAACTTTTTACCTCCTGTTGTTGCTCCTTCCCGTAGAGGTATATAGACTCATAAATATATAGGAATAGGATAGGGCGATAAGATAATTGTGATAATTCATAAAGCTGCTTCTGCATATATATTACATATAACAAATAATACAGTAAGAGCAAAGGTGAAGAGTGTGGACAATGCACATCAAATTCAAACATATGACAAGTGGCCTCTGTTTCCTATCAATTTTCCTCTGACTCTGCTGTTCACCACACATGTGACATGACAATACTACTTATATATATATGTACATTAATTATATTTACATACATTGATGAAATGAAATAATTGGGGTTTTGAAGGAAGAGGAAGAGGATGAAGAAGGTACCACATCCTTTTGTCATTTAGGCTGAAAAAGCAAAAGAAACAAAAACAAAGGTGCGTTCTATTTGCTCACATATGAGACCTATCACATATAATTAGCCAATGTGGTTTCCTTTCATGTGTTTGTAGTCCTTTAAGAACAATTCAATTAGTTGTGTGTGAATTTTCATTTAGTAGTAAATTTTTTTCTAGTTTATTAATTAGATTTTCTTTTTCATTGGGTTATATTGAGAACAGTTATGCAGTTTGGTAGGACATCATGGTGGTATAGGAGTTCCAGTTTTTCTTAAATGGGATGGTACAAATAAATAAATAAATATATGCTTTATTCTATATTACATGGCTAATTGGTTAATGCTATTGCCTTTGGTTTTCTTTAAAAATGCCGCAAGCTTTTTCTTGTGGTTATTATAGTTCCAATGTATGATATATACTGTTGTATGATATCTTGGCATGAATTACTTTGCTGAGATTAGTGGTGTATTTTACTATGCATTTTTCCTTCTATTCCGACCAATGGATGCATATCAAACACTTTTAATATGGTGCTTGCATTTATACTTTCCATTACTCATTTCTTTTAGTTGAAATGGTTTCCATACTTTTTCTTTTTGGGTGTGAAAACAGAGCATTCCATTACTCTTGATATTCTTGATAAATTTTTTTCCATAAATCTTTTTCATAATGACGTTTTAAGAAAAAGTATTATAAAATGAAATAATATGATAAAAGGAAATTTATCATTAGAACTAATGTTGAGTATTTGTAATTTTGACTACTTCTAAAAACTTTTATTTTGGGGTTAAGTTTTCTATTCCTTTCTACATTTAAAAAAGAAAAATCTGCATTTTCTTTTACTCTATGTATATATATGCTTTTACTATATATATATATGCAATATTGCTGTCTAATCTTCAATATTTCTTCTTGCTCTTGCTAGATATAGATTTCAACTTGAAGATGACACATTAATGGGAAACTCCACACTTTAACTAGCCTTGGCATCAACTAATGAGGCTAACTTAGCTTGCATGGTCTTGAAAAATTTTGTTTTTATTGATGCTATATGTAAAACTTCTTATTACTTAATACTTGAATATTGAATTGGTGATTATGGATGTTTTGTTTGTAAAACTTCAAGTACATCTTGAGTTTAAATAAAACTATTTTGCTTGATTAACTATTTTTTTTCAAGAAATTAAAAGTATCAGTATAAATTGAAATAAATGTTAAAAAAAAGTGATCTAGCGACGGTTTAAACCGTTGCCAAATTTTGCACAGTAAACTATCGTTGGTTTTACGGCGGTTAAAACCGTCGTTAAATATCAAATAACAATGGTCTATTTTAGAAGATTTTAGCGACGGTTTTGACCGTCGTAAGATTTAACGACGGTTAGTGCCGACGCTTTTGTGAACCGCCGCTAGAGTTATTCCTGACGGTAACTTTAGCGATGGTTAGTTTAACCGTCGTTAAAGATTTAGCCACGGTTAAAACCGTCGCTAGATTAGAAAAAAACCGTCGCTAAAAATGCATTTTTTTTGTAGTGTATGGGGAATTATCAAAGGTTATTCTTCTTTGTACAATTCCTTTCTTAGCATTTCTTTGTGTTTCAAAATTATAATCTTCCTCATTTAATTCTATTTCTTCCTTTTCTTCATAAATTTCTTTTCCTTTATGTCTTGTCATCATGTTTATTTGCATTTCATCTTGTATTTCTTCAAAATCAATTTCTGATTTTAATTCATCATATTCTATTTTCTTTTTTAATATGTATATTTTTATATATGATCCTTCTATATCACTTCCTATACTTTCATAATATTCGATTGGTTCTAAATCATATTACATTGCTTTTTCTAATATATTCATAGTTTTCTTTTTCTGTCTTTTTTGGGCATCTTACTGATAAATGTCTTATTTCTCCACAATTATAACATTGGCATTTTTCTAGGCTTTGAATAATTTATTCTTTTTCCTTATTTTCTTGAAAATTTTTCTTGGTTTATATTTCTCATATATTTTATTCTTTGGGTATCTTTTAAATTTATATTTGTATTTATGTTTTCTCTTTTTCCTGATCTTATTGTCTCCACATCCCATCTATGTGCTTTTTCTATTTCTTTGTTTTATAAAATTTCACATTTCTCCATGCTTAGCTTCTTTGCATCTTTCTGATAAATAATCCCTTAAATATTTTTTCTCCTTACAAAAGTGCCTAAGTATGGTATTAAATCTTTTCTATTATTAAATGCTTCATAATATTTTTTTATAATATCATCACATATTGATTTTGGTAATTTTCTATAAAATAAATCCAAGTAAAATTTTTGTTGTTCCTAATTTTCAAATCTTGATTCATAATAATTTTTTTTAAATTCACACACACACACACACACACACATATATATATATATATATATATTGCTTTAAATATTTTGGGTCTAGGAAACATATTTCTATTTCATGTAAATATTTTATTGCATTTGCTTAGTGTCTTCTTTTACTCCAGCAGTAGCCCTTCCTATAAATTCGTTTCTTAATACTTGTTCATATTGTCTTATTAGTATAGGATATCTTTCTCTTCTAGTTGAATGAATTTCTTCTACTTTTCTTACTTGATTTCTAAATTCTTCTAGTTTACCTTTCCACCAATCTTGTACTATTCCTATAAAACTTGATTCTACTAGTAGGCTTGCTGTAGTGGAATCAATGTTTTTTGTTAATAAAGCTATTAATTGGGCTTTGAGCGTTATTCTGTTTCTCTTTTGTTTTCTATATTATAGTCTAAGTTTAGCCAGGCTCCTGTACATGGAATTTGTCTTAACTCATGTTGTTCTATAGGTATATGTGTATAATTATTATTTATTGGTGTTTTAAAATCAAATATAACTGATAAATCTTCATTTTTTTAATAGTTCTTGATGTCTCAATTTTTTTGATCTCTTAAATATTCTTCTCCTCTTGACATTCCTTCTCTTGTTCCTTCTGCTATTGATCTTCCATGTGTATTCATTTGGTATTGTGGTGTTTGGATATTTGGGGGATTAAATGATGTTTCTGTCTTTTGCATATTTATTTGTCTATTTTTGTATTTTTCTAAATTTATATTTGCTAATTATAGCTTGATAGTTTCTAATTTTTCTTCTTCTGCTCCCATTTTTTCTTCTATTTTCTCTATTTCTTGATCTGTATCATCATTTATTATTTCCATCATATTTTTATGAGCTTTTCTTGGTTTTTCTTCCTCTATTTTTAATAACTTCATCAATTCACCCAATTCTGGGTTTGATCCTATTTGACATGCTTTTACTTCTATTGTCCAAATATTGTTGTAACTGTCGTTTTTGGCTCAGACAATTGTAGTTTGTAATTAGGACCGCAAGGGGTCTTAACCTTGGGGGACTTGTCCTTAGGTGATGTACCTAGGTGCCTACGTACCCTTCGGGAGGGATCAAAGTCCATGTAGTTCGTCAAGGTGACGTCTATAGGAGCCGTTAGACAAGGCGGTTACCTGTATTGGACTGTGTGCGGCTAAGACGTGCCTAAGGTACTCCGGGAGGGCGAGCCGCTCTTAGAAGGTTGCCTTAGTGGGAGAGAGCTAGGGTCTCCAGGGGCTACTGAAAGCCCTGTAAATCGTGCACTCCGAGAGAGAGATGAGCTTGCCGGAGGTTGACCTGGACGGAGTTTTCGACGGAGCTCGTGATGTGCAGAGGGTTTGCGTGAGGTATCTGAGGGTGCTCAGATACCGAGAGTATGTGAGATATTGAAGATTGGGTGCAGTAGTACTTCTTGTTCTGTTCCCTTAGTCCCCCGGGTGAGGGTCTATTTGTACTCGTGTGGGGAGATCGTGCTCGACCCACGACCTTGTGGGACGTGGATCGTCCCACAAGGCTTGTGGAGTTCCCACGTCTGGTTGAGAGGAAGCTCCATGAGATGATGTGGGTAAGGGCCACGTAACTGGTAGATAAGTGGTGCCTTGTGTATCTATCGAGTGCTTAAGCCTGCGTTCTAAAAGGTCAGTGTCACGTGTCCCAAGGTGGAATATTCTGTAGTTACATAAGTCCCCCAAGTCTACGGGTGTCGGGCGCCCGTGGACATAAGTTCCCTTGTCTATAAGATACTTAGGAATCTTTTGCTGCCTTTACTCGTGAGAGAACTCCTCTGCTTAGAGTCACGGTTATGGGAGGTGGTCTTTCGACCCATGAAGTGGATTCTCTCGTACCATTCCGTGGAAGAGGAGACCCTTTGGAGAGGACACGTGTCCCGTTTTGGATGGCTGGACGCTTGACTTCCTCAGGAAGTTTTTGACCCGTCTCTGAAGGAAGTACGCGACTTACCGAGGTGGAGTCATCATTGCTCAGAGGGGCATTACCCGAAATTCCCTTCGCGGGCTGGTGGGAGAAATCCAAAGGTCAGGGGCCGTTTGGTCGTTCCCTTTACTTTTAGAGCCGTTTCATTTTCACGCCTCTTTCGTTGGGCTGCAGAGCGTCTGTTAGGCCTCCTTTTTTACTGCTGAGAGCGGAAGACTTCCTATTGTTGTGCGAATCTCCTTCTTCTCAACCTTCGGCTCCCCGCTATTCGACAAATGGCTTCCGCCAGTGCTGCCACTTCTGTGCGTTCCTCCATGGACCCGAATTTTAAATAGTCCCTTGTGCTGGTGGCGACAGAGGGAGTCAGGGAGAGAGTGGATACTCTCATCATGTTGTGGGACTCTGTGGATCTTCGGGAAGTTCTATCTGGGGAGGATGGAACGCCGGCGGTGCCTCCTCCGACTGCCTCCGCGAGTTGGTATTCTGCTGAGCCGGAACTGGGTTTGACGGTAAACGTATCTACGACGGATGCTGGCGTGGTTTCGTGGGTGCTGTCGGGAGCCGATATTGAGAAGGTGTGGGAGTAGCGCTTTGCTCCCTCATTCCCGGAAGGCTACGAGATAAAGCCGATGGGAGAGGGGGAGACAATTCTTTGGAGCGATGGTGTCGGCTTCGTTCTTCCCTTCTGCGTTCCTTACAATGCTGCCTTTATTCCTCCATTTTCTGGCTTTGTGGAGGCCATGCTCAATCTGTTGAATGTCTGCCCTGCGCATCTGACCCAGAACGTGTGGTCGATACTTAGTGTCTTTGACAGGTACTCTCGGTCACATAGGTTGGAGGTTCTCCCGAATGTGTTTCACTCTCTCTATCACGTCCGTGAGGCGCACGGATGAGTATGTTTTCAGTCACATGCCAAAGGTTTCACCATTACCGACCTACCGGGTAACAATAATGCCTGGAGGTCATATTTCTTCAAGGTGGTTCCCAATAAAGGCTCTTGCCCGCCTTGGATTCGGCCGCTCGACTGGCGCCCGCGCTTTCCCCTCAAGTGGTCTAATCCTATTCTCCGGGTTTGGTATGACCGAGAGGAGTACGAGGAGACAGCTCTCGAATTTCTGAAGGGGGCCATGGTCTCGGGCGTAGCTCAGGGTAAGTTGGTATTTGACGGGTTTGTGTCCCTGCTTTCTGTCTTCTTACCAAGCTTCGGGCATTTCCTTCTCGCAGGGTTGACTCTGGGCAGTATTCAAGGGATGTTGAATCCTCCGCCGAGTTTTCGTTGCTGGAAACGCGAGCGGTCAGAGTTAGCGAGTGCTGCTGTTCCGCTCTCGGGAGCGGACGAAGATGCCGATGCAGGTGGAGATCCTGCGAAAAAAGGTGTCGGGGCCCGAATCAGGTGGGTGAAATCGGCTTGACTCGTCTCAACCGTAGGAAGGTTCTTTATACCCCTATACCCCCCGAAGAGATGCCTGTCTGACTTTTGGGTGAGGGTATCTCTTTTAAAGGGAAGTTAATCCCGTTTGAGGCGGAGCGGGTCATCCAGGCTCGTCAACATTATCCTCTCAATTATGGGGATGATTATGCTTTAGAGCGCATGACCAGGGAGACCAAGTTGTTGCTAAGCCGCCTGGCGGGCTTCGCGTATCAGCGGGAAGTTGAAGGGGTAGGACGCTTTTTCCTTTAGCTTTGATGTGCCCCGTTGGCGGTGACTGATCCTCTTGTGACTTTGTGCAGGAAGTTGTCGAGGAATTGTTGGAGGAGAACACTCGACTGGCTGTGCGGGTGGAGGAATTGGAGGGCGAGCTCAAAGAGGGCAAGCCTAGCGCCCTGCGGGTCCGTCGTTAGGACTTTCTACGTTTTGCGAATTACGGAATGCAGAATGGTATAGCCCAGCTGGAGAATTTGATGGGTATCTCGGTTCCTCCAGAGTTTAGAGCTAAGATGCATCCCTCCTGGGAGAATATTGGCAGAGAGTTTCGCGTCCGTGCTCGAGGGGATTCTCCGTTGAGGATCGAGGATTATGAGGTGCCCCTAAATCCTCGAAGCGAGCCGCCATTGTCAGACAGGCCTCCGCATTAATCAGGGGGTGATGCTTCTTAATTTTAAGCCGCTGTATTTGCGGTTTTGTAATTTTGGGGCGATAGACCCCCTATGTGAATAATATAAAGAAATTTTGAGCACGAGAGTTGATCAATCGTATTGTATTTCATATTCCTTTAAACACATAGTGTAACTGTCTCGGGACTGAGACGAGTTAGTAGTAATTTGTCTTGGGACTAAGACGTAGTGAAGTGCCCACGGGCTTGGCCTTTGGATTAAGGAATAAAGAAACATTATTGGCTAAGGTATAGCAAAATATTTCTTGAGGCTGCTGGCGTTCCATGTTTTTGGGACATGTTCACCCGTTAGGTGTGCTAACTTGTATGCGTTGTGCGAAGTGATACCAATAACCATGTACGGACCTTCCCAATTAGGGGCGAGCTTTCCGTGTTGGCGGTCGCGCCTATTGTTTATCGTTGTACGCATGACCAAGTCACCCCTTTCGAATTTGCGAGGTCGGATGCCCCGATTGTAATTTTGTGCCAGCAGCTGTTTGTAGGCGACATTTCTGAGTGCCGGCTTTCTAGATTTGAATCAGAGTAGTTCAGTACCCGATCCGAGGGGACACCGATGTCGGTGGGGACGATTGCTTCTTGCCCGTATGTTAGAGCAAAAGGAGTTTCTCCTGTGGCCGTGTGTACTATGGTTCTATATGACCATAAGACCGATGGGAGTTCGTCCACCCATCCTTCTTTTGCGTCCGCCAATCGCTTTCGCAGTCCTTCGAGGATGATGCGGCTTGCTCTTTCCGTTTGGCCATTGGTCGCCGGATATTCGACTGAACTAGTTTTGTGGTCGATACTCCATTCTTTGCAGAAATCTTTGAACTTCTCACTGATGAATTGTCGTCCGTTGTCGGTGATCAACGTGTGTGAGGGACCGAAGCGAGTGATGATGTTCCGCCACAGGAAGTTTTGAACATTTTGGGATTCGATGGTGGCCAAGGGTTCGGCTTCGATCCACTTGGTGAAATAGTCGACAGCCACGATAAGGAATTTTGCTGGAGCGTGCCCTGAGGGTAGGGGCCCAGGATGTCCATGCCCCAAGTGTCAAAGGGCCATGGGGATTTGATGGGCTTCAGCTCACCCAGAGGCTGGTGTATGAACGCGGCGTGGCGCTGACATTGGTCGCAATGGGCGAATAAGGCTTCTGAGTCGGCTCTCATTGTCGGCCAATAGAATCAGGAGCGCAGGGCTCACTTTTGGAGGGCTCCCGTGGACTGGTGTGTGCCGCATACGCCTTCGTGGATTTCCTATAGCACGTAGCTTGCTTCTTCGGTCGAGATACACCGGAGATGTAGGGATGAAAATCCCTTTTTATATAGGTCGTTCCCCGAGACAAAGTATCGAGCTGCTTGCCTCTTGATTTTACGAGTGAGTTCTTTGTCTGTAGGCAGGGTGCCCGCCGTTATATACGCCCTGATGGGGGCCATCCAGGAATTGTCAGTTGTAATTGGCAATACGTCTAGATTTATACTCGGGGTGCGAAGCGTGGCTCGCAAGACCGTTTTAAGTCCCGATTGACTCAGTGTGGTGGCTAATTTGGAGAGGGCATCAGCTTGGCTGCTCTGGTTCCGGCGGATTTGTGTGATCACGACGGATTCGAACCTGCCGATTTCTTGTTTTGCACACTCCACACATTTGATGATAGTGGGTCCTTTGCCTCAAAATCTCCATTTAGTTGTCCGACCACTAGTTGTGAATCGCTGAATAGCTTGACCTTTGAGGCGCCTAGGTCGTGAGCTAGCGCTAATCCGTCTATGAGTGCTTCTTCTTCAACTTGGTTGTTGGAGGCTGGGAACGTGAAGCGTAGGGCTTGTTCCACTTTGATTCCATCAGGGCTTTCTGCGATAATGCCAGCGCCCGCGGATTTCTAGGTCGAGGAGCCGTCTATGTAGACTAGCCATGGGGATTTTTCTGGTTGTGGCTCAGTGGTCTCGTCGTGATTTAAAGCTAGGGCGTCCCCCTGAAGGCGTTCTGACGGAGTCATTTCGGCCACGAAGTCTGCTAATGCTTGGGCTATGATCGCCCGATGGGGCTCGTATTGAATGTCGAATATTGATAGCTCGACCGCCCAGTTTGTCATTCGCCCTTCTAAGTCTGGCTTTTGCAGTATTTGCTGCAGGGGTTGGTCAGTTTGGACCATGATTGTGTGTTGTTGGAAGTAGGCTCGAAGTCTTCTGGCTGAGTGGACGAGAGCCAGTACGAGCTTCTCCACCCGTTGGTACCGAAGTTGGGCTCCCTGCAAGGCGTGGCTCGTGTAATAGACTAGGAATCACTCGACTCCTTCTTCCCTTATCAGTGCTGAGCTTACAGCAGGAACAGTGGTAGCTAGGTAAAGTATGAGGGTTTCTCCTTTTACCGCTTTGGCTAACACCGGAGGTTTGGCTAGGTAAGCCTTAAGGTCCTAGAAGGACTTTTCGCATTGCTGTGTCCATTGGAATGTGGGTGCTGTCTTCAGGATTTTGTAAAAGGGAAGACATCGGTCGGCCATCCTCGATAAGAATTTGTTGAGGGTCGCTAACCTTCCGTTCAACCTCTGCACCTCTTTCACCGTCCGTGGTGGTTCCATGTTGAGGATGGCTGCGCATTTCTCAGGATTGGCTTCGATTCCTCGTTGCGTGATCATGAATCCTAGCAACTTTCCAGTCGATACGCCGAAAGCGCATTTGGTTGGATTCAGCTTCATTTGGTGTGTTCGCAAAACCAAGAAGAGTTCCTCCAGATGTGCCAGGTGTTGTTCGAGCTCCATGGATTTGACTAACATGTCATCGACGTAGACCTCGAGGTTTGGACCTATCTGGTTTCTGAAAATGATGTCCATCATCCTTTGGTAGGTTGCCCCTGCATTCTTCAGTCTGAAAGGCATGACTTTGTAGCAGTAGACGCCTTTATCTGTTATAAAGGAGGTCTTTTCCTGGTCTTTTGGGTTCATCTGGATCTGATTGTATCTTGAGAAGGCATCTAAGAAACTCAGCATCCGATGCCCGGCTGTCCCATCGACCAGCTTGTCTATGTTCGGGAGCGGGTAGGCATCCTTCGGACAGGCTTTGTTCAGATTGGTGAAGTCCACGCACATTCGCCACTTCCCATTCGCCTTTTTTTACCATTACTACATTCGACAGGCGGTCAGGGTACTGCGATTCACGTATGAAGCAGGCGTCGAGGAGTTATTGCACCTCTTCGTTGATTGCTCGTTGCCTCTCCTCGCCGGAATGTCATTTCTTCTGGATTACACTGGGCCCGTCTCTAATATTGAGGGAATGGCATATGAGCGAAGGAACTATCCTTGGCATGTCTGCGGCGCTCCAGGCGAATACGTCCCTGTACTGGGTTAGTAGTTCTTGGAACTTCCTTCGGGCCGTCTGGCTGAGGAGAGCTCCCACGTGGATTTCCCGGTTATTCGCCTTATCTATGCAGATGCTCACGAGGTCCTCCGTAGGTTGTGGCCTAGCTCCAGGGATTTCGCCTCGCAGGTCCACTATCTCAGGGGGGCTTTCGGCGTTACTCTCGGCTTTGTTTGTAGCGGGTCGGTCACTCGCATAACATATACGGGTTTCCCGGTCTGCTCGTATTTCTACGATGCCGGTCGGTGTAGGGAATTTCATCACCGTATGAGCTGTGGATATGATGACTTGAAGTTTGCCCAGGGTCAGTCGACCCAAGACTGCATTGTATATCGATGGTGTCGTTGATATGGCGAATCTCACTCGGGCCCGGACGACCCTTGGTTGTGTGCCTAAGGCGAGCCAAGTCATGAGGGTTCCTCGCGTCTTAACGATCTGTCCAGAGAAGTCAACAAGAGTTTCCTCGTCCGGTGTTGGCTGATCCTCACAGTGGGCCATCTCTTCCAAAGTTTTTGTGAAGAGTATGTCGGTGACAGCCCCGAGATCTATCAGCACGCGTCTGACGTCGAATCCTGAGAAGTTAGCCGTGATGACCAGCGGTTCGTTTGTCTCATTCGTGTTGCCAACATCGTCAAATATCACGAACTGTGTTTTATGTCGCTTGCACCGATCGCCTCGAACGTCATCTGGTTGGTCGTGCAAGGATTTTGAGGAATGGCCCGTGGCGGCCATGTGAGTATTATATCATGTGTATCCTGTATACAAGACGAAAACAAATACGGGTTTTTGAGCGTTAGGTATATACTCCTACTCCCCGAAAAAGAAATGCCGTTTAGCGGCAGAGTGCGCAAGGCATTGTGGTCTGAATAAGATCGCGGTGGGCGCCACTGTAACTGTCGTTTTTGGCTCAGACAATTGTAGTTTGTAATTAGGACCGCAAGGGGTCTTAACCTTGGGGGACTTGTCCTTAGGTGATGCACCTAGGTGCCTACGTACCCTTCGGGAGGGATCAAAGTCCACGTAGTTCGTTATGGTGACGTCTATAGGAGCCGTTAGACAAGGCGGTTACCTGTATTGGTTCGTGTGTGGCTAAGACGTGCCTAAGGTACTCCGGGCGGGCGAGACGCTCTTATGAGGTTGCCTTAGTGGGAGAGAGCTAGGGTCTCTGGGGGCTGCTGGAAGCCCTGTAAATGGTGCACTCTGAGAGGGAGATGAGCTTGCCGGAGGTGGACCTGGACGGAGTTTACGGCGGAGCTCGTGATGTGCAGAGGGTTTGCGTGAGGTATCTGAGGGTGCTCAGATATCGAGAGTATGTGAGATATCGTAGATTAGGTGCAGTAGTCCTTCTTGTTCCGTTCCCTTAGTCCCCTGGGTGAGGGTCTATTTATACTCGTGTGGGGAGATCGTGATCGACCCACGACCTTGTGGGAAGTGGGTCGTCCCACGAGGCTTGTGGAGTTCCCACGTCTAGTTGAGGGGATGCTCCGTGAGATGACGTGGGTAAGGGCCACGTAACTGGTAGATGAGTGGTGCCACGTGTCTCTATCGAGTGCTTAAGCTTGCCTTCTCGAAGGTCAGTGCCACGTGTCCCAAGGTGAAATATTTCGTAGTTACAATTGTAATTTATAATTTCTTTATGATTTTATTTATTTAATCAGCTAACATTCCTGTTTGTCTAATATTTTGATACATATCTTGGCCCTTGACTTTTTCATCATTCTTTTTAATTTCATTATCCAATTTAATAATTATATATATATATATATATATATATAATATTTGTTATTCCTAATGATCAAAAATACTTACTCTTGCGTTTTTAATTACGCACACCAAGTGTTTTTATAAATTCTCCGACCAAGGGATTTCAAATTAAGTGCGCATAATTTACCGAGGTTCTCACCTCATTTATCACGACCCCCACCCGGAGGCACGTGACCGGCAGAGACAGAGGGCCTAACCCTAAGTCTGTTAGCCTTAACACCTATTTCATTTAACTATTATTCCCATTCGCGTACAAACATTATCAATATATATGGCTCACATCTCCTGTGTGGCCTATATTACACCTGCAATCCACAGCCAAATGCTGCTTCAGTTTATATGTATACTCAAACACACATAATATATATCCGTCATATATGTTGCCACACACTCCGGTGTGTGACATATCCTATTCACATGCATATTCGTATACATAATAGTAATAAGTCCCCCAAAATAATCCTGTCTTTAAGTATGTGGAGCTGACAAGTCTAGAGTATAATAACCACAAAGTGTAATAAATTCATTACAATATCCAAAATAAAATAAAAGCCACCCACGGAGACAAAATGTGAGTGCTAGCAAAACGTCGCCTTCACTGAGCCGACGTGGAAGCCTGACCATTACCTGTATCTGAAAAAAAAAAGTAAACCACCAGAGGGTGAGTCAACAACTTAGTGAGTGACTCTCCCATCCTAGGCGTAGTAGCAGGTACCACTACAACCGGGAAGGGGAGAGACCACATTCACATACGCGTACACTTCAATTCATCTTTAATAATTATATAATTGTTCTCATGCAATAGAACATGTACAACCTCTACTTTAACCGTACCACAACATACATTAATCATGCATACCGACATGCATGTATCAAGAAGCACCGAACATAGATTTACA
Source organism: Senna tora (assembly GCA_014851425.1). Taxonomy (NCBI): domain Eukaryota; kingdom Viridiplantae; phylum Streptophyta; class Magnoliopsida; order Fabales; family Fabaceae; genus Senna; species Senna tora. Next base: position 13,991,717 of record CM026261.1, on the reverse strand, counting down.
TCCAAGTGCAGTTCACCCGCCAAACTCACATACCTTTGCTTACCTTGTTGCCGCCGTGACGTGTCGGTCCTCCCTATCTATCCCGATGCACTATAAGACTTAACCCATCGTCATGGTCGGTTGCATTAGAAATATAGTAATTTAAAAATAAGGTTTCCTCGACGCCACGTCAAGACAACAATCGATGTCATGACCTTTTTAAGAAAATAGCTTTGTCTTAACGTCACGTGAGGATACCAGCCATCGTCATTGCATGTTCGAAGTAAAGGAAATCTAGTCATAGTGCATACCAAGAAGATTGAGGGTTTACACTAATGTTGAGTACCTATACGCTCGGTATCTTACATCGATACGCATAGGCACACGACCCATTCCAAGACCGTCTCCACGGAATGTTGTGCTCAGTGGCGCACCCCGGCACCAACCCGTCGAGGTGTCTATCTACATCGACACTTTCTGGACCATCGTCTCGGGAAGCCCGCTTGGTTCAATCCGGACCAACTCAACGAATTAACCAACTAGTAATGGTGGCATACTCCGGACCGACTCAACAGAGTATCCACAAGTGTATATATACATGAAGGCAATTTCGAACCTTACCCTACGAAATGCTAACATGAAGGCACTTTCCAAACCTGACTCGACGGAAAGCCCTTACCCTTGGTACCATACATGTTATTGCCATAATTCTCGGGACAAGCACCTATGTGTGCGGAATTCTTCATCGTCACCCATATGTACTTGATCCACCATATTTCTACTTTAACAATCACAAACAAATCATTGTACAAAATTCCAGCAATCGCCAACATAATGACAGAGTATTGCTAGCAAGCATAAAATTAAATATTTACAAACATTCACGTATAAGCAAGTCCACAAATCAAGGTTATCATACAACCCTTGGGGCTAGGATGGAAGGGTCCCTCACCTTGGCCACATTACTTAGTAACCCTTGAGCACTCTTGTCTCCAAGGAAGTACTTGAGTCCTAACAGATAGAACCACACCAATTAAACTACTTATCTACACGTGTGTAGCAAATTTTCCATAAACTCCATATTAACCAATTTTCCACTTCTACACATATCAATGCCTAAATTCCACTACCTAAGCTATGGTCATGATTTGGGAGTTGGTTTTAGTTCAAAATTAAATTTTACTTTAAGAAATTATATTCAAAAGTTTGCACACCATCTAGCTCTATCAATGGAGAGTGTTTGCCAAATATAGAAATTTTACTCATTTCTACAAAATTCATAAATCACCATTGGGCATTCTTCCAAATCATCTAAAATTCATATACAATTTATTTGGCATCCATACAACCCAACAAATCTAAGAAAATTAATAAATTCCCTCAAATTTTATAAAATTCGTAAGTTATGAACACTAGAGTGAAATCATCCATATAAATCATGATTTGGGTGTTTTCTATGTTCTAACATAGTCCTAGGGTGATAAACTATCAATGGGTAACTCATTTCTACCAAGAAAATTAAGATTGAAGTGGTGGAGACATGATTTTTGGAGGCTTACCTTGCCAAATCCGAGAATCAAGATTTGGGAGTGCTACCCAAGCCCTTTGATGCTCCAAGAGGGTAGATGAAGCTTGTGGGAGCCTTAGATTGTTGGGAAGAAGCAAGAAATTTGATGGAAATGGGTGGATCCTTCAATTTGTTCTTGATGCCCTAGACTGAATGAGGAATGGAGAAGAAGAGAGGAAGATCAAAGAAGATAGGAAGAGGCGTCTGAGTTGTGCAGCTTTTAAATTGCAAATTTGGATATTTGACATTATTTTGGGATATGGTAAAATAGAGTTTTGATTGGATCTTCTCATCTAGATTTATTGTTGGGTAAGAATAGGAAAATTTAGAAATTTTTAGGTAATCATAGGCCTATTAAAAATATCTGTCACTGAGTTTCTAGTAGATGAGAATTTTCTACCCAGTACAACTTTTAATTTTGAAAAACTCTCAAATTTAAACTATAAGCTCGAAATAATTCATATGATTCATATTTAACCCAATTTATATTTTTCTATTTGAATTTATTATTTATTTTAATTTCTTAAATTCTCAAATCTAAAGCAATTAAAATCTTAATAATAACCCAAAAAATCTTATTTCATTCCAAAAAATTATTTTTTATTTTTATTTAGTCAAAATGTCCAATCTCAAGATCAAAATTCTATCAATTTCATATTATCCCATCATTTCTTAATTAGGATTATTTATTTATATATACACACATTTCTATTTATTTACTTGCTTATATATTATTTATTTGTTTTTTTTTAACATTCCAACTCCAAATGATGACCATTCTAAGTCTTATTATATATTTGACTTGATTCCAAAAATACCCCTCAGGTATTACAATCTTCCCTCCTTAAGAAATTCGGTCCTCGAATTTCAATTAAGTTACTAACCTTAGTCTTGGAACAAGAAGGGGTAAGTCTTGCGCATCTCAGCTTCTACATCCCACATAGCTCCCTCCGCCAAATGATTCCTTCATAACACCTTCACCAATGAGATTTCCTTTGACCTCAACTTCCTCGATTGTCTACCAAGGATTTCCACTGGGACTTCTTCGTAGGTCAGCCCTTCTACCAATTGTATCTCTTGCGACTGTACCACATGAGAGAGATCCGGCAAGTACTTTCGCAGTATGGACACATGGAACATTGGATGTACACCTTCCAACTCCGGCGGCAAGGCTAGGTGGTAAGCGGCATTTCCCACCCGTTCCAGTATCTCGAACGGTCCCATATATCTCGGACTCAGCTTCCCTTTCTTGCCAAATCGCATCACTCCCTTCATTGGGGAAACCTCCAGAAACACTTAGTCCCCCACGGCAACTTCAAGTACTCTTCTGCGGTGGTCCGCATAAGACTTTTGTCTACTATGGGCTGTTATGAACCTTCCTCTAATCAACTTCACCTTCTCTAAAGTTTCTTGCAATAGTTCAGGACCAACCACCTTCGATTCACCGACCTCAAACCAACCGATTAGAGACCTGCACCTCCGACCATAGAAAGCTTCAAAAGGTGCCATTTGAATGACTTGGTAACTATTGTTGTAGGCAAACTCGGCCAATGGTAAGTACTATTCCCAATTCCCACCGAAGTCCATCACACATGCTCTAAACATGTCCTCTAATATCTGAATGGTCCTTTCTGATTGTCCATCTGTCTGGGGATGAAAAGATGTGCTTAGATCCACCCTCGTCCCCAACGCTTCCTGCAATGCCCTCCAATATCGAGAAGTAAACTACGGCCCTCTATCAGAGATTATTTACACTGGAACACCGTGCAATCTCACAATCTCTACCAAATATAACCAGGCGTACTGTGCCACTCCGTAAGTGGTTTTCACTGGCAGGAAAAGTGCGGACTTGGTCATGCGATCCACAATCACCCACACTGAATCAAACCCCTTCTGTGACCAAGGCAACCCTGTTACGAAATCCATAGTGATCCTTTCCCATTTCCATTCAAGTATTTTAATGTTTTGAAGCATTCCAGCAGGTTTCTAATGTTCAGCTTTCACTTGTTGACATACAAGACACCTGGACACATAGTTTGCCACATCTTTCTTCATCCCGTTCCACCAATATAACTGTTTCAACTCATGATACATCTTATTAGCCCCGGGGTGGATAGAGTACGCCGACTTATGTGCCTCGTCTAATATCCTCTCCTTGAGATTTTCGACCAAAGGTACACATAGCCGTCCCTCCAACCTGAGCACCCCCTGTCATCAATGGAGAATCAAGTATCACTCATCTTCCCTTTTCTCACTACGTCGATTACTATCTTAAGGTCGGGATCTTGCTCTTGTTTAGCCTTGAATTCTTCAATCAGGTTGGACTCTGCCTGAATATGAGCTAGAAGCACATTAGAACCACCGATCTCAAATCGAGTCCCCCTTTGTTCCAGCCCGTATATCTCTCGAACTAAAGGTCTCCTCACTTCTTCAATGTGAATTAGACTACCCATAGACTTTCGGCTCAAAGCGTCGGCTACCACATTGACCTTTCTCGGATGGTATAGTATCGTACAATCATAGTCCTTCAACAATTCCATCCAACAATGTTGCCTCAAGTTCAGATCCTTCTGCGCAAAGATTTACTTAAGGCTCTTGTGGTCTGTGTACACTTCACATGTTTCACCGTAGAGATAGTGCCTCCATATCTTCAGGGCAAACACTACCGGCGCCATTTCGAGATCATGGGTTGGATAATTCTTCTCATGCTTCCTCAATTGCCTTGATGCATAGGCAGTCACCCTACCATGTTGCATCAATACACATGCTAACCCAACTCGCAAAGCGTCACAGTATACCACGTACCCTCCAGTGCCTTTAGGAAGGGTTAGCACTGGAGCTGTGATTAGGCTATCCTTTAGATTCTGAAAACTCTCTTCACATTTGTCCGTCCACTCCAACTTCACCCCTTTCTATGTCAACTGTGTCATAGGTGCAGCGATTTTTGAGAAATCCTGCACAAACCACTTGTAATACCCAGCTAAGACCATGAAACTCTGTATTTCTAGCACTGAGGTAGGTTGGGACCAACTCTTCACTGCCTCCACCTTACTTGGGTCTACGTGGATTACCTCTGATGATACCATGTGCCCAAGAAAAGCTACCCTGTCCAACCAAAATTCGCACTTCGAGAATTTGGAATATAACTTCTCTTCCCTTAACCTTTGCAAGGTCATTCTCAAGTGTTCTGCATGTTCCTCGGAGTTCTTGGAGTACATCAGGATGTCATCTATAAACACTATGACAAACTAGTCCAAATAAGGTTTAAACACCCTATTCATCAGACCCATAAATGTTGCGGGGGCATTTGTCAACCCAAAAGACATCACCAAAAATTTTTAGTGTCTGTATCTGGTACGAAATGCAGTCTTGGGTACATCCTCTTGCCTAATCTTCAACTGATGATACCCCGACCGCAGATCAATCTTTGAGAATTGCTTGGCTCCTTGTAGTTGATCAAATAGATCATCTATTCTGGCTAAAGGATATTGGTTGCGGATGGTAGCCTTGTTTAACTTTTGATAATAAATACACAACCGCAAGGTACCGTCATTCTTCTTGACAAATAGGATCAGTGCACCCCATGGCGAGACACTGGGTCATATAAACCCCTTGTCTAGCAATTCCTGAAACTGAGTTTGTAATTCCTTCAACTCCCACGGAGCCATTCGGTAAGGTGGTATAGATATTGGTTGAGTACCCGGCAGTAGGTCGATCCCGAATTCAATCTCCCTATCAGGTGGAAAACCAGGAAACTCTTCAAGAAACACATCTGGGAATTCCCGAACGACGGCCACTTGGTTCATGGATAGTACTTCCTTCTCTACATCCCTGACTGATGCTAAGTAGCCTGTACATCCCTTACTAAGAAGTTTGAGAGCACTCAATGCGGATATACCCCTCGGGTGGCACTTCGCCCCATCACCATGTACCACAAAAGGGTCCTCGCCAGGCATGTTGATTTTCACACATTTGGCCCTGCAGTCCACTACTGCATGACACGAGGCTAACCAATCCATCCCCAAGATTACATCTAAGTCTACCATGTACAGAAGTCTTAAATCCACCACCGTTTAATGGCCCTCAACCACTATTGGACAAGACTCACATATGTATTCTACCCGTACAGTTTCACCCATAGGTGTAGAGACGAACATTGCCTCTTTCATCTTTGTTGGGCTCTTAGCGATCTTAATAGCAAATGCAGGTGATATGTATGAATGTGTTGAACTGAAATCAAATAGTAAATGTGCATTTTGAGTACAAACTGTGAGGGTACCTGTCACCACAGCATTAGAAGCTTGCGCATCCTGTTGAGATAAGGCAAAAACTCTGGCTTGTCCTCCTCCTGTGGTTCCCGCACCTCTTCCTCCGGCTCCACGACCCTTGCCTCCGCCAGTGGTGGGCGGTGGTACTGTTCTAACTGGTGGGGTTGGGATTGGTATTGACCCTGGTGTTTGGTTGCTCCTCACACTAGTTCCTCTCCGCTTCTGAGGACAATTCGTAGCAAGGTGTCCCATTTGGCCACAGTTGAAACAAGCTCCCTTCTGGGTCCGGCAGGTACCGAAATGATTCTTTCCACATTAACCGCATTAGCGCCTCTGATTTCTCGTATGCACACTGCTGTGAGCCCTCTGACCACCCTGATAGTTACTCCTTGCCCCCGAATCTGTGGTAGTCATCGAAGGCTGCCCGGTAGGCTTGCTGGGTCTCATGAGAGCTGGGACTGTGGTGGTACCACCTGTCATCTTCTGCTTCTTCTTCCATCCTCCTTGATTCTCATTTCCTGTTTGATTTTTTCCCTTGGGATTGGCTGGCGTCCCAAATCTCCTCCTATTCCCAATGACCCTAGCACAATCAGCCGCCTGTGCAAGAGTCTCAAATTGCTTCCTCTATGGTAGAAGAGTTATAAACAGTGGCTCCACTAGTCGTTGTATGAACCTCTTGATCTTAGCCTGTTCATCTGGAACTAACTCTGGGGCAAACTGATCTACCTCCATAAACAACAACTCTAACTCTGTAACCGTCATACTCGAAGTCATCCATAGATCTTCAAACTGTTGCCTCTTCAAATCCCGTGTTCCTTCTGGAAAAAATTGGTCTATGAATGTTCTCTCAAAGTCCTCCCACCGCATTGGGGCTTCTCGTGTGGCATGGCCGGCCTGTATTGACTCCACCTAAATTCTTGCAGCACCCCTCAGCTAGAAGGAAGCAAGCTTGGCTAATTCTTCTCCAAGGCATCTCAGCACTCGCCCTATACGGACCATATCACGGAGGAAATGTTGAGGATCCACCTTCTCATTAGTGCCGCAGTAGGTTGGTGGGTTAAGCTTCAGGAACTTAGCCACCGGTAATTCTCTGCGAGCTCCACTTTGCCCTCGGGGTACATCTCTTCGTAACCATACTCTCCCCGGTTCTTCCACCACTTCAATTTCCTAATCTAATGGAATCTCTTCTTCATTAGCGGCTAACCATTGTACTTCTTGCTGTATCTGTTGCCTCATCTCTGCTCTCAACTCTTGAAACCCAGCAGTTAACATCTCAGCAATAGATGGGGCACCGGTTTCAGGTTGGGGCTCCAACGATTGATGCCTAATCTCTCTTCCCGGATTGGCCCTCCCTCGGCCACAAGCACGACCTCGGGGTCGGCCCCGTGGAGCACCTCTCTCGACTTGCACTGATGCTCCATCAGAAGTCTTGGGGTTTCTTCCACCCCGTGTAGCCGCTCTAATTCTTGGTGGCATCCCTATACTGCACAAGGATTTAACGCTCCATGAGACCCCTATCACATATCATAATTAGGGAAATAATTTTAGAAACGAAAACTGACACAATTTCTTGGATACTCCCACAAGTGCCTGCTGAACTCCGGCCTTATGCCCGAGATCATAAGGACGGTTTAATCTGACACCTAGTCATACCATAGCTCCACAAACTTAAAGAAAATAACCTGCCTTTGATACCAACTTTGTCATGACCCCACCCAGAGGCACGTGATCGGCAGAGACAAAGGGCATAACCCTGTGTCTGTTAGCCTTAACACCTATTTCATTTAACTGTCATTCCCATTCGCGTACACACATTATCAATATATATGGCTCACATCTCCTGTGTGGCCTATCTTACACCTGCAATCCATAGCCAAGTGCTGCTTCAGTTTATATGTATGCTCAAACACACAAAATATATATCCGTCATATACGTTGCCACACACTCCAGTGTGTGACATATCCTATTCACATGTAAATTCGTATACATAATAATAATGAGTCCCCCAAAATAATCATGTCTTTAAGTATGTGGAGCTGACAAGTGTAGAGTATAATAACCACAAAGTGTAATCAATTCATTACAATATCCAAAATAAAATCGAAGCCACCCACGGAGATAGAATGTGAGAGCTAGCAAAACGTCACCTTCACTGAGCCGACGTGGAAGCCTGGCCGGTACCTGTATCTGAAAAAAAGTAAACCACTAGAGGGTGAGTCAACGACTTAGTGAGTTACTCTCCCATCCTAGGCATAGTAGCAGGTACCACTACGACCGGGAAGGGGAGAAACCACATCCACAAACGCATACACTTCAATTCACATTTGATAATTATATAATTGTTCTCAAGCAATAGAACATGTACGAACTCTACTTGAACCGTACCACAACATACATTAATCATGCATACTGACATGCATGTATCGAGAAGCAACGAACATAGATTAACATCCAAGTGTGGTTCACCCGCCAAACTTACGTACTTTTGATTAACTTGTTGCCGTCGTGACGTGTCGGTCCTCCCTATCTATCCCGATGCACTATAAGACTTAACCCATCGTCATGGTCGGTTGGATTAGAAATATAGTAATTTAAAAACAAGGTTTCCTCGACGTCACGTCAAGACAACAATCGATGTCATGACCTTTTTAAGAAAATAGCTTTGTCTTGACGTCACGTTAGGATACCGGCCATTGTCATGGCATGTTCGAAGAAAAGGAAATCTAGTCATAGTGCATACCAAGGACATTGAGGGTTTACACTAATGTTGAGTACCTATATACTCGATATCTTACATCGATACGCATAGGCACACGACCCATTCCGGGATCGTCTCCACGGAATGTTGGGGCCGGTGGCGCACCACGGAACCAACCCGCCGAGGTGTCCATCTACATCGGCACTTTTCAGACCATCGTCTCTGGAAGCCCGCTTGTTTCAATCCGGACCAACTCAACGGATTAACCAACTAGTAATGGTGGCATACTCCGGACTGGCTCAACAGAGTATCCACAAGTGTATATAAACATGAAGGCAATTTCGAACCTTACCTGACGAAATGCCAACATGAAGGCACTTTCCGAACCTGACCCGACGGAAAGCCCTTACCCTTGGTACCGTACATGTTATTGCCATAATTCTCGGGTCAAGCACATATGTGTGCGGAATTCATCATCGTCACCCATATGTACTTGATCCACCATATTTCCACTTTAACAATCACAAACAATTCATTGTACAAAATTCCAGCAATCGCCAACATAATGACAGAGTATTACTAGCAAGCATAAAATTAAATATTTACAAACATTCACGTATGTAATACTCGAGAATAATTAATTAGCATCATTAATCTAATTTAATTAATTTATTTAAAGTTGAAAATGGGATAGAGGAAAACACTATCCTACTACTTATAATTTGGTAGATACAAATTATTTTAAGTCCTAAGTATTCTAAATTTTAATATTATTATTAAATCAGATTTTTTTTGTAATATGTATATATATATTAATTAATTAAATATATATATATATATTATATTATATAAGATATATATTATATTATATAAGAGAAGGATACAGGAAAGAAAAAAAAAGGAGAGGGCCATCGTGTGGGTGAAGAAAAGAGAAAGAACGGAGAAACACGAGAGAGAGGGGAAGGGGCATCGCACGGAGGAAGCAAGGAGGAGGACACCACGTGAGACGGAGGCTAGACGCGCGAGGAGCCGGAGCTGGAGTCGCCGTCCGCCGGAGCTCGTCACCATCGTGTGGCTGGAGGAGAGAGAGTGACGGTTTAGAGAGAGAAAGCAAAGGGAGAGAGCTTCCACGCCGGAAAACTCGCCGGAAAACGCCGTTTCTTCGTCGGGGAAGGTGGCTGGGAGTCTCCTCTAGTCCATATCGTCCTTCTAACCGGTTGAATCGAGGTGAGAAGTCCCGAAACTCTCAAACCCCAATTTTATCAATTTTAGGGATTTTTGGAAAACCCCCAATTGATTCAATCTGAGTATTCTGGGTCCTAAATTGAAGTATTTGAATGTTATTAAGTGAGTTGGAAGCTTAGGAACCGGAACTAAATTGTTGGAAATTTATCCGGGTTGAAAAACTAGTAGGAAAATATGATTGGTAATGTTTAAGGGTGTTGTGGACTGATTTGGGGTGCATTGAGAGGTTGAATGGTAATTATATAATTGTTAAAAATTATTGGGATGTACGAGGGATTAAAACCCGAGTACTCACCGTCTCACCCGGAACCCAACTCGGGGAAAAAGAGACAATTTTCCAATTTTACGCGTGTCCGGATATGTGTATGCATATGTAGGTAAAGTGTTGAAAGTTATTTCGGTAAATGGAAATTTTGGACAAATAGTATTTATGCCTCTCTCGAGCCATAAATTCAAGACTTGGGCAATGGAAACTTCACATGGACACATAGAGGTGGAATTGGGTAACCTTGCATTCCCAACTCAAGGCTTCCGAATAGTGTGGTTAAGCAAGGGTCGGACACGAATAGAAGCATGCTAGGTGTTCCAAAAAACTAGTTGGGGACATTCCAAGCCAACAACTAGTCTATGGAATTAATTAGAGAGAACATGAGCATTAACGTTACATGTACCCGATAGTAGTCGAATTTTCAAGTTTCTAAATCTCTCAAGTATATGTGTATAGGGCACCATACGATGAGTAGACCTTCGGGCACACCGAGAGCCGATCAGAGGGGCCAAACAGGTGAGGGGCTTTCCTATCCTTGTCCTATAGGGTTGACTGCGGATATGGATATATGGTTTGCCTTCTTGCCTACTTGTAGGAATTATATAATAGATAACATGCTATTGTTGTTCCTAAATTATAATATATGTGATAACGCGCTATATGTGTATATGCGAACTGTGAAAGCAATGGTGGCTCAAGGAGCCTTATATGGAAAGAAGGTCCTCGGGACCTATATGATATCGGGGGTAGGATCGAGTCAATTTTATTTGGGAGAGTCTTGTGGTACTAGAAACCAACCTTATTGATTATTATCTGAAAAGTGTGGTGGTGTATGTAAGCTCTTAAAGAAAATGAACATAGGTGACCTTGTTTAAAACCGAGGGATTCCGGATTAGAAAACCACTTGGAAATTTAGAATTTCCTAAAAAGAAGTAAAATAAATAAGTAGTGGTCCATAGGGGTCATTTATGGTACAACGCGGGAACCGAGTCTATCACGGGTGGTCCGGGTAGATTGAGTCTGTTATCTTGAGTCAAACTCTCAGAAATGCAAAGTATATGAGTACACCACATTGTGGCTATTGCCTTGGGTAAACTGAGGTCAGATGAGTCGCCGACTATGCTCCAAGTGAAGTCTTGGGGTCAGACTAATGTTCCAAGTAAAGTCTTAGGGCCAGGGGTTCCTAGAATGATCAACTAGGTTCCTATACCGCTCACGTGAGATATTGTCTTCGGGCCAGATTCTCTCCTAACGGAGATATGCCTTCGGGTCAGTTTATCATCTCAGTTATTTGTACATGGACATCCACATGAAGTTGTATGTTAAACTATGATATGATGTATGTGTGAATTTGAACGTATGTAAAACCATGCTTTAAATTCTATGTTATGAATATGATATATGCTAATTGCCTGACCACCTAATATATGGAAATTCAAAATCTGTTACATGCGTATGTGTTTGTGATTGGCTCCTCTTCCCCAGTTGTAGTGGTACCCGCTACTACACCAGGGATGGGAAAGCCTCTCACTGAGCCCGTTTTACTCACCCCAATGTTAAATGTTACAGACACAGGTGGTATAGGCATCGGGAGCGCTTCCACTTCATCTCAGGGAGGCGGACAGACTTAGAGACCGCACGCATTATTCGCGTGGGTAGCATTGATATATGTATTTTGTCAGGATATATATGTATATGATTCTTTTGGGTATAGCATTGTTTTGTACAGTTGCTATATATATAATGTATATGTCACACTCTAGAATTGTCGACTTCATACAGGTTAAAGATTGGTCTATTGTTGGAAATATAGGTTATGATATGTTGAATATCATGTGTATATATATATATATATGAATGTGACTTCCGCATGTGAATAGGATAGATCACACGCACTGAGCGTGTGGTCAATATGTAAATTTATATATATGTGTGACTGAATACTTGGTTGTGTGAAAATACGGCTTCCGCATGTGAATAGGATAGGTCACTCGCATTGAGGCGCGTGATCAATATGTAAATTATATGCAGGTGTGTGATTGAATATATATACTTGACTGTACACAGGAATTCTGCATGTGAATAGGATAGATCACCCGCCCTGAAGCGCGTGATCAATATGTATATTATATGTACGTGTGATTGACTATGTGTATATGTATAGACTGAAGCGGCGTTGAGCGAGCCGTGGATTGTGTGCTACTTAGGTCACCGATTAGGGATGACCATATATACTATATATTGTTTGTATTAGAAATGGGTAGTTATGCATATATAAGAATGTCAATCAGGGATTAGAGGCTTACGGGATAGGAGAAATCCTACCTCCCGTGCCGGTCATGGACGTCCGATAGGGGGTCGTGACAATGTATAAGCAAGCCCACAAATCAAGGTTATCATACAACCCTTGGGGCTAGGATGGAAGGGTCCCTCACCTTGGCCGCTTTACTTAGTAACCCTTGAGCACTCTTGTCTCCAAGGAAGTACTTGAGTCCTAACAAATAGAACCATACCAATTAAACTACTTATCTACACATGTGTGTAGCAAATTTTCCATAAACTCCATATTAACCAATTTTCCACTTTTACACATGTCAATGCCTAAATTCCACTACCTAAGCTATGGTCATCATTTGGGAGTTGGTTTTTGTTCAAAAAAAATTTTACTTTAAGAAATCATATTCAAAAGTTTGGACAACATCTAGCTCCATCAATGGAGATTTTGCCAAATATAGAAATTTTACTAATTTCCACAAAATTCATAAATCACTATCCCAATCATTGGGCATTCTTCCAAATCATCTAAAATTTATAAACAAATTATTTGTCATCCATACAACCCAACAATTCTAAGAAATTAATAAATTCCCTCAAAATTTATAAATTTCGTAACTTATGAACCCTAGAGAGAAATCATCCATATAAATCATGATTTGGGTGTTTTCTATGTTCTAAAATAGTCCTAGGGTGATATACTATCAATGGGTAAATTATTTCTACCAAGAAAATTAAGATTGAAGTGGTGGAGACATGATTTTTGGAGGCTTACCTTCCCAAATCCGAGAATGAAGATTTGGGAGTGCTACCCAAGCTCTTTGATGCTCCAAGAGAGTAGATGAAGCTTGTGGGAGCCTTAGATTGTTGGGAAGAAGCAAGAAATTTGATGGAAGTGAATGGTTCCTTCAATTTGTTCTTGATGCCCTAGAGTGAATGAGCAATGGAGAAGAAGAGAAGAAGAGAAGAATGAGAGGCGTGGGTGCTGGTGCTGGTGCTTCTGCTTATAAATTTGGGTTTGGGCATTTAAGAGTAGTTTGGGCAATTGACAACTTTTGAGGTACGGTGAAATAGAGTTTTGATTGGATTTTCTTAACTATATTTTTTTGTAGGTAAGATTTGGAAAATTTTGAAATTTTTGGCTAATCATAAGCCTATTAAAAATATTTGTAATTGAGTGTCTTGCATATGAAAATTTCCTACACAGTATAATCTTTATTTTCGAAAAAATCTCAAATTTAAACTATAAGCTTTGAATAATTCATTTGACCACTTTTAAACAAAATTATAATTTTTCTACCTAATTTTCATATTTATTTTAATTTCTTAAATTCTCAACTCTAAAACTATTAAAACCTTAATTATATCCCAAAAATTTTATTTTACTCTAAAAAATTTTATTTTTATTTTCTTTAGTCAAAATGCTTAACTTCAATTTCACAATTTTTTTCAATTTCATATTATCCCATAAATTTCTATTTAATTTTATTTATCTATATGTATACACAAAATTATTATTTATTTCTATTGTTCATTTATTTATTTATTTTGTTAATAATGACCATGCTAAGTCTTACTATACACAATTGACTTGATTCTAAAAATATCCCTCGGGTATTACATCACATAAATTTCTGTGCTTCATTTCATCATGTTTATTTCTGAACATATATTTTTAGAAGTATACTTCATTCTACAAAATAATAAAAGATTGATTTTAGTTTTATAATTTTAAAATATGATAAAGCGTCAAATAAATGAAGAATGTATGAACCAAGTAAATCAACATTGCATTTCAAATAATAGTGTTAATTAAGCCCTTTGATTTTAAAATGATAAACAAAGGTTTGCTTTGTGTCCTTACCTCACCGAAATATGTTGATTTATGTCTTCACTTATAGGAGTTTAAAATATTAACATAAATTATAAAATAAATAAATCAAATAACTTTAGCAAAAATATAAAATTCAAAAATAACTTTTCTTAATTAAATTTTTAAAAACAAACTTAGTTTGGCAAAAAAAAATCTAAGTGAATAATACTTAATTCTACAAAAGTGATAAAAGATTGATTTTAACATTTAAATTTTAAACTATGATAAAGCGTAAACAGTATGAAGAATGTGCGAACCAAGTCAAACAACATGGTATTTCAAATTAAGATTTTTTTTTTTTGCCAAACTAAGATTTGTTCTTAAAAAATTAATTAAGAAAAGTTATTGACTAAAGCTGAGAATTGCAAGTCTTTCTTCTAGAAGTTTGATATGGAGCTCATATATTGTATTGTATCTTCTAGAAATAAAAGACCGGTTTGCTTCTGAAGAGCAATTAACTGAAGAGGAATTAATAAAAGAAAAAATGAATGAGCTTCCTTGTGATGGACCGGTCTAACCTCTCAAGAAGTATATATAGAGCCAAGTGAAAAGAATGGGAATATTTTTCGTAAAAGGCACAAAAGGAAGGAAGGAGAAGTGGTTAATTTTTGGGGAGGCGGGGTTCAGCCGTTCAAAATCATACCAACTCGACTATTTGAGATATATTAGTCAAAATATTAATAGCATGCTTAAAATTTGTGTAATATTCCGGAAAGTTCGAGGATTAAAGAATAATTTATTTAAAGTTTTGAGGATTAAAGAATGATCTATTTCGGGGGTAAAAATTTAAAACTTTAAAAAGAATATATATATATATATATATATGAAAGTTAAAAGAAACTGGAAAGGAATTTTTTTTTCAAAGATTGTAATACCCAAAAAATTTTTTCGAAGTTTAAAATAAAATAAAAGGGAAAGAAAAGAAGTAAAAAATAATTATTAATTAATTTATAATAATATTTATTTAATTAATTATTATTTAATTATTAATTATTTTATTTTAATTATAATTATTTATTTATTCATTATAATGATTATTTTATTATTATTATTATTAATGATTTGGAGAAGGAGACGTGGGGTAGTTAGGTAGATAGAATAAAAAGAGAAAAAGAGAGAAAGAAAGCACGATTGAGAGAGAGAGAGCGCATGAGAGAAAAAGAGAGAGAGTTCGTGAGTGAGAGAGAGAGAGGGCACCGGAAAGAAGAGGAGGAAGAAGGGGAAGAAGGGGATTTCGCCGGAAACTCGCCGGAGAAGAGCTAGCTGACGCCGGGAAAGGTCACAAGAGCTCGGTTACAACATCTTCCACACCTCCCACCAATAGAATCAAGGTTGGTAACCCTAATTTCATTCGAAACCCTCAATTTCTTCATTTTTAGGGATTCTTTCGATTGACCTTCGATTGAGTTGTTTCGAGGGTAGATTGAGACCTAAAAAGTGTTCTTGAACACTTAGTTGGGGTAGGAATCGAGATTATATTCTCGGATTTGTCCAAATTCGAATTTGGAAGGATTTGGGGTTAAAATTCTAATTATCCATAAATTGGGAAAATTGTTGATAATTAGGATTGAGCTTGGATTTGAGTAAATAGACTTGGATTGGTATTATTAAAATTATATGGTTGGAATATTAGCTGAACAAGACCCGTGAAGAGCTGGCCCGAGATTACTAAGGTTGAACCTTGACGTTAACGTACCGGGTCCCTCCTCGGGTTGCCTAAATACACTTTAAGGGTGACGTTGAGAGTTTTAAATCTCCTCTCTTCAATCTTAAACACCCTAGAATAATCTAAGTATGCTACCAATAATCAAGGATTATTTTAGGTACCTTCTTGTTTCTCAAGGATGGAAACTTGCGGAACAATGAAGTCCAAATTCTAAAATGGTAATTTTATTCCTTCATAATTATTAGGAAGCCTTAAGTAGGATGAATTAGAGGTGTATTGAGGTTTAGAGACTAGATTCTTAGAACCCGAGTAGGAATACAAATTGAATCAAAATGCTTAGACCTTCCTAAAATTAGGATTCCATCCAACCAAGCTAGATAAGCCTCCTTAGATGCGAATACAAGTACATAGAGGTCTAATACTCAAATCCAAGTATGTGAAACACTGAAGTAGAGTGTTATATTCGAGTAAGTCGAGTGTTTGAGGAAGGATACACATAAGTTGGGATAGAGAAGTCCAATAAGACCAAGAGCTTGACTCTGTGGGAACCATGGACTACACGTGAGAGTAATAGAGAGATAAATAACGAGTTAAGTAATAACCTTATTGAAGTAAATGTTGTTCTTATAGGAACAACGACGCGCAATAGAGTGCAACAGGAACTCCGAGGAGACTAAAGTAACAGGAGAGAATTGCATGGAAGGTTGGCCAAGGTGAGGGTTCTTCCATCTCTGCTCCTAGGGTTGTATGCTTATGTGGATTACATGAGTATGTATATTCTCTGCTCGTCTGGTATGTGTTAGCTAGAGATATAAAATGCTAAAAGAATGAAAGAATTAGAAAATAGGCTGTGGAAAGTAGCTTAGATAGGAAGACATATGAGTAGAGTATAATTGTTTGCTGTGATTGGTGTGTTACAAATCCAACTCATACACTCCGGATGCATGATGAATATTTTATTAAATCTTTTCCACGACGGTGGCAAGAGTCCTTGTTCGGAAGGGCTAAACTTTTATTTTGAAAACTCGTCACGACGGTGACTTAAATTATAATCATGCAAAGGGAGTTATTGGTGGGTTTCGGATTTGGTTATGCTAGAGACAATGTTGTGAGAACCGGACCAGACCGGACGGTCCGACCGGTTCAACCGCCAACCGAATACAAAGGCGAGTCAGTTGGACCAAAAAACCATTTTTCTAATTGGACCGGATTTAACCGGAGCTGAACCGGTCAACCGGGTTGGACCGGTCAATCGGTGGTCCAACCGGTCCAATTTTTTTTTTTTAATTAAAAAATTAAAAAATAAAAAGGAAAAATAATATAAAAAAAGAAATTAGAGAAATCTTAAAAATTAAAATTAGAAAAGTCTTGAAAATTAAAATTTAAAAGTCATGATTATCAATAATTTTATATTTGGTTTGATTAAGTTCTTTCAAAGCTTGATAAGTCTTAAAAATTAAAACTTTGAGAAGTCATGTAATTTAAAACTTCAAAATTATATATATTGAAACCTAAAATTTGAGTGATGTCATTTTATATATTAAGAATAATAATAATTTATTATTTATTGCGTCATCCAGTTCGACCGACGGTTCGATCGGTTTAACCGATCAAACCATGAACCGAACACTTGTCCGAGTCTTTGTCCGGTTCGGTTCTTACAACATTGGCTAGAGATGTGAGACATCGACTAGAACAACGTCAGATGGCACTTGAGACGTCAGTTTTTATAATCACCATGACGATGGTCATTGCCCTATCCTGGCAATAGGGTCAGAAAGGTTTTATATTGATATGACGATAGCTTGAGGCTCAGAGAGTGCATCTAGACAGGTATATGAGTTATATCCTATTAAGGATACTCGTTAATATTAATAAGGAGAAGAATTGTTGATCCTTCGGGAAAGATACAAAGAATTATATAAATATGTGAGACATCGACTAGAACAACGTCAGATGGCACTTAAGACCTCAGTTTTATAATCACCATGACGATGGTCATTGCCCTATCCTGACAATAGGGTCAGAAAGGTTTTATATTGCTATGACGATAGCTTGAGGCTCAGAGAGTGCATCTAGACGGGTATATGAGTTATATCCTGTTGAGGATACTTGTACATATTAATAAGGAGAGGAATTGTTGATCCTTCGGGAAAGATGCAAAGAATCCTATTAATATATGAGACCAAGATAAGGAGACACGGGAGGAACCTACGGATGAACCGTGAGCCTGATCTTACAGAAGAGAAATCATCCTGTGGAGTTGGTCTAGGTGTGTCAGTGGCCATGCTTCGAGACGTCGTGCCGTGCCCGCCATGTGGCCTAGTTGAGTAATGGACGAGTGGGCTCAAGCTATTGCTGATGAACGCGGCCTTGTCGCGAGGCCAGCACCAATCAAATTAATACTAGAAAGTGCAGCTAGTGGCACAACCTAGGTCGATTCTATCTCACGGAGCCTATGGACAAATATGCACAATTAACACAACAAGGGATGTCTTTGAGGCAATTTAACAAACACTTGGTGTGCAATGAAACTAAATGGAATTAAATGCAACTAAATGAAACTAGAACTAACACTTTTTGGGATTTTCAATATTTTGAAAGCTAAAGTAAATTGAGGTGAATGAAATGAGATGAATATGCTTTGTTGGAGAATGCTTTGGGCTATCCTTGCTATCAAAAAGTGTGGAGTTAATCAATGAACGGCCATTTCCTAAGGTAGTTTAGTGACCACTAAACTTAGGTAAATTAATTAGAGGATGCAATTAACCAACCGGACAATTAACAAGCCTAATCAAATGCCATCAATGAAGCAAATGGGAAATTTAATATAGACTAGAATTCAACTCAACAATTACCATTGTCATTAGAGTGACTTCCACAATGAATTAAAAATTACAATAAGATTCAACCAAATCCAATGTAATCAAAACCCACAATGGGAGAATCAAAATACAAATCACAAGTCTATATCAATCCCTAATATCCAACTACAACCAAGTTAAGTTCCACAACCATGGAACCACAATCAATACAAACTCATCAATATCAACAAGATAAAAATGAATCTATAAAGAGAAGTAGAAGGAAAACAAGAAAAACTCCCTATTGGATGCCATAACTCAAGCCCTAATCATCCTCCTCCAAAGCATAAGAGAGTTAGCCACTCATGGATGGGAGAAATGCTTCACCAAGCTCCTCCAACCCTTGCTTAGCCATGGATGATGATGGAGGTTGCTGGAATTTGGTCTGAATGGGTGTGGAGAGAGGAGAAGATGAAGAGAAATGGTGAGTGTGGCTGGAATGTGAAAGAGACTTGAGAGGATGAGAAACTTGTATGATGAATGTGTTAGAATGAGTGGGTTTTCTCTCCAAATTAGGTTAAGGCCTCCAAAACATCAAAATATTCCTTCTAATACGACCTAAGATGCTCCCCTTGTGGTAAAAGGCTGAGAAAGTGGGCCCACAATCCGTTTTAGCTCTTAAAATCGCGAGAAAATCATGCAGATCTGGTGTACCTGCTGGCAACAGGTCATCTACCCGCTGGCAGCGGGTGGATTACTCGAAACGCGCGTTTTCCCTTTAAACCGAGGTCCACCCGTTGCCAGCTTGCAAGGCTACCCACTGGCAGCGGGTGGAACAGTACAATAGGCCCAAGAATGCCTCTAAGCTTCAAATCTTGTACCGACTTCACTTTCCAGCTTCTTTCTCGACCTCTAGCACTTGGATCCTTTCTATTCCTCAAGCTAGTTGACCTACAAATCAACCAGAAACAATTGTGAGGCTCTCAAGTTAATAAAACTAGAGAATTATCGCAATTTATTCAATAAAAACATGGAATTAGCAAGATTGTTATTTAAGTCCTTAAGTGCCCTTGAATAACATTAAATCATGCATAATGACTCTTTAAACTCAACAAAAGCTTGTCAAATGCCAAAAGATACAAGGGTAAATATCGGTATTATCAACTCCCCCACACTTAGACCTTTGCACTCCTGAGCAAAGCAATCAGTCAAAAATGCAATCAAGGGATATGTAGGAAGCAACAGAATGAACAACCTAATCAGGATGCAAAACAACTAAGCAAGAAACCATGTTCTTGGTTCATGCAACAAAAGCAAAATAACCATGCATAGCAATCAACTAGAACATGCAAATGACTGATGACTCAAGTGTTTCGCTCTACTCACTAATGTTGGATATTTCCTCTCTAATCTTACTTACTTATCACTTTACCATAGGCTTGAGAGAGATCTAGATCTCCACTAAGATGCGTTAGCTCAACAAATCATGAGGTCTTAATGGCTTGTAATGATGGATGCATGGTCATGGTGCAAAGTGTTCATAAAGAAGGAAATTATACAAAACTAGACATTTTGAATTGACTCCCAATTAAATGATTACTTGGGTTCCAAAAGAGTCTAACCAAACAATTATCTTCCAACCACCAAGAAATTTTCCTAAGATCCTTATTGCTTTCGGTTGCAACTCTTTTATTCATCATCATTTCTTTTTCTTTATTACTTTTCCTTCTTTTCTATTCTCTTTTTTTTTCTTCTTTTTTTCTAAATAAATATATAATTCATTTATTTATTTATTTTTGTTTCTTTTCAAGCTTTTTGCTTGATTGGATCAATTAGATAATTTCAACCCAAGAAGATGAGTGGTCAGAAACTAAGACACCTAAAGTCGAACATTTAATTAAAAGTCATAGTGCAAAATGTCTAGAAAAGCAAGAATTAAGCTCAAAGGGGGGTGACTATGGATAGCTAAAGAAGTGGTTTGTGCATGGGATATAGATGACTGAAACAAACGCCTCAATCATTTTTATTTAACTAACGCATGTCAAGCTTCAACAAGATTTCAATCAAGTTCTAGAAAGTGAATAAGTAAGCAGACAACACACAAGTATATGCAAGAAAAACAGTAGTGTTTGGCTCAAAATCTTTCAACAAGGCTAGGTTACTCTCACATCGATCAATGCATGCCTAATTAATTACTCACATAAGTGACTTGCTTAAGTTAAGAATTAGAGCGCACCAATCTCTTGAAAAATTGTTTTTATTCTTGAAATGATTGTACATTCTGCTGGCTCCTGACACACAACTTGAAAACATTTTTCTAAAAAGCTTAAACGGGAGCAAAAGTTAAGTGTGGTTCCCAAAGAAATTTTTTTAAACATTTGAGTAGATATCAAAAAGTGCTTATGGAATTCCTGATTAACATCATTAATCCCAAAAGTCTAAAACAAGAAACGAGATTGCATCTACTCAGTTGATAATATCCATAAAATGGGACTAAAAACCTATGTATTTACTTTCACAATACAAGAATAGAAACTTGAAAAATTCCAATCAGAGGAGCACCTAAAAATTTGCTCACAAAGCAACCACAACCTAATCAGAGGATAATTCATTAATTCAACTACCAATCTACTTAAATAAATTCTACTCCCCCACACTTGAAGCAAACATTGTCCTCAATGTTCAGAGGAGGACTAAGAAGCTCAAGTATGGGAGACACAAGTAGCAAACAATACAAAGGAGGATCATATCTATGCAAGAAGAGCTATGTCTAAGCAAATAAACACAAAACCATAAACAAACACGACAAAATACAAAGTTAAACCACAAAGAAAAAAAAATCCACAATCTACTGTCTACTGGGAGGTCTCTTCCCCCACACTCATCTCAAGCAATCCAGAAATGCAACAGATAAACGCAAGATGAGCAAAAGGAAAGAGACAACCTGGCCTCTCATGGGGGCTTGAAGTTCCCCTTGAAAAACCTCAAGTCACTTCCTCGAAATCTTAGCTGCTTGCCACGCTGTGGGATCCGAGAGTGATCTTCTTTCCTTAGCTTTCTCTCAACTTTGTTATCTTCTTTTGGCTTTTCTTTCCACTTGGCTTTCGTTTGCCTCCATTTGCCAACCTTCTTCCTGAAAAGTTTCTTTATGAGAGGGGTGTGGACTCCACTTGTGTTCATTTCCCATGTTTCTCCTTCCACCTTGCCTTTATCAAAAACAAAGTTAAAATTAGCTACACAGTCAAAAGCAAACGGAACCATTACAA
This sequence comes from Senna tora, assembly GCA_014851425.1. Taxonomy (NCBI): domain Eukaryota; kingdom Viridiplantae; phylum Streptophyta; class Magnoliopsida; order Fabales; family Fabaceae; genus Senna; species Senna tora. Next base: position 13,969,808 of record CM026261.1, on the reverse strand, counting down.
AATTCACAAAATTTAAATGGACTGGAGGTGGTTCCCCAATCTCTTCCTTATGCCCTTTAGGAGGTTCCGATTTAGTGGAAGTGTTCCCGAAAGTCACGAAAACATCTTTTGGCACTTCATTACTGTCGTCACGAACATGTGTGGCCAAAATAGACTCAACCAAGTCTTCATCAGCAAAAGTTACAAGTGTTATAAGCATTCCATCTTTAACTTCCATACTAGGTTCCAAAAGTTCTCCCAAACTTGCAAAATCACAAACTGTACCCCTCTCGGCACAATCATCTAACAACAAAGGAGAAGAGAAAGTATCTTGCAAAACAAAATCATCTAATAGCAGAGAAGAAAGGGAAGTATCAAGTGAAGAGCTAAATAAAGCATTAATCTCAAAACAAACTCCACAAGATATACTATTCCCACAAGAAGAAACAGAAAGAGATGAAGGCGAAGAAGTAACAAGTTCAATATGGTCAAGCATGCATGCCTCAAGAAAATTGTTATCCACTTGGACACCTGGTTGGTTTTCATGTTCCTCTCTAACAATTCTAAGGTCATTTTCATGCTCACCATCATTATGCACAACATCCTGAATTACACTAATGGCATTGACCCCTAGAAGAGAGTAGTCCTCATATGGGTGCTTCATAGCCTCATACATGTTAAAATTGACTTTATTGTCTCCCACTTCCATCGAGATCGCTCCTTCTTTCATGCTAATTGTGGTGTTAGCAGTCCTTAAGAAGGGGCGACCCAAGATGAGAGTGGAGTCTTGAGGCACACTGACATCCATATCCAAAACATAAAAATCAGCGGGAATCAACAAATCTTTCACTTGAACCAAGAGGTCCTCAACAATTCCATCAGGACGCCTAATGGACCTGTCAGCCAACTGTAGAATTACTGTAGTGGGTTGAAGAGTTTTAATACCTAGGGACCGATACACAGACTTAGGCATGACATTAATGGCAACCCCTAGATCAAGCAAAGCACCCCCTATAGTAACTCTACCTATGGTGTAAGGAATAGTCAAAGATCCCGGGTCCTGACACTTGACCGGGATCTGGGGTTTGAAAAGACCTGAAACATTAGAGCTCACTTGCACCCGCTCATTAGGCCTAAACCTTCTTTTGTTAGTACACAACTCTTTTAAGACCCTCGCATACTTCGGAACCTTTCTCACTAATTCTAACAAAGGAATGTTTACTTCTAACTTAGTGAAAAGATTAAGTGCGTCTTCATCATGCTTGATTTCATTAACTTTTTTACTCAACAAATAAGAGTTAGGAAAAGGTAAATCATTTATATTTACCTCCTTACTTATTTGGTTGGAGGTGCTCTAGATGGATGCCTCTTCCTTCTTCCCTTGCCTTACTTGTTGCTCTTCTTTGTTTTGCTTGTCTTTCTTCTTTTGCTCCTTCTTCTCTTGTAGCTTGATTTCCTTAGAACTCTCAGAAAGTTTGACTTGAGGGATGGGAGGAGAGTCACAAATGATTTCTTCAATTTCTTCCTCATCTTGTTCATCAGCAAATGTGACCTTCTTGCCACTTCTCAAACTTATAGCATTGAGAGTCTTTGGGTTAATCACAGTATTGGATGGCATAGTACCACTTGATCTTGCTTGTTCATCACTCTTCTTGTCAGAAAGTTGAGTGACAAAAGAGTTCAGGTTGTCATGCTTCACCTCCATTTGTTCAATCTTAGTCATGATATTGGAGAAGCATTGGTCAACATGTGCGGCGACGGCCTTGATTTTATCATCAGTGATTAACCGCTCACGGTCAAATTTTGCACCAATATCTGAGAACCCTTTTACTAGAAGCTGTTTAATCTCATCATTGCCTGAAGAGGGTGCACCTTGACTGATGGGAACCATGGCTGTGGTGGTGTTCTGTGTTGAAGCTTGGCGAGATGAAGCTTCTTGGAAATTTGAATTATGCCCACCATAAGAAATTTCTCCTCTTGGAGTGTAGTTCCCTTGACTCTGCCCACCGCCAAACCCATAATTGTTCTGGTTATTGTTGTTCCCGTATCTTAGGTTGGGGTGGTCTCTCCAACCAGGATTATAAGTGTTGGAGTATGGATCTCTTTGCTGGTACTGCCCAGGCCTCGATTGATACATTGCATTTACTTCTTCAAATTGGCCAGGACAATCAACAGTCATGTGCATTGATGAGTTGCAAAGATTACAACTTGCGCTCACCATGGCCAAATGTTGCGTTGGTGAACGTGGTGACTGGATGCAAAGACTATCCACTTTCTTGGCAAGAGCGGATAGTTCATGTACCACTTTTATCAACAATGGATCTCGATCTGTTGGAAATATCTCTTTTACTGCTCGGGTATCCCTTGTGGTAATGTTCTGCCTACTCAAGGCAAGCTTCTTAATTAACTCCATTGCTTCATCAGGGGGCATGTCTTCTATGGACCCATTAGCAGCTGCATTGAGCACCTTTGCATCTTCATCAGTTAACCCATAAACAAAAGATTGTGCTCTAGTGGCATTTGATGGTTTGGAAATTTTGCTACCATATCTTGAACACGTGCCTAATATCCATAGAATGTTTCACCCTCTTCTTGCCTTGAAGATGCAATTTCTTTTCTTGCTGCGGCAGCTTTGTTTAAAGGATAATATTTTTCAATAAAGTGCTTCTTCAAATTATCCCATGTTTGGTAAGCATCTGGGGTGTACCTTGGCAAACTCATATACAAAACCTTTGCCTTCCCTTCCAGAGTGAGATGGAAAACCTTCCACATGACTTCTTCAAGTTTAGCCCCCACAGGCTTCATCGTCATGCAATGCATGTGGAGAGAGCTTAGATGTGTATACGGGTTCACACCTGGAAGACCATGAAATTTTGGAAGTGAGTGCACAAGAGAACCTTTAATTTCAAAATCAGTAGTAAAAGTAGGAGTAGCACCAACCAAAGATTCAAAATTATCATCAAATTGATTCAATTGTTTAATAGACTTTTTAGGTTGATCTACCCCATTATTACCTTCTTCATTCTTTTCCCTATTTTCCATCCTATTGTCCCCGTTATCTTCTTCGGTCATTTCTTCTATTTCTAGTTCCCTTTCTCTTTCTTGGTTAGCCTTAATTACTTTCCTTTTGAGTTTTCTTATTTTCCTAAGAGTTCTTTCAATTTCTAAATCCAATGGAATTAGGTCTCCTCTAGAACTTATTGGCATACACTAAACAAACCAAAAAAGAAAGAAAACACAGAAAAATAGTAAAACAAACAAAACAGACCAGAAAACGAGAAACAAAGCAACACAGAATGAAAATTTTGTGCAGTTCACTGCTTCACCTGCTGCCAGCGGGTGGTTCACTCGCTGCCAGCGGGTGGTTCACTCGCTGCCAGCGGGTAAGTCAGTAGCAGTAGCTACTCTGCACTGTTACAGCAGAAAATCAGGGTAGATTCAAAAAACCAGCAAAAATCCAACTGAAAGTGCTTCAAAATGACTATTCAAGCCTAAAATTAAATGCTAAAACAACCATAAACTACCTAGAAACAATAAACACAAACAAAAACACAATTAAATGCAATTAAACTAAGAAATTCCATGCTAAAAGAAAATATGACAGTTATGAAAAATTTAACAAAAACCAGCAAAAACACTTACTAAAAATCACAAGAAGCCTAGAAACAAATACTAAAATGAAAAGACGCAACTTAAAACACAAAACACAATAACAAAACACAATCTAACTATGTGATTCCCAAAGAAATCACACGAAAACAACCCAATTCGTGAGAATCTAGCACAATTGCACAAAGAACAAAAATGGCACCCCGGCAACGGCGCCAAATTGATGAACGCGGCCTTGTCACGAGGCCGGCACCAATAAAATTAATACTAGAAAGTGCAGCTAGTGGCACAACCTAGGTCGATTCTCTCTCGCGGAGCCTATGGACTCTATGGGCAAATATGCACAATTAACAGAAAGAGGGATGTCTTTGAGGCAATTTAACAAACACTTGGTGTGCAATGAAACTAAATGGAATTAAATGCAACTAAATGAAACTAGAACTAACACTTTTTGGGATTTTCAATATTTTGAAAGCTAAAGTAAATTGAGGTGAATGAAATGAGATGAATATGCTTTGTTGGAGAATGCTTTGGGCTATCCTTGCTATCAAAAAGTGAGGAGTTAATCAATGAAAGGCCATTTCCTAAGGTAGTTCACTAAACTTAGGTAAATTAATTAGAGGATGCAATTAACCAACCGGACAATTAACAAGCCTTATCAAATACCGTCAATGAAGCAAATGGGGAATTTAATATAGACTAGAATTCAACTCAACAATTACCATTGTCATTAGAGTGACTTCCACAATGAATTAAAAATTACAATAAGATTTAACCAAATCCAACGTAATCAAAACCCATAATGGGAGAATCAAAATATAAATCACAAGTCTATATAAATCCCTAATATCCAACTACAACCAAGTTAAGTTCCACAACCATGGAACCACAATCAATACAAACCCATCAATATCAACAAGATAAAAATGAATCTATAAAGGGAAGTAGAAGGAAAACAAGAAAAACTCCCTATTGGATGCCATAGCTCAAGCCCTAATCATCCTCCTCCAAAGCACAAGAGATTTAGCCACTCATGGATGGGAGAAATGCTTCACCAAGCTCCTCCAACCCTTGCTTAGCCATGGATGATGATGGAGGTTGTTGGAATTTGGTCTGAATCGGTGTGGAGAGTGGAGAAGATGAAGAGAAATGGTGAGTGTGGCTGGAATGTGAGAGAGACTTGAGAGGATGAGAAGCTTGTATGATGAATGTGTTAGAATGAGTGGGTTTTCTCTCCAAATTAGGTTAAAGCCTCCAAAACATCAGAATATTCCTTCTAATACGACCTAAGATGCTCCCCTTGTGGTAAAAGGCTGAGAAAGTGGGCCCACAATCCGTTTTAGCTCTTAAAATCGCGAGAAAATCATGCAGATCTGGTGTACCTGCTGGCAGCGGGTGGATTACTCGAAACACGCATTTTCCCTTTAAACTTAGGTCCACCCGCTGCCAGCTTGCAAGGCTACCCACTGGCAGCGTATGGAACAGTAGAATAGGCCCAAGAATGCCTCTAAGCTTCAAATCTTGTACCTGCTTCACTTTCCAAATTCTTTTTCGACCTCTAGCACTTGAATCCTTGCTATTCCTCAAGCTAGTGGATCTACAAATCAACCAGAAACAATTGTGAGGCTCTCAAGTTAATAAAACTAGAGAATTATCGCAATTTATTCAATAAAAACATGGAATTAGCAAGATTGTTATTTAAGTCCTTAAGTGCTCTTGAAGAACATTAAATCATGCATAATGACTCTTTAAACTCAAAAAAAGCTTGTCAAATGCCAAAAGATACAAGGGTAAATATCGGTATTATCAATTGCCCCGCAGCAAGGGGTCAGGACGTGCCACGTGGTGGCTACGTATCAGTTGTTTGATAGATAGAAGTTGATTGTGTTTGATTAATAGAATTGTCACGAGGTGACTAGTACCCAAGTGAATGGGTTAAGTATTGTTCGATTAACGGAATTGTCACGAGGTGACCAGTACCAGAGTGAATGGGTTAAGTATATTTGCCACGTGGTGGCCAGTAACCCGAGTGCACGGGTTCGAACTAGAAAAGCCACGTAGTGGCTAGTAGATACCCTAGAGTGGGGGAGATTGAGTAGATGTATGTTATAGTATCTGTGTGTATATACAAATTGTTTGTGTTTGCATATATTTGCTGATTGTGCAGTGTAGTGGTGACGTACAGGATTACATAACCACAACGTCTTGTTTGATTCAAACATGCTGAACGTGAGAAGACTGTTAAGTAAGAGCCGACACTATATGTTATATGTTTACTTGCTGATTGATGACGTGGAATAAACTGCTGCATGCTTGTATTTGTTAAATGCATGTGAGTGATTGTGTGAAATTTCTGTTGTTGTGTGGTCACCAAGAGTGTATGCTAATTAATGGTAACCAGTTGTTTTTGCATGTGGTTGTGTATGACTCCTATTTCCAGTGCTATGGTGCCCGCCTTGCACCGGTGATAGGAGAGTCATCACTGAGTCGCGTGGTTAAGACTTACACCTCATTTTACTACACAGAGATAGGTTAAGTACAGGTGGAAGAAGTCTCAGTGGAGCGAGGAACGAACAAAACTTTCCAAGACCCACAACTTGTTAATGTGGGTGAATAAATTGTAATTTTAATTTAATTTACTTTATCATGTATCATAAAGTAAAGGGTAGACGTACCCAATTAGATTGTATTACTAAATCTAGAACTGTTAGCTTCACACACCATAATGATTAGGATTTATTTTACTGCGATACAGGGAAAATTTATTTTCAAAATATATATATATACACATATATCTTTTGCATGTGAATAGGATAGGCATCATCTTTGGATGTGTAGCCAGTACACAGGTTATATATATTATGTGTGTTTTCCTATATCTATATCCTGAAGCAGCACTGGCCGTGGATTTGCTTGCCTAGGATAGGCCACCATTTCGGTGTAGCCATGGTATTATACTGCATGTGGATGTATTTTCAATAATAGATATTCTGTCAATTACGTGATAAGGCTTACAGGTACAGGGATATTCCCTGTGTCTTTGCCGGTCACGGTCCTCTAAATGGGGGTCGTGATAAACTTGGTATCAGAGCCTGGTTGTTCTTTAAGGGTGTGAAGCTAACTAGCAGTCTCGAGTGTCATTTGGGCTAGCCAATACGAATCCGAACGTAACGGTGGTTCTGACGGGCACTTGTGAGGTTTCTCAGGATGTTGAGTCATAAATTCTTTCAAGTCATCACTTTAGGCATAGAATTTGTATGTGAAATTCTATGCAAAACATATAACCTGTACAGTACACAAGTGCCGATGAGTACTAAGTCATAAGGTGGGGTGGCAGTGACCCCGGGAACCTTAGGACGCCATAATAGGGAAATGAGACATCCATGGAGGATGCTACCTAGACACAGACACGTTTGGTTGAATTGTAGGCAGGAATGCGCTACAATGTGTGATTGTTTTGCAGGTGTTAAATGAGACGATGCGTCTGCTCTGTTAGCAGCGCATTGTGTGCGCTATGGTATAGGCACAAGTTGTTTGATTATAGTATGGAATGCAAGTGGAATAGAAATATGCAGTGAATGGTAGTTCAGGCTAGGAATGGTTGGTAAAGTGAAAGAAAAGACACGCTTGGCGTGTGGAAAAGAAAGTAAGCCCATTGGGCGATTGAAATGAAAAGTTTACAGACAAGAATAAACAGGGCCATGAGGCATGAGACCGACAGGAAGATGATCACGTGAATGGGTCACGACTGTGCGGTATGCTATGGCTGAAGGAAGTGAGTTGTCCTTCCTAGAAAGTAAACATAAAAGAGGTGGTGTATGCCATAGTATAGAAGTAGAAGTCTACGGACTAGAAAATCATGATACGCTATATGGAAGGGCAAAGTGGCCGAACCATATGCCGTAGAGATAGATGTTAAGAAGTAGAGGCATATGTAAACTCGTAGAGCGTGACCATATGCCGAGCAGGAAACAGAGTAAATAGTAAGGCACAGGGAAGGAGCCTAGTCCAACCCTGCGCTCGATCCATGAACTGCTAGTTCCTTAAGCAAACAAGGGGTAAAAGAAGGGATTAAGCCCAACCAAACTCTCTTGGGTTGCGTAAGGAAGAGCATAAAGAATAGGATATTGATCACATGAGAATTTTTTGTAAAAATCTTTTTGGTCTTTCCGGATGAGAGATTCTAAAAGACCCTCAAACGTTTCTTGAAAATACTAGGGATAACCATTGGAAGGCAAATTTTTATGAAAACTCTTTCTCAATTTGTGTCATTCCAATTGATTAAACCCTGACCATTTACGAAAACCTTAGGCGTCATTTTCTAAGAAATAAACTTGAATTAATTTTTAAAACCCGTAGGGTGCCTAAGAAAACTAACTCATGTGACCAATACCCTACCAAACAATAGTCCTTTTACAGGTAAGCTGTATAAGGATGGTAGATGTAGTTGACAAATCACTCGCTTGGAGTGATTAAAGTTAAGTAGACATCGAAAAGCACTAGAGAGTGCTAGTGTGCCAAGGGAGTATGCAGGTAAACCTAAGGGTTACCAATTAAGGGGCCATAGGGTGATTATGAATCCGAAAGTATTAGACCGGAGCAGGTCTAGCAGTGTAAATGGGCGTAGACCTTCGGGTACCGTCCAGATATAAGAAAATGAGTGCTATTGTGGTAGATAGCTCTCAAACGAGATAACGTGAGAGATAAACCCCAAAGGGACTCGTGGAGGCCCGAGGGGAGAGAAAGTAGACAGGCATAAGTAGTCCCATAAGGGGGGAAGAGCGGAAGCCTATAGGACCCCATAGGATAAAAGTCAAGCAGGAGGTGGAGAACCAACTACTACCGTAAGTGTATGTATTGCACACAAATTGTAGTGGACATAGCTAGGTAAGCTAGTTCCACATATTGGTGAACCGTAAATCTGTTAGTCTGAAGCCCATGTATGGGTGGAGACTGAGTGGACAAACCAAACGCATAAATGGCCATGTGGGTGCCGTAAAGGGAAAATTAACCGTAAGGACGGTTAATCGATAAGGAGAATTTAGTGAGTAACAAGTATTGAGAAATACTCGAAGAAAGAGTACCACATAGGTACGAAATGGAAAAGAAGAGAGTGAATATGGGAATGGAGTCGTGTAAGCATCTGGGGATACGAAGCAAAATGATAAAACAGGTGTGTTACCATTGGGGGCGATTGGAACCCAATGGGTAACACACTTGCAAAAGGCGGTATATGTTCGTGAACATATGCCACACCGTAAGAAAGGAAAGAATCAAACCGTGGGAGCGGATCCCGTTTGGTCATGGGGAGTAGAGCATGTTCGGAAAGGTTCATGCTGGAGTCGACGGATCAAATATTCGAAGTAGGAATACAGGATCTAAGTGAGTTGAAGAGTCCGAGTGGGCCAAGTTGGAGTAAAAGCCAACGGAAACCTAATGAGTAGAGTTAGCATAGGATGTGCAACTCTAAGTGGACTAACCTGAGGATGGTATAGATCTACAGTCATAGTCGTGTTAAGTGAGGTCTTTGGAAGTGAAAACCGAACTAAGCCTGAGGCAGAGTAAGGAGTATGATGGTAAGGAGGAGACTGATGAGTTTCCATTATAAAGAGAAATGACTACAAGTAGTGGTCAGAGAAGAGTCTAAGTCAGTCAGACATGGGATGTCGACAGGGAGTAACCTGAAGTGGTTATGGAAACCACTAAGGGTAAGTGTAGAAGTCCAGAAAAGAAAGGGGAACACGAGTCATAAATATAAGATCCTTTACCATTTGGTGGACAGACGGTAAGTGTAACACATAGTTGTGCTAGTGTCATGGCATTTAGCTTCGTTAGGACACGAGTAGGGTAAACCGGGTCAGTAGTGAGTGTAACAACCTCGGAAGGGTTGGGTACAATTATGGCACAAAGTATAAACACCTGCGTAGAGTGTATGCCGTGTAAGCGGTAAATCTAGATGTAGAGTAGAGGGAGTAATAAGTTGTAAATGTACTTTTCTGGAGGAGTCGTTTACAAAGAAAATATCGGGGTAATACCAGCAGAAGGGTAGCTTCTTGGTAGTAGAGGATGCTTAAGTACGGGGACTCCGATGTAGGGGAGTAGAGTTTATAGAGTTTCTAGAAATAGAACCTAGTGTACTATGCAAATATCTAGTGTCTTGGCGTGTTCCAAGACAGATATAAGAAGTCACTACGAAGGTAGCTAGTCAAACAAGCAGATTGAGTCAAGGTAAGCCTCATTAGAGAAGGCAATAGTTAACTCCTCGGAGAAATAAATTGGAGCATGGCATGTGGTACGTGCCAGACACTCCATTGCAAAATTAGTAACACAAAGTGAATTGAAACTAGGAAAGTTAGGTATCCTCGAGGAAGGATGCGACGACAGATGGAGTCTATTGGTTAACACCTCGCAGATAGGTGGTTAACTACGAAACTAGGAATACAAATGATCACAGAAACAAGATGTAGAGACCAAATAGAGACCTTGAGTCCCTAGGAAAGAAAGATGAAACGTAGGGTAAAACGGTAAAACTTCCACGTTGAGAAGAACCATAGGTGAAATTGAGCCAAGGGATGACAACAAGCCAACAACCCCATGAAGGAGATGAAATTCGAGGACCGAATTTCTTAAGGAGGGAAGAATGTAATACCCCAGAAAGTTCGAGGATTAAAGAAAATTTTTTTTAAAATTTTGAGGATTAAAGAATGATCTATTTCGGAGCTAGGAATTTAAAACTTTAAAAAGAATATATATATATATATATATATATATATATATATATATATGAAAGTTAAAAGAAACCGAAAAGGAAAATTTTTTTTCAAAGATTGTAATACCCAAGAAAATTTTTCGAAGTTTAAAATAAAATAAAAGGGAAAAAAAAGAAGTAGAAAATAATTTTTAGGATTTAATTCAGGACCTAAGAAATTGAAAACCTGAATTAAATAGGGAAGCGGATTAAAATAGAAATACAAATTTGTTATTATTTAATTAATTATTAATTAATTTATAATAATATTTAATTAATTAATTATTATTTAATTAATAATTATTTTATTTTAATTATAATTATATATTTATTAATTATAATGATTATTTTATTATTATTATTAATGAATTGGAGAAGGAGACGTGGGGTAGTTAGGTAGATAGAATAAAAAGAGAAAAAGAGAGAAAGAAAGCACGATTGAGAGAGAGATAACGCATGAGACAAAAACAGAGAGAGTTCGTGAGTGAGTGACAGAGAGAGGGCGCCGGAGGAAGAAGGGGAAGAGGGGGATTTCGGTGGAAACTCTCCGGAGAAGAGCTAGCTGACGCCGGGAAAGGTCACCGGAGCTCGGTTACAACATCTTCCACACCTCCCACCATTTGAATCAAGGCTGGTAACCCTAATTTCATTCGAAACCCTCAATTTCTTCAGTTTTAGGGATTCCTTCGATTGACATTCAATTAAGTTGTTTCGAGGGTAGATTGAGACCTAGAAAGTGTTCTTGAACACTTAGTTGGGTTAGGAATCGAGATTATATTCTCGGATTTGCCCAAATTCGAATTTGGAAGGATTTGGGGTTAAAATTCTAATTATCCATAAATTGGGAAAATTGTTGATAATTAGAATTGAGCTTGGATTTGAGTAAATAGACTTGGATTGGTATTATTAAAATTATATGGTTGGAATATTAGCTGAACAAGACCCGTGAAGAGCTGGCCCGAGATTACTAAGGTTGAACCTTGACGTTAACGTACCGGGTCCCTGCTCGGGTTGCCCAAATACACTTTAAGGGTGACGTTGAGAGTTTAAAATCTCCTATCTTCAATCTTAAACACCCTAGAAAAATCTAAGTATGCTACCAATAATCAAGGATTATTTTAGGTAACTTCTTGTTTCTCAAGGATGGAAACTTGCGGAACAATGAAGTCCAAATTCTAAAATGGTAATTTTATTCCTTCATAATTATTAGGAAGCCTTAAGTAGGATGAATTAGAGGTGTATTGAGGTTTAGAGACTAGATTCTTAGAACCCGAGTAGGAATACAAATTGAATCAAAATGCTTAGACCTTCCTAAAATTTGGATTCCATCCAACCAAGCTAGATAAGCTTCCTTAGATGCGAATATAAGTAGATAGAGGTCTAATGCTCAATTCCAAGTAAGTGAAACACTCAAGTAGAGTGTTATATTCGAGTAAGTCGAGTGTCCGAGGAAGGATACACATAAGTTGGGATAGAGAAGTCCAATAAGACCAAGAGCTTGACTCTGTGGCAACCATGGACTACACATGAGAGTAATGGAGAGATAAATAACGAGTTAAGTTAAGTAATAATCTTAATGAAGTAAATATTGTTCTTATAGGAACAACGACACGCAATAGAGTGCAACAGGAACTCCGAGGAGACTAAAGTAACATGAGAGAATTGCATGGAAGGTTGGCCAAGGTGAGGGTTCTTCCATCTCTGCTCCTAGGGTTGTATGCTTATGTGGATTACATGAGTATGTATATTCTTTGCTCGTCTGGTATGTGTTAGTTAGAGAAATAAAATGCTAAAAGAATGAAAGAACTAGAAAATAGGTTGTGGAAAGTAGCTTGGATAGGAAGACATAGGAGTAGAGTATAATTGTTCGCTATGATTGGTGTGTTAGAAATCCAATTCATACACTCCGGAGGCATGATGAGTATTTTTTTAAATCTTTTCCACGACGGTGGCAAGAGTCCTTGTACGGAAGGGCTAAACTTTTATTTTGAAAAAACGTCACGACGGTGACTTAAATTATAATCATACAAATGGAGTTATTGGTGGGTTTCGGATTTGGTTATGCTAGAGATGTGAGACATCGACTAGAACAACGTCAGATGGCACTTGAGACCTCAGCTTTTGTAATCACCATGACGATGGTCATTGCCCTATCCAGGCAATAGGGTCAGAAAGGTTTTATATTGCAATGACGATAGCTTGAGGCTCAGAGAGTGCATCTGGACAGGTATATGAGTTATATCATGTTAAGGATACTCGTCAATATTAATAAGGAGAATAATTGTTGATCCTTCGGGAAAGATACAAAGAATCCTATTAATATGTGAGACATCGACTAGAACAACGTTAGATGGCACTTGAGACCTCAGTTTTATAATCACCATGACAATGGTCATTGCCCTATCTTGGCAATAGGGTCAGAAAGGTTTTATATTGCTATGACGATAGCTTGAGGCTCAGAGAGTGCATCTAGACGGGTATATGAGTTATATCCTGTTGAGGATACTTGTACATATTAATAAGGAGAGGAATTGTTGATCCTTCGAGAAAGATACAAAGAATCCTATTAATATGTGAGACCAAGATAAGGAGACACGGGAGGAACCTACGGGTGAATCGTGAGCCTGATCTTACAGAAGAGAAATCAACCTGTGGAGTTGGTATAGAGTGTGTTAGTGGCCATGCTTCGAGACGTCGTGCCGTGCCCGCCATGTGGCCTGGTTGGGTAATGGACGAGTGGGCTCAAGCTATTGTCCTACAGCAAGGGGTCAGGACGTGCCACGTGGTGGCTACGTATCAGTTGTTTGATAGATAGAAGTTGATTGTGTTTGATTAATAGAATTGTCACGAGGTGACTAGTACCCAAGTGAATGGGTTAAGTATTGTTTGATTAACGGAATTGTCACGAGGTGACTAGTACTCGGGTGAATGGGTTAAGTATATTTTCCACGTGGTGGCCAGTAACCCGAGTGCACGGGTTCGAAGTAGAAAAGCCACGTAGTGGCTAGTAGATACCCTATAGTGGGGGAGATTGAGTAGATGTATGTTATAGTATCTGTGTGTATATACAAATTGTTTGTGTTTGCATATATTTGCTGATTCTGCAGTGTAGTGGTAACGTACAGGATTACATCACCACAACGTCTTGTTTGATTCAAACATGCTGAACGTGAGAAGACCGGTAAGTAAGAGCTGGGACTATATGTTATATGTTTACTTGCTGATTGATGACGTGAAATAAACTGCTGCATGCTTGTATTTGTTAAATGCATGTGAGTGATTGTGTGAAATTTTTGTTGTTGTGTGGTCACCAAGAGCGTATGCTAATTAATGGTAACCAGTTGTTTTTGCATGTGGTTGTGACCATCTCGATATAAATTCTTATCCACATGGGAATTTAAATAGTAAGTGACTATTTAAATGATCGTAAGCGTTGTAATCAAGTGGAAGTTCGAGGTCGTGCCTGTGGCGACTCGATGTCCTTCTTGATCGCTTACATTGTGGGAATCCAAAAGGGATTTTGAATAGTATGTGACTATTCTATGAAAATTGTTTAGTCAAGCAGAGAAATGTGTACATATATAGGCTCTCTGTGTGATGGGGGTGGTTGACCCTACTTCTCGAATGCATAGACTGACTATATCTACACTCGTCTTGCGTTGATTAAAATTTTCCAGAGTTGTGTGTTGTGTAATAAGGAGCTTTGTAATTAGTGTTAGCGTTTAGGATTGACTGATAGTATAACTACAAAACTTGTAAATGTAGATCACATTAGAGAGATTGCTTTGGTGACACTGTGACCACTAAACTGTGGCAGCTTACAATCAAGTATTGATGCCTCTAAGATGCGCTCTGAAAAGAGCGTGAAGACGCATCTAAGGGAGAAATCAAACATAATTTGGGAGTGTGAGTAAGCTTGAACACTCCCCACTGGTAAACAGTGAGTTCAAACTGTTGCCAGATCTCTTTCCTCCTATTGGGAGTGCATATAGGTCATTCCGACCTTCACTAATACCATCAAGTTTCTTAATATTATTAAACACCACCTAGTGCTCAAAGATTGGTGGCATAAGGCTGCAAAATCTATCGAGCACGTAGCCTAAGTGGCTAAAGTTACTTAGAGCTCTAGGCTCTAAGAACAAGGACAATGGATCCAAGAGATGTGGTGCTAGGAAGAGAAATGGTAAGTGTAAGGTAAGTAGCCTCAGTTCAAAGGAAAAGCAAGAGAGGAAAAGAGAATTTGGCCAAGGTCAAATGTTGCTTGTGCCAATCCATAAGGCACTATGCGCAAAAATTGTTTGCAGCAATCATTTTCCTCTCATCCATGAACATTGGTTCATGGAGTTCAGTCCTCTGCCCAATGGGAGCAAAAGTATCCTCATGGAAACAAAGCATTATTAAAGTTAAGAGGTTGGACAGCTACAAAACAAAGTTCGTAGTGTCCACTCTTTATCTTTATATATGTTATGTGTTCTAGATACTGAACGGAACTTATTATAAGCTGTTTTTCCATGAGAGAATTTAGGATATAATGTGATCTACATGTTTATCATGACTCCTTAGTGTTAGTTCTGATTTTATGGCAATGGTTGTGTTGTGATACACTTTGAATTACATTCCCGTAATTCAGCTAGTTGCTTTGCTGTGTCTTTCTCTATGGTTGAGACACTTATTTGGCAAGTGCGTGTGGGACGCAATTACGTATTAGCAAAGGAGAATTTGTGAGGACAAATTCCCAATGCTAGTTTGTAAACGTTGCCTTACAGACAAAGCAACCTAAGAACCATTCAGTCATGAAATCAGAAAAACCTCTTTCATCAAATTAGTCCACTCGGACATCAGCGGTCTAATAAGCGTAAGGGCAAGGTAAGTGGCCTTGTATTTTCACACAGTTACGTGATGACATTGGGATAGTTAGACAACTAACTATTCCACGCACTCCGCAGCAAAATGAGCTGCTCCTGGAGTTGGTTAAGTTGTTAATGACTTAGGTGAACGTTCCCATTGGGGAGATGTTTTGCCAATAGTCACTTTCGTACTTAATTATATGCCCTTTCAAATTATGTGAGTGATTCCTTATGAGTTTTAGTTAGGTAAAAGACCTGATTAGAGTATGCTGAGACCATGAGGGTATACTCCTTATGAGTTCTAGTTAGGTAAAAGACCTGATTAGAGTATGCTGAGACCATGAGGGTATACAGCATACTTGATGACGCAAGAGTGAGAGAGAGAGAGAGAGACCAAAGGAGAGGATATGGCTAAGAGAGGGGGATCGAATTGGGATAGGAAATCAGAAGGTAAAAATCTTTTTAATGTGAACCTCCCTATGACTCACTAATCAATTTATGAGATCTTTTTAATCCTTATTTAATACCCAAACATCACCCTTAAAGTTTATTTGGGCAATCCGAGCAGAGACCTGGCACGTTAACATCAAGGTTCAACCTTAGAAACCTCAGGCCAGCTCTTCACGGGTCTTGTTCAGCTAATATTTCGACAATATAATTTCAATAATACCAATCCAAGCCTATTTACTCAAATCCAAGCTGAATTCCTAATTATCAATAATTTCCCCAAATTAGGAAAAATTAGAATTTCAACCCCAAATCCTTCAAAATTCGAATTCGGCTAAACCCGCGGGTATAGTCTCGATTCCTACCCAAACTTAGTATTCAAGAACACTTTCTAGGTCTCAATCTACCGTCAAAACAATCCAATCGAAGGTGGATCGAAGAAATCCCTAAAAATGGAGAAATTAAGGGTTTCGAATGAAATTGTGGTTACCAACCTTTGATTCGATTGGTGGGAGGTGTAGGAGAAGTTGTACCCGAGCTCTGGTGACTTTTTCCGGCGTCAACTAGCTCTCTCCGATCACTTTTCCGGCGAAACCCTTCTCTTCTTCTTCTTCTCCTTCACGCTTCACCCACTCTCTCTCTCTCTCTCTCTCTCTTTCTTTCCTTTCTTTCTCTTGCTCGTGCTTCTCTCATTCTCTTCCTTTATTATTCTTACTTTTCTTTCCTCTCTTTTCTTCAAAACACACGGCACCCACACAAAAGAATGAACGATAATAATAAAGAAATATAAATAAATAACTAATTACTAATAATAATAATTATAATAAAAAAGAGGTGAAAAAATATCCCCAATTAAATCGCTCCTCTTTCCAATTAAATTTTATTTCCTTTTATGTCCCAAATTAAATACCCAAAAATATTTCTTACTCCCTTTTCTTCCTCTTCTTACTTTATTTCAAGCTTCGGAAATTTTCTCGGGTATTACAGATTAAACTAATAAAAAATAAATAACCAGAAAACCTGTCAACCTAAAACATAATTTTAAAAAATCCAAATGGGGAATGTAAAATATTGAAGGAAATTATAATATCTATTTGGAGAAGCAGATTATATATGTTATATATGTGTTGACTCTATAATTATAACAACAAAATCTGCAGAAGAATATGAGAAGCTAATGCATCAGCACACATCAAAACAGAACAAGAGTTAGAATGAAAAATCAAGCCTACATAACCAAACTATATAATAATGAATTGTATATGTGTAATATGTTTCTACTTATATGTTACTATGGAGAAATTTAAAATGATTTGATATGACCTATTGTCTAGAAATTTACTAACTCTGACATGTTTAAATAGATCCATTATCTATTATTTGAATATTTACATCATCATTACCTATTTTTGAATTCTTGAGCTTCATGAATGTTTGGATTGAATAGCAACTTTATGGCACTCAAAGAGTTTGTAAGGAACATATTACCTACAAAATTAAGAATAAAAGTAACCTACAATGTGTTAATTGTGAGAAAAAAACATTTTAATAGTACAATATATATATATATATATATATATATATATATATATATATTGTGTTCATGGTAAACTAAGATATATAGTTAAGTTGTCTTGGTATGGCTTAAGCCTTGCAAGCTGGAAGACAACAACAACCATGCCTTCTTGAAGTTCTTAACAAAATCTGAAACTTGATCAGCATATTCCCCCAAAGTGTACATTTCAGTTCATTATTCCTATAATTAAGTATGAAATAGTTATTTGTTATAGAAGTCAAATAATAATCTACATTTTTAGACAAAAAATAGTAATAATCTACCTTTGATATGAGATATAATAGTGATTTCATCGTACTTGTTGTCTCCTCGAAGGATTGAGAGTCGTTTACTTTTCATTCCATGGATATCACTTTGATTGGACTGTAAGATTTGAGAACTCCAATGACATTTGTATATAATGGAAATAAATAATTTGACACGGAAAAATGAGTAGAAAGTTGTAGGGAAAGGCCCGGATCCACATGATCCGACCCGACCCAGGGACCGAAAAGAAAAACCGAAAAATAAACCAGGCAGAAAATATAAATATTGCTGAAGCTACTAACCTGGACGCCAATGCTAAGACTTCGGATCTTGCCAGTGCCTCTGCTCCACCAGGGCTGACCTCCAATCGACGAAGACCGAAAAGGGCCGCACCAAACGGAGGACTCTACCTACGAGAGGTAGAGCCACATGTCCACGACTGATGCGCGGAAGAGGACTCAAGAGAAAGAGAAAATTATACTGAGTGGGGTTTCCCAAACGGGACCCCCCTTTTCCAACACATGGAATGAGCAACTAGAAAGGTGTGGAGTCACTCCTATTTATAGGAGGATGAGAGAGCTCCCATCATTGACGCAAGCAATGTGGGACTTGGAACATGAACAAAATGTCATGCTTCCATCACGATCACCTAGCCCACTTTGGGCCACGCGTACGGGCCTGCGATCGGACTCCCACATGGGCGGATATTTAGTCCCGGAGACCCCAATATATCCAACATACTCCCACTCGCACATGGTGGGAGGCCCATGACTATCCTTATCACAAAGGACTTCTCTATTTCTCTTTCTCTCGTCGTCTTCTTTCATACTCCGTGTCAGTCGTGACCGCTTGGCACGATATGTGGGAGCCTTATACTAGAAGCCTGTTAGGGCCCAGCGATAAGTGATGCTACAACCCAAGTGTCTCATGATGTGACCACATGTCTCACCGAAAAATAGTGCCATGGGTTCCCTAGACATGTTCATATACATGGCTCGTCCAATCCCTCTGAGTCTAGAATAAGACTAGGACTTCAGCCACACTCAAGTTGCGATAGGTATCCACATCCATGAGAACCTCAAAGGGATCACATAATGGGTCGACCTCAGGATACTATCACACATAATGGGTCGACCTCAGGATACTATGTTAAATCACCCTGGTTCTAAGCAATCATGTGTATATAAAAACACTAGTTTTACGGCTTATATCTCTATACAGCCAACCCACCAATGCGGGTCAGTGAGGGTATAGAGTCAATGCTCTATCACAGGTCATACTGTGAGGACTCTCTCTCCGGTCACTTGATGCTTAGACTGACACAATAGGGTAGTTAACTACTCTGTAACAATGTCTCATACAAAGTTGTGTTGCGTTCTCTTGTGGTACTTAGGCTTTCTTTGGTGTAAATGATAGATGTTTGACTTGATGAGATCAATGTCACTAGGTCAAACGCTTTGTCTGTGATCTATAAGTGACTTTAGATCTTCCAATCCAAACTACCCTGTACTGCTGATGATCATACAATGAACTCCATGTCCCTAGTGGACAGAGAAATGCATAATCCTTACTTGCTTCTCTGCAAGATGGTTCTAGTGCTTAGCAAAGCACACCAAAACGTGGATGTCCTCTCATCCAAGTCTCTTACCCAATCGACATCAATGTGTGGCCCACCGTTTGCGGGTCACTAATATGATGAAAACCACCGATTGTCAGCAACGCCCTACAAGTACCTCAAAAACACTCTAAACAGTGTGTTTGACCTAGGTTTGACTGATAATGGCTCACAAAGCCGACTACAAAACAAAGCACGTTGGAGCTAGTATACTCTTCATTGTACTTCAAACTACCAACTACATGTATGAAAATACCATGCAATGACTCCATCTCTGACTTAGTCTAAAGACGTGTGGCAAAACTCAAACTCTTGCCTCTTGCTACTATCACATCACACAAGTTCCGGTCCCCTCAAATGGGATCCGCCAAGAATCTCTTCTTCATAGGATTCTTATGACATAGTGAGTCAGTTCTTGGAGCATTCTCCATGAATCTTAACTCTCACTGTCTAAACCATTTCCTTTATCTTAAAAGATGAAAGGATAGCCATGCTTAAGTGGCTAAAGCAGCCTCTGTGTTATTTCTAGCTAGATATATATCTTCTACATGTAGCATGAGGGTAATGAAATACTCTCAACTTTCTTGAAATGGACTAAGTGGTCAATTATCACGAGTCTAGATGAATATGAGAGATCTTGACAGATCCTCGGAGTTAGCATACTCTGCGTTCCTGGCCTTTTGCCATGAGACCTATATGCTTGTGCACATAGATCCCTTCACCTAGTTTACCATTCAATAAATTGATCTTGACATCCTAATCGATGTACTCCCAAACTTAAACTGGTGACCAAAGCTAGAATCATACTCTAACCACACAACAAATGAGAAGGTTTCGTCACAGTCGATACCTTATTGTTGTGTGTACTTCTTCACTGCTTAATGTGCCTAGTAGTGGTCGATTGACCAATCTGTCTCCCTTAACTTTTGAGAGCACACTTGTTCTCAAAATGCTTTGCGACGCGGGGTAGATTCACCAAGTCTTATACTTGGTATGTCCTTATAGACTTAGTCTTTTCTTCTTCTATCGTTTTAGTCCACATTTTTCTAGTAGGGCCAGAGAGAGCCTTCTTAGCTATCTAAGGCTCTACTTAATAATTTTGGTATTCCTCTAGTACTCCTCTTGGATTGTGCTTCGTGGAAGATATGCTCCTCTTAAGCATTACTCCCACTGGACTCAACAACTGGAGATGCGTCTATACGCTCCTCTCAACATGTTGAAGATCCGCCTCCTTTCAACAAAGATGCACATCCCAAAATTCGTCTCCCTTGCTCTAGAAAAGTTTGTTTAAGGACCATTACATCCTTAGACTCAAATTATGTGACCAGAGTGTCTTTATTCTCGCTAATGAAGTCGTATCCTTTAGAGTGACCAAGCTATCTTACCAAGACATGTTACTTGCCTCTAGGGTCAAACTTCCCATACTCATAGGAAGGATCAAGTATGTTGTATACCCTCATGGTCTCAGCATACTCTAATCAGGTCTTTTACCTAACTAGAACTCATAAGGAGTCACTCACATAATTTGGAAGGGCATATGGTTAAGTACGAAAGTGACTGTTGGTAAAACAGGTCCCCAATGGGAACTTTCACTTAAGTCATTATCAACTTAACCAACTCCAAGAGCAACTCATTTTTCTGTGGAGTGCGTGGAATAGTTAGTTGTTTAACTATCCTAATTTCATCACATAACTGTGAGAAAATACTGGGCCACATACCTTGCCCTTACGCTTATTGGACCGATGATGTCCGAGTGGACTAATTTGATGAAAGCGGGTTTTCTGATTTCATGACTGAATGGTTCTCAAGTTTCTTTGTCTGTAAGGCAACGTTTACAAACTAGCATTGGGAATTTGTCCTTACAAATTCTCCTTTGCTAATACGTAATTGCGTCCCACACGCACTTCCCAAATAGGTGTATCAACCCAGAGGAAGACACAACAACAGGTTGCTTTGTCTGTAAGGCAACATTTACA
The DNA here is from genome assembly GCA_014851425.1 of Senna tora. Lineage (NCBI taxonomy): Eukaryota > Viridiplantae > Streptophyta > Magnoliopsida > Fabales > Fabaceae > Senna > Senna tora. The sequence continues at coordinate 13,948,765 of CM026261.1, read as the reverse complement.
AACTAATATTGGGAATTTGTCCTTGCAAATTCTCATTTGCTAATATGTAATTGCGTCCCATACGCACTTGCCAAATAGGTGTATCAACCACAAAGGAAGACACAACAAAGCAACTAGTTGAATTACGGGAATGTAATTCAAAGTGTATCACAACACAACCATTGTCGTAAAATCAGAACTAACACTAAGGAGTCATGATAAACATGTAGATCACATTATATGCTAAGTTCTCCACGGAAAAACAGCTCATAATAAGTTTCGTCCAATATCTAGAACACAAAACATATATAAAGATAATGAGTGGTCACTACGCAACTTCGTTTTGTAGCTGTCCAACCTCTTAACTTTAATAATGCTTTGTTCCCACGAGGATACTTCTGCTCCCATTGAACAGAGGATGGAACTCCATGAACCAATGTTCATGGGTGAGAGGAAAATGATTGCTGCAAACAATTTTTTTACGCATAGTGCCTTATGGATTGGCACAAGCAACATTTGTCCTTTGCCAAAATCTCTTTTCCTCTCTTGCTTTTCCTTTGAACTGAGGCTACTTACCTTACACTTACCCTTTCTCTTCCTAGCACCATGTCTCTTGGACCCATTGTCCTTGTTCTTGGAGCCTATAGCTCTAAGAATCTTTAGCCACTTAGGCTACGTGCTCGGTGGATTTCGCAGCCTTGTGCCACAAATCATTGAGCACTAGGTGGTGTTTAATATCATCAAGAAACTTGATGATATTAGTGGAGGTCGGAATGACCTATATGCACTCCCAATAGGAGGGAAGAGATCTGGCAACAGTTTGAACTCACTGTTTACCAATGGGGAGTGTTCAGGCTTACTCACACTCCCAAATTATGTTTGATTTCTCTCTTAGATGCGTCTTCATGCTCTTGTCAGAGCGCATCTTGGAGGAATCAAACTTGATTGTAAGCTCCCTCTGTTTGGTGGCCACAGTGTCACCAAAGCGATCTCTCTAATGTGATCTACATTCACAAGTTTTGTAGTTATACTATCCGTCAATCCTAGACACCAACACTAATTACACATCTCCTTATTACACAACACACAACTCTTGAAAATTGTAATCAACGCAAGACGAGTGTAGATATAGTCAGTCTCTATATTCGAGAAGTGGGGTCAACCACTCTCATCACACAGAGAGCCTATATATGTACACCTTTCTCTGCTTGACTCAACAATTTTCATAGAATAGTCACATACTATTCAAAATCCCTTTTGGATTCCCACTATGTAAGCGATCAAGAAGAACATCGAGTCGCCACAGGCACGACCTCGAACTTCCACTTGATTACAACGCTTACGATCATTTAAATAGTCATTTACTATTTAAATTCCCACGTGGATAAGCATTTATATCGAGTTATGGGTTTGTCACATGCTGCCCCTAGCTTCCAATCGAGTAAAAAGCTTAAGCTGATTTAAACGATCACAAACCGCTTAAATCTTCTCTTTCGTTGTGTAAGTGAATGAGTTAAGAGATGGTCATATCCGCTCTTTAGACTCCAATTCACCCTAATTTCTCCTCACATTCGTATTCGTCTCGCGAAAACAAGAAAAACGACACAAAAATCGTCGTAATCAGAACTTAAACGGAGAAATTACGCTCGACAGAAAACTTCGCGACGCTGGTCAATTGTCAGCATTGACCAGTCAACGGTTGACCTCCGACGGTGAACGGCCGCGCCGGCCATCTACCAACCGACCACCGGCGGTGGCGGTGGCGACCCTCAGCGGCGGAGGTCGCCGGCAACCGCCGCCGCTGGACCTTCGCTGTCTTCGACGACCCACGGCGGTCGCCAGACCTCCGCCGGCGGCCGCGCCGTTCGCCGGTGAACCACCGTCGGCGGCTGCCAAACCTTAGTCGATCGGCCACCGTGTACGGCCTGCTTTCTCGGTCAACCTCTTCAGTCAACATTCCCCATCTCAAAACAGTAGAATACATCCACAAGTTTATATCTATTTCGTAGGGTACACATACCTTAAATAATATATACATGCATGCAAATCAGGGTATTTAATATTTGAAAGGGGAACCTAAACATGTTGCTAGGTTTTAGGGTATGGGTTACCAATCAATATTGAATTAAAAAATTAACACATATAATTTAAATTCAAAAATTATGGTACCCTACTCTACAATATTTGACTATCACATGTTTTAAATTAAAATTAAAACATATAATTAAAACTGAGAACCTAAGCATGTTCCAAAGTTTTAAACAAACAAGCCCTAAACATGTTCCTAACCCTTTTCGGTTCATCAATCCCTGGAGAACAGAGCTCTAGCATAACCAGACTCTGATACCAATGTAGGGAAAGGCCCGGATCCACATGATCCGACCCGACCCAGGGACCGAAAAGAAAAACCGAAAAATAAACCAGGCAGAAAATATAAATATTGCGGAAGCTACTAACTTGGACATCAATGCTAAGACTTCGGATCTTGCCAGTGCCTCTGCTCCACCAGGGCTGACCTCCAATCGACGAACACCGTAAAGGGCCGCACCAAATGGAGGACTCTACCTACGAGAGGTAGAGCCACATGTCCACGAATGATGCGCGGAAGAGGACTCAAGAGAAAGAGAAAATTATACTGAGTGGGGTTTCCCAAACGGGACCCCCCCTTTTCCAACACATGGAATGAGCAACTAGAAAGATGTGGAGTCACTCCTATTTATAGGAGGATGAGAGAGCTCCCATCATTGACGCAAGCAATGTGGGACTTGGAACATGAACAAAATATCATGCTTCCATCATGATCACCTAGCCCACTTTGAGCCACGAGTACGGGCTCGTGTGACCTCCGATGAGAGTCATTTTCGTTTCGTTCTCTTCGTCTCTCTGCGAGCTTTCCACCAGATCCTCACTCGACGCGATCAGACTCCCACATGGGCGGATATTTAGTCCCGAAGACCCCAATATATCCAACAAAAGTTAAAGATACGAAATGTTTCTGTAGTTTGATTAAATAAGTATGATAAATGTTACCAACTAAGAACTTCTTTGGAGATGAGTTATGCAGTATATCTTCAAATGGGATAAATTCATAAGCATGTAAAGGGATTGCAATTGGTGCTTCAGCATTCTTGACACTTGTCCTTTTGTTGAAACAAATTTTATATTTATGATGACTGGCTTTAAATCTCCGTCATTGTTTTTTACAACAAATGTCTCAAACTGATAACAATTTCCATCAACCAATATTGTTTTCCAATTATCCGTGAAGAATTTATTAATAGAAGCTTGGATCTTGTCTCCCTACAAAATTTCAACGAAATTGAAGCTATGAGAACAATACATAGTTAATATTAATGCAAAATGGAAAAACAAATAATTTATTTAATAATTATATATATTAGCATAATTGAAAATGAAAATAGTATTAATCATGACAGAATCCTTAAAAATAACAATAATACCTTCTCATCTAGAAGTAAGAGCTCCATACTTTTAACATTAGAAGTAGGGTTAAAATATGGTACTGTCCATAACCTTAATACCCGAGCAACAATTCTCCACATTTCCTTGTTTGCGTGAAGTTCAGCTATTGAGTGGATTTTCTGTGGCATTATGGATGAGCTGTTCATATCAGTCAGGAAAAAAGTTAATGTACACAATTCTTATAATTAAGAGGAATTGAAAAAGAAGCACCATGGAAGTAATCATGAAATGTAAGTAAATATAGGAATTAAAAAAAGAACAATTAAAATGAAATTCAAAAACATAAAAGACTAAAAATATTTGATTTACTTTAACTATAATTAGTTATCTCACCTAAGACAAGTTTTGAAAAACTTCTTTTTACAGTATGTTATTATTTGTAACTTTCAAAGGTTTATTTTCTTTGTCATGAATAAGAATTTTCAAACCATGTTTAGATTTAACCCTTGATATGGCAACATAAAGTTGACCATGAGTAAAAATTGGTTTGGGAAGATAAAGGCCAACATTGGAAAGTGATTGTCCTTGACTTTTATTTATTGTCATGGCATAAGAAATCGTCAAGGGAAACTGTCTTCTTTGTAGTTTAAAAGGCCATCGTGAATAAGATGGGCTTAAATTCATGCGAGGTATAAAAACTTGTTGAGCAAAGTTGCTACCAGTCATCACAGTTGCTCCAATAATGTGCTTTCCCAACCGTGTCACAATTAACCTAGTTCCATTACAAAGTCCAGATGATCGGTCAATATTTCTTAATAGAATAACAGGAACACCAATCTTCAAACATAACTTGTGATTTGGGAGGCTAGAACACTTGATACTATTTAAGAAATCAGGAGTGTATAAATTGGGATTCTAATTATTATCTTCATTTGTCTTGCATATTGAGTCAGAGCTGAGAAATGTTGTCTCTTCTCCAGGAATGATCGAAAGAATGTATTCATTTAATTTTTGAACATCATCTAAAGTTGGGGCAAGAATGGCTCTATCCTTTAAATATGTAGGATCATTGAACTTCTGCATTAATTCTGGATATGTATTGCTGACAATTGATTCTAATGGAACTGTGAAGTCCTTGATTAACAAATCTTCTGGAATTTCTATCTTAGCCTCCCCATCATTGGGTTCACAAATTTTACCTTCACCAACTTTCAAAATCCATTCTGAAAAGTTCTTCAATTCTTGTTGGTCATGAGAAGGATATGTTGACTGCAATCTCATGTTCCTTGTCATAGTTAGCACTTGACAATAATCCCATAAATAAAAGGAATTCAATGTAGCAAAAACAATGTCTCATCTAGTACCTTTAGGGATCACTGGTAGAATTTGTCTAAAATCACCTCCAACAATTTTTCCTCCAAATGGAATCTCTGAGCTATTCAGATTATCAAACTGAAGCAAGTCCCTAAAAGTTCTATCAACAGCTTCAAAACATTGCTTCTTGACCATAGGAGCTTCATCCCAAATAATCAGTTTTATTCTTCTTATTAACTCACTTAGTGGTGACCCTTGTTTAATATTGCATGTTCACTCGTCTGTAACTTGTAAGGGAATATTAAATTGTGAGTGGGATGTTCTACCACCTGGGAGGTGTACGGATGCAATTCCACTGAATGCTACATTTAATACAATTTCTCCACGTGCTCGAATGGCAAAGGATAGTGCTTTCCAAATATATGTTTTTCCAATTCCACCATAACCATTAAGGAAGAAAATGCTTGAATTGTTGCCAGAAACACAGTTCATAATTGTGTCAAATGCATGCCTTTGTTCCGGAGTCACGCTTCTTATTAACTCAATGGATTCAACTTGTAAAGTTGCTTTATCATAGTTTAGTTGATCCATGATCAACTTATTTTGCATATCATTTACTTCAGGAATTGGCATTGGAGGATAATGCTTCAAACTTTTACCATTGCTCCTAAGCTGCTTCTCAATTTCATATAGTGTAGCATTCTTGAGCTGTTCATCATTTAAATGGAGTCCTAAGAATAAAAAAAAAGAGACATGAAAAGAAAAACAGATGAAATTAAATTAGAATTGTTATAAAAAAGAACAAAAAAATATAATGATACGTAAATTGAAAAGATAGATTCACATTACCACTTATTTGCAACTCTCTTTGACGCTGGAATATAATATCTTCAGATAGTAATTTCCAAGTTTTGTCCCATACAAAATCAGGCCTAGATAATGTGTTGCTAAGCAACATAGTTACAAAAAACTTTCTTAGATATGATGAAGAACCCCATGTAGATGCTTCTACAATAGCTTCAATGAATTCTTTATCATCATCAAGTAAGTCCAACGCATAGCAAGCATCTCGAAATGATGGATATATGATAGAACCAACTTTTTTAATATCTTCAAAGCAAGTAGCACCTTTGATCTTATTAAGTAAGATCCTTTCATAATAGAGCTCACCACTACTTGGGGGAACATTGTATAACCTCCCTGAGGAAAAGCCACGTTTCCTAGGTACCCATTTGTAAATTGCACTCTTGTAAATGAATTTTGAAGGGAACTCAACATATGTCAACTCTTTTGCTTCAAGATACTCTTTATTACCTTCCATCCAAGCTGTGAACATTGTTTGTGTAACTTTAGGTCTACTAATGATTGAATCAATAGTATCTTGATCTTCGTAAATCACTAATTGTTGATTTGGAAGATGAAAGCTTAAACGTTCAACTGGTGGTTGCCTATAATGAATATCGAACCCAAAAATTCTCCAAGCTGCTTCACATGCAGATATGTATCTACAATCACAGTAAGATTTAATTTCGTCTACAACCTCTGTGTTGGCAGAGTTGACATTGCTCTCAAATAATGCAGCGGTGACTTGATCATGTCCTTTGTTGACATATTTAAATAAATACTTGATGGATTATGATTGGTTACACCACTCAATGTTAATATGTGATTGATACTTCATCAACAGTTGTGGGTTGTAAGGAACAACATATCGATTATCTAACTGAACCCCATTCTTCTCAATTGTTCTTCCATTGTCTTGTCTTCTATAGATTGGAAAACCATCTTCGTCTATAGTTGTTCTTGTTACAAAGCTCTTTGGAAAATGTTTGGTGCACCTGCCATCCTTCATGCATGGGGATCGCAAATTTAATTGCCCACAAGGACCATGAATCATGAAGTTTTCTACCATAGAATGCAATATCGGATTAGAATTTTTGTTTGGGATCTCAGCACAAATAATTTGATCAATGTCTTGAGGAGTTGGGTATTTATCTTCAGGATGCAGAAATAGAAGAATGTGGGCATGTGGCAAACCCCTCTTTTGGAATTCAATAGTATAAAAAGTTGTACATACCAACCAATTAAATATGATCAGTTTTGCTTGAAACAATATTATTGACTAAAAGATAGAATTAAAGTTTGAAAGGTAAAAAATTAACGGGGAAAAATTAAAATCTTACTTGCTATAACTCTTCTAAAGAAGCCATTCTTTAAGTCATTCATAAGATGTCCTAACTTGATTTGAAGATTCTGGAAATTATATCTGGTCGATCCTCTAGCCTTAAATGGTTTCTCTGTACAGCTCTAATGACTTCTGGCCACTTTGGATTATAAGTGAATGTGATAAAAAGATCTGCACATCCTGCCCACATGCATATAGTCATAGCATCTAGAAAATTTTGAGTTGTGTATCTAGTTCCACCAGTGAAGTTTGATGGCAAAACAATGCGTTTACCGATGTGAGATGCATTAGTATCACCTCGAAGAATAACATCTGTTAAGCAACTATACAATTCAGATCTGAGTTGCTTTTGATTCATTCGAATATAATATAAATGTTGAGACTCAATCATAGTATAAGCATCAACTATAAATTGTTGCAATAATATTCTAGAGAGCAAGAGAATTGAATGATCATTCTCACGATCCTGAAGCCTGTATGCAAAGAACTCTCGCATTGTAACTTTTGATCTCTTTCTTTGTTGATTTTGGTGTAAAATATATTCTTGATATCCATCTTCGGCATATGGAAACAAAATACGATAATGCATAGGAATGTAAGATGGATGTAACTCTGATATACATTGCAACAATCCAGATTGAGTTTCAACAATGATATCTCTATCTCCAAAGGTCATATCAATATCTTCAACAATTAAAGCTGTAACTTCAGTGGTTGTAGGTAGATTATATATCCTCCCATCTTTATCCCTATTGCGAATGAGACGCAACTTTAAGTCTTTGAAGTTCTGATCTTTGAACTTCTCACTTGCCATTTTGAATGCTTTGACTATAGGATTGTATTGATCAAACATTTCTTTCAGGTTACGAACAACATCTTGATCAAAATCTTTGACTTCTTCAGATGATCTAATTAAAAATGTAAAAGTAATACATCAATAAGAAACGTGTAAAAAAATGGTTTAAATCAAAGAAAAATAAAAGGAAAGTGTGGAAACAAAATTAAGTCAAGAATATACCTAATAGCGCTCATTCTTTTCTTAATCTCATTTTCTGTGTCATATATGTATAGTTGGGCAAATTTTGGTTGCTTTCCCTCAATTGGAAGTAAACTACCTAATAAATGGTAGTTTTCACCATGCAACCTGAATGAATAAGGTCCAGCAGTTTGATTAATTGTCCTGTCTACCTTTCCTCCCATTGATGTAAAAGAGAACATCATATTGTATGACCTTATATTATCTAAAAAAAATGTTTTCTCTTTTGAGATTCAAGATCAAACACTAACTGCCTTAAATATAAGGGAGGTTCTTTCAAGGGAGGCAACCAAATATTTCCTTGGGAACAACATATAGAAAATTTTGGAGACGATGAATTTCTTTGTTTTCTAGCCCTTTCATCATACCATAATTTTGCACCAAAGAAAGCATAGACACATGTAGCATCTCCAATGTCATGATACTATGAAGATAAAATAACAATACAACTATTAATACGTTTGTACCTATTTGTGTGTGTGCATTGTCTTCATAACATGAACCAAAATCAGTATTGCCACAATCAATATTGTCAAAGCCTAAAATATTAGGAAATAATGTTTATTAAAAATTAATATGAGATGCAAGACATGTATACTAAATTAATAACAAAAAAAACAAACGAAAAAATGTATTTATTCTACGCTTTAAAATTACCGTTTAATCCATCTTTGGAATTATACTCAAGTAGATCTGAAGTAATGATTGATCCACTGACTTGTTGATTTCCTTGAGATTAGATAGATTTGGTGTTGATAAGAATATTACATGGATCAACTGTAGTTGACATGGATGGATGATCAGGGGCATAAGAATTATTGTCAAGTATTCTTTTCTCTGTTGGTCGAATGACGTCATGGTTGGATTCTTGAGTTCTTTCATAATATATGGTCGATCCTAAATAATTAGTAACAGTATAAACATTAATAAAATAAATAACAGAAAACAAAATATATCATTCATTTATAAAATTTAAAATTCATACCGATTTGGGATGAATCAAATATGTGTGATAGATTTACAGCACAATTGGTCAAATCTAAGAGTGGATGTCTCACTCGTGTGTGCTGTAGCAAAGAACTTTGCATGGTTGTAGAACTGGATGAGTAATTTTCATTATAAGCACAATTGTCTTCATCACACATAGATGCATGCTTTTGTTTGGTAGAAGAAGTAGATTCCATTTCTTGTAAAATTGGAGTATTAATTATTCCTGATGACAATTAACATGAGAAGTTAAGTCAATCGAAAAAAATGTAACATATAAATTGAATCAACAAAATATATTTGTGAGAAAAAAAAAGTATTGGAATGTACGATTAGATGATTGAGAGCATAAATGAATAATAATGAAATAGAATAGAATTAGAGAAAAATACCGTTATTTAATGATCTTTGAGCTCGTGACTTTTTTGCACGAATAATCATTCTTTTTCGCCTTGCCTCTTTTTGCTTCACTTGATTTTTCATAAATATATCTTGATAATTTAAATTGCTTCGATCTTCCATGTTGATAACTTATAGCAACTATAAACCATATCATTCAAGTCTTCTTGATCCCATTCATTATCTCGTGATCCGAACGTCCTGTGTTTTTTTCTCAAAGATTAGGCCCAAAGAATGGATCTTTGGACTTCTAAACTACATCGTAGATATCTCATTTGTATTCTTGGATTAATTAAATAGTATGTCTTAAGTGACTTCCCATTAATTGCATAAAGTTTGATTCTAAAGCTCTATTTTAATACATACTACATTTATTATATAAAATATGCACATAATAAACATATCTTATTATTAATGAATAATTATTTTGATTTGGATAAAAATAAGATGTAGGAGTGAATTTGAAGGGGATGGGGGAAATGAGTTTAAAGATTCAAAACATGGGAGGTTGTTGGGGGATGAAGAGGCAACACGTCCATGTGCATGTGAGAGGAATCCAATCCCATCCCAAAACAAAGCTATATTTTGAATAAAGAGGAATTTCGGGGGGAAATGGCTGAGGCAATGGGTGGGTATCCTCAAATCAACAACTATGTCTACAATTATAGCAAAATGTTTGATAGCTATTTATAGGTAAATGCAATCATATTTAGGACTCCAACTTTCCTCACCTCCTAACCCTTCGTCTTCAAAACTATCTATGGTTTACTACATACCTACTAATTACAGGGGATCGTATCAATATCATCTTCATCCATGTCCCATGATTCAAACAAAGAAAAGCTATGACTCAAACATGATTAAAGGTGAAGACAACACATGATGATTAAAAAAGTTTTATTATCTGACCTTGTTAACATTATGTGATTTTTTTCATTTACCTAAATAAATATAGCTAAAATTTGACCAAATACAAAAAATATATACTAAGAAGTTTCTATCATTTTAACTGAAAGTAAAAAAAAATCAAGATATAAAAAGTTGAGAACAACAAAGAAAATATGAAAAAGAACTCAAAAATAAGCACGGAAAGAAATCAACAAACAATATAACTCAAAGCAACAAATATTTGGAAATATAATTGTCAAAATTCCAAAGAAAATAAGAAGATGAACTGAAGAATTTGATTCAGTCCAGTAATTTTCATTTACTGAGAACAAATGAATTTTAGTAGATGAGAATTTGAAAAAATGAGGGTAATTTAGTCATTTTAGGTTAGTTGAGGTGAATCATAACACTAAAGTGGAGGGCAACATTGTAAATTACATATTATTAAAAAAAAGAATTAATGAGGTATGAAAAGAAATTGATTTGATTGGGTAGCACGTTTTATTTAAAAAATTATGATAAAAGTTGTGCAATTGAGTTCTCCTCTGAAGGCTATATATGTTATTAAGCCTATACGTCTTATTTAAAAAAATGAAGTAATGATTGAGTTAAACATTTTGTTTCCTATTTTGAATGGTAGATAGGTTAAAAAAAATAAGGAAAGGTTTAAATTTGATGAATTGAGCGGAAAAACAATTTGAAGATGGAAATTCATGACAATGCGACACGTGTACATATTGTTTTTTGTTTTATAAGAGTATATAGATGCGGATTATTGATAGATATAAGAGGAGCTATATAATGGAGCTTTAATACAATTTATGGCCGAAGGTCGTGCAGCTGTGGCATGAAATGAACGAGTGTGACGGTGCAGATGCATCACTCTCAAAATTAATGTAGACGCCAGTTACTGTCAGGCCAATGGGTTTAGCTACACAGAGGATTCCATTTATCTCCTCAATTGAGCAACTTGAAGCACCAACAGTTCTAGAAGGTGTGAAGATGGTGTGTGAGATGAGTTGCACTAAAGTCATGGTTGAAGGTGGTTGTAAAAGGGTAATGGAGATAATTGCTTTAGGAAAATTTGATAGATCCTACCTGGGTCAAATAGTTGAACATATTTTTTTCTTTGAAACATTTTTTAGAGGATAAGCACTAGAAATTAAGGTATGTTTTCTCACTATTTCTCTAATTTTTTGTTATCAAGATATCTTCATAATAAGGTAATAAATCACTGTAACTGTAGCTACTATATAGCCCTTCTTTCAATCTATTACCATTTGTTAGAGGAATCTTCAATGAAAAGTCCTATGTTATCTTGCGAAATGTTTTGTAGAGTGGAAAATGGAGTATTATTGTTACTAAAAAAATGAGGTGTGAAAATCTGTGACAGTGAAGAATATGAAGAAAATTTCAAGCATCCTCGGGTATGATTTTTCAGTTCATGTTACTTGGCCTTGAACTATAATTGTTGGGTAGATATGCATCTTCCTAAAAACAAATGTCAATCCTTAATTAATCTTCTAAATTTCAAATATTTGAAGATCTATACCCAAATTTAAGTAATTAATTACCTACTTTGCATATAAAAGATGTCAATTGTCAAGAGTGTCTTCAAGGGTTTGCTTTGCTTAAAGTCCTTCAGTTTAGAATTGTGTAAAAGGTTTGTATCAATGTGGCTATTCTCTTCTATTTGAAATTACTCTCTCAACATGAAATACTTTATTTTAACTTAAAGATATTAATGAAAGGCTTTTTCAGGTAGATTTCAATGTGAAGATCTTTAGATTGAAGATCTTTTTCAAACTCTGCACATGTTCTTTAAAATTCAATGCCTGCACTCTACACATGTCCTTATTTTGAATATGTTATACAAAGAATAACATGTTTGATGTCTACTTTTTTATATTGTGACCAAGTTAATTAGTAAGTCATTATCTTAATTTATTTATATTTTATTATTGCTTTTTTGTGTTGCAAAGACAATATATTTTATTAGTAGGTTATAGATTGCAGCCGTATTCTTGGCTATTAGGTAACCTTGGAGTTCAGGGAATTGCAATACCTATAGGTAAACTATATATGTATGTTGTTGCTACTAGTATAAACCCACATAAAGAATGCTTTTTGATTCATTAATTTATCTATCAAGTGTCTATCTATCTGTCTTTCTATATATATCTAATCTAACTATATCTAAAGTTGTATATTTGGGTTTGTGTGTTTGCTGGCATATCTGGTTGCCATTGATACACAATATGCAACACATAGGTGAATCTCTTCTTCCTGCTTCTGAACCATCATTTGTTTGGGAAAATTATAGGTAATTCATACTTGCATAGAGGAGTACCAGTAAGTCTTAGAACACATGGAAGACTTCTTGAATAGTTTTTTTATCAACCTTTTTAAATTTTTGTCTGACTTGACTATTTTTTCTTTGTCCTTCATTTCCTATTATACATATCGATGGAACGAAGATTTTTGTAAATGTTCAGTCTTTAAAATTTCAAGTGGGATTAATTGGTGGATTTGCTTTTCTAGAAAGCAAATTCAAGATTTCACTTTTATCATTAGGTTCAATCTTTTGTGTTCTCTCAATTCTTTGGATATAAATTTTCTCTTTAATTTACTTTGGCACAATGCCACAAGCAAATTGTGCCAGAACATTTATTGGGAAAAATTAGTCAAGTTAAATGACACTAGAGTTATGCTATGTAATTATTTCAATATCCCGTTCCGTGATAATTGGCTAATTTTGGTACATGAAATATTTTGACTAGATGCTTCTCTTTATTTATGAAGTTTCCTATTTATTTATTGAAAAGTTTCTGTTCAATTATTATTTCAATTAAATTAGTTGTATGATGATTTTTTTATATTCTGATATCTCTATGGAAATGTTCAATCCATTAAGAGAGCGGAGGTTAGGCATGGCAAACTCTTGAAAAATTGCCTTACAAAGGAGTCAAAGCTTCATGAGATTCTTATAATGAAATAAGAATGTATGTGTTATTGAGTTTAATTAATCTTTTTTTCCTTCACATTAGGTTATTCTTATTTTTTAAGTTTTGCTTTTTTAAATAATAATTGTGTCTAATATACATCTTAGATCTTATATATTTTATGATGCAATTACTCTATACAAAAAATTTATTCTTCTAACATTTAATTTATAATATTATTTGAGGAATGAAAATTGAAGAACTTGATATAAACAAAACAATATTATGTGAGAAACAAAAATTAATGGAAAATTGAAACAAGCAAAGGATCTTTGAAGCTTTTTTAGTAAAATCTTTAGTAATGGAGTGACAAAGCTAAGACCATAGAACACACGTGATTATTCATAGATTGAATATTAGGTTTAGGATTGAGTCTTTACCTTCTCAACTCTTCCTGAACCAATTAAAATGTTAGGGTAAAGTATCCTTGCTGCCCCCCAAACTTTATTTCAATGTTCAATCCTGTCTCCAAACTTTTTTTGGTTCATACTTACCCCGAAACATTCATTTTTGTTCATGACTGCCATTTTTACTGACATTGTTAACTTGCTTGACGGAATTTGTTGACATGGACGATGAATCTGTATCTTTTTCGCCACTTGACTGTCTATCTCATTTTTTACCTCACATTAGCTTTTTACTTTTATTAAAAAATTAACCTAATTCAAATAAAAAACACAAACCAAACTTTTACCCTAAAATGTTTTCCTTATTTCGATTAGGTTAATTTTTTTTAATAAAAGTAAAAAAATAAAATGTAACAAAATTGAAAGTTTGGGGGTAAGCATAAACCAAAAAAACGTTTGGGGACAACAATGGTACTTTACCCAAAATGTTGAATTTCTCCTGCACAATTGTCATTATCTGAACTTGTGTTCAATAACTCACATGTAGCACAATATAGATTTAGAAACCAAACTATACTTCGTAATTATATAAAGGGTAAATTATTTTACATAAATTTTCTCTTTATTCTAAAAATATAAATAGATTTCATTAAGTCTATCAGACGTGTAAAATATCCTCGATAATAATATTAATTTTTTAACAATAGGACTAGGTGATATTTTAGCTAATTAGTGTAACTGTCGTTTTTGGTTCAGACAATTGTTATTTGCAATTAGGGACCGTAAGGGTTCGTAACCTTGAGGGACTTGTCCTTAGGTGTGGAACCTAGGTGCCTACGTACCCTTAAGAAGGGATCAAAGTCCACGTAGTTCGTCATAGTGACGTCTATAGGAGCCGTTAGGCTAGGGAGTTACCTGTATCGGGCCGTGTGCGGCTAAGACGTGTGTAAGGTACTCCGGGCGGGCGAGCCGCTCGTAGGAGGTTGCCTTAGTGTGTTAGAGAGCTTGAGTCTCTGAGAGCTGTTGGGAGTTCTGTTGGTGGAATACTCCGGGACGGAGATGTGTCTACCGGTGGCGGGACCTGACGGTGTAACGGGCAGAGCTTGGGACGTGTGATGTGGATTGGGCAAGAGGACATCTGAGGGTGCTTAGAATGCTTGCTAAATGGTTATGGGTGATGTTCTCCTGATATTCGGATTCTAATTCTCAAGTCCCCCGGGTGAGGGTCTTTTTATACTAAGTGTGGGGAGGACGTGCTCGACCCACGTTTTGGTTAAGTCCGTTGATCTTGAGTGCTTTGCTGCCGTTTTTCCTTCATTTAATGTGGGTTCATTTCCGAGAGCTGCCATCATTAGCCTCGGTTGAGGATTTTCTGAAGAGGCCCTCTGGTGTCACTGAGCGGCTCTTGGGTTTCCTGGGGCTTTTCAGTCTTTGTTCTTCTAATTTTCGGACTACGAATCTGGGCCGCTCTTTCTCCCCACATGTTCGGCTAGGGCAAGTGGTTGTAGCTTAAGACGGGTATACTGGATAATTATTTTTATCCGTTGTGGGATACAAGGGGGCGGAGATTTTTGAATCGTCGCACCTTTGCATTCCCTATTAATATCCAGTGTTTGAAAGTTTGTGGCTTTTGCCTTCTCTTTACCTTCTTTCCCTTGTGTTTTCCCTGCCTTCTTGCCTTACTTCTTTTCTCTGATTCTTACTCCCCTTTTCTCTCATTTGCACCATGGTCGGTGATGACAGCTTTTTCCCTTTTGATTTCATTCATCTGGAAGACATTCCTTCTTCTTCTCCTCCTCCTCCACTTAGCCGTACTCGCGATAGTGGTCAGAGTAGGGGGAAGAAATCTAGGTAGGACCTTTCTCCAAGGGCAGTTGTGGAAACTTCTGCCGTGCTGCCAGGTGGAGGCGGGAGAGACGTGTGTCTTCCTGTCCCGCTGTCCTCTGATAAGACCCGCTGGCAGGAGGATCTCAAAAGGGAAAAAAGGAGGAAAGATGGGAGGGGTGACGGTGGTGGTCCCCAAGAAAGGGAGAGAAAGGAGGCCTCGGCGGTGGCGGAGCCCAAATTAAAGAAGGAGGGTTCAAGAAACAACCTTCTCGTGTGGGGTCGCGTTTGCCCTCCCAGGTTGCCTAGCGGATGCGCGGGCTGTGACTTTGGTGGAGGGTAAATTTCCTCCTCCTGTGTCTGTTCGTCAATCACCTATGAAGGTGATTTTGCCTACCCGCTCCGTGGCTCTAAGTTCTACTGCTGGGACTGACAAACCTGCCCGCAAGAAGGCTCGGCGGATGGTCAAGGAACCTGCAGGTAATTCTGTGGAGGGAAGCACCGCTGCAGATGAGACAATGGTCGAGGCAGCAGCTGAAGGGGCCAAGGCTGACGAGGCGGCCGCAGAGGCCGGGGCCCTCTCTGGCAGAGGGAATGTAGTGGTGAGTCAAATGACTACCACGAGGGATGTTGTTCCGGGGTTGAACGTCAGCCCTTCTGAACCTGTCGAGCCACTGGAGGAAGAGCTTTCTTTCGAGCTGGTGGTCTTGGGCAGGCGCTTTCCCATGGACATGGGAGTGAGAAATTTGAGCGGGTTGGACACCACCCCTATGAATCTTGCTGCTCGGGGCTTCGACAGAGTTGCTGAGGCATTCGCTAACTTCCACCAAGCTGGCGTTGCGTGGGAGAAACGAGTGGTAAGTTTCCATGTTCTGACGCCCGACTATTTTGGCTTTTTCTTCTTCTTTTTTCTTGCGCACTGACTTATTGTTTTTTTGCAGGATGAGCCCCATCTTGACAGGGACCGGCTTTCTGGAATATTGACCACTAGGGGCTTGGCTCTGGAGGCCTCTAAGAAAAAGTTGGAGGATGTACGCGGGCGGTTGTCCGCGAAGGAGTCAGAGTGCGAGGACCAAGGTCGTGAGATAAGGTCCTTGACTCACGAGGTGGCCCGTCTTAGGGCTGAGGGTGCACAGCTTTCCAAGGTCAAACTTCTGTCGTCTGAGCTGGAAAGGGCTCGCAAAGAGTGGATCACTCGTCGGGAGGATGCTAAGAAGCGCCGGCACGAGCTGCATTCTCTTCATAAAGCCTTGAAGGGTGCTGAGGCTCGTGCCAACAAGAACCTCGCGGGTTGGCTGGAGGCTGAGGGCAAGGTTGTTGATGTCGCTGCCCTCCAGGAGAGTTGCTGGTGCAGAGGAAGTATGGCATGCTTCTAGCAGTCGAGCAACTTGAGCGCCTTCAAGGGGAGAGGTTTTCGGCTGAGTAGATAGCTTCTCTGCACCTTTCTCTAGAGCATTTCGATGGTGAGCTCTGAGGTCGGGCGGAAACTGACTCTCCACTGAACCTTTCTTATCTTTGTCAGCTGGCTGACCGCCCGATGGATCATCAGGTGCTCTCTCATATCGGTGGCCACGCTTCGGAGATTGGATCTACTACTTCTCAGCAGCTGACTGAGGCGCTTTGGCAGAAGCCAGTGGAGGAGGTTGGCACCGCTGAGCCTGTAGTAGCTGAAGCCATCATAGATCTTGGGGATGCCCAAGATTAGGTTTATGTAGGTTTTCGGGTTTTACCCTTTGTAATAAGCGGACGCCTCTCACATTTTTGATATTTAATGAGAGTTTAAGAGTTTCAGTGTCTCTCTTTACTTCTGGGCAAAAAGTTTGTGTGAGTACAGTTTCTCCTTTTTTTTGGTTATCCCTTTACTTTTGGGTAAAAAGATTTTTGCATGAGTACCGTGTGATCAGGACGGTCGCATATTGTTGCCAGCGTGTTTTGTGTGAACGTTCATTGTTTTCGCACCCAAGGGTTTTTTTATCGTGCTACTGGGGGAATGTTAGCTTGGCCTTAGATGCGCTTTAGCGTTTCTTTGGGCGGTCGGCCCGTTGCCCTTCCTTGGGACTTGTGCGAATACTTTGCGAGTTGAGATCATGTCTCCTTTCAGAAAGGAATACTTTGATTAATGATAAACAAAATGGTTACATTTGAGCAGTCTCGGTCGAGCTAGCCTTAGTTAGGCTGAAAGTAAACAAAATGATTACATCTGGATAAGCTTCATCGAGCAAGCCTTAGCCAGGCTAAGAGCAATAAGTCTAACTTCTGAAGTAAATAGAGACGTACGTGATTTGACCGAAAGATGTGTTGATTGCGCAAAGTGCGTTTAGAGCTTAGGTGGAGGTTTGGTCCGGGCAGGCAGACTCCAACTTCTTTCCTCTTGGCTCTTTACCCTCGGGGGGTTCCTCGCATGCTTCTCTGGGACCAAGCGAGCGACCTTGACGGTCTTGGCTAGGCTTGCTGCATAGTATGCTCGCGCTAGTTTTTGATCCGCCATGATTTCTCCAACTCCGTGTGGCGTTGGGAATTTCATAGTGAGTTGTGTGGTGGACACTACAGCTCTGAGTTTGTTCAGGGACGGTCGTCCTAGAATGGCATTGTACACCGAATGTGCTGAGACGATGATGAAATCTATGTCAAGGATGGCGACCTTTGGTAAAGTACCCATGTTTGTTCGGGCTGTTATGATTCCTTCTGCAGGAACCTGGGCTCCGGAGAACCCTATAAGAGTGCCAGAGAAGGGCCTTATGCTGGCCTCGTTCAGCCCAAGTTTTTTGAAGGTGTCGAAATAGAGGACGTCTGCCGAGGATCCTTGGTCTATCAAGACTCTTTTGACCACGTAGTTAGCAATGACTGCGGTTACTACCATGGGGTCATCATGGACCGGTCCCTCTAGTTTTGTGAGGTCGAACGTGATTGGGTCTCCTTTGGGCTCGCTTCTCTTTTTGTGTTTTGGGGCATAGTCGAGGGCGAGTATGGAGCGTTCCTCCCATTTCTTGTTTTGCGGTTGCGAGTAAGTTCCTCTCTGCAGACCGCCTGCGATGACATTGATAACTCCGTGAGTAGGTGTCTAGTCGTTGGCCTCTCGTGAGTGTTCCATATTAGCTCTGCTCTCCTCTTTGATGTATCTGCCCAGCTGCCCTTTACAAATTAGATCTTCGATAAGTGGATGCAGTCATTGGTCTCGTGCCCGTAATCTTTGTGGAATTGGCAGTACTTGGACTTGTCCAGTGGCTTTCCAGTTTTACACCTCTTAATCTGCGAAGGGAAACTGAGCATGTCCAAGTAATAGATTTCCTCGAGTACTCCGACGTGGGATTTGTTGAGGGGAGTGTAGCTTGTAAACTGCCCTCTGGGAGGTGTTCGTGGTCGAGGTGTAATGCTTTCTACTGATTTTCTCCTTAGGGTTCAGGTTCTCCACTGCCGCTTTCTCCTTTTTCTTTTTCGCTCACTCCATGTCGGATATACTTATCAGGAACTTCCTCATCTTGTCTATGGTGATTTGCACATTTTCTTCTTGAACGAACCATTTTGCACGGTCCATCAGTTCTTGTAAGGTAGAAACGGGGCATCTGTTGAGTTCCTCGTAGAACTGCGAACAAGGGAGGCCTTGTTTGACGAAAAAGATTGCGACAGCGTCCTGAAGACCTCTGACTTGGTAGCGAGAGTTTGGTGAAGCGGACCAGAAAGGCTTGTATGGTTTCTCCTTCTTCTTGGTGAAAACCAATAAAAGAGTCCTCGTTCTTTTGGTATTCCTTGCGGCTGGTGAACTGAGTTAGGAATTTTTACGCCAACTGCTCGAAGCTGTGGATTGAGTTTTTAGGTAGCAGTGAGAACTGTAACATCCACCTCTCCGAGTTGATGAATTAATTGTTTGTTAGATTAATTAGGTTATTGTATGTGTTTGATGCATTTAGAAAGCATGCAGTTGCGTTAGTTTAGAGTAGGTAATGTAATAAGGACTAGAATGAAAGGAAGTAAAAGATTAGAGGAGTGAGGGACTTATATGAATGGAAGGTTATGGTTTAGGGTGAGAAATGTGATTTTCTCTCTAAGATCCTAAATTCAGCCTTATACGCACAAGCATGTTCAGAAGAGCTCATTCTACAATTTTAGAGAGGGAGAGTTAGAGAGAGAAGGAGCTAAGGAGTTGCTGTGTTCTTCTCCAAATCCTTCAACTTTCTGAAGCATAGGAATAAAGGTAACATAGCTACCTTTCTCTGGACTTTAGGACTCCCAAACATAGGCAAAGCATCCATCAATTGATGGTATAAGACTTGTAGAACTCGGATTCATGCATGCTGTCATATGCTGCGTTCTTCTGATTTGACCTTTGATTGGTTAATCGCGTTTTCTGAGTTCGTTAATGATTGGATCGAAGTGATTCCAAATCCTATAGAAAGCGAAGATCATAAGATTTCCAGATTGACCTTTTCATGGAGGTTTTAACGGTTAGATCTAGAGATATGCTCTTCGAAAGTTGACTATCTTGCATGCATCTCTGTTTCTGCGTTTTTGTGTTCTTCAATTTATGTCTTTCTTTTCTGAAGTTCTGGGAAGTTGTGCTTTTTAGGGCTGTTAGAGGACATATTAGGGTACTTCCAGACGTCTTCGAACTCTACTTTTAATGAAGTTTATCTTGCCCAAAGCCTGATAGATTAGAATTTGCATGAATTTGGGTTTGGTGTTCTTCATTTGTTCTTAGTGTTCTTGATGCTTGATCAATTCATGCATAATTTTGATTGTTTTTGGAGTTGAAATGCTTGAGTTTTTGTGATTAAATGATGTTATAAGATTCTAATGGAAGCCCCAATGTGTTCCCTTGAGTTTATAATTGAATTGGAATAAAAAATACCCATTTTCGCATGAAGATCTTTAAAGTCGCCCAGAAACGGTGCTGCATCGCTCAGAACCACCGCTACAGCGCTCATTCTCTGTTTGGGGGCGCTGCAGCGGCGGTTTTGTAGCGCTGATTCTCGGACTTCAAACAGTGGCGAACTTCAATCCTTCATAACTTTCTCGTCTGGAGTCCGTTTTGAGTGATCTTTATGTTTTTTTCATCATTTTTCCGTCCTCTTTCCAATAACATATAATTTGCTACCTAAAAACTTAGTTTTAAAATATTAAGGGATGGAAAACCAAACTAATGTCATTTTCTTACTTGAGTGGATAGTTGCAAACTTTGAAATTTTATATCTTTTTCATCCGGACTCCGATTTAAGCAATGTTTATATCATTTTCTTTATCTTCCATCCTCTACGTGATGGAAGCTTAAATACCTTGTTTTAAAATATTAAAGGATGAGAACATTACCTAATGTCCTAAAGAACTTACTATTTCTACTTTATTTAATAAGGTTTCTTCTATTTTCACTCCCAATGAGGCTATGTAATGATTGCAGTAAGGAGACGAGATAAATGATGTTTTAAACACCTAATTTCATTCTCAAACATGATGCTGAAAGGTTATAGAGTAATTTTGAAATATGAATCACGGGGAAATAGCATGGAAAGAAAGAAAAGAGAGCTAAGTATTCAATGTACATGTATCGGTAAAGAATGAGTCCATGATGGATTGACCAATTGTCGTTATGGGACACTCGTTGGGATTTCCACTGTCGTGTCATTATTTGGGATGGTAAAACATCCATTCGATTAAGAATGTAATTTTACAAAAAAAACACCGTGTTGGTTACAGAATTTTAAGCTAGTATGCCCTATGTGGCCATTCAAGAGCGACATCCTTAAAATTAGGCGAACCATGATTGGGACCAATTCTTTCTAATATATGTATATGTGAATAGCATATCACAGAGATGAATTGTTGACCCTTAAGGAAAGATACTATGCATATAAATTGTTGATCCACAGGGAAAGACAATGCATGCAATAGGTTGATTCTTAGGGGAAGACGCAACGAATCCTATGAATGTATGTGTTCAAGGAATTGAACAGTTGATCCTCTGGGACAACTGATGATTCCTAGGTATATGTAAATGTTTATGAGAGGCAAATTTTTGATCCTTCGGGAAAGACGCAAATGGTCCTCTAATGATGATGTTATGAGGGACGAATTGTTGATCCTTCAGGAAAGACGCAAAGGGTCCTACAATGATGATGTATGTATGGATGTGTGTGAGTGTTCACATTGCGGCACTCCGGATGCTCATATGTTTGATGGAAATTAGGGCTAGATGCCCCCATGTTTATTATCCTTGTTATTTCAGTACCCTTGGGATTATGAATGATGAAGATGTGATGGAATGTTTTATGTATATTCATATTACTCTAGTTTATGACGTTTTGCAAAGATGAAGATGATACTATTCCATACCATACCAATGAATTATTTGAATGAGTGTTTTGAGGAGATGTATCAAAGGTTGCATTCACAAGAATACATGTTATGTTTTATTATGTTTTAAGAAATGAATGATATTGCATCTATGTTTTAAATGTTATGAAATGTATGAGGAAATGCAGGGATTTTCTGTATGATGATACAGTGGTACACATAAACGGTTTTCAAAATAGGTTGGTATGATTACTGAGATTATAAATCTCACGATTTTGTTGGTGTGTATCAGATGCCTAGGTACTTAGTCACATTGGAGGCCAAGCTGGAATGGAGGCATGATCCAGTACTGGGCTGGGTCGTAGTGATTAGCGATGTGATTGTACATGTAGTGACTTATCTGATGCCTTCTCAAGGAATATGATCATATAGTACATGCTTTCTTTTGTTTTTGGGAATCCCCATTCCCTTGACTTTGTCCTTTAGTATCTTTTTGGAAAGGTTACAAAGTCCTCGTAATCAATATGTATAGGAAGGGATGGAGGACATATTTTGGGTATGTATATGAATGGTATGTAAGTACAGACTAGAGTCTTTATCCACTAGTAGGTTAAGGGCTAAGATCTTAAGATGCTTGCTATCCTTAGATCTTCTCCCTTCATAGGACTCTAGCTTTGATGATGGATGGTATGTGTATACTTACATGTTTATAGTAAATAGAAGGTTATGTAATGACAATGCTTGTATTTGCTTTTAATTTAATGCTTCCGCTGAGAGAGATGAGTGAGATACCCGAGAGTACCAACCCAAACCAACTCAACTTAATTAATCAACTTGGTAAAATTTTAATGAACTCGGGTAAGAAAGGCTAGTAAGACACTAATTCATATAATTTATTTACTAAAATGGACGTAGGGAATTGGGGTGTTACAAGAACCACCTCAGAGCTGCTTCCTTTAGGGTTGAGGAAAAGACCTGACATTGTTGGCCGTCCGTTATTCCCAGTATTGACATAGCTGAGTTGAAGGTGTTAATGTGATCCTGTGGATCAGTCTCTCCGCCATAAGGTTCTATGTGGAAAGGCATCTTGAAGCCGATGGGTACGTGGTTATTCATGACTTTCTGGGTGAAAGGGTATCTCCCTTTTCCTTGGAAGTCAAAACTGGGCCATTGGTATTGTCCCAAGTGAGTGGGCATGCCGTACGGGGCCTACGGGTTGTAAGTTCCTACGCAGGTCATGTGGCGATAGGATCCCGGAGGGTAGTTTGGGACCGGTGGTCACGGGTAGTTCGTGGGCAGGCGTACTGCTTGCCTGGCGACCATTTTCGGTCTAGGTGGGATCACTAGCGGGGGAGCTGGTGCTGTTAATGACAGTCGTGCGAACTCCATTGGTAGAGTCCCGAACTGTATTGCGAGCAAGCCGGTAGGGTCACTGGGGGGACCTGCGGTTGCGCTCTGTGGTGCTGTCGGCAATTGAGAGGTTCATGTTCTCTTCCTATTGTTGTTGGCGTATGGCCGCTATTTCTGCCCCGAGGCAGGCAAGCTCCATCTCCCATGGGGTCCTTGTTGGCTCGGTCATTTCTTGATTGTCGGTTGTAGGGCAAGGATTGTGTGTCATGCCATAAGGATGTTGGGGGCATGCTTCCTCCCTGGGTGCTGATGTCTGGACCACGGTCTCTGCAATAGCTACTTGCGTTGTTGAGGTGCTTTGGGGTTGAGCTGTACTCGAACAACCTACCTCGGTTGTGACCGTTTAAGCCGCTCCCTGCCTGTTCCTTGTGCTTCGTCTTAGAGCGCTTGCGTCGATCGTGGCTGTGGGTGTGTTTGAGTTGGTCATCTTCTATGTATCCTGTGCGAAAAAGTAAAAAATGCGGGTTTCTGAGTGTTAGGTGGATACTTCTACTCCCCCAAAAAGAAATGTCGTATAGCGGCAGAGTGCGCAAGGCATTGTGGTCTGAGGAAGGCCGCGGTGGGTGCCACTATAACTGTCATTTTTGGTTCAGACAATTGCTATTTGCAATTAGGGACCGCAAGGGGTTGTAACCTTAGGGGACTTGTCCTTAGGTGTGGAACCTTGGTGCCTACGTACCCTTAGGAAGGGATCAAAGTCCA